>CM061920.1:274155366-274813945 GCA_031002005.1 Vandiemenella viatica
GGGGGGGGCACAGCAAGCGGCTGCTGCGTAGAATAAAAACAAAAGCGTTGTATCCAAAAAAACGGCGCGCAAACATTGGTCTTATTAAGGCCGCACAAAATACCATCTCCTTAGTACGCGGTGGGGGCCCCCCAAGCCGCCTCGGTAGGCACTTTTGGATTTCCATGTATGAGTGGTGCCATGAGAATGGCATATGACAACATGTTGTCGTGACCTAACTCAGTATTACTACCCCCACAGTACACCTAGGGTGAGTTGAAATGTTTCATCTGGTGTTGAGCCCATTATGTTTCGGCCTTGTGGAGGGTCGTGCTTTTAACATACTGTTTAATGAAACGTGTGATGTCATCATCTTCTGCATGCTCTGTTTAGTTCATTTTCAAATAGCCTACTTTAGTGTGACTGTCGGCAGATATATCTGACGTACTACTCGAGTTGTCCGATGTCATATAGGGACCGTGAACAGAATGAGTTTCATTTATGACGATACACCGCATCATGCCGTGGGTTTTTCTATTTTGGTGGAGGCATTCAATACACATCGTATGGTATGATGTACACCTTCTAACCATGTAAACCGATGACATCTTTCATATAGTGAAATTACATAATTGTGGTGATGTTTTACCTGTTTTTCATGATCTTAATCCATGAAAGTTATATGAATAGTATTGTGATACAGGCAGGTGTAATTGTTATGTTGACCAGTGACTTAATTCAAGGACGAAATTTAAATATGTAAAAATGACGACATTTCATGATTTTGTACATTTTTTAATGAAAATCATAGAAAAGTGTCGCATACGTACTTATATTCAACAAATTTATGTCTTTTCGAGTGTTGGGGTCTATTACGATTCGGTCTTGAGGCTAGTGTGCAAGTAATGAAGCATCATACCACTACAAGAACTCATTAAACTCGAAAAAGGACTTTATTAAGGGAAGGTGGATAAAATAAAACAAAGTGAATAATTTTCTATGTGTGTATTATTCACACTTTTCACATCCATGTATTATCCAGGGTTATAAATCTTGTAATTTAGGGTATCTAAGCTGAGGAATGGTGAATTCGTAATGAAATCAGTACAGCCTCAGTGTAGAAAGGTCACCGAGATACTTCTTTACTCCATTTTATTCAACTATTTAAAGCGCATTTTAAACCTACCATACTCTTTGAAACTGTGGGGGTTCACAGAGTTAAAGAATTTTATATAAGTATCTCTAGACCGAATTTCTGTAGGTGCAAGCAAACAATATGAAACTTCAAACCAGCAGAACCGATGTTGATATGTGGAGCCAGCATATCACACCGAATCACAGTCACATTCAGTCTATATCTCACCTGCACACCAGATGTAATTCAGTCACACAGAGATACAAGAACGACCATGACAATGATATGAGGGGAAAAAATCATCTGAGAAATACAACATTTACATTCAGATAGAAGATAGAACTTCAGTTTCGTAGTATAAGTTGTGAAATTTACAACTACCTATAGCTGTGCAAGTGAGTTATGCGATCCACCAGTGACTTAGTAAACTTGTCAATATTTACACATTGTATGTCATTAAAAATGTACATAATCATGAAATGTGGTCATATATAACAAAAATCAGTAAAAATGTAAATATCGTCCTTGAATTAAGTCACTGGTCAACATAACAATTACACCTGCGTGTATCACAATACTATTCGTATAACTTTCGTGGATTAAGATCATGAAAAACAGGTAAAACATCACCACAATTATGTAATTTCACTATACGAAAGATGTCATCGGTTTACATGGTTAGAAGGTGTACATCATACCATACGATGTGTATTGAATGCCTCCACCAAAATAGAAAAACACATTTCGGTCACCACAAATGACTCCAGGCGAAAAAATTAGAAATTTTGATTAAAAAAATTACCACGTTTTTTAGTTTACCCAGAGATTGCCATTACAGTAGAAACTTTTTTTCTGTATTTCAATGCACAAACAATTATTGTGAACTTGTGGCATACATTCGCTGTTCCCACACAAATATCTGTATTTCAAGAATTTTACAGTCACCCCTCAACAAGAATGAGAAGTGGTAACTTAGGAGAGTCTATGCGTATACATCACTGACACAGGTATTCGAACAGATAAACCTGCAGAACTCCCGCCACACACATAGCATTACCGACGTCAAGGCTGTAGCCGTTAGCCAGAAACGTCATCTTCAAAATTTCTTTTTCAGCGGCTATGCTCACTTTGTCACTGACTGTGGAAGCACAGATGGTTAAAGTTTTTAAAACCCTATGTTTCACTGCTAGATGGTGGTGAGAAGTTACATGCAAATAGCGATTCGTGTGTGTGGGCGTGCGATAAACTCTGTGGCCTAGGGAGCCATCTTCCTTCCGCTTCATGATCACGTCCATAAAAGGAAGTTGTTTGTCCACCTCAACTTCATGGTGAACTTAATTTTGTCATGGGCACTATTTAAGTGTTGGAAAAAAGGCTTGAAGGGATTCTCGCCCATGAGACCAGAATACAATTGTATCGTCCACGTAACGCAGTCATAAAGAATATTTCAGATTGTAATTGTTGACCACTGCAGCCTCAAACGCCTCCATAAACACATTGGCCACAATTGGAGAGAGTGGGCAACCCATCGCTTCTCCCTCATTCTGTTGGTAGCAGTCACCCTTGTATTGAAAGAAGGTGGTCCTAAGACAGAATTCAGTTAGTGATGTCCATTCTTTCAGCAGACTGAGATATTCTAGTCGTTTCTTGACGATATTAATGGCTTCATCAATTGACATGTTTGTAAACAGTGACATGACGTTGAAGCTAACTAGTAAGTCATTGTCTTTCAGACACCTGCCCTTGATCCTATTTATTAAATCAGAAGAATTCTGAATTGTAAAAGTAGAGTTAGTCAGATTCTTTAGCTTATCCGCCAGCAGATGTGTTGGAGAATGAAATGCGCTGACAATTGGTCATAAAGGGACCCCATCTTTGTTTATCTTGGGCAGGCAGTACAGTTGTGGCGTCAGGTGATTGGGCATAGTTAATTTTCTTTTGACCTCCAGGTTGACTGAGGTTGCTTCCCATATTTTAGTTGCAACATTAAGTCGAATCTTCTGTAAAGGGTTTGTTGGTAGCTTTCCATATGTTCCATCTTTTAAAGAAGAAAAATATCTCTCCAATATATAGAGGACCTAGGAATATTTCTGTTTGTTATTTCTATCACAACAGATAAGTGTGGAGAGATTATGCATAAAAAAAGGTACTGATGATAATAGGATATAGTCTTCAAAGTTTGGTGAAGTAATTACTAGTATTAGATCATATGTTAGAAATATAGTTGAACGCATAATTGGACATTCAAAATAACGTAAAAAATTTCAGGTTATTCTTCAAATCATATTATTGTAAAAAAAAAAAAAAAAAAAAAAAAAAAAAAAAAAAAAAAAAAAAAAAAAAAAAAAAAAAACCATCCACTCTTGCAAACATACTTAGATTTGCAACCCCAAATTAGATTATGCTTGAAGTTCTCTAAACACTGCTATCATTGACTTCTTAACACATTGTAGGAAATTTCTTACCATTGAATTTAAAACCACATTCTTCTTTCTGAAACATGTAATAGTGTCCGTGAACTTATTCTGAATTAAACTTTCAGTAGTTACATTTTTCAATTATACCTCACAACACAACATGTACTGGCAGACTATTGGTATGATACTGAAATGGCCACAATGAAGAGCAGCTTCCCTATTTATAATCTTGGACAATCTTGATCTGGATTGTTCTGGAACATTGCAGTATTCCGGCAGGGAAATACTACTGTCTTAAGAATTACAAAAATCTCATTTTCTCATGGTAAACTATTTTTAATTGGATTTTCCCAAAACTTTTATATGTTATAGTCCGATTTTTTTCTTAATCTTCCAAGTTATGACAAATTTTCTTGTAAGTTTACTATTAATTTTTAAAAGTCACATCTGGCGATGTCATCAAATTTCAATACTAAGATTCTATTTTTCTACCTATAAATCTCAAATTACTGTTTAACTGTTACGTATGTTATTATTATTAAATGATTTTTTTCTGAATCAATTAAGTCTACCTTCATCTTCCAAGCTCTTTTATGCAGAAATATTCAAATTCTTTATTTTAATAAAAATCATATTTAAAATTTATTTACAGGCTGCAATCTTATTCAGAATGCACCTAACCATGCTCTCAACAAACTATGATATTAAAATTTTTGGATAAATTTATCTATTAATCGATAATTTCATATTATTTACTTCATGGCCAGCGCTAGGATTCTTGGGCCCGGGGTAAGCATTCTTAGCACTCCTCTAATCAAGTGGGGGCTCTTGACCAGATCAGGGCCCTACCTCAGACCAAATGGGCGACCTTTTTTTTTTAGCTCTACAACTTGTCAAGCAGGGGACCCCTACAGGCCAGTGATCGGACCACCATAAACCAGGCAGGCCCAGGTACATTTGACCTGCTTACCCCCTTCCTCCCTCCCCCCAATGCTGGCCCCGATTTACTATTCCCCTTTGTCCTCCCCTGTGCACATGGCAAAATACTACTTGAAATTGAAATATCTCTTTAATTGATCATAATTTTAAGCTTTATTAGTGAAAATGAATGTAGCTGAAGGCATTAAGTTTGACAAATTAAACTTTATAAATTTTATTTTCTTCACAAAAATGTTTAGATTCATAGTTTTAAAGTACTTTATTATTAAAGAAAATGTTTATATAAGTCACAGACTATAGAAATGGTCTGTGATAGGCACCCTACTAAATGGTTTTGGTGATGTTATATATAATACACATTGTACTTACAGCTAATAATAATAAAATAAAAAACATGTAGACAAGTTAATTACTGAGAACAATTTAGTAATAATATTAAGTTGTTACAGGTAGAAACTAAACCTTCACCAGACACATTAATAAGCAGCCTTCAAACAAAAATCAAGTTATGTACATGAATGGGTGAGACACCTACACTCCTTCAAAGTAGGCCATTTGTGATCACATGCACTTAGTACAGAAATGTTCTCCAGATCGGAAAGCACCTATTGAGATTGTGTGCAGCTGTTAGTTTGCACTATATATTTTTTTATTTTTTTTACATTACATATAACACTTATTTCTTATTAACTAAGGATACTGAATTTATTGATAAGGTGTTGAACAAATCTGGACAACAACCTAGGTGCCCTAAGTTATTATTCAAACAGTGAAATTAATAATAAAATTTTTGCTTCTTATTCTTTTTCTGTGTATTTGTTTTCATAGCAAGGAGGGGGGGTTGCAAATGCACCCCCTTTCCATCCCCCTCCCGGTGCCCATGGCAAACAGAATCCTTTTAGAGTTGGCTTCAGTTTTATAACAACCATACATCACATAGCATCATGTCAGTATGGAACCAGACAAACCTGTGGAATTCCATACATATCGAGAAAACTGTTCAGCAGATATAATGAATGAACCAAGGCATTTTTGTGAATGCTGTCAGTTGTGTTTCACTCCCAGCTCTAGTCACTTCCATCCAACTCTATCATAGAGCTCATATATAATTCTATAGTAATTCTTATTGATGACCAACCATAGCCCAGTCCTGGTCACACTATACTACCCAGGCTTCGAATCTATCAACAGAACATTTTGGCAAGGTTATGATTTCCTGCAAACCTACCCAGAAATGAGACCATTCTTCCCAAAAATCGTCCCTGTCTTCCCAGAAATTGTTTTAGCAGTACTCCTAACCTCAACCAACTCCTAATACACAAACATAGTCTTCCTCACCCCAACAGACAGACCCAAGGTTTTTTTTCCATGCAATAGACCCCACTCCAAGATACACTATCAATCAGCCAGTTTCACCAACCATCGCTGTGAAAAGCTTTCCAATTGTAGGTTACACCACCTGCATAAACTTACATATAATTTACGAGTAAACATACAACTGATGGTTTCACATAAAGGTTTGACTATCAATCCACTAGCAATAAGAATGAATGGCCACCAACAGGCAGTATTTACACAGAATTCAAAGCTATCCATGCCATCTACTATGACACGAGTATTTTCAACTCTTGTTTAATGGTCCATGCTATCTGATACCTGCCAAATAGCAACAGTTCCTCTGAACTCAAAATGTGGTAACTTGCCTGCCAGTACAAACTGAGCATAAGGAAACCACATGGTTTCCTTGTGCTCAGTTTAAGAAAATACCTGGTCATTATTAATATTTTAGTTTACTTTTTTTCCTCATCCTCTCATTTTCTCCATCCTGGCTACTTAAATTGAACCACCACTAACCAAAAGTGATGTTTGATTTCAAAGATTCTTTGCATGATTTTTAATTAATTAATGTATTTTTATTTATTTATGTTTAGATCTTATTATTTTGCTTTTCCCACCCACCAGAGATCAGTTTTGATATTTAGCAATTCTTAGGTATAGCTTCAAATGACTGTCTCTCTACCTGTACTCTGTTTGAATTTACCCTACCACAGGGCCGGCGTTAGGGGGGGGGGGGGGTAAGTGGGTCAAAGTATCTGGGCCCCGCCGGCTGATGGGGGGCCCGATCACTGACTATAGGGGCCCTCAGGCCAATAAAACCATTGTCGCCTGGCCATTTTGTAGAGCTAAAAAAAAAAAGTCACCCATTTTACCCCGGCTCGAAATTCCTAGCGCCGGCCCTGCCCTACCACCCAACAGTCATTCTGTGAGGCAGTTTCCCACAGGTAGGTGGTGGTTCATTTCCCTATCCTAATTTGTAATATATATTATTGTTAGAAAACAAATATGCTAAAAGTGGATAAATTAAACATTTGGGCAGAAGAATAACCACCATTAACCAAAGTTAAAGGTTGTCACAGTGTTACAATATAGATAAGCACATACAAATATAGAGTAGTGAAATCTCCTCTGATCAGAAAATCAAAATGACAAAAAAGTATGGATAGGGAGTTGAAAAGCCTATACCTGAGCATTTTAAAAATGGAAACATATCATGGTAACAAGTCATAACATGCAGAAGGGAAATATTGACCAGTAAAATGTTATATATTTATAAAATTTAATAAAAACTCATATATACTACACACTACTAAAAAAAATCAGCTCTGGTGAGTGTGGTAGGTGAACTGCAATGACCTGGCTTCGCATTTGGGAGGATCTGGTTTGAATCCCTGTCTGACCTTCAAGATTTGTTTTTTCTATCGTTTCCACAAATCACTCCCTGAAAATTCCAGAAAGGTTACTTCAAAAGGCCATAATCAATCTCCTGCCAATTTCTTGCCCCAAGTCTTTTTTTGCTTCTAATGGCTATGATGTTGATGAGGCATAAAGCCATAAGAAAAAAACAGGGGCATAAAAGATAGAGGTTTTGGAGAATGGGTGGAAAAGAAAGAAGATTACTGGGTTTTGTCTTAAGCAGTCTGGTGCCTAGTTTACTAGTGAGCCAGTTCCCATCTTCTGAGTTTAGAGATGTTGCTTCTGTCTGAGAGGAATCTGATAACACAGACAGTGAAGCAAGAACTGAAATTGTTGGTCTTATGAGTGGTGGCATATTTATATATTAGTTGGTGAGGGTTTTTGATGAATACTGTTTGTCTGTGGACATTTATTCAGCCAGTGGATTTGTGGTCAGACTTATGTATGAGGCTGGGCAATGTTTGCATGTTAATTGATATTTTAAATGACAGGATTGACAAGTGGCAAATACTATGGATAGGGAACCTTTTCCCAATTACTAGGCTGGTGAAGGTGGTAGAGGTAATATGTCGATGGACCTTTCATTCATATACTTTAAAATAAGGGGGAAAAACTGTCAACATTAGGTTTGCAAAAATCCAACACCTCTTCCCTTTTCCATCTCCTTAATTTTGTCAGTGTTCTTTAAATAAAGCTACAGACGACACCATTTGACTGATCACCATGATTTCCTCCACTTCCTCCAGTCCTGTTAGGCAGTCTTCTGCATTTACACTCTAAGCTAAATTTTTAGCCTCCTGAGAGTATAAGAAGATCTCTCTGCAGAGCTACGCTAACTGGTAATGTATAAATAACTGATAAAAACATTTTTATGTTGGAATATATCACAATTTTCTATTAGATTATAAATCAACTATGAAATATTTTGATTCCGTTGCCATTTTTCTGCCGACAGCCGATATTCGTTTATAATGACTGATACTGGAGTGTTGTCTCTTAGCTGCTTATAGTTGATTGTGAGTTCTTTGACAGAAGTGTCTTCATTATTATATGTATAATTGACTTTCAGAATAAAAACATCTAGTTGAAATAAATTAAGTGTTTCAGACGACAGGCAATCTTGCAGGTCGTTATAGAATCTAGAAGTGGGATGTCTACAGCCCTTAGGATACCTATACTCTTCAGCTGAAAAGGTTGGTTATTGGCCCTATGTAGTTGTCTTGGCACTATTCTGGGGCATTTAATTTCTATATCAAATTTCCTGGCTAATGCTTTTGCTTCTTCAAAAATTTGTCCGAAAACTGTTTCCGCCTGTCCCCTTTTTAGTCACAGGACACTCAATGTATCATTTACAGTGTCCGTAACCCTTTTTAAATTAGTTGAGTGCGTTTGCAATAATCTGTTCAAGGCTGAAATGTACCTGAAAAATAAAATTAGTTATATTTAAACTACAATTTTGCTTTTGTCGCGATAGAAATGTTAATTTAATTTTCCTTTGTTGGAATACATGAATCTTTAAAATTACTAATGAAATGGGTTATTAAATTTTTTCATTCATGAATAATGAACAAAATACATAAGAACCTACCAAAAACATCACTAAACATGGGCGCCAGTAAAGGGTGCAAGGAGGTGCACTTGCACCCCCCTGCTATGAAAGAAAATATACAGTAAAAGATTAAGAAAAAAAATATTATTAAATTCACTGTTTGAATAATAACTTAAATCTCCTAGTTTGTTGTCCAAATTTGTTCAACACCTTGCATTGAAGCCCTACCCTATGTCCTTTTTCAAAAATTTGATACCTCTTAGCGGATGCATTGGCAAATATTACAGCTTTACTCATTGTGCATGAGGTATTTACTGCAAGTAATAACTTTTGATGACATAGCTAAGGGGGTGTCTATTATTTACATGACGTGAAGTAGGAGGGGGGAAGAGGTGTCTGCAAAATCTCACCTCACCAAGGGAGGGAGGAGGGGGTGGCCAACAGAAATCTATTGTGAGGTTTTGAAATTCTTGAAGGATAGTGGAGCTAAAAAGAAAAAAAAAAAAAAAAAAAAAAAAAACTATCCTCACGTCATTTTAAGGGGGGTTGGGAATTTTGGAAAAACGCCCCTAATGAGTTAAAATATATATATAACTGATAAAATTGTGATGAAGTGCCCACTCCGGTGGCAATATCCCTACACCCCCTCCCTTTCCCCTTCAAACCTACTTTTGCCCTCTATTAATTTCTAATTTAAATTCTTTCGGTGTTTCCAGTAAGTTATTCATCACTTTGCTTGGCTATTTATTCCAGTCCCTCACTCCCTTTCCTAGGAAAGAAAATTTTCCCACACCATTTTGCCTGAAATCAAGTGCCAGCTTGTGGTCATGGTCAACCTAACCCTTCCAAGAACCTCTCTTAATTTTCCCACCAATATCTCTCCATGCTTCGTCACCAGTAAAGGCTTTGTACACTCCCATGACTCTCTTCACCCTCCTTCTATCCTCCAATGAACCCCACTCCAGCTCCTTTATCATATTAGCTACCGATTGTGTTCTGCAGTAATTTCCAAAGACAAACCTGGCAGCCCTTCTCTGCACCCCCTCCAACGCCTGTATTTGAACCCAAAATGTGGATCCCAAACTACACCACCATATTCCAGCAGTGGTCTGACAAAAGTTTTGTACCCCAATTCCCTTACTTCTCAGTGCATCCCCTCATCACTCTTTCCAACAGGTGAAGGATTTTGAACCCTTTCCCTACCAACTGTCCAATGTGTCCTGCCCAGTTCGGTTTGCTATCAAATGTAATGCCAAGGTATTTACATTTCGAGTCTCCAATAAGTAGCTTTATAATCATAATCAACCTTTAGCTTTTTATCTGTGTACCTAATAAGCTGATCCTTCTTTGCATTTATCTTTATCCCACATTGACTCACCCAGCTAGTTATCCTATCTAGATCACCCTGCAGCTGTTTACAGTCTTCTATTTTTTTTATCCTTTTATATAACATGATGTCATCTGAAAACAATCTAACTTCTGACAGTAACCCATTAACACAATCATTCATTAGAATAACGAATAACAATGGTCCCAATACACTACCCTGTGGGACTCCCATATTCAGTTCTACTTCTTTTGATATTGTATTTCCTACCTTAACTTTTTGCTTTCTACCTTTTAGGAATTCTCCCACCCAGCAAATCACCTTTTTATCTACTCGAATAGTTTTTACCTTATTTAGCACCATTTTATGGCTTACTCTGTCAAAGGCCTTTGAAACAGGGGCATAGCTACTATGGGGCTAGGTGGTGCAATGCACAGGGGCCCCTATGCTAAGGGTGCCCCCAAGTGCACCTCTGTGGGCCCCCAAGCGCAGTTCAGAGGGCCGTACCAGCAACACAAATGCAAAAAAAGGTCGCCCATCTGGCCTGAGGGCCCAAATAAATTTTTTGCACCGGGGCCCTTGTTGACCTAGCTATGCCACTGCTTTGAAAGATCTATTTCTACACTGTCATCTTGACCTTCCCTGCCCATTTCACCAGAAATATCTTGCATATAGCCATGGAGGAACCTCCATGCATATAGCCTACTAACTGAGATTCACATGAATATCCTTGTCTAAAGCCATGTTGCCGATTAGGAAACCAATTATGTTCCTCACAGACACGTCTGATATGGTTGAATATTAATCTCTCCATTCCTTTACCCATCACTGATTCAAGCAGATTGGCCTATAGTGTTAAACACTATTTTTCACACCTCCTTTATGGACTGGAACTACTATTGCACTTTTATATTCATCTGGCAAACAACAAGTATCCAGACTCAATTTAAGTAATGTTTCAAGATAAGGTACAATGTCCCATCGTACTACATTTAAGACATCTGTCGTAATATTATCCACACCGGCCACTCAAAAGTTTTTTTAGATTCCTTAGTTCCTTCATATCTTCATATTTAATTCCAAATTTTCTAATCTGCTCCCCTCCAACTGCGCAGATAGGCTCGTTTCCAGATATAAACCCAGAATTGTTGTCCCTAATGGACTCACTGAACCAGTTACTCAATAACTCTGCCTTTTTTAAATCCTCTGTTACTTGTTCTCTGTCCTTATCTATAATTGTCTCAATATAATAGATGATTATTAAGAATATGATTGCTACATACGCAACGTTTGCTAGGTACAGCATTTTTCGGCAACTCTTTCACAACACTCTTTGTGTATGAAGCCATAACCGAGCAGCTGTTGGTTCCAATACCCACACACCACGTTAAATCTATATCAAATTCCAGACAGAGGCTTTCAATTATATTCGCTAGAGCTACACCTGTCAACCGACGCTCCATATCACCTGTATCATTATCGTCACATCTAAGCATATCGTAACTATCACAGAAGGTCACAAAGTCTTCTTTAGAAGATATCTAAATGAAAGACTTATCTTGAGATATGTCATACGCCTGTTGCTCCATCGAATAGAAAGTATTTAGCTACCTTCACATTCCGAAAAATACTTTCCTTAATGATTTCCTTGCAAAGATCAATCAACTCATTTTGTATAGTTTTGCTGATGTATGTTTCATTAGACTTAGGAGTCTCTAAATGATGCTGCAATACTTTGTTTCCAGACTCTATACAGAATTTTAAAAGTGCTCTAAAATTTACTTCTTCAGCCACCATGCTGTCGTTACCTGCTTCTTTACCAAAAAAATTGCCACCATTACGATGGCCACGGTGTGAAATAGAGTCGAAAATAACAAGCCAATACGTTTGCAGCAGTGGTTGGTAAATTAATGGTGAAATTGATATGCTACCACATCAGAAATATATGTGTGGTGCGTAAGTAGTTTTCAAGTAAGCAACATGACATTAGGCAAGGATATTCATACGAATTTCAGTCGGTGGGATATTGATATTGATAAGGAAGGCCAATTTGTTAGTGTAGCACTAGATCTTACAAGGCCTTTTGACAGAGTGAGCCACACAATGGTAGTAAATACGGTAAAAAATATTGGAGCAGATGAGAAAGTGATTTTCTGGGAAGAATTTTTAAAAGGTAGAACACAGAAAGATAGGGTAGGAAATGCAGAATCAAAAGAAGTGAAAGTAAAAAATGGGGGTGCCACAGGGTAGTGTGTTGGGACCATTCCTATTCATTATTCTAATGAATAATTATGTTGATTGTTTACTATCTGAAATTAGATTGTTTGCAGATGACCTAATGCTATATAAAAGAATCAAAATGGCAGAGGACTGTAAACAGTTGGAGGGTGATCTGATATCTAGTTTAGTTGGTTAACATGGGATGAAGATAAATGCAAAAAAGATTCAATTTATTAGATACACAAATAAAAACAAAAGGTTGATTATGATTATAAGGTGGGGAAAGAATTGCTTTCTGAAGACTTGAAATATAAATATATTGGCTATATATTTGATAACAAGCTTAACTGGGCAGGACACATTGGACAGATGATAGGAAAAGGTTTAAAAATTCTGCACTTGTTGGAGAGAGTGATGAGGTGATGTACGAGAGAAGTAAATGAATTGGGTTTACAAAACTTTGGTCAGACCATTGCTTGAAGATGGTAGTGTAGTGCGGGACCCACATTTTGAGTATCAAATACAGGAGCTAGAGAGGGTACAAAAAAGGGCTGCTAGATTTATTTCTGGAAATTGCCGCAGAATGCAGTCAGCAGCAGACATGATAAAAGAGCTGGAATGGGATTCATTGGAAGACAAGTGGAGGGTGAAGAGAGTCATGGGAATGTACCAGTTGTATATTGGTGATAAGGCATGGAAAGATATTGGTGTAAGAATTAGAAGTAACGCATGGAAGGGAAAAGATCACCATGACCACAAGCTGGCACTCAATTTCAGGCACAAGGGTGTGGGAAGATTGTCTTTCTTAGGTAAGGGTGTCAGGGATTGGAATAAATTACCAAGAGAAATAATGAATAATTTACCAAAAACGTTGAAAGAATTTGAAGCTAAAATTTGCAGAGGGATTTTGTAGGTGGGTGCAGGAAAGGGAGAAGATGAGTTATAGTGAAATTGCCACCGGGGCGTATGCTCCATTGTAATTTAATTAAATATTATTATTACACTGGTCAATGTTGTGCAACATGAATCTGAGAATCTCATGTCCGACGTGATACAATCAATACAGAAAATACTAACACACCAGGTTCATCATGACAATGAGGAGAAATGGGGGGGGGGGGGGGGTAGCCCGAACGCAAGAGAGATGCACGCAGGACTCTTTCTATACTCAAGAATCAGCTTGAAAAGTTTCAGTGGGGTCTAGGCTTAAAGATTTTCTAATTGGTTGGTCACAGAATATCGTCGTTGATGATGAGGTCTCTTCTAATCTCAATGTTACATCAGGTGTCCCTCAAGGAAGTGTAATAGGACCTCTTCTTTTCTTAATTTTTATAAACGACCTCTGAAACAATGTGAACAATAATTTGAGTTTATTCGCTGATGATGCAGTTCCACGAAACTTTTGATATCAGTTAAAATAATTTAATTATTCCTCATCCTCACCGAGATTTTAGCAGTTCTGCAGGAATCTCCATCATTTCCTATTGCATTATTTCAAGTTATTTATAAATTCTGCTCTGAAAACAGGATCTGATACATCACCGGCATCAAAATTTTACTCCTTTTCTAGTAAATTGTTGTTCAAACCATCCTCATGATAAATCTCCTTTATGTGACCCTTCCACTGATTAGCTTTCTTTTCAACTTCAATTTTTCTGCATAACATCACAATTCTGTTTGATGCTCCTATAAGCCACATCTACTTCCATTTCCTTTATTATGTTCACGCAGTTTTTTAAAAAATCATTTGTCTTTCTTCTATTCTCTGATTATATACTTTGTAAAATATCCCTACAGCGTCTTTTCACTCTGGCTTGAGCATTTTGTTCGTTCTTCTCCGCTCCACCAATAAATCAACGTTTACAGACGTGTGACGTCAGTCAAGCGTCCACCAATCCTAGAGCGTTTTCTGTCACTTGGTCAGAGGATAGAAAAGTCTATTTTTTATTTCGCTTTTTTATTAAAAATATTCCACTTTTCTTTTCCTGAAGCATTAATCTACGAGAATGACTGCAATTTATAATATATTTTTAATACTGTCAAATAGCCTATTCTTATCGCGCCGTCAGCAGCAAAGGTCTATTACGTTTGTCAGCGGTAGTTTCATCTTCGCCGTAGCAACTGACCAGTGTGTTGGTAGAACGATATGCTGCATTGTAGAATTTATTGACATGTTGCCGGAAGCTATTGAAGTCCCTCGGGTGCTGTACTGAACTTCCATACGTGGTCTGGCCCCAAAGATGATTGCCAGTGGGCACACACTTTTGATCTTAGTTGCTGCCAGCCATGGGCGCCGGGAGGGGGGTGCAAGGGGGTGCACTTGCACCCCCCTGACATCCCGGGTCGCCCGTAAATTTGGGCCGATAGGGGGTGGGGAGCACCAATTATGGCCCTGGTGCACCCCCCTGCATCCCGGGTGCACCCCCCTACATCCCGCATCACGGGTCGCCGTGTGGGCAGTAGTAGAGCTAAAAAAAAAAGGTCGCCCGGAAATTTTTGGGCCGATGGTGGGGGGGGGGGGCACCAACGCAGCCCTGGTGCACCCCCCCCTAGAAGCAATCCTGCCGGCGCCCATGCTGCCAGCGGATGCTAATATTGAGGTAACATTTGAAATATCGTGTTTTTACAACACAATCAGGACGTACATCCCTGATGATATATATTATTGCAATCATACATTGAGAAAGTTTCCATTCTTACATTTCCAGTAATTTAAAAGGATTCCATTCTGGTAAAAGATAAAATAATCTTAGTGTTTCAAAAATTAAGATTTTGTACCATAGCAAACAATATTGCTTTCCAATAATCGTTCTTAAAGTCAGACTATTCCAAGCAGTAATAGTTGTAAATAATTCTCAAATTATTGTAGAAAATTAAACTCACCCACTTTGGAATGTCATAATTAAACTCAGTATAGTAAATTAAATTATAAACAATAACCACAAAACTGCAAGAGGTTAAAACATTCTTGGTGTGCATGTAAGTAGAATAAAGAGGTAAAGCCTATCAATGGTGAATAACTATTCTGAAATAAGTTTCAACTATGCTCAAATAGGATTCCTTGGAAAACAGGAGAGTGAAGAGAGTCATGGAATTGTACAAGGCGTATATGGGTTGTAAGAATTAGAATAGGCATACGGCATGGAAGGGAAACAACGTCCACAAGCTGACGCTCGATTTCAGGCACAAGGATGTAGGAAAATTTATTTCGTAGGGAAGGGGGTTAGGGATTGGAATAAGTCACCAAGAGACCGAAAATGCTGAAAGAATTTAAAGTTGATTTTTGTAGAGAGCAAAAGTAGGCAAGTACAGAAAAGGGGAAAAATGGGAGTATAGGGAAATTGCCAACGGAGTGAGCCCTCCATCGCAATTAAATCAAATGCCTATAATCAGGGCCGGCGCTAGGAATTTCGGGCCTGGGGTAAATTGGGTGACCTTTATTTTTATTATCTCTACAAAATGGCCAGGCGACAATGGTTTCATTGGCCTGAGGGCCCCTATAGTCGGTGTTCGGGCCCCCCATCAGCCGGCGGGGCCCTGGTACTTTTGACCCGCTTACCTCCCCCCCCCCCCTAACGCCGGCCCTGCCTATAATACCTAACTATATATTTTGATGACCACAAAAATAATTGTTTCGAGAATTGGTCGTAAGCGTTCCCTATTTTCACTAACTTGTGTCATTCTTTGACTACTACTTTTCCTAAAAATGTCAAGTTCAGGTTTGTGAAAAGTCGGTAAAACGTCTTTCGAGCTCCGACAGCTATTTAGTGGTATTCGCTGGTGAATTAGCAACACACTATTTTCACCAAGCAAATCATCAAAAGATTTAATGCATAAGTGCCAAAAATTTTTTTTGCAGAAGGCCGTATATTAAATTTAGAATGTGTAGGCGGGCCAGATTCAAATAAAAAAATGTACTGAATGATTATAACATCTTATTTATTTAATTGTATAGTATATAATACATGGTTGTTGAAATCATACCAAAGTTATAAAAGAGGGTAATTATTTTGAGCTCAAGGATCCAGATACCTGATTTCTCTTGTTTTTGACAAGCTCTTTGATGTCAGGTATCATATTTGTTGTAATTATTTTAAGAATTGATTGGAGATGGTCATTCGTAAGTCTTATGCGATGTTTGTTCTTATATATTTTCATGACGGAAAACATCTGCTCACATAAATAGGTGCTACCAAACATGCTCAGATGCGTGCTGCATGCTTTTTTAATTCCGGGTAGTTATCCAAACTCTTGAAATATTGTGTATAAAATGTAAGAGCGTTAACCTCTTTAAATTTTTCAACTTTACGTTTTTGTGACATTATGCCAAAATCGTAACAATTATGGAACTCAACACAACAATTATGGATATCGCACGTGCACGACACAAACAAATGTACAATACCTTCACAATCGACCCTACTAAATCACGTCGCGGCTACGCACAACTTTTATATCGATAAGGAAGGTTCTAGTCTAGACTCGAAGCGCGTGGAAGATTCCGCTTGTTGCTAAGAGATGGCGTTACTGTCTATCTCTCTCGCTTGTCTAGGCACGCGCTGCCCTTGAAATTACTTATAAATGTAGTGTGCGCATTTTAAAACTTCCGTAGAGGATTCGAGTGAAGTCTAAAAGCTCTAAAAAACATTATTCTTCTTTCTGTGTCACATTGCGATCGCGGGCCGTATTGATAGGGCCCGGGGGCCGGATGCGGCCCGCGGGCCGTATCTTAGATATCACTGTTTTAATGGTTCTTTAATAAGACATTTTAGAATTTTATCTATTTATTTATTCGTGTCAAAGACACCAATACAATCTAAGGAAATAAATTTAATACACAGTAACACAATATTACAACATATAATTACAGAAATAAATTTATCAGTTCTATCATATAACCAGTACCGGCAGCCAGTTATATTTCCCAAGAGCCCCAGTAAACAGCAGCCTGTATGGCCTTATCATTTTCTGCGAATAGGTCGTCGAGTGTACAAGGGTCGTCTAGTTTGTTGCAGATCAGTTGGTACTGTGGATTCTACAATTCTCCAGATCCAGAGAGCTCGTTCTCTCGAATGAAGCTCCATTTTTTCAGATTTTCTTTGCATCTACTTAGGGCTTTCCAGGTCTTGTATGGAAGATTGTAGCCTGCTGCAGGTCTCTCCACTTCGCAAATTATTCCTGGTGTCAGATTTCGCCAAAGTTTTGCTCAGCGGTTTTTCGTTGGTATCGTTGCTGTCAAGAAGCTGCTTCTTGATGACGCCCCAAGGGTTGAACTTCGTATCCAAACATTGGTTGCCTAGGGGCTTCCTCTTTTTTCACCTTTCAGTTTCTGCAGCTGTCCTCCTATTGATATCTGGGGAGGCTATCCCCGCGAGCTAGTAGATTTAGTTAATGGGAGCAGTGTGGAGGCAGTTTTTATAATGCGATCTGTCTCGTTTAGCGATACATTTACCTTCTTCCCATGCGAGAAGATTCACCATACTGGTGCTGCGTATTCCCCGACTGGACAGAGCAGGTATGCGGAGTGCTAATGGTTGTGCTCCCCTTCTGCTATTTGTTAGTTTCCGAATGATGTGATTCCCAGCACTCGATATCAATTGCATGTCCTCGTAATGGTCTTTGAAGGCGAGGCTACAGTCGAACTTGACTCCTTGGTAGTTTAGAGTATTATAATGTGACCCCTCCAAGGCTCTCTGTTCCACAAATGGAAGGCACAGACCTGTGTTTATGCCGGGTTGGGCTTCAGATGGTTATTGTTATAATCGTTGGCTAGATCTTCGTATTTTCCTTGTCAGCTTATTGAGAGGATGGAAGGTCAATAAATGCTGCGCCTGTGATCTATCCTCGCTCGTAACCGTCTTCTTTTTGCTGCGTGAGGTTCAGGATTTGTGCGCAACATGACCTGTCGGGTCGAAAGCCGGCTTGGTCTTGAATGATTATTTGATCTACATGTTCTTTGATGCTACTGAGAATCATTCTCTCTAGGACTTTACAGAGCAGGCACAGAAGGGAAATGTGCCGAAAATTTTTCGGGTCTGTTAATTCTCCAGGCTTTGGTAGGACAACGATCTTTAATTTCCACCAGACCTGTCTGATCTGTTTTTTTTAGGATGCAAGTGTTCAGCAGCTTCAGTAACCACTGTCTGGTGGTACATGCAAACATCTTTCTTTGTTCGGATCGTAGGTCATCTAGTCCAGCAGCTTTATTGTTCTTCATTGAGTGCATGGAGTCATCTAATTTCTCCAAAGTAAACGGAGTGACAAGGTGGTCATCCTCTTCATTGTATCCTCGGAGCTTCTTATTTCCATATTTCTTACCGGTTTTGCTGTTAAGTAACAGTTCATACACTATTTGTTCAGGCGTTACTTTTAGGAAACCTTGGTGGGGGGGGGGGGCTATTGAATGATCTTCATTAAGTTTTTTTAATAGCTGCCAGGCTTTATGCTTACTCTATTTCAGGCCCGCCGTAAGCGGGCGTGCAAGGCGTGCACCGCACGCGGGCGGTACATCAAGGGGGGCGGCAAAGCGAGTGATCGACAGTCGCCGCCCCGCGATAGTTGCCACTCCGTTGTCGCCACGACGAAATTTGCAGTGTATTATGTAGCAGGCGACCATTTTTTCTTTAGTTCAACAGCTGCTTCGGGCGGTCGGCGACAGTAGACTCGGGATGGCAACAATGGGGGCGGCAAATAATGTTCGAAGGGGCGGCAATCTCTGACTCTGACCCGGTTCGGGAAATTTCCTAGATCCACCACTGGCTGTAGTTATATTGTCTCTGGTTAGACGGGGGGCGGCATAATCTCGGGATTGCACGCGGGCGCTCTAACAACTAGTGGCGGGCCTGCTCTATTTCATATCCACTGCTGAAATAAGCTACATCTTATTGCTTTTCGTGAGGCTGATATAACCTGTAGAAGGTCGTCGCCTGCTTTTATTGTTTCTTCAGAGAAGAGGTCTCGAAGAGCTGTTGATAATGCTCCCGTAATACTTTGGAATTCTCGTCGCGATCGGGTATGTACGTTGTTCTACAGGCTCTAGGGATATGTTTCCGTGAGATGGTCTTCACTAATTCAACAAAGTTATTATATTTCTCTGGGGAGGCACCTAGTTTCTGCAATTCCTTATCAGGTCATTCGGAGAACATGTCGCACTTAGTGCGTTTAAATTTAAATCGTCTTTTAAACAGGACAGTCTCTGATTTAATAGCTGCTTCTAACAATCAGACGATAGTTCCGAGCTGGGTGCTTTGGAGATGTCTCCAATAGCCTTTCTGGTTTGGTCTGCAATGTGCTCATTTACGAAGATGTTGTCTGTGTTGTACCTGCAATTACACGTGCCGCTGTTGAACGAATGCGGGAGTTTTGGTCATGAATCAGTTTCCAGTCAGTATAGTCTGGCCAGGTTTTAAGGTCCTCACCATTTTTATCTGTTTCTCTATAACCCCAGGCTGTCCTGTGACAGTTAAAGTCACCGACAACCAGTTTTGTAGGCTGTGACTGCAAATTTGTTGATTCAGTGAAACTGAATTCGGTGCTCGGTGGTTTATTTTTAGATGTCACTGTGAAAGATTTTGTTTCTGCAATTAATATTTTGATGTCTTTTTCTGATGTTAACTCTGCAAATAGAATTTGTGAGCCTGATTCAGTGAATACTGTGTTGCCGTAATGCACGTTTGGTGTCTTGATTACTAATTTCATTTCCGTGAATCTTTGGTCTTCTATTGCTTGGACATCTATGTGTCCCTTGTACTAAGATAAAATCACAGTTGTGTTTAAGAGCAGATTTTGACTGGCACTTCCGGGCTGCTGCAAATAAAACACAACATTTGCAGTAAAAGCCCTGGTCTTTATGGGATAAAACAAGCCAGTGAAACTTACAAATATGTACTTCTGTACATATTTTTTTGTTTTCCTTTTATAGTAACAACACAGTGTGTGAAAGTATAATTGGAATGGAACAACCAACGCTTTTCGAGCAATATTACTTTTGCTGAATCTTTTAGGTTTCTTCCTCCATACCATCTAGTACCTAAGAAAAATTTGGATTGAGGAAGCGAACTTTCTGTCTCATCAGAATAGGAAATCAACCTACACGATATTTGCATGCATTGAACAAATCCAGCAAGAGTACAATTTTTTTCTATCTGAGCTTATTGTAGCCGTAGAAGCATCGGCAGCACACATATTGTCATTTGTGTTAGAGGTTAGTGTAGGTAAATTTTCCTGGTGTTTATAAATCTAAAACCTTTGTTTCTTTGTAAAAAAAAAAAAAAAAAAAAAAAAAAAAAAAACTCTTTCTAAATGAACCACTACATTCATCCATGAATCACCTAGCAGGAAAAAAAAAAAGATATCCATAACTAAGCAAAATCGGCAATACTTAAATAATTACATCAATCAGTTTAGTACTATGTTTATGATAAAGTTTGGCTCGATGCGTGGACGGAGTGGTGCACCTGTAACGTCACCAAACATAGGAAGCGCGGCCGCGAACGGATGGAGCGACGGGCAGCGCGACGTGGCAAAATCATACTTTGAATCGAATGCAAATATTTTATTCGCAATGACCGAACTGGTACAACATAATATTATCAACAGTCCCCAGTTCTATCGTGACTATGTGTACGTTTTTGTGAGATCTTGCCAACCATTATTAATTAAAAATATTATCAGAGGTCAAACTCTAGACACCGCCCAGAGAGAAGGGGTGATGACCCCCAAGACGTCCCCTCTGGATCCGCCGTTGACTGCGTCTTAACTTATTTTTTTTTTATTTTATATCTCCTAAAGTATTTGTGTTATGGAGCTGAAATATATTCTAAATGCTACAGGGTGCAATTTTCTATATAATAGTGAAGTTATTTAACTATTAACTAGTCTCCTTCATATTATTTTCACTTTCCCCTTTAAAATCTATTTCTAATCTCACGATCGACTACCGCCATTTTTTAGTAATTATTATTAATTTACTTTTTCTTATTCTGGTCAGAATATTTCAAGGAAATTTACAAAACTCGTTCAGTGTGCATCGCAAAAAATCCAACTTTCTTTTAAACATACTTTCCAGTCTTTATCTTCTATACTCCGCTGTGTTTAATTTTTATTTTCTACTCAAAATCTTACTTTTCTCTTAAAAATGTTAATTAACCTTTACCTACTGACTAAATTTTTACATAATGTAGTCTAAAATTTGACACATCCTTTACGCTATGAATCTTTTCTGTGGCTTGAAACTGAGAGCTGTGAAATTATTTAACTTTTTTTGTCGATCTTTTTACCCACGTGTGAAATTACACTTCAAAATCAAATATCTCTTCAGTACTATTTTACAGCCCTGAAGTGTCATATATTGTTTTCATCCTGATAACTTACTGCATTTCTGAACATGAAGGTAGTGTTTTCTATTCAAAAATAAGAAATTCTCTTTATAACAGCAATGTTGACAGAGCGTTATGATCAAATTTTAGTTTTTACTCCTATTATATTCCTAAAAACTGTAAGAAAATTGTTTTAAATATCCTTTACTGTTGGACTGATATTAGCTCGCAACTCTTTAAACTTTGATAATTTATTAGCTAAATTTAGGTTATATGAAATGCCTCCCGAAAATTGAAGTTATTTTGCGCAGAAAAACTAACTGAAATTTTCAAAAAATAAAAAAAAAAAATAAAAAAAAAAAATGGAAAACTTAATTTCCCCCTTTTTTTAACTACATTATGGGAGTTTGCTTGCTTTCATTCATTCTTTGTTCTCTCTCTCTCTCTCTTTTACATTTTACCATACATTGTGTATAACTTACAACACATTAAACATTTAATAATTGTTCAAAAATAATGAATTTGAATTTATTTTTCATCTTTATTCAATTATTTTTCACTTCAAAAGTGTCATTTTTACTATTGTTTAGAAATGTTCGTTCTTCTTTAAGTGTTCATTTTTAAGTGTTCACTTTCATTTTTCAATTTATACCACAAACACAAAACTATACATCCTGAAATTACACTAAATTATACAAAATTGATGGTTTCACCAAGTCTTGGCAAGGATCGTCGCATCAGCGTGGAGCTAACGTGAATAAAAACCAACGCTCCACTGTGTTTGGCTGCTGAGCGAAAGTTCATTCCCTGACTCCTGGGGCATCAGCGCGATAGTGGAAGCTCTGAGCAGCAAGCTGTTGAACAAAAATATGTATTAGCATTTGTCCTTAATATCTAAGACCTTAAATTAAAATATACAAAGAAATTCCTTAAAGAATATACATTCATTAAAATACCAGTACAAGTAAACTGATTCATGACTTCTTTCTGAATTGAATTGAAAAATTACAAAAATAATAATTTATATTATTATGTATTATTCCGTATATTATTATGGTCAGTAATTTTAAAACATGTGATGTTAAACTTATACTGCGATAATTCTCATAACTGTCAGTTTCTGCTTTCTTCAGAAGTGTGATGATGACACTTTTATTAAAATCGGTCGGAATCTTCTTGATTCATAAATTTTTGATACAAGTTTGAATAATCTTTGGATTCCTTCTTACCCTAGGGATTTCAGATGTTCTGTAGGAATCTCATCAATTCCAACTGCCTTATTTGATTTAAAATCATTCAAAGCTCTATCAAATTCCGTCCTCACAACAGAATCACTTAAGTCATCAATGTCAAAATCAACTTCTTTTTCCAATCATCTCCATCATACAGTTTCTCTACGTAATCTTTCCATTGGTTAGATCTATCTTCTAACCCTTTAAGAGAAGTCCCATCGGCATCTTCAATGTTTCTTCATTTCTCCAAAATGCTGTTTGATCTTACTATATGCCACAGCTACTGTACCTACGACCGTTTCCTTTTCTACTTCTTCACAATTTTCTTGCAGCCATCTTTCTTTTGCTTTTTTGCATTTCCTGTTTATTTGATTTCTAAATTGTTTGTATTGCTCGCTTCCTCCTTCATCGTGAGAATTTTTGTGCTGTTATATAAGTTCGGAATACAAACTAGGAATGACAGAGGGGGACGACTTGTGCAGTTTGCAGGGCACACAAAAATGCACGTCATGAACACATTTTTTTAAAAAACATCAAAGTTGAAAGTGGACATGGAGAAGTCCAGATCATAAAACTAAAATGAAATAGACTACATTCTGTCCAATAGCCGACATTTTGTTCAAGACGTCACTGTTCTAAATCAATTCAACACCGGAAGTGATCACAGGCTGGTCCGAGCGAAACTTAGTATCCGCATAAAACAGGAAAGGCGAAAGCTAATAAAAGGAACCAATAAAACATCAGTAAATATAATCAAAAGAAAGACATTTTCCAACGCACACTATCGGAGAAACTAGCTACCACCGCCATGGAAATTTAGCTTCAACTATTAACACATTAGCCATAGAAATTGCAGGAACTGATAAAACCACCAAATTAAGTAAAATTAGCAATGATACAAAAACTCTAATGAATAAACAAAGGAATATGAAAGTAAAACCTGAAAAAAAAAACTAATTGAATATGCTGAAATGTGCAAAGAACTTAGATAATAAATAACAGCTGACATCAAGAAATATAACGAAAACCTGGTCAGATCAGTCATAGAGAACAAGAAAGGCTTTAAGAAAGCAAAACAAAGATTAATGATAGGAAAGAAACAAATAATAGCTTTAGATGATAATAACGAACGTATTACAGACAAAACGGCAGTATTGGATCATATCAGGAACTCCTATCAGTCCTTATACAGCAAGCAAGATGAAAATCCTTTAATAACATTAATCCCAGACTCACCAATTCCTGAATTCCTCCCATATGAAGTTAGAAGGGCAGTGAACGAAATGAAAAAAGGATCAGCTAGTGGTTATGACGCTCTATCTATTGACGTACTCCAATTGACTGGAGAAGAAACCTACAGACACCTAGCTAAGGTGTTTTCACAGTGCCTCGAAGAGAGAAATATCCCATCCAGCTGGGACAAAGCAATGATTGTGTTGCTACACAAAAAGGGCAGTCATTACATTATTAAAAACTACCGCCCCAGCAGCTTCCTTCCTATCATATACAAAGTGTTTACAAAGGTCATCAATAACCGCATCAGTTCCACCTTGGACACAGCGCAACCAATTGAACAGGCTGGCTTTAGGTCAGGATTCAGCACAGTAGATCACTTCCAAGTCATCCACGAAGTAATAAGTCGAGCAAATGAATACCAGATGCCACTCTATTTGGCCTTTATCGATTTTGAAAAAGCTTTTGATTTAGTCCATCACTCAGCAATCATGCAAGCCCTTTTAGAACAAGGAGTGAATCCCGGCTATATCGACTTACTGTACAACATCTACACCACTTCCACTGCCTTTGTCAACATCGCTGAAGTCACCAAAGAGTTCCCAGTAGAAAGAGGGGTAAAACAAGGAGACTCTATATCCCCCAAGCTATTCACATCAGTCCTAGAGTTGGCAATGTCAAAAATCCAATGGCAAAACTGAGGTTTGAGAATAAATGGAAGAAGTCTCGACAACTTAAGATTCGCTGATGATATAGTTTTACTGTCAAACAGTCTGTAAGAGCTCAAAGAACTGATAAATGAACTAGAGACAGAGTTCAGTAAAGTGGGCCTTAAAATAAATATATCAAAAAGTAAAATCATGCAAAACAAATGGGCAGAAAAAGATAAAGACAAGGCGGACATGAAAGATTCTGGTATTGAGTCCGTAGATCAACACATCTATCTTGGCCAAATGATTAATATGAATGATGACTCAAAGCCTGAGATCTACAGACGGATAAACCTGGGCTGGAGAGCATACGGAAGAAATTCCATAGTTTTTAAATCGAACATGCCAGTACATCTTAAAAAACATGTATTTGAACAAAGTGTAATACCGGTCCTCACATATGCCTGCCAGACTTGGACCCTAAATAGTCACACGAATCAAAAACTGAGAACTGCCCAGCGAAGTATCGAAAGAGCAATGCTAGGGTTTACAAGAAGAGACAGGAAAAGGGCCGTGCACATTCGTTCAATAACTAAAGTAACAGACATCTTAAAAGAGTCATGACCCAAAAATGGCAATGGGCCGGTCATGTTGCTCGCAAAAGAGATGAAAGATGGACTACGGTAGTGCCGGAATGGATACCGAGAAACCTGAAAAGAGCAAGAGGAAGACCCCTGGATGCCTAGGATAAGGATATACGTCGAGTTACAGGCGTGAACTGGAAGAGGGTGGCTCAGGATCGATCGGCCTGGAAAGAACTACAGCAAAACTATGTAGAATTAAATTATAATATATAGCTCATTAGGCTTAAAGAGGCTACATCCTGAAAAAAGGATCGATATAGCTGCAATAATAATAATAACAATATATCTATTATCTTACCTAAACTGTTTATTAGAAGGCTTATTACACATAATTCATATACTAAATAATTTTCATAATCATTTTCAACAGTACTTTTCAGCTCAGAACAAAATCTTGTTACACATCCATTATTTTGCTAAAACCATTTAGAAGGTAAAGAAATTTTATAACCATTAAACGGTAAAGCACTTTTTAAATTGTTTCTAAACCATTTTCTGAAAAGACATAGGATCCAAATAAAGTTTGTTTAATCATAATGATTTTTGTTGCATTCATTACCACTAAGAAAGCCGAGAATGACGATCATTTTAAGGTGTATTTTGTATTCTCTTAAAATTCTATGTAAGGAGAATTTGAACTTTTAAAATAAAAGAGCTAGTAAGATAAAAGAAGGTTTAAATGAGAGAGAAAAATCAATTTAATAATAATAATATAACAGTTTAGAAGTAATTCCAGATTTAAAAGGAGAAAAAAGGATTTTAGTATCAAAACATGTTATCACCACGTGTGACTTTTAGAATTTAATAGCTCTTAAACGAGGATAATTACGAGAAAATTTGTCATGACTGAAAAGATTGGGAATAAATTAAACTATAACATATTAAAATTTCTGGAAAATCTGAGTAAAATTAGTGTACCACGAGAATGGGGGATTTTGGTAATTCAACAGAAAATAGATTTTCCCCGGTGGAATGTACCGTTGTTCTATGACAATTTAGCGAAAGATCAGCCAAAGCTTTAAAAAGCCAACCAGAGCTTCCTTGAGAAGGAAGTTTCCAGGAGTACTTGGTCGGTATAGGATGTGCGTGCCATATCTCAGTATGAACGTCACTATGGTCACCAGGGGTTATAGAATTTGGACGGTGGGTTTGGGACATAAAATGTTCATACTAGGCGACGACGTCGTCTTAACATTTGGCGGTCGAGAGTGAACTGCTACGAATATTTTCATGAAATGAAGGGATTTTCTTAAGTTTTCACCAACTGTGGGGGAGTGGTGAAAGCTTTATAGAAGCTGTGGACTTTAGTGAGCGAGTTGAATCTCCCTGCTGTCTTAGACAACGGACGTGAGATCAAAAGCCTTTCCTTAGGCCTACAAATGATAACAGATAGGCTATAAAATTTTTTCAGAATATACAAGTTTCAATTAAGTGAACTTTTTATTTCACTATACAAACTCTAACTAGTTAACTGTTACAGGTTAAATTAACAGCTTGGCGGCCGATTTAAAAAAAAAAAAAAAACCTAACAACTCAGGGATCCGATTTAAGTAGTACACACTGTATTAGTAACGGTCAGAGCTTCAGCCACTCTTCTGGGTATAGTCCTCCCCCGACCCGCAAGTTGTCTGACAGTGCCTTCTCCTCTGATCCATTAAGTCAAAAATTTCTTCCGTGATCCAAGGTTTTCGGGCGGTTTGTTTCCTAAAGCCCACTTTTACCAGCTTTTTCTGTCTTTAACGCATACCATTTGAGCTCCTTTCAGAGTTGCTTCACAGACCACCGTCTACCAATACTGCAAACTTTTTTCTCTTGATAGATTGTTTCAGTTTTTTCACTTCCAGTCTGTTCTGCTTGTATTGCTCCTTTATTTTCTTGAATTTCAGCCTGCACTTCATAACTATCAGTCTATGTCTGCTCCTGGGTATTCTTTACAGTCTAGAACTTGATTCTTGAATCTCTGTTTGACCATGATACAATCTAGCTGATTTCGAACAGTATCCCCTGGACGTTTCCAAATTCCCTAGCCTTCGTGTGTGGTAGGTTATGTAAGATAAATTCATTGTTTAAACGATGTAAATAGTGAGTAGCGGATGAATAGTGGTTCCAGTTTTAATGGGTTTTTTTAAGTAAAAAAATACATCATTTATAATCGAAATAGGTGTATTTCTAATTCAATATTAATTCTATTTTTAATTAGTTTTTATTTAATTTGTTGTTTTAAGTGATTTTTTATTTCATTTTAAAATTTCATTTCAGTTATCTCGATCAATTGGGAAGACTTTGATCAGTGGAGCGCTGTCTATAAACACTTGAGTCGCTGACTTCCAGTTGACATGTGTGTGTTAATAACCAATATTGTGTTTTTCATCTGTTTCTTTCTCTATAGATTAATCATTATTAGCGTTTGTTTATCTTAACATGTAGGCCTACTCTTTTATATTTCTGCTAGCTATTAATCGCAAGTTTTTACGCATGGATTTAGAATTTCATTGCTAGATTTGGATACTGAAAGATGTAAGTTACGTAAAACGTATCCCAAAAACATGGAGTCAGGGTAATACGACGGAGAAGCCATCACCATGACATTCTATCATCAATCATGTCTCATGAAGATAATCAATTTGCAGCCTCTTTAAAAATAGCAAAACCTATGATGTGAGGGAAGGGAAGGGTAACTGAGGGCATCTTGTCTTTGGCTTTGGTCTTGTCTTCTTTCTTTAGCATGAGAATCAGATTCTTGGTATCTATTAACTTTTTCTGCACGTGTTCTGCTAGTGCTATGCCTTAGATCTGATCTACGACTGTGAATAATGGCATAAAAGGACACAATATACTGATATCAGAAACTTTTACAAAGACACAAAATAACAATCTGGTGCAGTGAAAATTAACATCTATTCTATATAATATGTTTTTCCTATAAACGAAAACATTGTACACTAACAGAGAAAAACGCCTGAGTGACCGATATATAACATTAGAGACTTACACGCGCTATCCGTTTGCGTGACACCTTTGATATAGTATTTAAAATTGAACAACAAAATCATCATACATATTATTTCTATAAGGTATTTTTTTTTCACAAGCCTGTATCTTTTTTCATTTTTAACCGAAATCAATGAATAAGGTGTCATTTGAAAGTTTATGGTCTCCACTTTGGTCCCATTTTATTTTAAGAAAGGAATTTTTTGAAATTTGACCCTTAAAGGGCAAAAATATCAATTTTTCTAAAATGCTTTTTTTGTGTCTCAAGCCATTTATCTCCTAGGATATCTAACCAAAAACGATAAAGGGAGTAGGATTATGAGGAGTAATGTCTCAGCTTTGCGACATCATATTTTAAGAAAGAATGTTTTTGGTATTCAACCATCAAAGGGAAAAAGTATAAATTTTTCTACAACGGATTTTTGAGTCCCGAGCCATTTATCTCCCTTGATACCTAACCGATATAGATAAATGACATATCATATTAAAGACTAATGACTCCGCCATGGTAACATTATATTTTAGGAAAGGAATTTTTCGTAATTCGACACTTAAAGAGCGAAAATGTCAATTTTTCTAAAATGCGTTTTTGTGCCTGGAGCGATTTATCTCCTTGGATATCTCAATAAAATCGATAAATGAAGTAGGATTATGAGGAATAATGTCTCAGCTTTGTGACATTATACTTTAAGAAAGAATGTTTTTGGAACTCAACCCTTAGAGGGAAAAAGTATAAATTTATCTACAACGGATTTTTGTGTCACAAGCTATTTATCTCCCTTGATATCTACCCGATATAGATAAATGACATATCATATTAAAGACCAAGGTCTCTGCCGTGGTAACATTATATTTTAAGAAAGGATTTTTTTGTGATTCGACACGAAAAGGGCAAAAATGTCAATTTTTCTAAAATGCGTATTTGTGTCTGTAGCGATTTATCTCCTTGGATATCTAAACAAAATCGATAAATGAAGTAGGATTATGAGGAGTAATGGTTCAGCTTTGTAAAATCACAACCCTTAAAGGGAAAAGGTATAAATTTTTCTACAACGGATTTTTTTGTCACGAGCAATTTATCTCCCTTGATATCTAACCGATATAGATAAATGAGATATCATTTTAAAGATTAAGGTCTCCGCCATGGTAACATTACATCTTAAGAAAGGATTTTTAAGTAATTCTACCCTGAAAGGGCAAAAATGTCAATTTTTCTAAAATGCGTTTTTGTGTCTGGAGCGATTTATCTCCATGGATATCTAACCAAAAGTGATAAATGAAGTAGGAATATGAGGAATAATGTCTCAGCTTTGTGACATCATACGTTAAGATAGAATGTTTTTGGAACTCAACCCTTAAAAGGAAAAAGTATAAATTTTTCTACAACGGATTTTAGTGTCACGAGCCATTTATCTCCCTTGATATTTAGCCGATATAGATAAATGGGGTATCATATTAAAGATTAAGGTTTCCGGCATGGTCACATTATATTTTAAGAAAGGAATTTTTCGGAATTTTACCCATAAAGGGCATAAATAACAGTATTTCTAAAACACTTTTATTGTATCTCGAGTCATTTGTCTCCCTTGATAATTAAACAAAATTGACAAACGAGGTATCATTTTACTGATTGTTGTCTTCGTATGGTCTTCGGTTCCGTTAAACCACATTTTAGGAAAGAAATTTTAAAAATTCTACACTTAGAGGGCAAAAGTATTAATATTTCTACAACGCATTTTTCTGTCGCGAGCTATTGATCTCCCTTGAAACGTAACCGAAATTAATACATGAGGTATCGTTTTAAATATTAAATTATCCGCTTTGGTCACATGACATTTTAAGAAAAAGTTTCTCCAACTTCAACCCTTAAGGGCAAAGAATATCATGATTTCTAAAACTTTTTTTTTACCTGACTTGATAATTAACCGAAATCGATAAATGAGGTATCATTTTTAAGACCAAGGTAGCTGCTTTGGTGACACCATATTTTATAAAAGGAATTTTTTGGAATTCGACCCTTAAGGGACAAAAGTATCAATATTATTTCTACAGCGTGTTTTTTTTTTTAATTATAAGCGTTTTATCTTCTTCGATACCTAGCCGAAATAGGTAAATATCATATTGCTTTATAGATTAAGGTCTCCAGTTATGTAAAATTATAAATTAAGAAAGAATTTTTCGGAATTTGGTGCTTAAAGTGGTAGCGCGTATGAGACAGTTCAGAACCAAGTCCCTAGATTGCAGCAGCAGATATCACAGAGATGTAAATTAACTTTTTTTATTCAATAAGTAGCTTTTCGGATATTTTTTTCTGTTGCGGAAACCGTTATGTTTTGCCATGCAATTCCAATGGAAACATTTATTCGCACAACAACAAATATCACAGAGATGATGATATGTTGCGTGCATTTTGTCAGGTTAGTTGTATTCTGTCAGACGAATGTGGGATTTGTGGGTTTGCTTGAGCGTTATGATAAACCCTGGATGTGGCATAGCAATTGGCGTACAAATGCATCATTGGAAAGGGTTCTCTGACAGCCAGCAAATTCCCACATTGATTATGTGGCCTGCATTGGTAGGGACAGTTATACTCGCCATGGACTCCATCTGAATTTCAAAGGTAAAAGGAAGCTTCACTTCTTATTGCTGATGAGATCAGGGGATGCCAGTTGAATGAAAGAGGTTTTCCTTTTATAAGTGGTGTTAAGTCTCAGCCTTTTTTAGGGTAAATAAAATAAATGTATTAAGATGTCTAAAAGAAATTAACATGTCTCCTGATCAAAACTTATCGAAATTAGATATGCCATCTGACATAACAGTATGTGTTAATAAAGTAAACAACTTAAATTCATTGAATCAAGACCACTATTCTCCATCAAAATATAAGGGGGATATTTAGTAAAACTGACGACATTACCTTATGGCTAGAAGAGATTCAAAATTCCAGAAATTTCAATGTAGATGTTTTGTGCATATCTGAACATCATTTGTCTGACACAGGAATACCTCAGCTGTCAATCCCAAATTATAAACTAAGTTCTCATTTCTGTAGATGTAAAATGGAGAAAGGTGGAGTTGCCATTTTTGTTAAAAATAATATTCAATGCAATAGTGTAGGTGTAAGTAAGTATTGTATAGAACAACACTTTGAATACTGTGTTACTAAACTAGAATATGGTAAGGAAGAGCTCAAAGTAATAGCAATTTATAGGGCCCCATCAGGAAATTTTAGTCTGTTCTTATCACAGTTAGTGTCTTTACTACTATGTTTCAAAAATAACAAACAAATAGTTTTATGTGGAGATTTTAATGTTGACTTTCTCAATCACAGCAATGAGAGGCTAGATATGGAAGCCTTGATGTTGTCTTTTAACTTAACGGCACTTGCAAATTTTCCTACTAGAATACAAAATAATAGCAGGACTGCAATTGATAATTTTTTTATGGATATTTCTCAGTACAGTAATTACAACATACTTCCAGTAATAAATGGTATCTCAGATCATGATGCCCAAGTCCAGAAACGCTATTAAGCAGATAGAGAAAAGCCGGGTTTATAGAAGAAATATTAATTAAAACAATATAAAATATTTCATAGTCATTAAATAATGAACAGTAGTCAGAAGTGTACAATGCACAGGGTGTTAATGCAAAATTTGATTCCTTTATGAAGATATTTCTAACACTTTTCGAAGGAAGTTTCGAAAAAAGGAAAGTAGTCAATACTCCAAACAGTGAACTGGGTAAGGGATGGATAACAAAGGGTATTAGAATATCTTGTAAAACAAAAAGAGACCTGTACTTAAAAGTAAGAGAATCAGATAACTATACACTCAAAACACTAAGAAATGTAATAAGAAAGGCCAAGAACAGGTATATATCAAAGAAAATAGAGAATTCAGGTAATAAGATGAAAACTATATGGAATATAATAAAAGTGAAACAGGAAATCACTCCAAAGACATAAAAATAGAACAAAATGGATCTGTTCATAGCAAAGTAGGGGAAGTTTGTGAAATATATAACAAACATTTTACTACAGTTGTAGAGAAATTAGGCATAGAAAAGCAGTCCCCACATAATGCCCTAAGGCTTCTTCAGACTGCTTACCCAAATAGATTTGTGGAAATGCAATTGCCACCAGTAACAGTCTCAGAAATAAATAAACTCATGAAACAATTAAAACCTAAAAATTCTTCCAGCTATGACAATATTTCATGTAAATTACTGAAAAGATGTTCAGAATGTATCGATCGTGTACTTGCCCACATTTGCAATGAATTGTTAATGCAAGGTGTGTTTCCAAATAGACTAAAATATGCAGTTGTAAAACCGTTTTTTAAAAAAGGAGAATAAACATGTGTAGATAACTATCGTCCCATTTCATTATTTTCGAGATTCTCAAAGATTTTTGAAAAAGTTATGTATTGTAGAGTAATAAAACATGTTACCCAAAATAATATACTCACTAAATCACAATTTGGGTTCCAAAAAGGATCATCTATAGAAATGGCTAAATATTCATTTTTAAATAACACATTTGAGGAACTGAATAATAAAAGAGACCTGTAGGAATATTTTGTGATCTTGCAAAAGCATTTGACTGTGTAAATCATGAATTACTTTTCAAGAAAATGGAACACTATGGTATTTATGGAATTTCAGGTAAATGGTTTAAATCATACATGGAAAGTCGAATGCAAAAAGTTTCCATTTTTGATCCTAAAATAATTAAAGATGCTTCATCAGACTGGGAGAAAATAAAAACGTGGAATTCTAAAATGTTCTGTCCTAGGACCCCTCCTCTTTTTGTTGTACATCAATGACCTTCCTGGAAACTTATCTGACAAAGTTAAGAGTGTTTTATTTGCAGATGACACTAACCTGACTGTGAGAAAAACACCAAACAGCAATCTAGAATATAATGTAAATGAAGTACTTATTGAAGTAGCAAATTGGTTTGAGGCAAATTCATTAAAATTAAATTTTGAAAAAAACACTTTACATTAGGATTAAAACAAAAAATTATGCACAGCCTGATTTACAAGTAAGCTATAAAAATAACACAATATTAGAAACAAAGAGTATAAAATTCCTTGGTATTAAAATAGGCATGTTGGCATGAACATATCACTTCACTACTGAAGAAGTTAAGTAGTGCCACCTTTGCAATATGAACACTTTCTCTAACAGCAGATCTAGAATTAACGAAACAGGTTTACTCCTCATATTTTCATTCAGTTATATCATATGGCATAATTTTTTGGGGAAACTCTTCACAAAGCAAAAAAAGTTTTCATAGCACAAAAAAGAGCTATTAGGATGTTGTGTAGGGTAAAACCAAGAACTTCTTGCAGACAACTTTTTTAAAAACTCAGTGTTCTTACAATGACTTCTCAGTATATATATTCTCTAATGTGCTTTGTCACAGATCATTTTAACCTGTTTACTTCTAATTCACAGGTACACGATTTCAATACAAGAAGCAGAAATAACTTGCACAATCCACAAACATCTCTGTCATTAGTACAAAGAGGGGTTAATTATTCTAGAATACATTTGTTTAATAAACTTCCCAAGGGTATAAAATAGTTTGCAGAAAATAAAGATATATTTAAAGAAAAACTGAGAGATTACATTATTGGCAACTCCTTCTTTACTCATTCAAGAATTTGAACAAAATAATTAATTGTATTTCAACCCTTAAAGGGAAAACGTATAAATGGTTCTACAACGCATTTTTGTGTCACGAGTTATTTATCTCCCTTGCTCCCATGATATCTGACCGATATAGATAAATGAGATATCACATTAAAGACTAAGGTCTCCTCCGTGGTAACATTATATTTTAAGAAAGTAATTTTTCGTAATTCTACCCTTAAAAGGCAAAAATGACAATATTTCAAAATACATATATTTTGTCTCGAGCCATTTATCTCCCTGTATACCTAACAAAAATTGATAAATCAAGTAGCATTATCAGGAGTAATGTCTCAGCTTTGGTGACATCATATTTTAAGAAAGAATGTTTTTTTGAATTAAACCCTTACGGGGAAAAGTATAAATTTTTCTACAGCGAATTTTTGTGTCACGAGCCATTTATGTCACTTGATACCTAATAGATATAGACAAATGACGTATCATATTAAACACTAAGGTCTCCACCGTGGTGACATTATATTTAAGAAAGAAATTTCCCATAATTCGACCCTTATAGGGCAAAAAGGTCAATTTTTCAAAAATGAGTTTTTTTGTGTCTCGAGCCATTTATCTCCATGGATATCTAACCAAAATCAATAAATCAAGTAAGATCATGAGGAGTAATATCTCAGCTTTGGTGACATCATATTTTAAGAAAGAAGTTTTTTGGAATTCAACCTTTAAAAGGAAAAGGTATAAATGGTTCAACAACGCATTTTTGTGATACGAGCTATTTATCTCACTTCATATCTGACCGATCATATATATTATTTCTATAAGGTATTTTTTTGTCACAAGCCTGCATCTTCCTTCATACTCAACCGAAATCAATAAATGAGGTGTCGTTTTAAAGCTTATGGTCTCCACTTTGATCACATCAAATTTTAAGAATGAAAGTTTTCGGAATTTGACCCTTAAAGGGCAAAAATGTCAATGTGTCTAAAATTCTGTTTTCTGCGTTACACGTCATTTATCCCCCTGGATACCTATCTAAAATCGTTTAATGAAGTATTATTTTAAACATTAAGATCTCTCATTTTGTGACGTCATATACTACGACAAGAATTTTTCTGAATTCGACCCTTAAAGGGCAAAAGTATCTAAATTTTTGCAATGCGTTTTTGTGTCACGAACCATTTATCTCACTTCATATCTAACTGATATAGATTAATTAGGTATTATATTAAAGACTAAGGTCTCCGTCGTGATAGCATTATACAGGGTGTTTCAAAAAGGACTTTACAACTTTGAAAATTCATATAAATTTTATGAAACAAGATACAGATCTGGTTTTGGTGTTGTTTTAAAGGAAAACACTTCATGTTTTGACTCGCGTAGTCCGCTAGTGCCTAATCGCGCCGCACAAGCGCTAACGGCAGTTACGTTAAAGATGGTTGCCTTCACTGGACCCGAGCGTGCTAGCTGTGTGTTTTGGTTTGAAGAATCGAAGTCTCCGACACCAGTTCAGCGTAATTTTCGTACCAAGTACGCTAAAGATCCTCCTAGTAGGCCTACAATTTATGAGTGGCATAGATGTTTTGTAGAAACAGGGGCGCTCAGTAAAACATAAAAAATCCTCAGGTCGTCCAAGCACATCTGACGAGGTCGTTGAGCAAGTGAGAAAAAGTTTTGTCAACAGCCCTACGAAATCGACCCGGCGTGCATCTCGTGAGCTGCAAGTCCCACATACGACGGTTTGGCGTGTGTTGAGAAAACGTTTGCATTTGAAACCATACTGATATTCGCTTTTACAAGCAATCAAAGACACTGATAAGAATGCACGTGGGATCTTCTGTGTGGGTATGTTAAATCGAGTGGACGACGATGAACATTTCTTGGACAACATAATCTTTTCTGACGAGTCAACTTTTCACTTAAGTAGCAAGGTTAACACACATAACTGTAGGATTTGGGGCAGTGAAAATCCACATGAAACATTGCAACATGTTCGTGATAGCCCTAAAGTGAACGTATTTTGTGCGTTGAGCAAGAGGCCCCTTTTTTTCCAAGAGAGAACCATCAACGGGATAGTGTACCTTGATATGTTGCAACAATTTTTGATACCACAGATCGATGAGGATGACCGAGAACGAAATGTTTTCTTTATGCAAGATGGCACACCACCACACTATCTGACTGACGTCCGGGATTTTCTCAATGACCGCTTTCCGGGTCAATGGATTGGCCGTGATGCGCCAATTGCATGGCCCCCCCCGTTCCCCAGACCTGACACTGCTAGATTTTTTTCTTCTGGGGTTTCATAAAAGATATGGTGTACGTACCTCCTTTGCCGGCCACTCTACCTGAACTTAGAGCAAGAATTTACGCTGCTGCTGAGCAAGTTACACCTGAAATGCTAGTGCGAGTCTCGGAAGAAATCAACTACAGATGAGATGTCTGCAGAATAACCAACGGAAGCCACATAGAACATCTTTAGTTTAAGGTAAAAAAAATTGAAGTGCTTTCTTTTAAGACAACACCAAAACCAGCTCTGTACCTTGTTTCATAAAATTTATATGAATTTTCAAAGTTGTAAAGTCCTTTTTGAAACACCCTGAATTTTAAGAAAGGAATTTTTCGTAATTCGACCCTTAGAGGGCAAAAATGTCAATTTTTCTAAAATTCATTTTTTATACCTCGAGCCTTTTATCTCCCTAGATATCTAACCAAAGTCGATATATCAAGTGAGATTATGAGTAGTAATGTCTCAGCTTTGGTGACGTCATATTTTAAGAAAGAAGTTTTTCGGAATTCAACCCTTAAAGTGAAAAAGTATAAATGGTTCAACAACGCATTTTTGTGTCACGAGCTATTTATGTCCCTTGATATCGAACCAGTATAGATAAATGAGGTATCATATTAAAGACTAAGGTCTCCGTCGTAGTAACATTATATTTTAAGGATGGAATTTTTCGTAATTCGCCCCTTAAAGGGCAAAAATATCAATTTTTCTAAAATGAATTTTTTATGTCTCGAGCCATTTATCTCCATGGATATCTAACCGAAATCGATAAATGATGTAGGATTATTAGGAGTAATGTCTCAGCTTTGTGACATCAAATTTTAAGAAAGAATGTTTTTGGAATTGAACCCTTAAAGAGAAAAAGAATAATTTTTTCTACATCTACATATACATAAATACTCTGGAATTCACAAAACTGTGGGTGGCAGAGTGTGCTCCGCACCAAACTTAATCTCTTTGTTGTGCATTCCAATCCCTAATGGTACAAGGGAAAAGAGAATAAGAATCAGTGCGGCACCTTATTTCTCTAATTTTATCTTTCCTGTCATTCCGAACCAAATTGGTTGGTGGACGAAGTCTTTCACTACACTCGTAAGTGAAAGTGGAAGTAGGCATGTTTACCAATAAGTTTATACGAAACGTGCGTCGTCTATCAACCAGAGACTCCCAGCCTAGTCTACTAATCAGTTCTGTAACGCTTTCATAAGGACTGTAGCAAGTGGTCACGAATCGAGCGGCTCTTCTCTGTACTTTCTCTATACTCTCAATCAAGCCCTTACGAAACGGATCCCAGCTAGCACAACAATAGTCCCAATGTGGACGCACAAGAGATTTGTACGCTATCTCCTTTGTATGCTCATTACAATTTTTCAAGATTCGACCTAGGAACCGCAGCCTAGAATTAGCTCCACCTACCAACGTATTAATATATAAGTCTCATTTCATGTTCCTTTGTACTGTTACTCCCAAATATTTCTTAGAATCGACCATATCAATAACTGAACTGTTTACCTCGTATTTCTGAACAATCGGATTCTTTTTGTTAGTTATGCTCATTGTTTTACACTTTTTACAATTTAGTGTGAGTTGCCACTCAGCGCGCCAATACCAAAATAAAATCCAGATCACGCTGAATTTCTAAACAATCGGCTAAATTCCTTACTTTCCTATAAATAATCGCATCATCAGCAAACAATCTAAAAATGCTTTTCACTTTGTCTCCGAGATCGTTTATAAAAATTAAGAAAAGAAGTGGTCCTATTACACTTCCTTCAGGTACACCAGATGTAACATCTAGATTAGAAGAACTTTCTCCTTCAACAACGAGATACTGCGATCGACCAGTTAGAAAATTCTTTATCCATTCACAAAGCTGATCCGATATACCGTACGCTCGTAGCTTCGCTAAAAGGCGGTTGCGTGGCACAGAGTGAAAGGCTTTCTGAAAATCTAAAAAAAAAAAAAAATGTATATACTTGTGAACCTGCATCAATAAGTTTAATTACATCGTGTGTAAATAGAGCCAGCTATGTTTCACATGATCTTTTCTTTAAAAATCTGTGTTGATTTGTTGTAAGCAAATTATTTTCATCTAGAAAATTCATAATGTTCGAGCATATAATGTGCTCCATAACTCTACTACAAACAGATGTTATGGATATGGGACGGTAGTTTCCAGGATCGCTTCGATCACCTTTCTTGAAAATCGGAGTTACTTTCGCTATTTTCCAGTCTGAAGGTACTTTTCGCTCTTCTAGGGATATATTGGAAAATCAGACAGAAATGGCCCGATATCCGCCGCATACTCTGAAAATACTCCTATTGGAATTCCATCCGGGCCAGATGTTTTTCCACCACTTCAGGAGCTCTAATTGCTTTATGATACGTGCAGTATCTGTTCTTAATGATTCCATCTCCAACTCGACACGAAGTGGGAAAACGGGAATGCTATCCTTATTTTCGTCAGTAAATTAATTTTTGAATACAGTATTTAGTACGTTAGCTTTATCACGGCTTTCATTAACCTCGGACCCTTCACGAACTAGTGTTGGAATATCGCTGTTGGTACAACTTACTTTTCGAACATACGACCAAAACTTCCTTGGGTTTTCTGCGAGACTCTTAGAGAGAGAGTTTGAATGAAAATCGTTGAAGGCCTCACGCATCACATTCTTCACACGTCCTCTTAACTCAATCAAGGTTTCTAAATCGCTGCGAGACCTCTTCCTTTTGTAGCGTTCGTGTATCCTTCTTTGTTTTTTGAGTAATCATTTGACTTCGCATGTGTACCGTGGATCATTCTCCCCATTTATTTTCCGCTTCGGTATATGTACTTCCATACCTTCCCTGACTATATGTATAAATCGATGCCACATCTCTTCACGCATTTTTATGTCACGAGCCATTTATCTACATTAATATCTAACCGAAATAGATAAATGTAATATCATTCTAAAAATTAAGGTTTCCGCTGTGGTAACATCACATTTTAGAATTTAATTTTTCTGAATTGAACTCTTAAAGGGCATAAATATCAGTATCTCTAAAATTCTCTTTTGTGTCTCGAGTCATTTATCTCCCTTGATAATTTAACAAAATGATAAACGAGGTATCATTTTAAAGATTGAGGTCTTAGGTTCAGTTACACCATATATATGAAGGAAATTTTTCAAAATTCTAACCTTAGAGGGCAAAAGTATTAATATTTCTACAACGCATTTTTCTGTCACGAGCTATTTATTTCCCTTGATATCCAACCAAAATTAATAAATGAGGTATCGTTTTAAATATAAAATTATCCGCTTTGGTCATATCATATTTTAAGAAAAAACTTTCTCCAAATTCATTCAAACTTTAAGGGACAAAATATCACCAAAAAATTTTGAATTACTTTTTACGTCTTGATGGTTTAATAATCAAATTACTCCTCACAATTTTCCTAATCTTTTTCAATATTTAATTTATTTTTAATTGCAATGGAGCAAGCTCAGGTGGCAATTTACTTACACACCCAACTTCCCCCTATCCTGCACCCACCTATATTTGCCCTCTACAAATTTTAACTTTCAATTCTTTTAACGTTTTCGGTAAGTTATTCATCATTCCCCCTTGGTAACTCATTCCAATCCCTGACACCCTTACCTAAAAAAGAAAATCTTCCCACATCCTTCTGCCTGAAATCGAGTGCCAGCTTGTGGTCATGGTCATCTTTTCCCTTCCATGAACTACTGCAATATCTTTCCATGCCTCATCGCCAGTATACGCCCTGTACACTCCCATGACCCTCCTCATCCTCCTCCTGTCTTGCAATGAATCCCATTTCAGCTCCTTTATCATATCCGTCACTGATTGCATTCTGCGATAATTTCTAGAAACAAATCTAGCAGCCCTTCTTTGCACCTTCTCCAACTCCTGTATTTGATACTCAAAATGTGGGTCCCATACTACACTCCCATATTCGAGCAATGGTCTGACCAAAGTTTTGTAACCCAATTCCTTTACTTCTCTCGTGCATCCCCTTATCACTGTCTCCAACAAGTGCAGAATTTTGTAACCTTTTCCTACCACCTGTCCTATGTGTCCTGCCCAGTTAAGCTTGTTATCAAATGTAATGCCAAGATATTTACATTTCAAGTCTTCAGCAAGCAATTCTTTCCTCACCTTATATTCATAATTAACCTTTTGTTTTTTTATTTGTGTATCTAATTAGCTGACTATTCTTTGCATTTATCTTCATCCCATGTTTACCAACCCAACTAGATATCCTGTCCAGATCACCCTGCAACTGCTTACAGTCCTCCATCGTTTTGATCCTTTTATTCAGCATTATGTCATCTGAAAACAATCTAATTTCAGATAGTAAACAATCAAAACAATTATTCATTAGAATAATGAATAGCAATGGTCCCAATACGCTAACCTGCGGCACTCCCATTTTTACTTCCCCTTCCTTTGATACCGCATTTCCTACCCTAATTTTCTGTTTTCTACCTTTTAAAAATTCTTTTACCCAGCAAATCACTTTCTCATAAAACTCCAATTGTTTTTACCTCATTTACTACCATTTTATTGCTTACTCTGTCAAACGCCTTTGAAAGTTCTAGTGCTACACTATCAACTTGGCCTCCCTTGTCCATTTCATCTGAAATATCTTGCATATTATATTACCAACAGAAATTAAATGTTATCTACAAAAACCCAACTACTTTAAGTCCAAACTGAAAGAGTTTCAGCTTCAGAACCCATTTTACTCTGTGAAAGAATTTTCTTCTTGGAATTAGGTAACTAAGAATGACTGATAAAATAGTATATATGATGTATGGAAGGGGAAGGTGACAAAATTATCCACAATTACTAAAATGATGTATGGTTTTTCTCTGTGTTGAAACTTTTGACAAATGAACTAATTACACTGTTTACAAAATTTCACTCATATATAGTAACTAACATGAGATAGCATGCACTCAAAAACTGCTGTGAAAAATTATCATACTAACAGGTTTTTAAGTAATTGACTGCTTATGAGTTGTTGGTAATATAATTGATATTGCTAATAGGTGTGTGTACTGTTCCACATAAATAGCAACTAACATAATATAATACGTAGTCACAAATTACAGTGAAACTTATCATGGTAACTGGTTGGTAAGAAAATAACTGGTTATTAGATGCTGGTAACAAGTGTATACACTGTTACACATAATAAGTATTAATTAACTGGGGATTGTATTTGTAGATTACAGGAGATATTGGTTATACTAATGGGTTGTTGCTAACTTGTTGTCAATATATAATAATATTATCAATTATATAGCAATATTGACATTACTAATAAGTGTATGTACTGTTCCACATCCCCGAGATTATTCTCACATGGGATCAAAGTGAACATATCTATCTATCTATCTATCTATCTATCTATATTCCACCAACTGAGATTCGCATATGTCACTCTTTGTACTTTGTTAGAAACCAGTGTTATCTGAAATTACGCATTAACTCCGCCATCATGACGTAATTACGAAAATATTTTACAATTTATTTCTCCTAAACTTTTGCTCTATTGGAGATGGGATAAACACTATGCTGCTTAGAAAAAATTCACCTATCTCCCAGTATTTTTCTCTTACCACTAAAGCGGTTCCTTATCATTTTCTGTTTACATGTGTATTGAGTTAGTCATACGACCCTACATCATACAAGGAAAACTAACAATGAAATGTAAAATTTCGCTCTAATCGAAATACTTTTTTTAAAAATGATTTATTATCCGTTCAGCAAGTATTGCTATACAGGACAATGTTAAATTTTACAAAAAACATAACTTATATATTGTCATGTTTGAGGTTATATATGATACAATAAATTTTTATAACATTGTTAGCAACAGTTATCAGAATTATAACAGTAATCAAAACAGTTAAAATGAAAGCGGTAAAAAATAATTACACTTTTTATATACGAGGTGCATTCAAGTTCTAAGGCCTCCGATTTTTTTTCTCCGGACTGGAAAGGGATAGAAACATGCGCATTGTTTTAAAATGAGGCCGCGTTCATTGTTAATACGTCCCAGAGATGGCAGCACCGTACGGCAGATCGAATTTTACCGCCAGCGACGAGAATGAGAACTGTTTTAGATACCTACTTAAAATGGCGACGTTTTCCTTACTTGAACAGCGTGCAATCATTCGTTTTCTTAATTTGCGTGGTGTGAAACCAATTGAAATTCATCGACAGTTGAAGGATACATGTGGTGATGGAGTTATGGATGTGTCGAAAGTGCGTTCGTGGGTGCGACAGTTTAATGAAGGCAGAACATCGTGTGACAACAAACCGAAACATCCTGGGGCTCACACACGCCGGTCTGACGACATTATCCAGAAAGTGGAGAGAATTGTTTTGGGGGATCGCCGAATGACTGTTGAACAGATCGCCTCCAGTGTTAGCATTTCCGTGTGTTCTGTGCACACAATCCTGCATGACGACCTGAAAATGCGAAAAGTGTCATCAAGGTGGGTGCCACGAATGCTGACGGCCGACCACAAGGCTGCCCGTGTGGCATGTTGCCAAGCAATGTTGACGAGCAACGACAGCATGAATGGGACTTTCTTTTCGTCGGTTGTGACAATGGATGAGACGTGGATACCATTTTTCAATCCAGAAACAAAGCGTCAGTAAGCTCAATGGAAGTACACAGATTCACCACCACCAAAAAAAATTCGGGTAACCGCCAGTGCTGAAAAAATGATGGTGTCCATGTTCTGGGACAGCGAGGGCGTAATCCTTGCCCATTGCGTTCCAAGGGGCACTACGGTAACAGGTGCATTCGACGAAAATGTTTTGAAAACAAATTCCTTCCTTCACTGCAACAAAAATGTCCGGGAAAGGCTGCGCGTGTGCTGTTTCACCAAGACAACGCACCCGCGCATCGAGCTAACAGTTTCTTCGTGATAACAACTTTCAAGTGATTCCTCATGCTCCCTACTCACCTGACCTGGCTCCTAGTGACTTTTGGCTTTTTCCAACAATGAAAGACACTCTCCGTGACCGCACATTCATCAGCCGTGCTGCTATTGCCTCAGCGATTTTCCAGTGGTCAAAACAGACTCCTAAAGAAGCCTTCGCCGCTGCCATGGAATCATGGCGTCAGCGTTGTGAGAAATGTGTACGTCTGCAGGGCGATTACGTCGAGAAGTAACGCCAGTTTCATCGATTTCGGGTGAATAGTTAATTAGAAAAAAAATCGGAGGCCTTAGAACTTGAATGCACCTCGTATATATATAGTTTCAAGCGCTGACAAAAATCTAATCTATACTTAGCAAACGAGATGTCAAATAGAAGATGACAGGCCACATGGTATTTAATTTATTTGCTGGTTCACTTCTTCTTCGGAATCATTGCCTGATAGAAAAATATCTTGAGAAAGGCGTTTTTTCAAACCTAGTTTGGCCGGTTCTTTTCCCTAGTTTGTAAAATTGCGCACCAGGTACTGCACACATTCGTTTGATAAAATGTATGGTTTGTTGTTTTATAAATTCAGTACCTGGGTGACCGATCTTCGCTCGGCATTTTTCGATTTCTGTTCAATATCCAAGATTAAAGTAAAAGGCTAGAAGGCTTCCTAGACGTTTTGAGGAACACAGTTAACTAAAGAGAAGCTTAACTAACATCAGTAGGCTTACCTGATCCTTCTACTGTGGTATGACAGAGTCACCCACAATGAATATAATTAAATAATGTAATTAATATTCAGATTTTCTTTAATAATATTCAATTTTTTAAGGTGTAAATATCATAAATAATAGGGATATTGTATGGGTAAATAATTGTATATTAAACCCGGGCAGCCAGAGTTATCATTATAATTTTAATTTCTACAAAACTTGCTGCTCAGTAACGTAGTGGATATGGGAAGCTGGAACTGCCATTTTCGAACGGTCGAGAGCGAGACAATAGCTGGGTCCCCCGACTTAGCGGCGCCGACGCTCACAACAGCGGTGGTCCGTTAGACGGGTGCACTGAACCCACCCCTCTCCGATGCTTGGTCGAGGTCAGGCAAAAAGTGCGCGAACGGAGACAGCGAATGCTGGCCGCGATATAAAACACGTGACGACGGACATGTATCGATGACCAATCGTGAACGTTTATAGGGGTTCCCAAATGTTAATTCAAGGGATTCTGTTGCATGTGGCGAGTGGGAGACGACTTTGCCGAAGAAGAAGAGAAGAAGCCATTTTTTAGAACACTTGCTGTCGGGACGAGCCACTATGCAGACGTGTCAGCCGACACGCTCTCGTCCGGTGATCACTGACTGTTTCTGATCACACTCTCTTGCTCTGGGAAGCGAGAAGTTGTATGGCATGCCTGCCATTATCTGGAAGCTGTTGTGGTAACGCGGTCGTATCCGCTAACCTGGCTTTCACAGCTGCAGTGGCACTGTGCGTGTCACACTTCATCACGGCGATGCAATCATGGTAAAGTAGCGACGCATACAGTCACAGTACATTGGGTTTTGACGAGACTTGTGAGCCCTTAAGCGGCACTGAGATAAGACTCTGCTCCCGTAATAAAATCACTGAGCTAGCTAATTTTTCATTTTTAATTTCAAATTCCAAGCATCTTGCTAATTTGTGTAAATTCAAGACGATGCTTTTTAACTTTATATGGCGCCCCTGGGATACTCCTTTTTTGTAGTAAATGTTAACTTCAATTTGATGGCCTGTGTTGCCACGTTGATAATATGTTGATTTTGCTACTTGTTGAAATATTTAATTCAGTTTTATGTTTGCTTTTCATTCGCGGATTGTTAACGTCGGGTATTGCTTGTTTTGTTGTCTTTGGAATATGTTTAACGTAAAGTTAACTATTACCCGGCCTTGTATAAGCCATAAGACTCAATAAATGGGATATTATTTTGTGTAAAATATTCATGGTTCTAGTTCCTTCTAGTTCACTTTTTGCAACTATTTAAAATCATTTCATTTTTATTTTCATATTCTAATAACTCACGTGTAAAGGTATGAAGGTAAGGTAGGTGTTGGAGGAGGTGATAAAATTATAATTAATATTTTCTCCCACGTTCCCCTTCATAATACACTACGTAATGATGTTAGAGCCGTTTTCGAGAAACCAAATACAAAAATTGCTCCTTTTTTTTAAAAAAAAAAAAAAAAAAAAAAAAAAAAAAAATCGTGTTAAAAACTTGAAAAGCAAAACGTTATCTACATATGAAATTTCATCCAATTCGCTAGATCCAAATGCTATTATTATGTTAAATAGAAATCTTAATGCCAGTCAGGGATTAATTAATGGTGTGAGATTTGTCGTAATTCAGGGGATTCCACGATAACCCTTGATGGATTCTTATGTAACTCGACGAGAAAAATAGAAAGTAAAAAATATTTTTTTATATATAACTGGCTTAGTTCTCAAGATATCGTATCTCAAAATTGACTTGGTTGGTTGAAATGCGACCTGGACCAGAAGATAAATTTAATCATAGCCAAGTTTGATGATGAATTCGTATGAAACTCGTCGAGACATATCGAAAATAAGGAATTTATTTTTCTGATATCTTGCTTAGTTCTCGAGACGATATATTTCAAAAGGGAAGAGGTTATGATTAGATCCGGCCTGGACCAGAAAAAAAAATCCACCAAAATCACTATGTCTATACGGTGCAAATGTACTTTCAATGTTTTAATTTCCTCCTAGTGGTTGTTGTTAGGTTGAAATACGGCCGGGAACATAAGAAACGCCGCCAAAAGAACAAGGAACTATGCCCATAACTGAACATTTATTCTTTATTTTATTAGCATTTCAAAATGATAATAAAACAATTCCCATAAGAAGTAACCTTCGTTATAAACATTAATAAAGCACAAGGTCAGACGGTTCAAAAGGCAAGATTCTATTTATCAGAACCTGTTTTTCCGTTTGTGCTGATTTTTCAGGAATTTGTAGATGTATTAATATTTAATTATACACTTTATTATCAAATTTTTCTCAAAATCTTGTATATTGAACAGAAATAGAAAGATGCCGAGCGAAGATCGGTCACCCAGGTACTTTTTAAATGTTTTATAATATAGGTAGTAGTATTTAATGACAAACTAACAACCACTTTTTACAGTCAAAAAGTAACCGATGATTACTTTATAACTGGTACCGGTAATATTATTTTCAAAGAATTTTCTGTAAAGTATCATCTCTGACAAAACCAATGATAAATTTTTAATTACCTTCCTTTTTTAAATGTTTTACAATTAAACTTGCAGTGCTAATATTTCCACTGGTCAGCCTGTATATAAGAACTGTTCGTTTAAATATTCTTTGAAATTAAAGAGTATCTATTTGGAGGCTTTCTGGCACCAGAATTGTCTACGAGATGGCGCTAGTGCCGTTTTCGAGATACCGAGTGAAAAAAATTGTTCGTATTTTGTAAACTCGCTTTTTTTTGTAGGGAAGACAAGTATTTAGGTAATCTTAAAATTCAAGACGTTATGTAAATATCAAATTTCATCCAAATCGTCACAGCCATTTCAGAGATCCGAAATATTTATATATATATAAACAAGAATTGCTCGTTTAAAGATGTAAGATAAATGTAAGCAACATTTAACTCTCTGTGTAGCTGTTATGTACATACCATAGTGCGTTCACTGCTAATCTGTGTAGTTTATTTTGGAATATTTGTAATGTAATTTGCTATGGCTATCACATCCCCATATAGGACATGCATATGTTATTAGTGGCCGTAATATCATTTTATAAATTAACAGACAGCACTCTATTTTTAATGATGATTTTCTATTTAAAACAGGGTACAATTTGTGTAATCTGGCATAGGCTTGGTTTAGTTTATTGTTGATATATATGTTCCATGTTAACCGCCTGTCAAGATCGACTCCAAGGTATTTAATAGATTGATCGTTTAGATTCCATGCTATGTTACTTCCCATGATGTTTATCTCCGGGGGGGGGGGTTTGGTGGGCGTCTCAGAATGAAAATTTTGGCTTGACATTAGAGATATACGCCAGTGATTGAGTCATTTAGTTAATTGCATTATTGTTTCCTGAAGGTTGTTGAGTACGATATGGATGTCATTATGCGAAGAGTATACGATCGTGTCATCAGCGTATTGTGCAGTCGAGGTGTTCTGAGGAGTTGGTATATCTGAGGTGTATGTGTTGAATAGCGTTGGCCCTAAGACAGATCCCTGTGAGACTCCTGTTACTATTGATCGTGCTATGGATATTTTTGTGTCTGTTATTGCCCTGAAAGTTCGACTCTGTAAAAACTTTCTAAAATTTTATACAAGTACAGAGGCATTACTGTGTTTTTAAGTTTATATAGTAGGCTAGTGTGCCATGCTTTGTCAAATGCCTGGGCAACATCTAGGAAAGCAGCCAATGTGTGATGTTTGAGCTCAAAGCCCTTTGTAATATCTTCTACCAGGCGTAGTATTTGGTGTGAGGTCATGTGCATAGGGTTTTTATTTATTTCATATCAGAAACATACAGTTACACAATCACAATCATCAAATTATAATCGACCAGAACTTGGCCACTTCCAGTGCATTTTCTGAGGCCTTATACAGTTCAGCTGCCGAACAGGATGCTGGACACAGTTGACACTGGAGCATATACTGGACAGTATGGTCTTCACCGCAGTCGCACTTGATATCACTGATCTCAGTATAGCGCCATCTTGCTAAATTCGCTTTGCATCTGCCCACTCCTGATCACAGCCTATTCAAAGATTTCCACGTCAACCATCCCTTGTCATAACCAGATGGCAAAGATTCAGACACTCTTTCCCAGCCATGCGGAAGGGGAGCCTTAGCTTCCCATAGTTGTAACCTGGCTTCTTCAGTTGTCGTTGTAAGTTCCTGAGATATTCTTAGGAAACTTTTCCTGGACTTCAGTCTTTGCCTGTGAGGGATATGCCTCCTTTCCTTGTTCATTGCTATTTCCCTTCGAACAGAAGGTGGTGATATTCCTGCGAGACGGTGGAGCCATTCGACTGGAGTTGATTTTAAGCAGCCTGTTATGATTCTGCAGGTGTCATTAAGTGCAATGTCTACTTGTTTGGCATGGGTTGAACTGTGCCATACGGGACAGGCGTACTCTGCAGCCGAATAACATAGTGCTAAGGCAGAAGTTCTAATTGTTTCAGGTTGGCTGCCCCACTGCGATCCAGCCAGTTTTCTTATGAGATTGTTCCTACTGGAAACTTTCAGCTTGGAGTTCATGCAATGTTTCCTGAATGTAAGTGATCTGTCAAGGGTCACTCCTAGATATTTTGGAGGATCACAGTGTTCTAGTTCGACCCCCGACCATGTTACCTTTAACCTACGATTTGCTTCTTTATTCCTTAGATGAAAAGCACATACTTGTGTCTTCGTAGGATTTGGTTTAAGCTGGTTCGTGCTATAATACCTTGACAAATCTTCCAGAGCGTTGGTAAGGGTGCTCTCCACTGATTCAAAGTCTTTGCTCTGTGAGACCAGAGCAAGATCATCAGCATACACGAAACTCCTGAATTTGTGTAGGTATAGGCTGATCATTGGTATATATGTTAAACAATAATGGGGCTAGCACACTTCCTTGGGGTAGACCATTCTTCTGTGGCCTCCAACGGCTACGCTGACCTTGGAAGTCAACAAAGAATCTGCGGTTCTGCAGAAGAGTAGCAATGAACTTACTAAGAATGAAATTCCTGGTCAGATTGTAGAACTTGACTAGTAGTAGCTGATGGTTGACGGTGTCATACGCTGCTGACAAATCAACAAATACCACCCCTGTTACCTTACGAGCTTCAAATCCATCTTCTATAAACTGCGTGAGGTTTAGTAGTTGTCCTGTGCAATTTTTACCCGGGCGGAATCCAGCTTGTTCAGGAATAAGCAAAGGATCAACTACAGGCAACAGCCGGTTTAAGATCATTCTTTCAAGCAGTTTGTAGAGGTGACATAAAAGTGCAACAGGTCTAAAATTCTTTGGACTGTTTCCTTCTTTGCCAGGTTTAAGCAAGGCGATCACTCGGCTCTTCCGCCATATCTTTGGAATTTGACATTTACTCATACAGTTGTTAAAGAGCTGAAGCATCCACTTCTTTGTTGTTAGACCAAAGTGCTTAATTTGTTCTGTCCTAATGTCATCCAGGCCTGCTGATTTTCCATTTTTGCAATTTCTTATAGCCTTATCCAATTCTTCCATGCTGAATGGTATTGTGAGGTCATTATTCTCCTCTTGGCCTTCTTTCCGCAGTTATGGGCATTTTGGACTTGTGATTAGCTTTCCCATTTAATAGCAGTTGGTGTGCTATTTGGTTGGCGGTAACATTATAATGAGTTTTGGTCTTAGTTGGATCATTGTTTAGATGCTTCAGTAGTCTCCATGCTTTATGGCTGTCTCTTGCGAAATCTAAGTCTTCAACAGTTTTAATCCACTGATTCCGCTTTGTCTCTTTAATAATGGAAATGAGTTTGTTTCCTGCTTCCACTGTTGCTTCACCAAAAGGATCTTCTGTAAATAAATTGCTGTATTCTTTAAGTAGAGCAGCTTGATCTGATGTGAGACCGGGGATGTAAGATGTCCGACAACCACGAGGGATAGACATTCTGGAACATCTCTTTACAGCCGTGGTGAAGATGTCATAGCATTCTGGTGTTGGTTCTATTGAAAGAACTTCGGAATCCAATAGTTCTGAGAATTCAGACCAATTTGCCTTTTTGAAGTTGTATCTTCTACGGAAAGGTACTTCCTGTGGTCTAACTGCGGCATATATTTGACACATTATTGGTCTATGCTGTGAGTTGGGTATTGGGGAACAGACAGATTTAATGCACTGGTGGCTAATACTGCTACTACTGAATATGAGGTCAGGGTTGAAACCACGCCTCCACCGACCACTGTTGAATGATGCAGGTAGTTTTGCATCATGGATTAGAGAGAGGTGATTTATTTCAGCCCATTCTTGTACTGCAGTCCCATTCTCATCTTCATGGTCATAGCCCCAAACATTGCTATGACTGTTGAAATCACCAATCACGATCTGTATGTCTTTATTATGGAAATTATGTGGTTTGTTGACAGTGAATACAGCACCAGGTGGTTTATAAAAAGACGAAATGGTACAGTTCGTCATTTCTAGAGTGAGAATTTCAATGTCATTTTGTTCCGTGAATGCAGTGGACATTACTTGTACATCTGGACGTACAAAGATTGCACTTCCGTATTGATTATGAGGTCTTTCTATAGCGAGATGCATTCCGTTTATTTTTGGTCTACGCATTTCATAGCCTCTGTGTGTTTCCTGTACGCACAGTATATGGCACTGATATTGACTGCACTAGGTATTGTAGCAGTTCTTCCTTGGCTGGTGACATGCCTTCTATGTTAACAGAGATGATTGTTAATTGTGGCCCTGAAAAGGGCTTGGGTAGTAATGTTTTTGGTGTGAAAGGATTAGCCGTCAGGACATTTCGATTCATTCTCTGACGTTGCCCAGGGTACGCCTGATTGCTATTCTTCGCTTGGTCGCTTAACATTGCAATCTTCGAGGAGGCTCCTTTCATGTACCCCGGTGCATAGGGTGAAAACCCAATTGATGAGTCCGAATAATTCCTGTAGTATCAAGGAAGGAGGTTACGCGCTTCCGTGTTATTTTTCCAAGTGGTTTTGACAAAGTAAGGAGTAAGTTTATGGGTCTGTAACTAGAGGCAGGGATGCTGGATTGTTAGGTTTGTTGAAAACTATGATATTAGCATGTTTCCACTCTCTTTGGAAATACCCGGTACAGAGAATTCTGTTGAATAGTGACGTGAGGTAGATTACTGTCTTTGGGGGTAATGACTTAAGCACTTTGTTAGGTACAGGTTTTGGACAAAATAATATGAACACGTGACATTTACATACTATTAATTTATTAATATAGTGTTGGGCCAACTTTTGCTTGTAGAACAGCTGCAATTCTTCTGGGAATAGATTCGTATAGTGTCTCAATAGGTTCCAACGGAATGTTGTCCTATTTTTGTACCAAAGCATCCGCCAATTGCTTCAATAATGTTGGAGGTGGAAATCATCTCTTTATTCTCTGCTCTAAAAGTCCCCACAGCGTTTCAATTAAGTTGAAGTCTGGCGATTGTGCTGGCCAGGGAGGATGTTTGATGATATTCTGATTCTCCTTGATCCAGGGCAGGACCTTTTTGTCTATGTGTATGGGCGCGCTATCATCTTGGAAGATGACAGTATTTGGCAGCAGTATGCTAGTCATAGTAAGAACTTCATCATTGAGATTTTGGAGATATTCATTTCAGGTCATGCGACCAGTGATGTGAATAAGATGACCAGCTGAAAACCATGATATAGTCATCCAAATCATAAAGTAATCTCCCCCATGCTTGACTGTACGACACAGGCAGTGCGGATGGTAGGCTTCTTTAGGGGTTCTCCGTACATAACCCCGGCCGTTAGCAAGAAACAATGCGAACGATTATTCATCGGACTGTGCCACATTATTCCATTCATCAAGTGTCAAGTTTTTTATGATCATGTCACCACTTGTTTCGCAGCTTAGCGTTGACTGCTGTTATAAAGTTTTTGCAACTGCAGCCCTTCCATGAATGTTATCCTTGTGAAACTCCCGCGGTACTCTTTTTTGTCGAAACACTATTAGTCAAGTCTGCGTTAAATTCTGCTGACACTTTTGCCTCGGTAGTTTTTTGTTGTCTGGCCACAGCTCTTTTTTAATGTTCGTCGGTCTCTGTCGGATAACTTTGGGTTTTGTCCACTATTCCTCTTCGCCGACGATGTTTTACCAAGTTTTGTGTATGCTGTTATTACCGTGGACACTGTGGCTCGTGAGACGCTAAACAGTTCAGCTTTTTTCATCACGGACGTTCCCACTAGCCGAGCTCCAACGATTTGCCCTGTTTCGAAGTCTGAGAAATCACGCATTTCACCGATCGCTTATTATAACCATTGCAGAACAAAGCATATAATACACTGACACATAACCTACAAGACCTGCCATGTCAAATACTCCGTACGAGGGCGTCACAATATTCACACAGAAGTAGTGGTGCCAACATGCAACAATCTGTGCACTGTCGCAAGGTGTTCATATTATTTTGTCCAACCACTGCACGTTATAGTGGCCTGGGGCTTTGCGTACAAGTAAATTCTTGATTATTTGCGCAGTTCTTTTGGAGTAGTGAATCTGACATAATTCTCCTAGCTGATAGTAACATGCTGATTAGAATTTTCAATTGTTGTGTTGAATTCATGATCTACTATAGGCTTTGGTTTGAAGGTATTTCCAAAATGATCTGCTAAGATTTCGCATTTCTCTCAAACGCTGGATATGTATGTATCATTCCATTTTAAGGGTGGTTGGATAGTGGGTTCCTTGAGAATAAGTTTTGTGGTTTTCCATAGTGATGTCACCAGGTTCCATTTCCGATAGATACTTTTGGTATGATTCCTAACAAAATGAGTCAAGTTCTGTTTTTACCTGTGTAATTAATTGATTTAATAGTCGGCGTTGATGTGGGATTCGCTGCCTTTGCCACTGTCTGCGAGTTTGATTTTTATAGTTGATTAACTCAATGATTCTTTGAGGTATCCTTCCACGGAGTGATCTAATCGATCTTGTTAGTGATTTTTTGGTCGATAGTTCTATCGCCTGGTGAATTGCAGTCGTTAGGTGTCGTACCCCTTCATCAATGTTATCTTCATTGTCTTGCCTAGAGAATGGCGGTAATAGCCAATAATAATAATAATTCCATGTGGTCGTAATGACCTGGAGATAGGGTTGTTATTGTCTGCGCATTCCGCCCATATCGTAGCCGCCTTAACTTAACCCGAAATTCCTGCTGAGTACAGGGGACCTACAGTTTAACGTGGAATCTGAACCACGGAAGCGTTCTGGTGTACTTCACTTTACAAAGCAAACTGTGGCAGAGGTGAAGGTTGGGTTAAGCACCTTTGAAAATCTCCGCCGAGACAGGGATTCGGACCGGGGACATTTAGATTTCCAGTCAGACGCTTAACCCCTGAGCCACCAGACGACTAATAGCTGATTAAGAGTAATTTCGAATAGGTTCCAATTTAATTGCGTTAGTATCTTTGGTGCTTGTTCTGATATTTCGGGGTTTGTACCAAATTTTGCTAACACCGGAATATGGTTTGAGTGTAATTCAGAGATTGCTTCCATATGTATTGCTAGTGGTGTATTTTTAGTTAGGGTAATGTCGAGTATGTCAGGGGTAACATTTGGATTATTAGAGAAATAGGTCTTCTCGTGTCGTGCGACTACATGCAAACCGAGGTTACCTGCAGCGTCGAGCAGTTTCCTACCGTTCGGTGTTGTTGTTTTGCATTCCTAAGCTTCGTGCCTAGCCGGCCTCGGTAGCGTAGGGGCTAGAGTGCTAGCTCCGCGTGCCGAAGGCCGCCGGTTCGAATCCGGCCACGGGCGTGGATGTTTAAGTGTTGTGTGTCTGTGTGAATGTCCTGTCCGTCCTGTGGCGTCCGTACATGGGAAAATACACTATATATACTGGATGATGACTTATACACTAGCCGAGTCAAGAGTGCGTTGTCACACGATATTTCGGCGACTAGATTCATTGCCGCCATCTTCTGGTGAAGGTTCTCATATATCCTGAATAGAGTTTGTATTTATTTTAATCACTTTTCCTTTAAGTTCGGTTGCAAAGTCATTACTTAGCAAATGTAAGATTTGGAATCTGTTTTGCGTTTGTATATTAATAACGTTTCTCATTTCTGGTGGGCCATTATCAGGAGATAAGGCCCTAGGAGGTTGTTGCAAATTATTTCCACTATTTGTGAGTTCTTTTTTGATCGTTAGCAACACCCTTGGGTGACATAAAACTACTTGTATTATTTGGGCACTGGGGAGGCTGAGGCACATTGGCGCCTGCGTTAAACTTTCCATACATTTGGTTCAGCAATGCTTCGGGCTTAGTGGGATGTTATGTTGTCCCCATCGGTTGTGAGGATTGGAGTTAATGCTGTTGATATTGAAGCATCTGCTGTTGTTACTGCTACTGCTGTTGCTGGTGGTAATGTTGTTGCTGATGGAGATTGTGCTGCTGGGCTGATTGTTGTTGCTGCTGTAGAATATCGTGCTGCAGGTTACCTGTAACCTGCTGGTGATGGGCTGTTTGACATGGCTGCTGCTCTGTGACTGCAAATCTAAATGCGTGGACCGCGTTGTCTTCAGAAATCATATCGTTGGTGATATCAGATGGATTTACGCCACTTCTATTAGAGTTCTCGCTGATCATTGAGCTGCAAATGACCAAAGTCAAGTCTCTGTTTATCGGCATCAAAAGCAACCGGTCGCTCAGAGGGAGAACGTTCGGTTGTAGTCTTCTACCGATGGGCCACTAATCAGTTTGTGGGGTCACATCAGTAGAAGGTTTGGTAACTCACGTTAAACGCTATAATATATTGACATTTATTATCCAAAGTAATCCGCGAACACGTTGCGTCAGTAAAACTTTCCGATAGCGATCCGAGCACTGTAGTGGAGGAAGTACACGACCGTTCTTGACCGCTGCTCACACGGTAGTGTTGGAGAAAGGTAGCTGTATCAATCTGATAGAAATACTAAAATCATATTCGAAGTCAGTGAATTTTTAGCTTTTAATTGAATATATTTTTAACCCTGTGGCTCAACTTATTCCAAAATTTTGTGTCTGTTTTTACCCCAAAAAATCTATTTCTGTTCTACCTTCAGGGTCTATTTTTACGTATATGGTGCGTCTTCTCATTCTTAATCTGTTGGTGTAACAATCTTCAGGATATCTTTAAATCGGAGTGATCTTTCTTTATTAGCCAGATTTTTTTCTCAAACTACCTGCTCCACGTGGCGCCAAAGTCACTAAATTTGTTATAACTCTTTAAATAAAATTTTCCAGCTATACATTTTAAACCTTAAATTGATCGTAATTTTCTACTTTACCTGTGGAAATGAATGCAGAACGGTGGATTAGAATTAATGATTATACCTTTAATAACTACTTTGTTTCTTCAGATTGTTTAAGTTCGAACTTATAAAGCCCCTTTTAATAAAAAAAACCTTTAAAAGTGACTTGCTATATAACTGGTATCTGATGATTTAAAAAAAAAAAAAACAGTTTTCGAAGATAGAAGATATTATGGATATATTACACTGACTCTCTTGCCTACGAAATAAAATCTTTCCACACCCTTATACCCGAAACCGAGATCCAGTTTGTGGTCAGTGTCATCTTTTTCTTTCCACTCTCCTCTCCCAATTCTTCCACCAAAATACGTCTTGTACATTCCCATGACTCTCTTCACCCTTTGTAACGGTATTGTGGAGGGGCAAGCATGTATAAATTGGTAGCCGGGTGTACTTCCAGCCGTTCACTTGGTGTTAACCCACACAAGTCCTCGCTACTCTGCCATAGCCTTCAGGAAATGCTTCCCAGGATTCTTTAATCACTTGAAGACATATCAGAGTTTGTTGTAATAGTTTAGACAGTGGAGGACATGTACTAGTGATACTGATGGGTCCTGGGTAAGGTCTGCTACAGGTTCGACAGTTAATATGGCCACCACCTGGGATCCGGAAAATTTATTAGGATTATTAATTTAAACATCAGCTACTAAAAGGTTATTACAAAAAATGTTCACCAGATTTCAAAAGATCAACCCAGGCCGGTACCATTTCGTATTACAATGCAAGTTTTTGACATCGAACTTCATCTTGACGAAAGCAGGTTTGTAATTAGAAAAACTATGCCCTAAATTCCACACCTTTGTTAAACAGGTCTATCTAACGAACTCGGCAGTCTTTGTACTTCACATTCCTGCGTTGCGGAACAGTGAAAAACGCACGCAGCCCGGGTAACGCTCCACATGGTTCCCGCGTGGATCAACCACGGAAATGATAGGCACGTTATACTTTCTCGACCACTTGGAAATTACTGACATGGCTACATGGCTGTTCAGCTTCTTGTTCGTTTTGCAGCCAATCGTATTTCTTTTTGATCGTCACATGGTCTAACCGACCAATCGTGTATTTCCTTATCACCTAGCACACTACAGATTGTTTCTTGGTGTAGCTTGTCCACTCTACTTTTTTTTCTTTGTACAACACTAAAATTCACATAGCCTCTGCCGGCTCGACCCCCGTACCAAAACAGCTTAGGCTACCAAGTTTGCACTCTTAGCACTAATTACTTTATCTTGTCGGTTTCTGATTATGTTCTATGCTAATTTCCAGAGACAAATCAAGCAGCCCATCTTTACACCCCTTTCAACAAATGTATTTGATACCCCAAATGTGGGTCTCATGTTACCACTCACGTCCAGCCTGCGCAGTGACGGCAGGTTCTACACTACCATATTCAAGCAATGGTCTGACCAGAGTTTTGAAACACAATTTCCTTACGTCTTCCATTTTTGGCCACTGATTTACTGAATATTCTAATATCCATCAGAACTGCTTCACCATCACCTATTCCTTTAGCCAGCTGAGAATCTACAAGCTTATCATCGGGATTTATTAGAGTGGTATTCCAATATGTTTCATCTCCTTGTGTTCTGCTCTTCCACTTGTGCAAAGCCCCCTTTTGTTACTAAATTATGTGCTAATCTTTCTTTCCCTTTGTTATAAATCTTGTTTCCTTTCTACTTGACACTTGGTAAAATTAAATCACCGCCAATATTGACCATTGTATTCTCGCTATGGAATTCTGAATATCAATTAATTTCTCAGTAAGAAAGTCATATTTATCATTCATTACTTCACTATGGTAAGCAGCCAACACCATGATTTTTCTTTCTTATCACCACAGAAATCTAAACTAGGTAATTAATGGTCATGGTCTATAAACACCAATCAACTGTAGTGGGATTTGCTAACTAGTATGAATACCCCTCAACCAATTGCTCCCTGTCTCCTCGGTACACTTTCGTTATTAGTACTTCGTTTTTTTTTTTTTTTTTAACAAAACCAATACCCCTATAATTTGTTGTGGTTCTTGTATCTCCATTAAGTTTACAAATTATATTACTCTACTGAAATTTGTAGAAGGGAAATATTGGTGGGTGCAGGAAAGGGGGAAAATGGGTGTGTAGGGAAATTGCAACCGGAGCGTGCACTCCATTACAATTAAAAGCAAATTAATTTAAATAGTTTGTTCATTATACTTTTATAGTTCACCAGAAACATTCTTATTACTGGATTTATCTTATTATCAGTGTTAACCTTCGCCTTCCCAGTTTTGCCCCTGCCATTGTTTCAGCAGCTTCTGCTATTTCTTTGGCTTTTTTCCCCCATCGTGTACTACAATCAATATCTCTTTAATCATCTATCTCCATCACCTCATCAGCTGCCCCTAACCTAAATAACCTAAAGGCATAATTCTGACCCAATCATCACTTACAGCTTTAGCTAACAATTGAGAAAGTGCACCCTTGCCCCTTCTATTTACGTGTAGGCAATGCTTAGTGAAACCCTACCTACCAATGGTGTCCGCAGGCACAACCCTCAAGACAGCAGTGATGTCTTTTCCAAGTAATACCTTCGTTTCTATGTTTGCCCGTCTCACAGTTCAGTTCAATCGTTGCCACTTAGGACCAGCGTGAGTTCAACAATGGTCTGCTGCGCCTCCTTCTCCACTGTCCTCAGGTCTGCCTATGTAGGCTTACTATAACTCGCGTCTATCATTACTATTACCCGCACCTTCCACTATCACTACTCTATCGTGATTAGTAAAATTCCTACAAAGTCAACCTACTTCACCTAATGTTGCACTAAATTTGAAAAATACTTGTTACCTGGTAATCTACACGTAACTGATCCTGCAGATGAGGGCCTACATCTCTCCCATGGCTACTGCATAGCGGCAGAACCATTTTCTTCATATACTTTCCTTGGATGCCTCTGTTCCTAAAGGCGTGATGCACCTTTGCTATTCATACAACTACCTCCTTTCCCGACTCTAGTAACAGATCAAACCCATTTTTCCCCACAATTTTTGATGTGTCTGGCTTTCTTTATCCCTTTAGCCGTATTTCTCATACAACCTGTTATCAGTTCCCAACGATCCTTCTCAGCCTGTTCACTTAACCCACCAGCTCTACTTTCTGTTTCCATAGACTTAGCCTACACAGGACGAGACTCCACAGGCTGAGCCTCAAGGGCTCTAACCGTTCATCGCAATTACATGATCGTTTCGCCCATCTCTTAGACTTTTTCATCGCCAATACAAAGCGGACAAAACCATGGAAGATCATCATTTATTTCCCATGTTGCCTCTTCACTACATTACAGATGAAACCACTTCTTGTACCCACTACAATCCATTCACGTACCTGAGACAGGGACCGCACTTTCCAGGCATGATATTGGTAGAAGAATTCGTAATAATGCATGGAAAGGAATTGATGACCTTGGCCAAAAGCTGGTAGTTTATGTCAGGTGTAACTGATTGGATAATTTTTTTCATTTTGTACGCAAAGGAAGGATTCAGTGATTGTAATAAAGCACCGAGAGTAGTGTTGGACAATTAATCGGGCGCATGAATGAATTAAAAATGATTACTGGTAAAAGCAATAGAAGTAGGGTAGTGTTAAAGGCACAAAAAAATTTTGAATAATAATTTAAATTGGATCGTATGGGTTAATGCCACCGGTGCACGTGTTCCATAGCATTTTAATAAAATTAAAAATTAAAGGCGTTTTCTACACACACAATGGTTTCAAATTACAATTAGGCTCAGTTATTTTGGGGTCACGACAATGGAGACGAGATACCAATAATTTAGATCTTTATGTACGGTGCTAAAACATAACGTACTTACCTTCCCAGTGCATCATGAAATTTTGCAGCTACGAAAAAGCAGTGGTTAACATCTCTCCAGAATTCACCTGCCTTCCACAGACATCCGTTGATTGGTTGTTATATGTTTGTGCTTTCTTTTGAATACATGAAAGTTCTGCTTGTTGTTGATGGTTGTTGATGTGTGTTGTGGTTGGTTATACGTGGTGATGAATTTACTACTGTATGGTTTATTGATAACTGCTGAGAGGTGTAAGTATACGACGTCATTATAAACAGTTTGTTACTTATGACAGACGGCAACAGCGAAATTATTTAAATAATCGTATGTATTATTTTTATATGGAAAATATGTAGTCTTTGAAGCATCGTAATACATTTCGGAATTTGAAATCTAATACGGTAGCCCTTCACGTTACCAGCTGTAAAGTTGCTACATTTCTTCACAATACTGAAATTTGCTCTATAATTATGTTTCAGTTCGATCCAAAAATATAATCGTACTTGAGAGATAAATAAAGATTGAATAAATGGTAAATTAAGTTTCATCCCTATAACATTTCTTCCTCAATATTTGTGATTCTAGAGGTTTCATATGATAAAGTCTTACTTATGGATAGTATGCAGTTAACTTATTAACTAAGTACCCAGTCTACATTTGGAACCAATTAACGAATTTTTGTAGCAAAAATAAAGTTGTCAGAATGTTTTTATACAATTTATATTTACAAAATTTATTCTAATTTTGTTTTTATAATGGCAAAGCAAGTAACCTCACTAGTTCTATGCAATTAGGACTGATATACTCCTAATAAATATTTCTTTCTGGAAATTATTTATTGGAAACTGGTTTGTTGAAAGTAAAGGAACTGTTCCCAAAAATCACCAACCTCTGTGTCAGATAAATTTGTCAGTGTGTTGCAGTAGTGGAAAACAGGAATGCAGTGAAAATTAAATCACTACATTTACAACAGTTATTAATGACTGCAGGAAGTGAATCCACAGCAGTGCTAATTATCATTTCAATGCATAATAAACAATGATTCAGGAATGGGAGAGTGTACATCGGAGAATGGGATTATCCACACATTTAGAAATGAACAGATACAAAAAATTGAAATTCATCCTGATAAAATCATAAAGTAACTTAACCACAGTTAAAAAAGTATAAAGATGATAATACTACAAATGTCTTAAAGATAGCAGGATGTGACATTGTACCTTATTGAATTGAGTTTGGATACTTGCTGCTTTTATAGGACTTTAAACCCTTTCGCGAGCAAAATAGTTCTGGCAGCCTAACAAACCAAATTACTCTTAAAAACTATCTAAAACTGTCTTCTTAGTATTATGGAGAAGAGAGTCCAAGTTTCTCTCTTTGTCTGTTCCCATACGATGAGGTGGGAAGTAATCTTCCCACGGGCACTTCTGGGAAGTAATAAAAAAAAAACTTGTTGTGTATCAATTTTTCTTTTATTTATTGACATAAAATGCATAATTTATACACAAATATGCTCCTTTTACTTCCCATGTAATTTTCTGAAGCAGGGTTCACTGCATAAATGTACATCACATGTTGTGCACATTTACGTAGTGCGTTTTTCAGCAACTTTAGTTCTGCAATTTCTGCACCTTCTGTAAGTGTTATTTACAATTGGTTGATGTGTCCCTACACCTATGAATCTTACATCATCAGGCACTTTCCCTCTTTTTGCCAGAAATGCTGGCTTGCAGCCATACCGTTTTCTACAAGAAAATCCTGCAATCAACTGCCTGTCAAGGTGAAGCCTGTATGTCAGTTGATCATAATTTCCGGAATTTCTTTTGTTTCCATAAAAGCTGTTTATTATTACTAGATCCAATAAAACCTAGAAGATCCTGTGCCACCACTCTACAGATCGCATTCCTACTGCATATCGTTCCCTAAGTTGGTCAGATCTGTCCACACCTCCAATAATTTTGATGGAACAACCCACCACTAATTTGTTTTTGATATTGTGAAAATTCGAACAGTCACTTCCACATTCCTCATTACTTTCTTCCAAATCTGAGTACTCTCTAGTACTAGGAATTGCAGGCAAACTTATATCAATATCTGTCTCTGTAACTTCATTCTCAGATTTTCTGTTTCTTTCCATGTGTGAATCATCCAAAGCATTCAGTTCATCTGGAGCTTCAGGACTTTTTCTGCACATCAGAATCATCATGAAAGTAATATATCATACACCACATCTTGATACCTTGGGTTATTCAGGTCCAAGTATTCAGACATCTGATTGTGGAATAAGCAGATAAATAAAATGTATGATAGCATACAAGGCAGGAAATATGTCACTATTATTCAAATGTGTGCCACTATAATTATAATATGAAATGTTAGGGCCACAGCAATAAATATTTGTACATGAATTATAAAATAATAGGTTAGGTTCACAAACAGAACATCAATATATAATTATATTTGGCATATATAAAACCTATTCAGTGCAAATATTCCCAATAAGTTATTGAGCTTCTCCAAGTAATACTAACAAGGGACAGTGCCGTGGGAAGATTACTTCCCACTCGAAAAAATTAACTTTACAAATTACATGTACAATATTTTTTTGTGTGCAATACTTGAGAATATTGCTAAGGTACCTAATTACATAAATAGCATTCAGAATTTGTTAATGGTTTCCTTTAATAACAATTTATTCGAAAAAAAAAAACAGCAAATTCGTCCGACACAGCTTGAAAATGGACGCAAATTTCACAATGATCATCAAGAAATTTGCGTTGCACAGACCACAATGTAAAAATACACCATAAAGCGATTTTAACATGTTTCTTCAAGCTTCTGGCAGATGGCAGCACTTGTCAGAAGTGGTAAATGCGCATCCCTCAAGAGCTTTACTTCAATTTGGCGAGTGGGAAGAAGGTTTCCCACCGCCCACAAAAGGGTTAAGTCCTATAGTAGTACTGGTCCATGAAGGAGGAATAACAAACAGGGTTGAAAATTATGGGTCAATCAGTTTGAAATCAGTGGTTGGTAAATTAATGGGAAGGTTGACACGCAAACACAGTAGAAATGCAGGTGAGGAATGTAAGTGGTTTTCAAATTGACAATATGGCTTTAGGCTAGGATATTCACACACATCTCAGTTAGTAGGAAATATGCAAGATATTTTGGATGAAATGGACAAGGGAGGCCAAATGAGTAGTGCAACACTAGATTTTCCAGAGGCTTTTGAAAGAGTGCACAGTAAAATGGTGCTAAATTAGGTAAAAACATGATAAATACTGCCAAAGCAATTGAATGTTTTATTCGCTTTCCAAAAGTGTTTCACTTCTTTTAAGAAATACATGTGGAAAGTAAATAAATGATATACAAAAAAGATGAATTCTTATAAAGTAGAAAGCGACAGGTTAGGATAGGAAACACAATTGGTATCATGCAAAGTGGAAGTGAAAATGGGAGTGTCTCAGGGCAGGGTATTGGGACCATTGCTATTCAATTCAAATGAATGACTGTGTTGATGGTTTACTATCAGACGTGAGAGTTGTTTTCAGATGGCATAATGCTATATAATAAGATCAAAATGTTAGAAGACTGTGCAGGGCCGCATTTAGGCTTTGTGGGCCCCTAGGCTATACATGTGGTGCGGGTCTCCCTGTCGGCAGTGGCCCCTCCGACAGGTGTCTGCCTCCGCCTATCGATGCTTCAATTCGAAATTCAGCCCAAACATTTTATGGATTTATCAGCGACCTTTTTGTTGGTTTGTGGTGCGGACCCCCTCTTTGTGGTGTGGGCTCCCCCTTTGTGGTGCGGGCCCCTAGGCTAGATAAAAAAAAAAAAAACTGAAGGCTGATTATGATCATATTGTGTGAAAAGAATTGCTTATTGAAGACTTGTAAAAACATTTGATAACTAACGCTAATTGGCAGGATGTGTTGATGGGTAGTGGGAAAAGGTTTCAAAATCCTTCACCTCTTGGAGAGAGTAATTAGGGGATGTACCAGAAAAGTGAGAGAATTAGGTTACAAAACTTTTGTCAGACAATTGCTTGAATTTGGTGGTATAGAATGGGAGCCATATTTTTTATGTTAAATACATGAAAAAAAGGGGGGGGGGGTAAGTTTGTAGAGAAGGGTGGCTAGATTTGTCTGGAAATTACAATCAATAATTGATGTGGTAAAGGAGCTGCAATGGGATTCATTGGAAGATAGAAGGAGAATGGAGAATAATGGGAGTGTATCAGGTGTATATTGGTTATTTGGCATGGAAAGGTGTTAGTGGAAAAAGTTGGAGAGGTGCTTGGCAGGGAAATTATGACCATGACCACCAGCTGGCTCTCGATTTCAGGCCTGGGAAGATTTTCTTTCGCGGGTAGTGGGGGTCAGGGATTTAAATAAAGTACCAAGAAAGATGATGAATTATTTACCAAAAATGTTGAAAGTAGTTCAGTTTGAAATTTGTAGAGGGCAAAAGTAGGTGGGTACAGGAAAGGGAAAGAAGGGTGTGTAGAGAAATTGCCAGTGGAATGTGTGCTCCATCACAATTAAATTAAAATGTTTTCATTGACAGTGTAACTTGCTATGATAATTTTTTAACCATTAACTTATAATGAATGGGTTTCACTGTGATGAAAATATTGTATAACCAGCTTGTTGTTGCAATTCTCCCTAATTTTCTACCAGCATTGCTAAAACCTGTATGTAATTATGCACATCTGTAGCTCAAAGGAAAATGAATGTTACTTATATCAAGGATTTGTAAAAGTAGCATGGAGTTAATAAGGACGTGTTGATTTATTTCACATTGTAATTACATGATCGGGAATGAAAGTCTTATGCACATATCTAGAGCAGTGGTCCTCAAACCTTTTTTGGCGTTTAACCCTTTTTAACAATTAAATATTTTATGGAGCCCTCAAATAAGGGGGGAAAAATAGGGTTTATGTTTATTCTTTAAAGTTTAATGAAAATTGTATAAAAATAGGTAATTGGTAGGTATTTTGCATAATACTGTATTGATTCCTCCGTAAATTTATGAAATTGTTGTTATGTGACACACTGGTGGTAACGTGAGGTATTTCGTTCTTTTAGATGACATTATTTATGTGAAGCCCCAGGTCTCTGTGAAGCACACTTTGAATATGGCTGATCTAAAGCAATCATGAAGGTGTCTCATGGCAACTCCTTGCCAAATCAGATGTGAAGTCATGAGCATGCTATTACTGTCTGTATGTGATGTTTCTTACTTGCCACTCTTTTTAGAGCTGTTAATTCGTGTGAAGGTGTTACTAACTTTGATCACATTGATTAACTTGTTTTGGAAATGATGGATTGTGATTCAGTCTGCCAGAAAGAAGAGAGTGCATGGTACTCATGTAATAAGACATGTGGGATTGGTTAGGGGGTCAGAAACTGGTATGGCTTGGTCCTGAGTTGTGCTATTTCGTCAGAACAATAAACCCTTGAAAAATGCCTCTGTGTTTTTTTTTTTTTTTTTTTTTTTTTTTGGCAGCTCTGCAGCAAACCCTAAACTCAAGTTCATGATGGTCTAAACCACACAGGTCGTGGACAGTGTGCTCCATTTTGAATGTAGTATGCTGTAGGAGGTGAAAGGTTATTTTCCTTGTATTTAAAACTGGGGCATGTCAGATAGGGTGAGATAACCCTGTCGAAAAGAGTTGCTATTTCTCCAAAGTTCCTACCTACATAAAAAGAAATGACCATAAACATCACTGACAGCCTTGAAATGGACAGAGTAAATTTTAAAAGCAACAGCAAATGGAAAACTTGCAAATGAAGTAAGAAATCTGGATGACTATAGCGACTTGGAATGTGAAAAATGTTTTAAAAATAGAAAAAAGCCTTCCTTCTTAAAAAAAAGCAAGTTGATATCACTTAAAGTATTAAATACTAGCTTTTTCCTGAGACTTCATCCATGTCGACCAGTAAAGCTCTTGTAATCTTTTTGAGCTGTTTGAATAGAATAAACCTTAGAAATGATAAATTTGTTATCAATTTGTCATGTTCACAATAATATTGTCATCTATCAGGTTTGGTGCCTGAATACACGATACTGCTATAAGTAACTGATAGCTGGTGATAGGAGGTGCTTCATATTTCTTTGTACATTCTTTTTTTTTTTTTTTTTGCTGTCATCAGTCTTTCAACTGGTTTGATGAAATCCTCCATCCCTTCCTGTCTTGTGCTAACATCTTTCATCTCTACATATCCCTTACAACCCAATTCCTCAATTATGTGTGTCATACATTCTAATCTCTGTCTTCCTCTACAATTCTTACCTTCGACTGTACCCTCCACCAGAAAATTAACCAATCCAGCATGTGTCAAAATATGACCTACCAGCCTGTCTCTTCTTTCTGCAAGTTTCTTCCACAAACTTCTTTCCTCACCCATCATTTCCGAAACTCGTTCATTTCGTACTTAGTCTGTCCACTTAATTTTCAGCATTTTTCTGTAGCAACAAATTTCAAATGCTTCAATTTTCTTTCTTTCCGGCATTCCTAAAGTACACGTTTTGCTACCCTAAAGTGCTGTGCTCCATACATAGAGCTCTTTCTAATTCCTAAAACAATATTTGAAACTAAAAGATTTCTCTCTTTCATGAAGGCTTATTTTGCTAGTGCTATTCTGCTTTTAACATCATTCCTGCTTTAGCAATCAATTGTAATTTTATTTCCCAAACAGAATTCACTTACTTCTATTGCATCCGATCCTACTTTTATATTTAATCAACTAGTATTGTTATCATTTCTGCTACATTTAATCGCTTTTGTCTTGCTTTGATTTATATTCAGTCCAAAATCTTCCTTCAGTATTTTGTTCATGCCATTCAGTAACTTCTCAATATCCTCAGCCTGTTCTGCTAACAAGACAATGTCATCAGCAAATCTTAGCAAACTGATTTTTTCTCCCTGAACACTATGCCACATGAAAATTTTTCTTTTATTTCCTTTATTGCTTCTTCTACATACAAGTTGAATATTAGTGGGGATAGACTACAACCTTCTCTCACACCCTTTTTAACTGAAGCATGTCTCTCGTGGTTCTCTACTTTTATTATAGCTACTTGATTCTTATATAGTGTATAAAGTATTCTTCTATCTTGATATTTTAAACCTGACTTCTTTAAAATTTTGAACATCTTGTGCCACCTAACATCAAAAGCTTTTTCTAAATCAAAAAATGCTAATTTTTTTTTCTTGATCCGCCCTTCAAGTATTAAAGCCATAATTGCTTCCCTCGTACCATGATTTTTCCTAAACTCAAACTGATCTTTGCCTACTATCTCTTCTACTACCCTTTCCATTCTTCTGCATATTATTCTGGGCAGTGATTTTGAAGCATGTGATGTTAGACTAATGGTGCGATAATACTCATATTTGATGGCTTGTCCATTCTTTGGAAGTGTGAAGATGATATTTGTATTAAAATAATTTGGAATTTCTCCTGTTTCATAACTTTTTGATATCAGCTTGAATAACCGTCCAATACCTTCTTCTCCTAGGGATTTAAGATGTTCTGCAGGGATCTCATCAATTCCAAGTACTTTATTTCCTTTCAAGTCATTCAGAGCTCTATTAAATTCTGTCCTCAAAACAGGATCTCTTAAATCATCAATGTTGACATCGCCTTCCTTTTCGATTATAAATTGTTTAAGTCATCCCCATCATACAGTTTCTCAATGTATTCCTTCCATCGGTTACTCTATCATGAGCTTAAAAGAGGTTTCCCATCGGCAGCTTTAATGTATACACCTCTTTTCTTCATTTCTCCAAAATTATGTTTGATCTTCCTATATGAAACATCTACTTTACCTAAGACCATTTCCTTTTCTACTTCTTCACACTTTGTACATGTTTTAATAATCTATATATATAAAGATGAATGTATGTATGTTGGTTGGTTGGTTTGTTTGTTCTTCTTACAAATCCACAGTTTTCATCCGATCTCGATTAAACTTTGCACACCTATCCTTTGAAACAAGAAGAAAAATACTGTCTACATTTGGTTGAAAAATTATCTTTATAAATAATATATAATAAATAATATATATTGTCTTATAATTTCAAAATATTACTGAACGACAATATACATACACGTTGGATATGGAGGTCTCTGTACTGTTTTTCCGTGTAGCGGTCATGTAGCTCAGTGACTAAAGCGCTTGCTTATTAATGTTTGGGTCGTGGTCTCCGGTTCAGATCTCCGTGGAGATTTTTAAAAATTGTTTTTGATCGTAAGAGTCACGCCTGGGCTGTCGGTTATTCGGATTGAATGTTAAACTGTAGATACTACAAAGTTAGGGGTGCAAAGCGAGGCAAATTGTAGGTAGTCTTGCAATTTTGTAGGTGTACACTTTTTTACGTTATAATGATCCCTCAGGTGTTGTTCGCAGTCAGTGTGTGAGTGTGAACCACAGTAATACTAATATAAATACGGAAGTAAGTCTCTGTCTTTTTGTTACATTTTGACGACTATATGGCTATATCACTGTGATGGAATTTTATAAGGAAAGCTGTATGAAGGGCACAGGATATTTTTTCCGGTATGATTAACAGTTGTAGTCACGAAATTTTGAAATCTTATCGAATAGTGACAGAAATATGTTGGAAATTGATTCTCTTCAAGAGGCTGGTTCGATGGTAGAATGGTATAGTGATAGCTTTCCTGTCATATTATGCCGACTCGATATTGTTTGGGACCAATCCTTCGTTACCAACAACTTTCTATATTAAATTATGGCAAAAAAATTCTTAATCCATGCGTACGATGTCGCGGATACGAGCTAGTAATTGATAAAATTGCGGTGAAGAGCACGCTCTGGTGGCAATCTCCCTACACTCCCATCCTTCTCCCTTCCACCTCCAGCACACTTTTGTACTCAACCAATTTTTACTTTAAATTCTTTCAGTGTTTTCGGTAAATTGTTCATCACTTCTCTCGGCAATTTATTCTAATTCCTTACACCTTCTCCTATAAAAGAAAGTTTTCCCACACCCTTATGCCTGAAATCAAGTGTCAGCTTGTGGTCATGGTCCTATTTATCGTTCCAACCCACCAATATCTTTCCACGCTTCATCACCAATAGATTCATCTGTTCACCCTCCTTCTATCATCCAATGAATCCCACTCCAACTCCTTTATCGTATTAATTAATGATTGTGTTTTGTGGTAATTGCCAAAGACAAATCTGGCAGCTCTTCTCTGCACCCCCTCCAACTCCTGTATTTGCTTCCCAAAATATGGGTCCCATACTACACCGCCATATTCCAGAGTGTACATCAATTCCCTTACTTCTCTGGTGCATCCCCTCATCACTCTCTCCAACAGGTGAACGATTTTGAACCCTTTCCTTACTACCTGTCCAATGTGTCCTGCCCAGTTAAGTCTGCTATCAGATGTTATGCCAAGGTATTTACATTTCAAGTCTTCGATAAGTAGCTCCTTCCCCATTTCATAATCAACCTTTGGCTTTTTATCTGTGTACCTAATAAGCTGGATCTTCTTTGCATTTATCCTCATCCCATGACTCACCCAGCTAATTATCTTATCTTGATCACCCCTCAACAGTTTAGAGTCTTCTATTGTTTTTGATCCTTTTATATAACATTATGACATCTGAAAACAATCTAACCTATGACAGTAAACCATTAACACAATCATTCATTACAATAATGAATAGCAATGGTCCAAATACACTACCCTGCGGTATTCCAATGTTCATGCCTACTTCTTTTGAAACTGCATTTCCTGCCCTAACTTTTTGCTTTCTCCCTTTTATTAATTCTTCTACCCAGCAAATCACCTTTTTATCTACTTGAATAGTTTTTACCTTATTTAGCACCATTTTATGGCTTACTCTGTCAAAGGCCTTTGAAATATCTATTTCTACACTATCATCTTGACCTTCCCTGTCCATTTCACCAGAAATATCTTGCATATTGCCTACTAACTGAGATTCGTATGAATATCCTTGTCTAAAGCCATGTTGCCGATTAGGAAACCAATTATGTTACTCACACACACGTCTGATATGGTTGAATACTAATCTCTCCATTCCTTTACCCATCACTGATTCAAGCAGATTGGTCTATAGTGTTAAACACTATTTGATGATTTGGGGAAACCATGGAAAACCCAAATCTTGATGCCCGGATGGGGATTCGAACCGGCGTCCTCTCGAATGCGAGGCCAGAACATTAATTTATGTACGGTGACACGCTCGTTGGCAAGGCTTACAAAGCAGTGCCTTCCGAGAGTCAAAGTGTTAGCAGTATTTAACATTTCCTGTTACCGAAGATAAGCTAAATTTAATGTCAGCAAGTAATTTTTTTAGTCCTCCCCCCCCCCCCAAAAAGCAGTAGGCACAGCAGCAATCAAAGTGATGATGTATAAAACACGTTCAGAGATATTTCTTACTTTCAATGTAGAATATTATTTTGTATTTCGAATTTTAAAGACCTGGAAATAAAAAGTATTCTTAATTCTGACTCTCTCTTCAATAATTATTGTTTAGTCTTTTTGTTGGCGAGTCTCCAGATTTTTGTACCCGATCTACGGAAATTTTAGCGCCCATCTACGGATATTCAAAACCAAGAGGCTGGCAGCACTGTCCTGATTTACCCCAATGATCTTATTAGCAATAATTCATATGTTTTGGATAGATTTAGTGCCACATTATTGATATTACCTCACTTCTCAGTTTAGTCTGAAATGTCTTGCATACAACTTAGATTCACATGATTTGACTTACATTGAAAAGCTCCAGCTCGGTTATTTCTCCAGATATCTTTGTGTGACAATCCACAATAGTCTTACCAAACCAATCGCTTCAGTAACTCCTCCATCATAATAAACAATTGTCTGAATATTGTTGTTTGCTATTATTTTTCTAACATAACTATAGAAATTTTTACTAGCATCAATCATTTTTCCCTGTACGGCTTAGATATTTCTCATGTGTACAAACTTAGTTTCCCTTTTTGCTTATGCTGATTCCTTCCTAGTTGTTTCGTATGTTCAAGCAGATTGGTCTATAGTGTTAAACACTATTTGATGATTTGGGGAAACCATGGAAAACCCAAATCTTGATGCCCGGATGGGGATTCGAACCGGCGTCCTCTCGAATGCGAGGCCAGAACATTAATTTATGTACGGTGACACGCTCGTTGGCAAGGCTTACAAAGCAGTGCCTTCCAAGAGTCAAAGTGTTAGCAGTATTTAACATTTCCTGTTACCGAAGATAAGCTAAATTTAATGTCAGCAAGTAATTTTTTTAGTCCCCCCCCCCCCCCCCCCAAAATAAAAGCAGTAGGCACAGCAGCAATCAAAGTGATGATGTATAAAACACATTCAGAGATATTTCTTACTTTCAATGTAGAATATTATTTTGTATTTCGAATTTTAAAGACCTGGAAATAAAAAGTATTCTTAATTCTGACTCTCTCTTCAATAATTATTGTTTAGTCTTTTTGTTAGCGAGTCTCCGGATTTTTGTACCCGATCTACGGAAATTTTAGCACCCATCTACGGATATTCAAAACCAAGAGGCTGGCAGCACTGTCCTGATTTACCCCAATGGTCTTATTAGCAATAATTCATATGTTTTGGATAGATTTAGTGCCACATTATTGATATTACCTCACTTCTCAGTTTAGTCTGAAATGTCTTGCATACAACTTAGATTCACATGATTTGACTTACATAGAAAAGCTCCAGCTCGGTTATTTCTCCAGATATCTTTGTGTGACAATCCACAATAGTCTTACCAAACCAATCGCTTCAGTAACTCCTCCATCATAATAAACAATTGTCTGAATATTGTTGTTTGCTATTATTTTTCTAACATAACTATAGAAATTTTTACTAGCATCAATCATTTTTCCCTGTACGGCTTAGATATTTCTCATGTGTACAAACTTAGTTTCCCTTTTTGCTTATGCTGATTCCTTCCTAGTTGTTTCGTATGTTCCATACTGTTCTGCTGCTTCATTAGTCCATTTTGTTGTTTTCTCATTAACCTCTTCCGTTTTCTCACACCCTCATTGCAGAAGGTACCTCTGTTTTGGGAGGGGACTGACCCACTTACTCCTTAATGTATTGAATATTGATGTTCTTACCACAATGTCTCCTCAATTTTGAAACCATTCCCTTGTTATAATTACACAAATACACCCTTCTTCCATGATACCTGATTTACTAAACTCCTTATGTCAATCACAGCTATTTCATAATCACATGAGAACTCATAATGTTTATAGTAACTTATTAAGATGATATATTTCCTTCAACAAATAATTTGAAATTGGCTACTCACTTTTGTTGCTAATTCCATTCGAAATATGACTAATTTAAATGCACACCAATTGTGACCATGTTATTCCATTGTCTAAACTGTGAATCTGAAGTCAGCTTCTTCCCGTTAGTTTCATCTTGCTCATTCATCCTCCCACTTCAATAAACAGCTACAACTCATACTTTTAATGTACTTGCGATGGAGAACAGTTTTTCCATCCATGAATTTTAATTTTAAATTCTTTCAGCACTTTTGGTAAATCATTTATCATATCCGTGGTTAATTTATACCAACCCTTGACTCCCATACCTATGAAAGATAATTTTCTCACACCCTTATACTCGAGTGTCAGCTTGTGGTCATCCTCTTCTTTTACCTTCCATGCACTTCTCTTAATTCTTCCACCAATGTATTTCCACACCTCATCACCAATATACACCTTGTACACTCCCAACACTTACTTCATCCTTCCACTGTCTTCCAGTGAATCCCATGCTAGCTTTTTTAACTCATCATTTACTACTTGTGTTCTGCAGTAAATTCCAGAGACAAATATAGAAGCCCTTCTCTGCGCCCCCTGCAATTCCTGTATTTGACAACCAGAATGTATGCTCCACTCTACAACACCATATTAAAGGAATGGTCTGACCAAAGTTTTGTAGCCCAATTCCATCACTTCTCTCGTACATCCCCTCATAACTCTCTCCAACAAATGAAGGATTTTGAGTTTTGTAGCCCAATTCCATCACTTCTCTCATACATCCCCTCATAACTCTCTCCAACAAATGAAGGATTTTGAAACCTTTTCCTACTACCTACTTAATTGGTCATGTCTAGCTGAGTTTATGCCAAGATATTTGTTTCAAGTCTTCCACCCTATAATTGTAATGAAACTTTAGGTTTCTATCTGTGCAACTAATAAGATGACTCTGCTTTGCATTTTCCTAATCTCCAGCGAGATACCCTGGCCAGGTGACCTTGCAGTTGTTGCGTCTTATCCCATTTTATCCTTTTACATAATAATATGTTACCTGCAAACACCCAAACTCATGACTAAACCATTAATGCAGCCACTCATTACAATAATGCTTAGCAGTGGTCCAAGACACTACACTGTGAACATCTTATTTGCACTTCCACTTCTTTTGAATCTGCTTTTACAACCATAACTTTTTGATTACTACTTTTTAAGAATTTTTTCTACCCAGCAAATCACTCTTTCATCTACTCCAATGGTTTTAAATACCATATTTACCACAACTTTATGGCACAGTCTGTGAAATACCTTACAATGTTCTAGTGCTACACTATCAGTTAGACTTCTCTTGACCATTTCATTCAAAACATACTGCATATAGCTCACTAAGTGAGGTTCACTTGTTTATCCTTGCCATAAGCCATGTTGTCGATTTGAAAACCAGTTTCTTACCTCACAGACTTTTCTGATATGATTACATATCAATCTCTCCAATAATTTACTTAGCACTGATGTCGAACTAATTGGTCTTGGTTAGTGCAAGTTTATGATGTTATGCTACGTTCAGTTAAGAAAGGCAGGTCAAGGTCACTCTGCGCTATCCCCAATCCACTGCCCCAGACTAAAGGGAAACAGCTGCCATGCATGCACAAACATCCTCAAAACATATGTGGTACAATATGTTGCATTTAATGTCATGTTTTTGTTAGTAAAATTGAGCATTTTAATTATTTGTCATGAGCGAAATTAGTGAATCGTGTGGCTTCGATTCATGAATATAGTCGGGGAAGGTATGGAGTTACATATACCGAAAACGACAATCAGGGATGCAAACAATCCCCTGTGGTATACACATGAAGTATACCACATGAAGTTAAAAGGTTACTTAAAAAGCAAAGGAAGATACATGCACGCTCAAGAAGGACAATGTATAGGAGTGATTTAGAAAAGATAGCTGTTACAAGAGGACATGTCAAAAATGTGATGCGCGAGTCCTTTAATGACTTTCGTTGCAACTCACTTTCCAAGAGCCTCACCGAAAATCCAAAGTAATTTTGGTCTTATGTAAAAAAAGTAAGTGGTTGTGACATTAATATGTCAGTTCTACTACAGGATGGTCGGGAAGTTGATGACAGCTGCGACAAGGCTACTGTATTTAACACCGAACTTAAAAATTCTTTCACTGATGAAAACATGGAAAACATTCCCGTTTTTCCACGGCGTGTAGAATTTGAGATGGATCCAGTACAAATTGATAGCGTAGTTATCATAAAGCAATTAAAGCTCCTGAAGTGGGGGAAATTGCCAGGTCCTGATGGTATACCAGTAAGAGTATTTTCAGAATACGCGGAAGAAGTGGAACCATTTCTGTCAGATATATTTCATAAATCTTTAGAAGAAAGAATGTACCTTCTGGCTGGAAAATAGTGCAGGTGATTCCCATTTTCAAGAAAGGAGATCGTAGAGATCCTAGGAATTATCGACCCATATCTCTAACATCTGTTTGCAGTAGAATTCTGGATCATGTCATATGCTCTAACGTTATGAAGTTTCTAGATGAAAACGAGTTACTTACAGCAAACCAACACGGATTTCGGAAGAACTGATTGTGTGAAATGCAACTGGTTCTATTTCCGCATGATGTAATGAAAGTTATTGATGCAGGATCAAAAGTTGATGCTATTTTCTTGGATTTTCAGAAAGCTTTTGACTCTGTACCACACAACCGACTTTTAGTGAAGATTCGAGCTACGGTATATCTGATCAGATTTGCAAATGGATATGTGATTTTCTAACTGGTCGGTCACAGTATGTCGTTGTTGACGGGGAAGCCTCTTCTATGCTAGATGTTACTCCAGGCGTTCCTCAAGGAATTGTAATAAAACCACTTCATTTCTTAATTTTTATAAACGATCTCTGTGACAACATTAATTGCAGAATGCGATTTTTTGCTGATGATGCACTAATTTATAGGAAAGTGAGGTGCTCTGATGATTGCTTAGAAATTCAGCGTGATCTGGATGTTATTTCGGAATGGTGCCGTAAATGGCTTTTAAAATAGTTTTTAACTAGAGAGTATTTAAGAGGAGCTTGTATACTAAAAGCAAGAACAATTCCTAATAATAAGAATAGTATAAATTTTATTTGATGAAATAAACAAGGGCTAAATAAGATTTTTTTGCTTACGGCTTTACGCCTTGTTGACGTTGAGATCATTAGAGGTGAGAAAGAACTGGGGACAAGGAATTGGAAGAAATTTTGCCATTGCATATTGAAGAAAGCTTGCTGGCATTCATCTGGAATAATTTGGGGAAACCATGGAAAAACCAAATCTGCATGCCTGCACGGGGATTCGAACACTTGTCCTCTCGAATGCGTGGCCAGAGCATAAATGGCAGCTTACACTTAACTGCAAAAAGTGCAAGGCATTGCAAATAAGTAATAAAAAGGCCCTGTTTGCTCACGAGTACAAAGTTAACAATTCAGTTGTTGACACGGTAGATTCCCTGAAGTATCTAGGCGTAACAGTAAAAAGCAACATGAAATGGAACTTGCACATAACTTCCGTCGTAGGCAAAGCTAATTCTAAACTATGGTTTATAGGTCGTATTTTGAGAAGTTGTAATGCTCATACAAAGGAAATTGCGTATAAAACACTAATGCGTCTGCATTTGGGATACAGAATTTGGGATCCGTATTGCAAGGGATTGATTAACTTGTTAGAGAAAGTGCAGAGGAGACTCATTCAATTCGTGACTGCTAGTTACAGTCCTTACGTAAGTGTCACAGAGCTGATACGTGGGTTGGGCTGGGATTGTTTGGTTGACAGACGACGTCGTTTTCGTTTGAATTTGCTGGATAATATGCAAAAATCTTTAATTTACGAGTGTAACGAAATACTTCTTCTGCCAACCTATTTAGGTCGCAATGACAGAAAGGATAAGATTCGAGAAATAAGGTGCCGTACTGATACATTTATGTATTCCTTCTTTCCTCATTCTGTTCGGGATGGAATGCACTGAATTAGGATTGGTGCTTAACATCCTCTGCCACCTACAGTATTTGTGATTTGCAGAGTATAGATGTAGATATAAATTGCGTGTTTAACAACTTCTATTTCATATTTTAATAAAGATAAAAATTATTTACATGATATCAATGAATAAAATTTACTGCTTCCAGTCATTATTTTTAGTTTTAAATGTTGCGCAAGACATTTTGTGAATTAAATCCAATATTTAGATATGTTTCCCAGTGGCAGTTAATTCTTGAAATGTGTCATATAAATTTTGAAGTGGAAGTGACTGGATCTTTGCTTTCAGTTTTGAGTGACAACTTGCATTATCCATTATGAGGGCACATCCTTCTTCCAGACTCTTAAGCAAGTTAATAAACCATTCTCTGATCACCTCCCTACAGATTTCTTTGTGAAGGTCACTAGAACTTTTAGATTGAAACACTAAACCAGCTCCTACAGCTTCTCCATGAGTTGCAGCCCCAGCATGACAAACAATTAATCAAGAGCCTTTACCTACAGAAAACCTGAAGCTACCGTTTAGTTTATAGTATTGCCAAATAAACTTTCTTCCGTGATTTTGATTTACCCATGTCTTGTCAAGATAGGTGATAGGTCGAAGAGGATGTTCTTTCCATAAATCATGCATTTTTCTTACAAATGAGGCCCGTGCTGCAACGGTGTCTGTTTTATCCATCTGAAAACGTGTACCAGCATTACGTTTTTGTATCTGAAATAGAGCATTTTTAGTAATTTATATGGAGAAGTGCCGCCTCTAGTGTAGTTAATTTTCTCTTTCAGTATCTCCCTCAATTTTCTTATGGTAGGAAATTCGAGTCGATCATAAAATTCAAGTACGTAGCATTGAATGATATCTTTCCGGAAGTCATCCATCTCCGTGATCGGTTTTTCTCGGTGAATGTTTTTCTTTGGAAAAGAAAAAGATTACCCTGGAACACTCAGTTTGGCTTCACTACATACTTGTTTCACTGTTCATAATGGTACGCGCCTCTGCTGTAATTTTTTTGCGTTTCCTTAAAATTTGTATTAACTGTCTCTTCAGAGTTTTCTAGAATCTTAAAAAAAATTAAGACATAAAAAATTATTGTTTTTGACTGTCACCTAATATAACAACTATCTGATGCCATTTCACTTAAAGCATTTTTAAATGATGTATTGGTATAAACATGACAATACTGCGACAAATGACAATGCCTCCTGCCTACCTGTACACAGCGGTCTGCTCGGAGGGGAAGGAAACGGGAGGGGGCGATGAGGTGGGGTGAGGGGATCATGACCTTGACATGCCAGTTGAGAGTGAACAAGGTATAACTACAACTGTGGTCTAATATTAAATAGAAGTACAAGGTTCATTAAGTTTGTCGCAGATCTGGCTTCTCTTGGAACAGATGACGGTCAGTTAGTTCATAAGAATAAAAAGTCACAGTTCATAGTAATCCACTATATTCACTCCTAATTTTGAATCTAAACTGATACCTGAACATTCATCACAATATCCTAAGGTAGCATTGGATCTTCTAAATCTTTATAATGGCTGCAGGCCATCACAACTTTGACTTCACACACACTCCCGAAAAACTTTCATGAAATTCTCTTTCATTAAAGTCAGAGTTAAAGTTTCAGCTCATAATCCATTTTTTTTTTTTTTTTTTTTTTTGTAAATTTGTCATAGCAGTTGCTCTCAATAAATTTTCTAAGTTTCAATCTCACATATATTCCAAAAACAGCATCTCAACCTGGAAATTTCTAAGTTTTTAAGTTTACATGTCTGAGAAAAATTACAAGTTCTGTAAAAGTTATTATGGAAATACTATGTATTTTTACCTGTTGATAGTTAAGGTAGCTGTTTCTCAGACATCTTTCTTAGAGAGAAAAACTGAATTTCGTATCCATAATATGTAAGGCTTATTAACATGTTTTTTTTGTACAGCGTTAACAATAACGGTAGACATATGGTACCAGAGATAAACTGTTGAACTGTCTACATAACACAATGTACATCTACCACATTAGTAATCTAATGCAATTCCCATCGTAACTAACCAGTTACAGTGCAAGCTGATTATGTTTGATTCATGTATTCCATTTATTTTAAAGTACTGTAGTCCAGTAAACTGAATTACAAAAGTACAAAAAAATAAAAACAAAACGTAATCCTACATTTAGTCATTTTTTTTGTGAAAGACGTACGTGTCTAAGTGAATTATGATTCATTTTACAAAAAAATGACATGAGGATTATCACAATCAACATGCTTAATCAAAATCCGCTTCAAACCCTCTTTCTGCTTCTCCATTACTGCTTTCATGTCATTTATTTTTTTTCCAATACCTACTGACTACTTCTGATAACATCTTCTATCAAGGCTCACCCAATACCCTAGAGCAGTGGTTCCCAAATAGTTTTTCCCGAGTACCACTTCAAGAAAGAGCTGAACTTCGCGTATCCCCTTATAGCTACACTAGCTTCGTACCCGCGACTTCGTACGTGTGGATTAAGAATTTTTTTGACAGAATTAAATATAAAAAGTTGTTGGTAACGAAGGATTGGTCCCAAACAATATCGAGTCGGCATAATATGACAGGAAAGCTATCACTATATCATTCTACCGTCGAACCTGCCTCTGGAAGAGAATCAATTTCCAACATATTTCTGTCACTATTCGATAAGATTTCAAAATTTCGTGACTACAACTGTTAATCATACTGGAAAAAATATCCTGTGCCCTTCATACAGCTTTCCTTATAAAATTCCATCACAACGATATAGCCATATAGTCATCAAAACGTAACAAAAAGACGGAGACTTACTTCCGTATTTATATTAGTATTACTGTGGTTCACACTCACACACTGACTGCGAACAACACCTGAGGGATCATTATAACGTAAAAAAGTGTACACCTACAAAATTGCAAGACTACCTACGATTTGCCTCGCATTGCACCCCTAACTTTATAATATCTACAGTTTAACATTCAATCCAAATAACCTACGGCCCAGGCCTGACTCTTACGATGAAAAACAATTAATAAAATCTTGGCCTCCACGGAGACTTGAACCGGAGACCATGACGTTCGTAAGCAAGCTCTTTAGCCACTGAGCTGCCAGTTCACTACACGGAAACACGATCTGGAGACGTCCACATCCAACATGTCTGTCTATCGCCATATTTCGAAGTTATGACACAACATGTGTTATTTATACAGGTAATTTTTCAACCAAATGTAGACAGTATTTTTCTCCTTGTTTCAATGGATAAGTATGCAAAGTTTCATCGAGATCGGATTAAAACCGTGGATTTGTATTCATCTTTATATATAAAGATTTTCCTCTGCGTTCATTCCAGTCTAGTGCTTCACACAGCCACAGCATTACAGGAATGTAATTCACACACACACCGTTTGACTGTCTTAAAATATATTTTGGCGGTAGTAATGTATGCGTAATTGTTTTTTTTTTTCAATTGTCTTATTGAATACCTCAATCAAGAGAGAACCTCGCGTACCCCTGGGAGCAACCTCACGTACCCCTGGAGGTACGCGTACCACTAATTGGGAACCACTGCCCTAGAGCCTTCTCTTCAACCATTACTATATCCTTGAATTGAATTCAGTTCAGTAGAACTCCAATTATCTGAATCAATTGTGACCGGACCTCATTCGGATAGTAAAATATTTGGATAGTTGGATTTTTTGAAAATGTGTCTATTTTAATTAATTATTGTATGTATGTTGAAAATGGGAGAAAAAAACTATTTTTAAAGAAAACCAGCTTTTAATTAATTAAATGAAAATGCAACACTTTTACATGTTAAGTGTACTTACAAGTGCTATACATTAGTACAGTATGTACATACCGTAGTGTAAATAAGTCATTGCTTGCTGAACATATCGTTCAAAGTAAGCTGTATTCTGAAACATTTTTGTAAAAGACATAAGATTTAAATAAGGTTGTTTTTCAGTCATGATGATTTTGTTGCATTCATTTTCACTAAGAAAGCAGAGAATGACAATCACTTTAAGGTGGTTTTTGTGTGCTTTTAAAATTTATGTAAGGAGATATTTCGAATCAAAATAATTAAATATTTTTAGAAAAAAAGAGCTAGAAAGATAAAAATATGCTAAAAAGAAAGAGAAAAATTCAGTTAGTAACAAGCATATAACAGTTAAGAGGTAACTTGATTTTTAAAGTAAGAACAACAAAGTTTTAGTGTTGACATATGATAGCATACCCATGTGTGAATTTCAGAAATTAATAGCTCTTAAACGAGAATAATTATAAGAAAAGTTGTCATGACCAAAAAGATTCGGAATAAATCAAACTATAACATAGTAAAATTTCGGGAAAATCCAAGTAAAATTAGAGTTTCACAGGAGTGGGGGCTTTTTCTAATTCACTAAAGATTAGTGTTTCCCCACGGGAAAACACGGCAGACCACGGCGATTCAGCAATAGATAAGCTTAGCCTATAAAAAGCCGACCAGCGCAAGCAGTCGAGGTTAGTTTGCAAACAGTTTTACGGCGCTGGCAGTTTTTAAGTTGCAGTACGCGTTGCTCCCCGAGGGTAAAGTTCAACTATCTCGTCTCGGAAAAAGTTCGTGGGCTTACTAATTCACTTTAAAAAAACTTTAAGCTAAACTAAGAGAAAGAACTTTGTTAAGTTAGTTTAAGAAGTTAACAGAGGCAGTGTTTGAGAACTATCGTGAAGCTCACTCTCATTTTGGGGTTGCAAATAGTAAATATGTTTGCAAGAGTGAATGTTTCATCAGTGTTGTGCCTTGAAGGATAACGTGCTTCTTTATCTGTGATTTCGAAGTTCGATTTTCCTATATGTTTTCAGCAAGTGTAATCTGATACCAGCTTTAACTTCATAAAACTTTCAGAATATATTTCAATTTGTAACTACATTGACTATCTTTTATTTGTGTATGACCTGTTAGCTATTACAGGGTAAACTAATAGCTTGGCGGCAGGTTTAAAGAACTTTAGCATCTTTGAGAAAAGGTATCAGTTATACAGGCAACACGATCAAGTTCACGAGTAATGTTTGAACCACATGTAAGCACGTATTTGTGACAATAAGTCATTGCTTGCTGAACATATCGGTCAAAGTAAGCTGTTTGATCCGTCTTCGGGCAGCCAAGTTGCACATCCGCTTGACAGTGAGATATTGCATGTGGTCACACTGGGGCTGACTCTCCATACACTTCAGCGCAGTTTCAACGGCTGCAAATGCTTGACTAGCTGATGGTCCCATGTCTGCTTCAACTTCGACCTTAAGGTCATCTTCTTCCTCGACACTTTCTATCACACTTTCAATAAGTTCATCATCATTTAGAATTTCATACCCAGGTTCTGTCGAATCTATATCTTCAGCTCTAACTTCTGAACATCCATGAATTTTAAAATGAATGTTTCTGCCACATTATCCCCATCTTCTCTTGTCTCTTTCCTTTCTTTTTCTTGAGCTCCTTTTTCTCCTTTTCCTTCTCTTCTTCAGTTGGTTTGCCTTTCAACTTGTTCCACGCATGTCTTAATTTGACTGCGTTAATCAAGCTCCAAGCTCCCACCACCATGTAAGCACAATCTTTCAATATTTTTTGTGGTTAGCCAACACACCTTCGTCTTCACCCTCCACCAAAAGTTTCCCTAAAAGTTGCCTTTTGTAATGGCATTTAATGGTTTCAATAACAGACTGGGCCATTGGTTGCAACAAGCTTGTGACATTTGGTGGTAGAAAGATTGTTTTAAACTGGCCATTTCCTCTTTCCAACAATTCTGCGGTGGAATGAGTTGGTGCATTGTAAATAACCAAAAGCTCTTTACTGCCTTCTTTTCCAAGAGTTTTTTGATGCTTTTTCACTTCAGGGATGAAAATTTCACCGTACCACTCGTTAAATGATGCTGCAATCGTCCAAGCTTTGGATTGGTTTTTATAAAAGAGGGGAAGCTTTTTCACAGTATGTTTCCGTCTTAATTAAAAAAGCAATTCGGATAGTCGGAGTTTAGATGATTGGAGTTCTACTGTATTTAAGACACCATTTCAATTATTATTTCATTTTCCTTGCAAAACAATTGTGTTCCATTCTAATTCCAGTAAAACCATGTGTTTCTCTAGCAGTTAGCTCTATTGTCGGGTGGCTCCCAAGATTTTGATACCACTGACTGGCATCTAGGTTACTTTTTGCCCTTTGATAATGGTTTCATATAGTCACTGCAAAATAGCAGATATCTCCTCCCTGTATCTAAAACTCCAAATTGTTTCACTCTACATATTGTCAGTTACACTAAAAGCTACAACTTTTTGTTACTTTTCAATTGGTCTTCCTGAAGTAAGTCAATTTCTACACTTTATTTACAGCATATCTTTATTCCATCTTCTGTAGTATTTTCTGCCTGCAATATTCTTATTTTTTTTTTATCCTTTGCTGGTGGGTGCACTGTAACATTATCCTCTTTCTAATTGCCCACATTGCTACTTTATAATTGTCCTATTTCTTACTTAACACCCTTGGTTCTTCAATCTCTTCATATCCTCTGGTACTAATCTTGCTTACCCTTTGATTCTTCTTTACTCATTGGCTCTACTCACTAACGATCTTCAGTTTTTGATCTTCTCCTTGACCTTTGTTTTGCTCTTCATTTATTCTGCTTTCTGATCTTTTTTATTTTCTAGTTTTATAGTTTCCCATGCACCCTCATTTTTTAGTTGTTCTCCAATATGCCTGCTTCTCTTCTTTCTTTTTCTTCATATTCTTTTCTTAGTCTGTGATCATGGTTCCTTCCCCCCCCCCTTTTTTCCTTTTCTTAATTTCATATGCAAAACAATTCCATCACTGTATCAGTTTATCTTATGTTACTTGTTCGACCCTTTCATTACGATGGTCATCAATCTCACATTCATCCTTCAATTTTGGATTTTTCTCATTGTTTCTCATGCAATATTGCCTGTTTGATACCAGGCACACCTGTATTTTCCATTTGTATCATTTCTCCCACTCATATTATTTAATAGTTCTGCTCTTCCATATTCAGAAACCAATCAGATCGCCACCTCGCTATTTATGACTTTCTGTTTCACTCCTATGACCCTATGAGCTCTTATTTGCGATATTCTTTGTTAGTTTTGCCCTAGGTTGAGATTTTAATCCTTCTGTAATTAGCATTATTATTTTGCCTAGTTACTTTTTCTTTGTGAGTTTCCTCTAGTAACAGTTAACTATCCTCCTCTGCAGCGATTGGCATAATTCACTTCTTGTGTCTTCTCAAAATCTTATTTCACTACTCTCTTGCCATCCGTTGATTCAACCTATTGTAGCCAAAGAAATCAGCTGTTTTGTACCATTGATTTTTCTTAGCAATTTTGTCCACAGGACTTTGATTTTGTAATCTTCATCTGCAATTGTGTTTAAACAGTTTAGAACTATCTGTTTCCACTCACAACATTCAGGTTAGCTACTGTCCTGCTACCTGTATGCTCTGTGTTCCCAAACATTACTTCTCATCTTTCTTTTGATTTGCCTTCACCAATATTTATGAAGAAAATGCTTATCAAATTCTATGAAGTTCTCACATTTACCATTTATTTCACACCTCCTTTTTTAGGCTTTTTTTCCTTTGAAGGTGTTCCTCATGTATTTTATCATTCAGTAGTCGATCCAAATGTTAATATTTATAAGCCTTCATGAAAACCACCAGGTGCACATTTCCTCCTGGTTCAAATATAATCTACGGTGGTATGAGATGATTTCCCGTACCCCTATACATCCTCGTATATATTTTCATCATTTGCATAGCATTAATTAATCCTTCTTTATTTGCTTCACATAGTTCCTCTTGCTTACTATCTCCTTGCCATCTTGTCTCTTGTCTTATTTTAAATACTTCTTGCCATATATTTATCTTTTATTCTAAAGCTTTGTTCACTCCATTCTTCCTTATTTTTCTCAATTCTACCTCTTACATTTCTTGCGAACTGTCACATAGTAAGGCTTTTAGCCATATTTCGAGTGATAGTCAGATTACTATCGGGGTGTGAAGGAAAGATAGTTTGTTAGTTGTCATATGCTGTAGTGGTCTATGAGAGGTTGCCTTTTATAGATAACAGTATCACAAGTTTCTGGGATTGATAAAACAGAGTTTAATAAAATATATTAATAAAATATAGTTTATTAATGGAAACATTTGTGAGAAAAGTTATTAAAGAAAGTCCAGAAACAACAGTTTTTGATGACTTCACAGCAATATAAACAAAGCACTGGGTCATTCAAAGAAAGTAGCCTCGTTTGGTTAAATAAAGGTAAAATAATTATCATATAATATTCTAAAGACTAAATGACCCTTAAATGCAAAGTTTAAGCATAAAAGACAAGGTATAAATTAAAAAAAAAAATAATATTCATAGTATTTTAGACATGTCAGATGGAACAAAAAACCAGACATAACTCATTAATAATAGCATTAAATAAATAACATTTAGGATGTAAATCAAATAAAATGTATTATGAATAATATCAATACAGTTTAATGAATTTGAAAGGTTTTGATAGTAAAATGGCAAAATTTATAGACAGTTAATATGATGCAATACCAATTTTAAAATAGTTTGTAACTAGTGAGTATTTAAGAGGAGCTTGTATACTAAAAGCAAGAACAATTTTTAATATTAAGAATAGTATAAATTTCATTTAACAAAATCAACAAGGGCTAAATAAATTTTTTTTGCTTACGGCTTTATGCCTTGTTGACGTTGATATCATTAGATGCGAGAAAGGCCTGGGGACAAGGAATTGGAAGAAATTTTGCCATGGCATATTGAAGAAAGCTTGCTGGCATTCATCTGGAATGATTTGGGGAAACCATGGAAAAACCAAATCTGCATGCCTGCACGGGGATTCGAACACTTGTCCTCTCGAATGCGTGGCCAGAGTGTTACCACTCACCCATTTTATTCGGTGGGGAATCTTTTAATGCCCTGAGTAGAGTTTAGCTCAGTTATTATTGAGACAATTTTTATTTGTTAACTTCCAATTGTACAGTTCTATTAGTAATGATGCAGACATCTTTTGAAGACATGGGCACAAATACGAGGTGCTCTTGCCAATATAGATTTGGCCTTAAGGCCATAACATACATGTTGATAGTAACACATCTGTGACCCTGACCACTTCAGGATCCTCTGCAGCAGTAGCAGCAACTACATTTCCAGCAGCAGCATCAGACAGCAATGAATGGTTGTGATCCGAAATTTGGTCATATTTCTTCACTATGTTTGTGAAATCCCCTTCCCATTCTTCTCCCAGACCATAATGTGGGATGGAGAAGAAGGTAAAAAGGCTTCAGTGTGAAAAAAAAAGAAAAACAAACTAACAAGTCTTCAAGGCCTTCACAGTAACCGATTCGTCTTCAGAACCCAAAGACGATGACATGCTGGTGGACATCCCTCAGCAGTTACTGAACGAGGACCCACATGAATCGGGGTGAGTGAAGATCAATAGATAGGATGGCTTCCATTCTACAAAGGAACATAAATGGGTTCTAGGCTCAGAAAAAGGAGTTACAACTTTAAGCATGCTCTGAACCTTGTGTGTTTGTCTCGAGGAAACCAACTCGCCACCCAGTGCTTGGGAGGGTATGACCTATATGAGGAGGATGACACTGAGGCTTGATTGAGCAAATGGGGGAATTGGCTGTGTTTGTTTCCTATCAGTCTTTTCCTCTCAACTTTCCCCTACAAACAGTAGCAGTGAGAATCGCCCAACTGACCATATGCTCTATTTATCTACCACCTAGTGCGCCCGTTAATTATGTCGAACTGTACAATATCTTGTGGCAGCTTACTTGGCCATTCCTCTTGTCAAGAAATTTCAATGCAATTCAATGTTGTGGAGTTTGACCACTGAATGATCCAGCTGGAGTAGCTAGTAGATTAATAGAGTAAGAGGAAGTGTGTATCCTCAATGCTGGTTTTATGACACCTTTCACCAGTGCTGTTATTTTGTGCTCTGCCATTGACCTTTTGTTGTGCTCTCCTTTAATTGTGCATTGGGAGATGGATTACAATGTTCATGGAAGCAACCACTTCCCTATTTGAATATATGCATAGTTTGAGCATGGAGGCAGAAACGCACGACTCAAGCGGAATGTCAGCAAGCCAATCAGCAGAAGTGATTCAACAGGCAGCCAACATTTCTTTTTTGAAAGACTCAGGATGCCTGTTACCTGGTGGAATGACAAGTGTTGTTATGGCACCCAACAACCTAGCAGATTTCCAAATCACAAGTCTAAGGCGCATCGTGTAATTAAGGAGAGCAAAAAAAAAAAAAAAAAAAAAAAAAAAAAAATCCTGGTAGAGCTTTATGAACTCTATAAACCATTCCACTTCTTCATTAAAAGTATAGCAGTCTGTCCGCATTATGTCTGGAAGGTACTCTAAATTACCAATATCTGGAACAGGAGCACATAGTTTGTGACGAAAAGAAAATTGTGTAGCTAATGGCACAGTCCTTCACTGCCATTATTACTTCGTCTATTAGATTAGACCTTTGGGTCCAGTAATGAAGAATTACTGCCGAGAAACACATTTTATGCTTTGATTTGTTGGATACACAGGTTTACAATAGACCATTCCAATTTTGGGAAATGGAGTCAGCCTTAAACAGTGTGAAAGACACCTTTCAAATTCAGACCAGATCCAGTGCAGATAATGTGGCATCTTAACAAAGATTTTTAACAGTATTTGGACTGAAGCATACCTCTCAGACTCATGGACATGAGCAATACTAATCCCTCTTTTAAAAGCTAGCTAAGACAAGATAATATCAGGTAGTTATCGTAGCATCACCATGACAAACTGCAGGGAAGACGCTAGTGTGGACATTAAACTGATCTATCATTTGGTGGATTCGGTAAGTTCTGTTCCACCTTGGATAATCTGACCCCGTTAGAAGCTGTGATGCAGGATGCATTGATCTTCAGCCAACACCTTGTTGGTGTATTTTTTTGATATCGACAAGGCCTATGATACTATCTGGTGGCATAGAATTTTAAATCAATTGCATGATTGGGATTTAAAGGAAAATCAGTGTTGCAATATTGTATTGCAAATAGGCCGCCATCCATTATGAAGGGAAAGACAGTCAAACCTCATCATGATATATCCTTGAATGTCACCATGTCTCAGCGGAGCCTGTGTCATTTTAATTAGCCATGAATTCAATTAGAAGACCATAGTTCAGATAAACATGCGAATCTAAACTTTGACCTTGTGAAGCTTGGCTTCCACAGTACTGGATTGGAATAAAACACTATTATTAGCGGGTTAACAAGTGAAAAATATTGAGGTTAGTTGCTGACATCCCTTACTTAGGGAAAGATTTAGATTTCTACTTAGAAATCATTCTAATAGAAAATATTTTTTGCTTGATAATAATTCAAAAGTCACTCCAAATACAGTGAACATATGAGTTTATTTAAAATTCATTTAAACTTTCTTCTTTAAGTAATGGCCTTCAAATGCTTGATAAGACTGCAAGTAGAGACTTTAGACAGTACAGTACATTATCACTTTGTTCATACTACACACAATCTCAACACCTTTCCAACCCCATTTCATCTTTATCCTCTGAGTTTTTTTTACTAATATTAGTGACAGTGACACGATTATGGCTATCCCGACTACATGTAAACCATACGAAAACACATCCTATCGAAAAGACATTTTTGAAATTACTACTGAAGTAGCCAACATGTCTACCCTTCTCCTCACTTCCTTCAGGCAATCACAAGCATTCTTCTTGTCACATGTCCACCTTTAACCTATCCTGAATTATTGTATGCAGTTTGTATTGCAAAGATTCTTATTTTCCTATTTTAGCCATTTCACTCCTTATCAAACTCTTTGAACTATATCGATTTACATAGTTATTATCCTCCGTTTTCTAGCGCATTAATTTCTCAATCTGGTTGCCACCCTGACCAAATCAATTTATTGTTTAGGATTTGATTAGCTGAGTTTTCAACCTCTGCATTACATTTCTCTCTCTCTCTTTTTTTTTAAATTAAAGTGCTGGATGTGGTACCAAGTCTGTTGTGAAATATCAGATCTTTTAATTCAGGAAAACGGATCAAGAAGCAGTTTTATGAGAGACCCTTTTTGCTGTCATTATCAACAACATTTCATTGGTAATAATGAGTCCCATCTGTACTCCTTATTTGTTGAGTTTGTTATTTTTGTTCGTGTGGCCTGATACTGAACAGGTTCGATGAATGGTCTGTATACACTTGTTTTCTTTTTGTGTTGAGAAAACCCAATGTGTACCTCTGACTCATACTTGTAGTCTTTTAGCATAACCTCACCTTACTTTGAGGAACACTGTTTAAGTTTGCTTTCCAGGTCTGATTTTGGAAGCAGACTGCCTGCCACACTTTAGAGGCTCAAACTGTTTTGTAGTGTCTGCACACTGTGACGACTGGGATTTGGTTTCCGGGTCGTTATTATGGTGTTCATGCAGCCGAGCTTACTGTTTGTGAAGTCCAGCATGTCCTGCAAGACTTCAAAATGAAGTTGCTTTTATGCCACTGTCAGCAGCTTCGGCACGAATTTTGCCAACACTCTCTTCATGGCCAAATCTTCAGTCATAATGGAATGTGCTGAAAAGGTGCTGATGCCCACCTCTTCCATAAGTCGCACGACGGTCCTGCTTCACTGCAGCATCCACTTTGGCAATGTTCTGATCATTTCGGTATGTTGATGGCTGATCGGAGCGACGCTCGCTCTCCACTGACGCGCGACCATCTTTTAAATCAGTTGTGTCACTCCTTAATCTGTGTGGTGCCCATAACATCTTCACCAAAAGCCATCTGAATCTTCCAAATGGTTTCCAGCTGGCTGTCGCCCAGTTTCTGGCAAAATTTGATGCCATAGTGCTGCTCCAGTCGTTCCGTCATTTTCCTTGCAATTAAAAACCAACGAGATTACTATGCACAACCTCACTCACATGCTGCTTACCAGTGACTGATGCTATTGACAGGCGGGGAAAAAATTCACGCATGTGCATGAAGGTTCAAGGTCGGCTCATGAATGCGTGCTTCATTCAAATTCAACAGCTTTTTGCAAAAAAAAGATAAAAAAAAACTAAGTTCGGATACTTTTCTATCGGATCTTGCACAGCATGTACACTGCAGAGTGTTTTGCCCTCTAAAGTCAATTCAGCATATGACAGTAAGTTGTGACATGGAATACATCGTATGATGTGATTCCCTCGGTTGCACTCAGTTATAAGTTAATATGGACCGTTCAACATTCACTGATGTAGTTGGGCAGTATTTGAAATTGGGTGCTGTGTTAGCAGTCATTGTTTCCTGTCTGATTATTAAAACTAACAATTTGACACAAAGGTTCAAAACCTGGATTATTGTTCAAAATATTTTCAAACTTTACACAGGAATACCTCCGGTAATGCAGATTTTATTCACTAACTGAGTAGATTCAATCAACGTCAAACCTTGAGTTTCAAGCTTTTTAATACTCACAGAACGACTGCTAATCACAGCTATGGTTTTAATACTAGAATTTTAAATGCTTCCTCATACTGACAAACTGTCATAGCCTCTCCACTATCAAAGTTGTTTACTACACCATTAATGGCTTTGAAATGCTCATTGAAAAATAGTAAAGCTTCGACCCATGTCGCTCATCAAGTTACCAATGGTTCCGGAGGTAAAGGCACATGATGATTTTTTTTTTTTTTTTTAATTGGCATCATTATGAAAATGGGCCTTAAGAAATGCTTTCTTTGCTGATGAAACCAGTTTATTTACATTCCCAAAGGTGGGTTGTAGTTCTTCAGTGAGTCGCCGTGGACTAAGAGGTGTGCTGTTAGTAGCTGGCAAAACCTGCAACGTAAAATTTTATTTATTAACTAGGTACACTACCGAAAAATATTGTAAACATAGCAAAAATATGCATTATCTCTAGGTTTTAGGTAAAATATGCAATAACGGGTGAAAATGGGCTTAATATGCAAATGTATATGCAAACTCATATAATCCAGTCTCTAGTCATCACATACCCTAATTTGGTGTAACAGCCACGCGCAAAAAGAAAGGATCGTTTACAGGTTCAAAAAGGCCCCAATGGAGTGTTTAAGAACATTTTTGAGGTATAATCACCTTACCTTTATACAGGGCTATTCAAAATGATTGCACCGATTTCACGATTTTTCTTTTGGCTGTCCTATTGAAAGCTTCCCACGGTGGCTGCTAGATAGCAAGATGGCTGAAAGTGAGAAAGCGTATATTGTTTTCAAATTTCATTCGACTCAGTCTGTGGTAACTGTTCAGCGACACTTTAGAACAAAGTTCGGTAAGGATTCCCCGCATGCTAACACCATTAGGTGTTGTTATCAACAGTTTAAAGCCACAGGATGCCTTTGTAACTTTACAAACAATGAGTCACCCTGCTGTGTCTGAAGAAACTGTTGAACGTGTGCGTGCCAGTTACGTTCATAGCCCAAAGAAGTCTACTTCTCGAGTGAGCAGGGCATTAGGTATTCCACAGAAGACCGTTTGGAGAATCCTACAGAAGAGACTGTGTAATAAGCCTTACAGGTTACAATTGCTACAAGCAGTGACGTACAACGATGAAATGCGTCATTTTCAATTCTGTGCCCATTGTCTAGAACAAGATGAATCATTTGCAGAAAAACTTGTATTTAGTGATGAGGCCACTTTTCAATCTGCACATTAGGGGTACCGAAAACCCCCATGCTTACGTGCAGCATGTTTGTGATTCTCCCAAAGTGAACGTGTTTTGCGCAACGAAACTTTATAGGCTTTTTTCTTTAATGAGGCGATTATACATGGAAAATATATCTGTAAATGTTGCAGAATTGGCTCATGCCATATCTGAAAGCTGACAGTGAAGATTTCAGTTTCCAGCAGGACGGTGCTCCACCCCATTTTTCTCTAGTTGTCCGCAATTTCCTGAACACCAGTATTCCAAACAGATGGATTGGTCGTGCTGGGGATGCTGATCATCAATTGATGTCATGGCCTCCTTGTTCCCCTAACCTAACCCCTCTGGGACTTCTTTGTTTGGGGGGTTTTGTAAAAGACACAGTGTTCGTGCCACCAGTACCAGTTGATCTGCCAGACCTGTGGGTTCACATCACCAATGCATTTGCTCTCATTGCCTGAGACATGCTGCATCAGGTATGGGAAGAACTCGATTTTAGACTTGGTGTGTGTAGAGTCACTAAAGGTGCACATATGGAGCAACTGTAGACACTCAGAAAAACTTTCACAGTTTTCTAAATCTGTATATTCTTGTAAGTATATGTCAAATAATAAATCTGTAGTAATTTTCTGGAATCACTGCGATCATTTTGAATAGCCCTGTAGAAGCAAGAGGCTCGGTTGAAGAGACGTGGCTTCGATTCATGTATATAGTGAGGGAAGGTATGGACTTACATTTATCAAAAAGGACAATCAGGGATGGGAACGATCCCACGTGATACACACGTGTAGTTAAAAGGTTACTTAAAAAGCAAGGGAAGATACATGCATGCTCGAGAAGGACGATGTATAGGAGTGCTTTAGAAAAGTTAGGCGAGACAAGAGAACGTGTTAAGAATGCTATGTGCGAGGCATTTAATGACTTTCATTCCAATTCACTTTCCAAGAGCCTCAACAAAAACCCAAAGAAATTTTGGTTATATGTAAAAAAAAAAAAGTTAGTGGTAGTGACAACAATATGCCAGTTCTAATACAAGACGGTCAGGAAGTTGATGACGGCCATGACTAGGCTACCGTATTTAACACCGAATTAAAAAATTCTTTCACAGTCGAAAACATGGAAAACATTCTGGCTTTTCCACAGTGTGTAGATTTTGAGATGGACACAGTACAAATTGATAGTGTGGATATTATAAAACAATTAAAGCTCCTGAAGTGGGGGAAAGTGCTGGGTCCCGATTGTATACCAGTAAGAGTATTTTCAGAATACGCAGAAGAAATAGATCCATTTCTGTCAGATATATTTCGTAAATCTTTAGTAGAAAGAAAAGTACCTTCTGACTGGAAAATAGCACAGGTGATTCCTGTTTTCAAGAAAGGAGATGGGAGAGATCATAGGAATTATTGACCCATATCTCTAACATCTGTTTGCAGTAGAATTCTGGATCATGTCATATGCTCTAACATTATGAAGTTTCTAGATGAAAATGAGTTACTTACAGCAAACCAACATGCAACTGACCCTATTTTTGCATGACGTAGTGAAAGTTATCAATGCAGGTTCACAAGTTGATACAATTTTCTTCGATTTTCAGAAAGATTTTGACTCTGTACCACACAACCGACTTTTAGCCAAGATTCAAGCATATGGTATATTGGATCAGATTTGTGAATGGATACGCTATTTTTAACTGGTCGGTCACAGTATGTCATTGTTGATGGGGAAGCCTCTTCTAAGCTAAATGTTACTTCGGGCATTCCTCCAGGAAGTGTAATAGGACCACTTGTTTTCCTAATTTTTATAAATGATCTCGGTGACACTGTTGATTGCAGAATGTGATTGTTTGCTGATGATGCACTTAGCTATAGGCAAGTAAGGTACTCAGACAATTGCTTAGAAAGTCAGCGTGATCTGGATGTTATTTCGGAATGGTGCCATAAATGGCAGCTTGCACTTAACTGCAAAAAGTGCAAAGCAATACAAATATGTAATAAAAAAAAGACCCCGTTTGTTCACGAGTACAAAGTTAACAATTCAGTTGTTGACTCAGTGGATTCCCTAACGAATCTAGGCGTAACAGTACAAAGCAACATGAAATGGGACTTGCACATAACTTCCATCATAGACAAAGTTAATTCTAAACTACAATTCATAGGTTGTATTTTGAGAAGTTGTAATGTTCATACAAAGGAAGTGGCATACAAAACACTAGTGCATCTACATTTTGGTTACTGTTGTAGAATTTGGGATCCCTATCACGAGATTGATTGACATGTTAGAGAAAGTACAGAAGAGAGTCACACGATTCATGACTGCTAGCTATAGTCCTTACGAAAGTGTCACAGAGTTGATACGTGGGTTGGGCTGGGATTGTTTGGCAGACAGTCGACGTCGTTTTTGTTTTAATTTGTTGGAGAGTATGCAAAAAGCTTTAATTTACGAGTGCAATGAAATACATCTTCCTCCAACCTCTTTAGGTCGCACAGGAGGGATAAGATTAGATAAATAAGATGGCGTACTGATACTTTTATGTTTTCTTTCTTTCCTCAATCTGTTCATGATTGGAATGCACAGAATAAGGATTGGTGTTCTGCCACCCACAATATTTGTGAATTGTATAGATGTAGATGTAGAACAGTATTCAAAATAAAAATACCTGGAAATACCAACAATTCTTTGTCCTGCCTTGGAACTTCATTTAGGAAGACTAACAAGTCTTCCTAAACAAACATGGTCATCATGTTTTTCAGTTGATAATACTGTCTTGATTAACTTGTGAAAAATTGAACTTGCTTTTCTTGATAGATGATTTTTGTATGAGTTCACAGTATTCCTGAACTAGGTAGGTTTTAGGTTCCCAGGGTGGTGCAAAGACATGTCAGGAAAAAGGGATAGGGGGAGGTAGCTTTGCTGTCCATATAAATGATACTCTCACTCTACACCTTCAGAAGTACTATGTCTCTTTCACTGCCTCTGAGATTCAAAAACCTTTATTTTGACATCACATACCTAATGAATTTCCTCTAAGATGTCATTGATAATACCGAGAAGTAGGTATTTACCTTTTTAATAATACAATTGTGATGGGGATAGGAGGGGCCATGGTAATTTTGCTTTTGATGGATGGGGGTACAGTAAGAAAAACTTTTGGAATCGTTAATGTAGGTACTATCTGTCTTATGAAGTACTATCTTAGTAAGGCAAAAGTCCCTATCACAGGGTAGAAATGAGTGGCACCTCTGTGGAAAGTAGTGTTTTATTACCCTGAATCAGCATGTTCCAACTTCCCCCATTATGAATATCACTAAGGTATGGCTTTTCTTCTATATAAGTGAAGTTCTGAAATGCATGGGCCTACTTTGTCAATTTAGTCTTTCAGGAAACTTCTCAATTCATTTGGAAATTTTTTTCTATCCCTTCATGATAAACATAACATTTAAAATTTTGCATTCATAAGTTATGTTTGCCAAATGTATTCACACTTAACTGATTGTAATAACTAGGGTTCGAATCTTTAGGGCAAGTCATATTTTTTTCCTGCCTTCTTTTTTAGCCGAAACGCTGAGTTAAACACTGATTCAACGTTTCCGATTGTATTTAAATGTATTTTATATAGCATATAAATGCATATTCAGACCATTTCCCTAGTTTTGGTCATATTTCGATAATATTTATGGTCATATGGTCATATTTTTAGGAAAAATCTGGTAGTGTTTTTAATAGATATAGATGAGAAGAAATTAAGATAATTATTCACAGAACTGTGCTTCTGCTATACAGATGGGGAAAAAACTCATTTTCACTGTTGTCAGAATTCACCAGTCAAGAATTAAGGTTACACATTATTGTCACTCTCTAAACGTAATGTTCCGCCCGCCTTTTAATCTGTACAATGCAGCAGAAGCATGCCTGTGTTGAGTCGCGTCAATCAATATCTCAATGAAGTATCCTCAGTCATCATTAAATCTGCAGTGGATCAGTGAATAGACCTACCGCCATGCCGAAAGTAAAATTTTCTGAAAGTGCGAAGTTACGTAAGGGAATTTAGAATGGAGTATTTTAGTGCAGATGAAAGAGTTCTATTCTGCAAATTATCTTAAATTAAAGTGACTTCAACAAAACAATTTAAAATCTAATTTCCCAATGGTGCAGCGAGTGCACGGAAGCAAATTATGCTGTCTACGTCAAAGCGACACTATTAGATAAAATAAACGACGAATAATTGAGCATGTTTTGATGTATAGTAAATTTAAATGTTTGGCCATATTTTGTCATTTTTAGGTCATATTTACCCATTTTTAAGGCCATACTTGCCTGCATTTTTCCATATTTTTTTGGTCATAAGGATCCGAACTCTAGTAATAACTAGTCTGGCAGCTCAGTGGTTAAACCACTTTCTCTTGAAGTTTCTGGGATTTAAACTTGGTGAGATCAAGAATTTTTAAGAGTTCCGTTTGATCATGTGGAATATGCCAGGATGCACTATAGTTCAGATTCCATGTTGAACTGTAGTTCTAGCCACAACAGAGGTGGAATTAATTTTGAATTAAAAGTGTTATCAGGTTGCAAGACCCCCACGAATTTACCTACCAACTGCCTGCAATAACATACGTCTTGCACTGGATGATGTGGCAATGAAAACATTGCCATGTAATATTCAGGACATGTCTCATCTATATATATATAAATCAATGCCACTTTTCGTTGTAATTTTATAACTCAAGAACGGGCTCACCTTTCCAAACCAAATGTTTAGGCTTTGTTCGGACTATTTAGTAGATGGTTTATGTGAAGTTTGCACAAAATCGGTAGAGCGGTTCTTTTATCACATTTTTTGTAACAAATGAATTTAATAAATGGCGGATCATTTTGTTAATGGGGATTTTGCTGTCAAATTGAAACTTTTTTCAGAGTTGACAGGCAAGCATGTTGTTATGTCATTCATGCGGTCATTTCATTTTGGACGTGCTTCGATTAAAGCAAATTGTCAGCGATAATTATTGCTTTGTGTTTATATTTTTAAACATATTGTTGAGTGCATTCATACAAACGGTGAGTCTTGAATTGTTCAAATGTACTATGTATATGTGTTAGTGTACTTTTCTCAGTTTTTTAGCGAGCCATCGGTGTTTCATATCGTTTACAGGTTTTATTTGAATTAAATTGTGAAACGCATTTACACAAACGGTAAGTTTTGAACTGTTGAAATGAATTACATGTATGTAAACATATTGTGTGCATACGGGTGTTTTATTCTTTTGTAACAGATGGAAGCACGTCGATTTAAAAATGAATTATTTAATGACATTTTTATATACGAGGCATATTCCAAAAGTAAGGTCCGTTTGATCATAATAAAAACATCGTTCAGGATACAAGGTTTTTATTAACGTCAGTATGTAACTACATATCTAGTTCACTTTTCCACATAATCGCCGTTCATATCTATACACTTTCTGTAACGCTGTACCAGTTTCTTTAACCCCTCGGCATAAAAGTCTGCAGCCTGGGACGTGAACCAATTGGTAACGCTCGTCTTGAGTTCTTCATCGGTTTGAAATCGTTGTCCACCAAGCCACCATTTCAAATGCAGGAAGAGAAAATATTCGCTTGGTGCAAGATCTGGACTGTAAGCAGGGTGGTCTAGGATTTCCCAACGAAACTCTTGAATCTTCTCTTTGGTTTTGGAAGCGGTATGCGGGCGTGCGTTGTCGTGCAGGAGGATGATGCCAGACGACAGTTTCCCGCGGCGTCGATTTTGGATGGCACGTCTCAGTTTGGTGAGCGTTGCACAGTACACGTCAGCTGTAATGGTTGTCCCACGGTCAATGAATTCGATCAAAAGGACGCCCTTTTCGTCCCAAAACACGGAAGCCATCATTTTGCGACTCGTGTACGGCGATTGCTTACACTTTTTTGGTTTGGGTGAACCGGAATGGCCCCACTGCATTGATTGTTTTGATTCTGCGTTGGTGTACGCTATCCATGTCTCGTCTCCCGTAACAATTTGGGAAAACAAACTGTCTCCATCTTGTCTATAGCGCTCCAAAAATTGTCATGCGCTATGCATTTGTTGCTCTTTGTGCTGAGTGGTGAGCAGTTTTGGCACCCACCGCGCACAAAGCTTCCGATATCCAAGCTCTTCAGTGACAATCTTGTAAATTGAGGTTCTAGCAACATTTGGGAATTCCATAGCCAGACCACTAATCGTCAAACGCCGATCACTTCGCAGTTTTTGGTTAACTTGCTCGACGATGTCGTCGGTCCGAATACTGGGCCTGCCACTCCGCTGTTGATCGTGCACATCTGTGCGACCACTTTGAAATTCTCGACACCAGTGTCGAACTTGTTTCTCACTCATTATGTTTGGTCCATACACTACACACAATTCGCGATGGATGTCCGCAGCTGACGATCCTTTTGCCAACAAAAATCTAATCACACCGCGCACTTCACAACTGGCGGGAGCTACGATTGTCGCGGCCATTTCGAACTGCTCTCAACAATAGATATACGGCTACTGCGGCACTCCAACAATACTGCATATTTACCAGGAGTTGGTAGATGGCGCTGCAGGTGGGAAACGTCATTCAGGCCTATCATCTGTGACATCTTGTACCCCGGACCTTACTTTTGGAATACGCCTCGTACATTGACGTATGCAGTCATATATATTTCCATACACACATATACGCACATGTATAAATACTGATGCACCACTATTAATGTAGCAATTTGTTTTTAATTTGATTTATTTATATTATTTAATTTATTTATATGAAGGAAAAATGCCATGAGCCAGAAGAGCAAATATAGGTCGGCGAACGCGTAATGCAAATGATGTGGCATTACTAAGACGTTCACCGAGCGTGGTGGTGTAACGGATAGCGTTCTGGCCTCGCATTCGGGAGGACGGCGGTTCGAATCCCCGTCCGGGCATCCAGATTTGGGTTTTCCATGGTTTCCCCAAATCACTCCAGGTGAATGCCGGGATGCTTCCTTCAAAAGGCCATGGCCGAATTCCTTCCCATTCCTTGCCCCCATCCTTTCCCGTCTCTAAAGACCACGTTGTTAAAAAGGGACGTTAAACTGTTACAAAAAAAAAAAAAAAAAAAAAAAAACTAAGACGTTCACAGACTGCAGATGAACGCGCACAAGCTAATGCATCGCAGCGTGAACGTAATGCACGAAATAGATCTGTTGACCCTGTACCTGTACTGAATCTGGCATGGCGATCACGAATATGTCGTGCTGTTTTGGCTTAAATGATGCGTGCTGCTTTTAATTACAACTGTCAGATTGATTATAGTATGTACGGATACATTGGAATGATGGACGCAATATGTCCACATTGTGATGCGGCTAACTTTCCAGGTGAAACACCCGGCATGTGTTATGCTAATGGCAAAGTGAGATTGCCAGCATTAGAAACTCCACCCGAACCGTTGTATTCATTTATTTTTGGGATATCTCAAACGTTGAAGCACTTTTTGAGTCATATTCAACAATACAATTCGGCATTTCAAATGACTTCTTTTGGTGCTACTAAAATTATTAGGGATAATTTTATGCCAACGTTTAAGGTAAATACTTCAACAGGTTTGTCCCATGTTTATATCAATCTGAATCATAAAGTATTCGATAGTTTTAAAAATTCTGATCCAATATCTACCTAAAATTGCATACATGTTACAGATTCAGGGCCAGATTTATCTTCAAGCTGGTTCGTTATTGCCATACCCCGACGCTGATCATCAATTTTTGCAAATTTATTTTATTGATGATGAAAATCGTGAATTGGATGAACGTTGTGCAATTGTTTCGAATACAAGACGAGAAATTATTCGTGAGCTACAAAGGCTTTTCCATCGGTATAACGCATTAGTTCAATTGTTCAAAATTGCTCTCCATCGTATGCCATCTGATAATCACAAAATCGTAATAAGAGCTGATAGAACACCTTTCGGAGAGCATGCAAGGCGATTCAATGCACCGACAATTGATGAGGTTGCAATTGTAATTCTTGGTGATCAGTTTCAATCCCGTGATATTGTACTTCATCGCAGAAATGAGCAATTGCAACGTGTTTCGGAACTTCATCGTAGTTACGATGTATTACAATACCCAATATTGCATTGGAAAGGTGATGATGGCTACCATATCAATATACCAATGATTGATCCATGAACAGGTAAATAATTGACCTATTTTCAGTGTGTTGACATTTCATTTGTATAATTTTCTAAAGTCACATTTTGCACTTATTTTCAGGTCTACATGTACAGAAAAAAGTTAGTGCCATGAATTTTTATTTGTATCGATTGATGGTTCGTTCACAAGAACAAAATTATATCTTGAGATGTGGTAAACTACATCATCAGTACATCGTATGCCAAAATGGAAACTTATTCGTTTCAACCAAGCAAAATTAAGATCCGAACAATATATTCATTTGCAAGATGCGATAGCGAATGATGCTAATGTTAATGACATCGGACATTTAACTATATTGCCATCTGCGTATATTGGTAGCCCACGGCATATGAACGAATATGCACAAGACGCAATGTCTTATGTACGAAAATACGGTCGACCGGATCTGTTCATTACATTTACATGTAATCCGCAGTGGGATGACATCAAAAACAATTTATTTGAAGGACAGTCGACAACTGATCGTCATGACATTACAGCACGTGTTTTTCAGCAAAAATTGAAAGCACTTGTGGATTTAATTGTGAAATTATGTGTATTTGGAAAGGTGCGTTGCCATATGTACTCCATCGAATGGCAAAAAAGGGGATTGTCGCATGCACATATATTAATTTGGCTGGTACATAAAATAACTCCGGATCAAATTGATAACGTTATATCAGCTGAAATTCCTGATCAAACTGTTGATCCTGAGTTATTTCAAGTTGTTGTTAAAAACATGATACATGGTCTGTGCGGTGAACTAAATATTAATTCGCCATGTATGATTGATGGAAAGTGTTCGAAACGATACCCAAGGCAGACTTCAGACACAATAACGGGCAATGACGGATATCCATTGTATCGACGTAGATCACCTAATGATAATGGCAAAACGGCAACCATTAGAATGCGTAACCAGGACGTTGAAGTTGATAATCGTTGGGTGGTTCCGTATTGTCCATTATTATTGAAAATATTCAATGTTCATATAAATGTGGAGTATTTTAATTCAGTCAAATCCATTAAATATATTTGCAAGTATGTAAATAAAGGGAGCGATATGGCTGTTTTCGGTGTTGCTGGTGATAATAGAAATAATGAAATTACTCAGTATCAAATGGGGCGCTATATTAGTAGTAATGAAGCTGTCTGGAGGATTATGTCGTTTCCAATGCACGAAAGACTTCCTGTGGTTGTTCACTTGGCTGTGCATCTTGAGAATGGCCAACGTGTTTATTTTAATGAAGCAAATGTATTGGAAAGAGCAGCACAACCACCAGCGACTGCGTTGACCGCTTTTTTCAAATTATGCGAAACTGATACATTTGCGATAAATTTGTTATATTCTGAAGTGCCTCAGTATTACACATGGAATGTGTCTTCGAAAAAATTTCAAAGACGTAAACAAGGAACAGCAGTCGATGGGCATCCCGGCATTTACCAAACAGATGCAATTGGGAGAATATATACAGTACATCTAAACAATGCTGAGTGTTTTTATTTGCGATTGTTATTAGTTAACGTCAATGGCCCAAAATCATTTCAAGAATTGAGAACAGTCAACGGTCATTTGTGTCAAACATATCGTGAAGCATGTCAACTCTTGCATTTGTTGGAGGATGATGCACATTGGGATTCAACACTTCATGATACATCTACTTCAGCTCATCCACAACAAATACGAATGCTATTTGCCATTATATTATCAACATGTATGCCATCAAATCCACTTGAATTATGGAACAAATATAAACATTATATGGCAGAAGATATTTTAATTCGTATGCGTCATCATGCAAGAAATCCTGATTTGTTGATTACCTTGGAAATGTACAACGAAGCTTTGATAATAATTGAAGATATGTGTCTAACGATTGCAAATAAAGCATTAGTACAATTGGTTATGACTGCACCAAATCGTGAGATGCATGATTTGTTTGATCGTGAATTGCAACGTGAGCAGGAATTCAATTTTAATGATTTGCGTTTATTTGTACAATCAAATATAACCAAATTGAATATTCAGCAAAAACATGTATATGACACAATCATGCAAACCGTTTCCAATAATGCAGGTGGGTTATATTTCTTGGATGCACCTGGTGGTACAGGCAAAACGTTCATTATATCATTGATTTTAGCGACTATTCGATCAGAACAGAAAATTGCATTGGCACTTGCATCTTCGGGAATTGCTGCTACATTATTAGAAGGTGGTCAGACCACACACTCGGCATTAAAATTTCCATTGAATGTACAGGTGATTGAAACTCCAACTTGCAATATTTCGAGAAATTCTCCTATGGCAAAAGTACTGCGATTGACATCAATTATTTTATGGGATAAGTGTACAATGGCAAATAAAAAATCACTAGAAGCATTTAATCGAACAATGCAAGATTTACGTGGTAATCAACAGCTGTTTGGTGGTGCTCTGATATTACTGTCAGGGGATTTTCGTCAAACATTGTCTGTCATTCCTCGATCAACTCCTGCTGATGAAATAAATGCCTGTTTGAAGTCATTAGTTCTTTGGAGATATGTACAAAAATTGACACTGAACATTAATATGCGTATTCACCTACAAAATGATCCAGCTGCCCATGAGTTTTCAAAACAATTGTTAGAAATTGGTGACGGCAAAATACAAATCGACAGTACCAACGGATTGATCGCTGTACCGAACAATTTTTGTACAATTACGCAATCGATAGATGAATTGATTGAATGTGTTTTTCCGAATATTCTTCAGAATATTACAGAAATCATGATTGGTTGAGAGAACGCGCCATTTTAGCACCGAAGAACATTCATATCAATGCCATTAATTTTCAAATTCAAGCGAAACTGCCAGGTGTAGTCACGACATATAAATCAATTGACAGTGTTATGAATCAAGATGAGGCAATGAATTATCCAATTGAATTTTTAAATTCATTGGAACCGGCTGGTATGCCACCGCATTGCTTGAATCTGAAAGTTTGTTCTTTATACAATACAATACAATACAATACAATACATTCATTTCCATTGATCCCAATATAAGAGACTGGCTCTGTGGGGTGTGGAAAGTTGTCAATTTACAGATAAACAGTTGCATAACAAAATAATAAGTACACCACTAGATGTACAGTCATAGTATACATGGTACATTAAACACTTCCATTACAAAATAATACATACACCAGAAGATGTACAGTCATAGGATATATTGTACATTAAAAAAAAAAAAAAAAAAAAATAATACATACACCACAAGATGTACAGTCGTAACATATATGGTACTGTAAACAATTACGTAACAAACTAAATACATACACCAGGAGATGTACAGTCATAGCATACATGGTAACTTAATTATTTGAACTATATTTACACAAGATACTGGCAGTTATTTTTTAGATTCCTTAGAAATAAATTCTTCGACAGAGTAGAAGGAGTTGTCAATTAAAAATTCTTTCAATTTTTTCCTCAATTTATTCTTATCATCTACTAGACATTTAATATGTGTTGGGAGCATATTGAAGATATGTATCCCTGAATATCGGACCCCTTTTTGAACAAATGACAATGACTTGTAAGTCTTGTGAAGATCATTTTTACTTCTAGTGCCATAATTGTGTATTTTACTATTTGTTTCAAACAAAGTATAATTTGTGACTACAAAGGACATTAATGTGTATACGTATATACTCAGATGCTAATGTTAAAATCCCTAATTTCTTGAACAGCTCTCTACATGAAGTTCTATTGCTAACCCCACACATAATTCTTATTACACGCTTTTGGGCTCTGAACACTTTGTCTTTATGGGTAGAATTGCCCCAGAATATTATTCCATATGACAATAAGGAGTGAAAATAAGTAAAATAAACTAGCTGCCTCATACGGAGATCACCTAAAGCTGAAATTGTACGAATTGCAAATGTGGCTGCTCCCAATCGCTATAGTAAGTCAGAAACATGTACTTTCCAATTTAAATTATGATCAATATACAAACCTAGAAATTTCACACTATCTACCTCTTGAATGGACTGGCCTGCAAATTTTATGTCTATGTCATGTGTTAATCTGTGTGATGTACTGAATTGCATATACTGAGTTTTATCAAAGTTTAAAGACAAGCCATTAGCTGTAAACCATTTATTAATCAGTTCAAAGACATAATTTGAAATATATTCTGTAGATAAATCTGGAGTTTTTTTAATTCCTATGTTTGTGTCATCTGCAAATTGGACAAATTTTGAGTTTTTAAATGAAACACAGGGTAGATCATTTATATATATTAAAAACAATAGTGGCCCCAATATAGAACCCTGAGGTACTCTACATCTGATTAATTTCCACTCAGAAAACAGTGGACCTCTTAAGGTAGCCTTAAAATTCTCCATTGACACTTTCTGTTTTCTATTTAGAAGGTAAGAACTAAGCCATTTATTAACAATGCCATCTATACCATAATACTCAAGTTTCTGTATCAGAATTTTATGATCTACACAGTCAAATGCTTTAGATAAGTCACAAAAAATTCCCACAGGAATTAATTTATCATTTATTCCTTCTAAAATATTGTCAGTGAATGCAAATATAGCTTGTTCTGTTGAATGACCCTTTTGAAAACCAAATTGTGATTTAGTTAGAATATTATTATTTTTTAGATGTTCATAAACTCTATTGTACATTGCTTTCTCAAAAACTTTGGAGAAGGCTGTTAGTAATGAAATTGGTCGGTAATTCGATAGGGCTGCCTTATCTCCCTTTTTATAGAGTGGTTTAACTACAGCATACTTAAGCCTTTCTGGAAAAGTACCCTCAAGTAAAGATATATTGAATCGATAACTTAGTATATTACTTAATTCTGTGGAGCACAATTTAATTAATCTGCTGGAAATCCCATCATAACCACTTGAGTATTTGCTCTTAAGGGATTTGATAATTTTTCTTATTTCTTCTGGAGTAGCTAATTTTATAGACATAGAGTTAAATTTTTCTTGGAAGCCTTTTTTGACAAAATCCATACTGTGTGTCACTGAGCTATTAGCAGTCAACTTATCAGCAACAGATAAAAAATGTTTATTAAAATTATCAGCAATTGAAAAATTAGATTCTACTGAATTTTCTTCGACAAAAATATCATTACTTGTTTGATTACTCTTTCCTGTTTCCTTCTTTACAATGTCCCATATTGTTTTAATTTATTTTCAGAATCATGAATTTTATGTTTGTATTATGATTATATTATTGCGAAATATTAATCCACCAAAACTGTGTAATGGCACCAGATTGGCAGTGAAAAAGTTATTGCCAAATTTGATTGAAGCTACGATCTTAACTGGTAAATCAAAAGGAGAAGTTTGATACCGCGTATCCCTATGATTCCAACTGATATGGCATTTGAGTTCAAACGATTACAATATTCTGTACGTTTATCATTTGCGATGTCCATCAACAAGGCCCAAGGGCAAACACTTCACGTTTGTGGTGTGAATTTGGAGGAATCATGTTTTTCACATGGCCAACTTTATGTTCCCTGTTCCAGAGTTGGTACCCCCAGCCGTTTGTTTATTCATGCTCAAAATGGAAAAACAAAAAATATTGTTTATCCAAATGTTTTGGATTAAGTTTTAAAATAGCTAGCAATTAATAAAATATTTTTTTGTTTGAATAAATGAATTTGATATTCCAATTAATTTTTTTTATTATTTCACTTTATACGTAGCGAAGCACGTACCCAGCCGCTAGTTTCTGTATAAAAAGCATATTTCTAGAGGTTATTTCTTACACTTCTACTTAAGGGATTTACCCCTCCCCTTTCTTACCGAGCGTGGCGGTGTAACGGTTAGCGTTCTTGTCTCGCATTCGGGAGGACGGCGGTTCGAATCCCCGTCCGGGCATCCAGATTTGGGTTTTCCATGGTTTCCCAAATCACTCCAGGCAAATGCCGGGATGCTTCCTTCAAAAGGCCATGGCCGAATTCCTTCCCATTCCTTGCCCCCCATCCTTTCCCATCTCTAAAGACCTCGCTTTTGAGAGACGTAAAGCACTTTAAAAACAAAAAAACCCTTTCTTTTACTTATGGCTTTACAAGACATTGATGTGATTTAGGGGAGACAAGGAACAGGAAGGAATTCGACCATGCCATCCTGGCATTTACCTGGAGCTATTTTGGTAAATCAAGGAAAACCAAAATCTGGATGGTGGGATATTCCCTTTCTATAGAGAATGAAAGGGCTGGTTTCAGAGTTGCCAATTCTGGATTTAAAAAAAAAAAAAAAAAAAAAAAAAAAAAAAACAAACAGAAAATGGGCATTTTCATTTCCTACATTTAGCAATTCAGTAATACACATTTGTGAATTATTTAAAAGTACCATTTTTTCTTCTTCATAAATACATTGCAGAAATATATCTTCCTTTTTTGTATTGGCAGTTCAGACTTAAATGCTATATACATACATTTCATGTGATGCATAAATATGTTTTTAGTTGTTAGTTTCATAGGAAAAGTGTAGTATAAAACGTTTTTAAAATCTTTGGCACAAGGTATTGGTACTTTCAAAAAATAAGTGTGTCAGGTTTTGTTTAGACCATTGACTACTTATTAAACAGTATCACAAAAAGACTGGTGTCCATTTTAGTAGATGCAAAGCGTGTATTACTGAACAGCTCCTATTATCCACTCCCTACGATGGCATGCAACAGCCTTCCATTAAATTTGCTTCTCAACCCTGTCAACTTCCTACAGCTGCACTCCAGCATTCAAACAAGTTGATGAATTTGCTTCAAAACACTGACAAATTTACGTAGGATTAATAATATGGTTCCTTTCAAAATTTTACGGCAAAAAACTCAATCTTTTTTTATTGTCTCATCCCTCAATCAAAATCATTTAATTTCCTTCAACCTTGGTTTTATGGTGATGGTCTTTAAATTTCTAAAACAGTTCAAAATTTTAAAATTAAAACCATATTACTTAAAATTTACACTTTAATGTTATTATTTTGTCAGGAGCACATGAGCTAAGAAAACGAATATACAAGGGCAAGTTGAATATTTCTTGGCCTAACAGTGGAAGACTATTTTTTGATTAAAAAGAGACTTTTTTTTTTAATATGGAAAGCAAAGATAAAGTAACCCCACAGTCACCAAAATATAAGGGTGGAGGGCAGTGGCAACAAACTTACAATACACAAAACACACTCAATAATTTGGGCCATGGCCTTTTTCAAGAAAATAGAAACATGTGACTGAGCTTGCGCAAACTGCTGTGGTCAACATAGCCACAATTATGATAGATTTGACCATTAGATTTGGTCGGTGAAGCAACGATATCATCAGAAATATTAACTGCAGGAAAGAAGTGTGAGCGAAGGCTTTCCTGGCATATCGATGAAATATAATCTTCACGGGTTCTCCGCCGGATGGTGTTGAAGAAGGGCGAGCTTTTGGTGACACATACTACTGCCATGTTCAGTTCTGTTGTTACGGCTGTGACAACCAGAACTGCACTGGCGTTGGCTGGTATTGGTGCATCTTATATAGCCTGGTACTCCTGTCCTTCCCCTCCACCCGCTCAGTCCTGCAGGCTGGTTAAGACTCCACATTGCTTCCGTCACACTGGGTGGCTAGCTATCCAACTGTTATCCAGTTATAGTTAATTTTCCATTGGTGCTTTACTCTCCCTTTGTTTGAAATGTGGTGGTCTCAGAATAGAAAAAGCTGGTTTCCATGTGTCAGTGGACCACAGACCTGTGTCTCTGTTAACTGTATTAGTATTCAGCCATATTTGTACAGCTTCTTTAATATCAGATCCTCAGAAGATAGAAAATTTTGCCAGCACTTTCACATTAAAGTCCATTTTGTGACCATTTTCAATTACGTGTTGCGTGACTGCAGATTTCTCTAACTGAAACAATTGAATGTAGCTCTCATGCTTGACCAATATAAGACTTGCCACATTGGCATGGTATGCTGTAGAATCCTCGCATCTTCAACCTCAAATCATCTTTCATATGCTGGAGCCAGTTACAGATTTTGGCAGGAGGATAGAATATGTTCTTAATTCCGTGTCAAGCCAGTATCCTGCCTATTTTTCTGGAGATGTTACTTGAATATGGAATGAAGCCCAGAGCTTTTGGCTGTACTTCTGGCTCCACTGGGCATTTCATTGCCTTTTTCTGAAGTTCCCACTCTATCAATAGTCAGGATATCCATGCCTCTTGAAGGTAAGGCAGAGATGTTCAAGTTCCGATGGCAGGCTATAAGCGTCAGAAATTTCCCTCACTCTGTGCACCAATGTGTACAACACAGTGTCACTAATTCTGGGTGGTGGAAGCTCTTGGTATGTGAGTAGTGATTTGTGTGTGGGGGTTTTTGGTACATACTATGTGAAGGGGTTCCATCTGGTCTCCGTTAGATAAGAATGTCTAGGATAGGCAAACTGTCTTTCTCCTCTAGTTCCATCGGGAATCAGATGTTTGGGTGAATTCAGAAAAGCTCGCTGCCAACACTTATCTTTCCTTGACACCATCTGGCAGAGAACCTGCAAAGATTATATTTCATATGGCAGGAAACAATGTAATCAAAATAAGAAAAAGGGGACATGTAAAACAGGAGAATTTTTACATTTTGTAAAAATGATACTGACAAAAAAATTGTATATGTAAGCCATATTGACCAGGTTAGGTGCAATATTAAGAAATTGGAGAGTTCTGAATTATGAAAATTTTGACCAAAAATTACAGAGTTAGTTCTACTGGAACAGAAAGGAGAATGTTAGTAATTTGCAACATGAAATAAAAAATTTTGCGCACTCTTAAGAACTACAGACTCAACTGAAGTTTTGAAACCTCTTGGGGACAGTGGAAAGACAATCTGAAAGAATAAGTGAAAAATACTAAGGACTCCTTAGAACAAAATGATATTTGGGTGCACCAACAAATAGGAGGGGGAGGGGAACTGACCTGGAAAAAATTAATTAACTATCCTTCATCCTGCATGCTACCTTGTAACGTGAGTGTTGATACTACAGCTGATAAGTGAGGTATGATATCCTGTTTTTGTGTAGGTAGTGACCGGGCATAGAGATTGTCGAATTAAAAACAGACAGTGCAAACTAGTATGGTATAAGAAATATGCTAGGGAGTGGAGAGACTGGTATAAGAAATGATCTTTGCCCTATGAACTTGACTGGAAATTCATGATAGACCAGTAAAGGACATGAGACCAAAGGAACATTTTCGATTGGCTGAAATGGACCAGAGGGAGAAGCGGCCTTGTTTGACTTTGTCAGTATTTGATCAGGAGTTGTTAGAGTAGGAAGTGTGTAGTAATAGTGACAGTAGTAGCTGCCATGTGGCCCTTGAATCTTGTTTGTATAAATATATCAGTATATCGTTATAAGATGTTTACAATTTCAATCTCAAAACTTACACATTACAAAAATAAATAATGCTGGGAAATTCATTATAGGCTACACAGTTTTAGGAGAGATGGCAACATAGACACTGAATCTAAGGATAGTTTCAAAATTGTGTCTAGCATAACAAGTTAACATTGGATTTAAATACTGCTGTCAGTAATAGATAAAACCTTGGAATACCAGGACAGGCTACATTGTTCATCCATATAATTGATAAAAATGACATTTAGAGAGGAAATTTTGTGATTGTAATGGAATATTTAATTTTCAGAAAATGATCCTAGTATAATATGTATGTATAATATTGGATGTAGCTGTGTGGGCACTTCTGTTTTCTCAAAAGAGGGTACATTGTGTTTGTGTTTTTCTTTTTGTGGACTTTTTTGTGCCTCCCTTTGGTGAGTAGTGGTTATATCTATCTTTCCTTTCTATATAAATATGGCATTTATTCTTGCTGCAATGTTGCTATGTACAATATTGTCAGGTAACATAAAATTTTGTTATTTGATAACCAAATTTGATTAGAGAGTATCGAGATCAACTCAGGAACATTGCGGATCAGGTTTAAAGTCATTTGCCTAAGTGTTTCAAGCCATATATCAGAGTAAACAGTTATAAAACGTAATATCCACATTTTCATATAACGGGATTAAAATAATTTTAAAAAAAGAGAAAATATTGCATTCATTTTCAGAGATATTTCGGATACTAACTAGCAAAACAAGATTTGTAACTTCACAGCTAGGAATTCTTCCTGAGGAGATATCGGCATTTTAAAATCAAGTTTGTCTGAAAGCAGAATGACGCAGTAAACACATTTAAAAATTCCAGAAGCCACAGTTTTGAAGATAGGGAAACAGTTTATAGCTTAAAAGAAGCGTGATTTTTGCTTACACATCATATTAAATGTTGAGAAAAGTAACTGAAGTTTAAAGGTTGGTTTTGCAGCATTTTGGGGAAATTAATCACACATTGTGGATGTAAACACGACCAGTGTGAAGAATATTAAAAAAAAAAAAAAATCAGCAAAAGAAATCCTATTCAAAAGAAAGTATATTTGTCTGAACATTTTGCAGTAAGTCTTATTAAGATCCATAGAGTATTTTGGTCAAAATAAGAAAAAAATAATTTTTCATAGTTTTGTTAAATTTCGACGAAAACTAAACATTTTTGGTTTCGTCATCCTGAGGAAGCATATCTTTAGAAAATTAATATTAAATCGAGTAAATCAGTTGCAACTGCATAATAACACACCTGGTAGATAGTTACATAGAATCAGTTAAAGCAATTTTCAGACTGGTAGATTAAATAGTTTAGCAGATATAGATTTTAGAAAAAAATACCTCATTTAAACTTTTGGAATTTCACACAGTTAGAAAATTGTGACAGGGCTAATTTATATATTAAATGAAAGAGACAATACTATAGAATTTAGAAGTTATTTCAACTTTGTAATTCAAAGATTTTGGATGTGTGAGTAAGTTTGAAGGAATCCGATAAAAATAAGTTTTTACAGCTAAACTAGGACAGATACAAATATTTTCATTAGGATTAGTTTTGACATTTAGTTTCTTGGCTACCTACTTTAAAAATTTCAGATTGATAGGAATTTATTTAGTGATTACAGATTTTGGATGTCACAATGGGAACAAGGAAGGATTTGCTTTCTCTTACTCCGGGAAGCCACATCTATAAATATGAGATGACAGAGCCACTCATGGTCAGTCAGTAAAAGTCGGTTGAGCAGGCATGTTACAGGTCGGGCCATTGTTTGGCATGAGGATGTAGGCATTCAGCAACAAGCACTTCCAGCTGACATCTTTGAATTTTTGGTGCTTGTTTGAAATACTTGCAAATCCTCACATGACTGTAAGCAGTTAGGGATTCTGAGGGTTGGCCTGACTCGAATCAGTTAGCAATACTTGCAGTCAATTAATTTGGTGAAGAATTCCAATGCCTAAATAATTGTTTTGCAACTTGTAAATTTTTTCTGTAGCAAAAAGTGATGGTTTTTCAGTAGCAGTAGTGTCTTTAATTTCTACATACCTTTTCTGATTGAGGTTATCCAATCTGTTTGCGACCAATCAACAGTTAGAACAATCTTTATATCCAAAGGCAACACATCACGGTTAGAGATTCAGGCCAAATATTTGGTAGTAAACCCCAACTAACCATTAGGTCCTGACAATATTTCTTATTTATAAATGAATTGTACCACATTTATGATTTTCATGTTCTTTTGCTGAGATTTCCTCATTTAAGTTTTAAGAAAAAATTGGTGAGAGAGCTATTTGTTGAAAGCAGGAGAAAAGGGAAATAACACTTAAGGGAAGATGTAATATTGAATAATGGAATAAAATTTGGTGCTTGTTCATCTGATGAATTTTTCGTGTCTTTCTAATGGATTTTCCAAAATATTGTACAATTGTTTGCCCTTCCCCTTTTTTTAATGTATTTTTGTCATTTAGGCCACAGGTTGATAATTAATGGGTTTAATTTCTCTATATTTATTTCCTTGCTGGTGAGATATAATGCTGTTAGATGTATTTTCTATCCAAGTAAGAAAGTGTACTGTTGTAGAGCAAGTGATTCCCAGATGGGTAAAACTGATGGACAATCAATTGGTATTAAATTTTATTCAAATAAATACAAACTGAATATTTTTGTTGAATATTTTTTAGGGAATAGTTCCATTCTCATAATTTTTTTATTTAGTTTCAAACAATTTAATGGACCTCCTTGTTGGTGGGTTCAATACATAATGAATTAGCAAAAACATATATGCATTCAATGAAAACTGAAATTATTGTGAATATACACTTTTCAGCAATACTTACTCGTCTGTTGATTATTTTAATTTCCTTCACATACTGGTAATTTGAATAAATGCTTGAAGCATTACTTTAAGTTGTGAAAATAAATGTGTACAGATATAAAAGGCATAGTTTTTAAATGTACAACATGTTAAATTAAATCTGATCTTCTGAATAGTTAAAATCTTATTACTATTACCTCTCCATATGACATTGTGACACTGGGGTAGTTTTGATGATGCCTTCCTTGAATGGCTGGTATTTTTGTATATGTCTACATGACCAGCAATGTATTGTGTTGTACAAAATGATGGGAGGAGAGAGAACATGAAATCATGTGCTGCCATTTAATGACTGTGCAAAAGATACCAAAGCAACTGCCAGATTTTATATCCCTATCTGATCGATCATTTACCACTTCTAGTTCTATCTCATTGCATGCTGTAGTGAGATTTGAGATTTAACTCTCGCTTTTGTACACAATCTGGTGATATGGAATTGTGTACTCCTCACTACTCCTTACACACTGGCCAGTTACCAAATGATGAAAACTTCTTCCATCATCACAGCTTGAACCAGTTAAATGTGTTAAGCTTCAGGATTATTTACACAGTTATGAGGTGTGTCGTATTTTAAGCTACCTTAGAATTCTTCAAATTCTAATTAGACACCTCGGTTATAGAGGAATGGGCGTAGTGGAGGACCTGATACCGTATCCTAGAGCCATATACGCAGCGGATTTAAGTCACAGAGTCAACTAAACAGTTAATACGGATCGTAAACCATCCTTAAAGAACAATAATCAAGCTTTAAACTTAACCAAATAACTGTACTAGTGTAAAATCCATCACGGGAAACACAACACTTTGTTACGATGTAATATCACTGTAACACAACACTTTTCAACACTTTAAAAGCTCCTCATAAAAAAAATCAGCCATTAGTAACTAAATTTTGTCATAAAGAAATAGTTAAGGTTGGGCTACACTAGACCGCACCGACACCGCACCGCATCCGAGCCAACGCTCGGCCGTGTGTCGGCTCGCCCCCCTCACATCCACACTGGTCCGTAGCACGGCCGTGTCTCCTTTAACGTATACACTTGGTTATTTGACGGAATTAATGTTAAAAAATTACCTTAAGAGTGATTTGGGGATCGTACCTGCGGCTACCACCCGTACTTTATTATAGAGTACTGTACTTTATAATCTACGAAACTAATAAAGTACGTTAAAATACTTTTTTTTTGTCTGACTCCTGTTATCTCCTAATTGTTTGAACTCTTATGCACAAAAATAGTATTCCAAAGCTGTTTTAAGAAATGATAGTGACACTGTATTGAAAGATTTTCGTGTATCTCTATATAGTCACGATTAAATGTCAAGCTATACATTTTTATTTTAATGCAGACCGCAAAGATTCCATGAAATAATAATAATTTCATGTGATCTAAAAATTCCAGTTACGGAGTTACTTATCGGCTGCGCAGTACACCTCTATCGTTGTCACCTAATTTGAAAAGGAAAACTACAGATTAACGTGAAATTCGAAACACAGAGCGTCCTAGCATTTTAGCATTAACAAATCAAAGCTTTTCCAGAGGTGAATTTCAATTTTTAGAGCCATAAAAATTACAGCTGAGACAGGGATTTGAACCAGGGACTTTCATTTCCTCAATCGTACACCATAACCTTCTGAGTCAAGAGACAAATCTGGTTATAATCAAAACTTATTATTCAAACATAATAAAATAAACGTACTTATAATTTATTTTTGCCACTTCAAAACACAAATGTACTTTTATATGATTGAATACACATTCACCAGTACTTCTAGATTCAGATGCTTGCGGCGAGTGATATGGGTACGGAAGGTCCCTGGTTCAAAATCCGGATGTCGGATGCAATTTTACAGGCCTTAAAATCGACTTTCACCACTGGCAAAGATTTGATTTGTTAATGCGAACATGCAAGGACTCTACCTAAATTTTACGAATATCTTATGAACCTGAAGTGAGGCTGAAAAAAAAGGACACTTCTAAAGCAATCAGTAATGTTAAAACAATATTTAGTCGTAAAGGACCGGAAATTTCCGAACTCTTTCTATACAGTTCTCCATATTGACCAGCCAGACACTGGGCTGCACAGTCAAAATGTAAACCAAATTTATCCGGGCCAATACACGGCCGAGTGTCCGCCGACACATGGTGTCGTTTGAACTCACTTCAGTCGAGTGAGCGACAACAATTAGAAAAGTGATGGTGCAGTCTAGTGTGGCCCAACTTTAATAAAGACTTTAAAGCTACTTAAAACTTAAAACACCATTACTATAATTTATTACGTAAACTTGCATTCTAAATTTCGTGAAACTACATGTTTAAAGCAGTATTTGAAATCAGCTGATAGCGTGAGACCAACGTAATTTCTTCCGGTATAACATACAAAAATTTTGGAACATTTCATACAGTCAGACGAGTCATAGATTGTTTTCTAATGAAATATATTGAAGCCCATGCTTTCATTACACAGTTTTAATTATTACAAACCTGCCAAGTAAAGTCAGTAAAAGAAAATACTTGCAGGGTCCATAATAATGTCCTTTAAAGTTAGTCCGATAAGCTTTTTTAAAGAATAGGCAGTACCTGAATAATAAATTAGGTGAAATAGTTTTTTTTTTTTTTTTTTTTTTTTTTTTTTTTTTTTTTTTTTTTTTACTTATGGCGGCGACAACCTGGAAATAGATTCATTTTTTTTTTTTAGAAATTCAATTACAAGGCAACTACAGCAGCTAGAGAGGAGTTTGCAAGCACTATGGGCAATTGAGATGCAGTAGAGTGGAATAAGTTTTAAAGCTCAAAATTTAATATTTATGTTACTGGAAATAGGTGGGACACCACGGAAGGGTGGGTTTAAGATTTTTTTTACCCGTTTAATAAACTAGCCATGTTTGGTGTTAAATTAAAGATAATTTAAATAGAAGCTCTATGAAATTTAGTTGAACCTTCTATCACCTAAATAAACTGAGTTATTAACTTTTTTGTCATAATGGTGATGAGAACCCAAAGTTACTTTTTACGGTGAATCTGTTAACTTAACAGAAAAATTCATAAGGACTTAAATTGCTAGTTGCATCGTATTCTATCTACTGACATACTTTCAATACTCTACAGTTTGTATTTCCCAAGATTGGGGAACTATGCTGCATAGTGGAAGGTTACCCTGGTGGAGGGATGGTGAACCTACACAGGGTGATTCAAAATGATTGTCGGGATTTCATGAATTTTTTACTGGCTGTGTACTAAACATACAAGTATTATTTTTACATGGATGAATAGACAAACTCTCAAAGTTTTGTTTTGTAGCAGCCGCTTATCTTGTAGTTACGTTTTGTTCCGCCAGGTGTCAGTGTTTGCAATATGGCAGCTAACACTATAGAGAAGGCTTTTTGCACTCTAGATTTTCATGTCTCTGAGTGGTTGCTGCCTCAGCTGAAAGAGGTGGATGATTTCATATTCCAACAATATGGTGCTCCACCGCATTTCCATCAGGAGGTCAGAACATTTCTCAACGAACAATTGCCACAGCGATGGATAGGACGCGGAGCCGACAGTGACCAAATTCTCATGGCTTGGCCACCTCATTCACCAGATTTAACCCCATGTGATTTTTGTCTGTGGGGTTACGTCAAGGATCAAGTTTTTCTTCCTCCTCTACCTGCGACTATCCCGCAACTGAGAGAATGGATCAGGGCCGCCTTTCTAAGTATTTCTGATGACATGCTACATCGCGTGTGGAATGAAATGGACTATCGCATAGATGTGTGCAGAGTGACACAGGGCGCACATATCAAACATTTGTAATGGATGTAAAAAAACTTGATGAGTTTCTTTACACATCAAAATAAGATTCAAATTCATATCTCAATTGTGCCCGACAATCATTTTGAATTACCCTGTATATATGTTTGGCGTAGGTTTCGTAAGTCAGTCGCTAATAGATTCTTGGAGAGTAAGGTTGTGTCACTCTGTACGGCACGAGAGGTGCTTAGGCGGAAGCTGGTTGTAGGAGACCATGCTTGATGGTGGCCATCTTACTTGGGAACCATCAGACCTGTTCAGAACAGATTTTGATCCCCCGAGTATATGGTGAAGGGTATTTACTCCATATGTCTGTGTTACAATTATTTCTTCAAAATGAGCCCTGCGTATCTAGAAATTAACGCGGAAACATATGTAAATATATTTTAAATATTATAATTTTAGTGCATTGTTTAAAATCTTCAGCGTGGTGTATGCGGTAAGGCACTAACTTCCCATTTTGCGAACCCGGGTTCAAATCCCCATACTGCCAAATATTTTTCTTTTTTTATATGCAGTAATCATTGAGCATTGATTTTATTTCATTTAAAATTCATTTACGAATTTTTATTATGTGAAATAACACACATTATGTTAGTTTCAAACATTTACATGCTACCACCACTGAACGGAAATAAGTATAACTGTGGTAGGGGAGAAAAACCCCGACCTTATGGCTGTAATATATTTACTTTACGATATTAATTGTAGAGATACAAGTATAGAAACGATGAACATGAAATATACCTGTTCCATTAAAAAAAAAAAAAAAACACACACATAAACAATGAAATAATGATTTTCTAAAAAAAAAAGTTGGGACTGTATATTCTGTAATATTTTTTTTTAAAGTTATTTTGCATAATAAAAATTCGTAAATGAATTTTAAATGAAATAAACTCAATGCTCAATGATTACTGCATATAAAAAAAGAAATAAAAATATTTGGCAGTATGGGGATTTGAACCCGGGTTCGCAAAATAGGAAGTTAGCACCTTACCGCATACACCACGCTGAAACTTTTAAACAGTATACTACAATTATAGTATTTAAAAGATATTCACATATGTTTCCACGTTAATTTCTCGATACCTAAGGCTCATTTTGAAGAAATAATTGTAACACAGACATATGGAGTAATTACCCTTCAACATATACTCGGGGGATCTAAATCCATTCTGAACAGGTCTGATGGTTCCCAAGTTAGATTTTTGCAGAGTGGTGTGACATTAGCATCTAATATGCGACTTTGAGATTTTAACAAGAGGTTTCTGTTGGTCTGTCTCACTTCATAAGCTGCAATCATGTTGGTAAAGAAATGTCCGATTGCCATCAACTATAATATGTGTACAAACTATTTCAAGAATATAATGTGTTTTATCTTTGAAACAATAGTAGTGGTTTTCATTCATGACTTCTACCTAACCTTTTCTTGCTTGAGGTTTATATCAAGACAAGTGGTGCCCATTCTAAATTCTTACAGTTCATTTCCCAGTGGCAAGTATATCACACAGTATAGCAGTTTTATTATCGACAAGACAGTGTCAGAGTTAAGGTGACTGCACATATCCTAACCCCGGTATGGAGGTAGTCCCTTACAATATGCAGTATATAATAAATATGATGTGTTTTGTTTAATAATTTGCATCATGTCATCCAGCAGCAATATTTAGTATTAGGATTTATTGTTCTCTGAAAACATTTTTTGACTTAGATTTTTACCATTTGATTTCAAGTTTCTTTAAGTGAGTAACCCTTCTCTGTTTTAAGCTATCTCGTCATCTCCTTATACCCTATTAAGTCTGTCATTTTGCTGTGTGTGAATTCTTTTAACACTTCTATTTTTCCTCTTCCATCATCCTGAAGTGATAAACATTCAACTTTTGAAAAATCTCATAGTCCTAAGTTAATGTTTAAATTACAAAGAATAGGAAAAATAACCCTTCACTCACCAAAGTTGAAACCTTGAGGGCTATGACGTGTATATAACTCATGAGACAAATACAAAAGATTACACAGATTGTGTTCATCCCGTGTGTTTTGTACTGGTCGCAGCCATCCAGTCTTCAACTTTGGTTGTCGATAGTTAATTTTCCCTCTCACTCATTGTTTATATTACCTAAAAACTATTTTCTTTTCCTTAGTGTCATTATTGTAGACTAATGTTTAGTGATACAAGATTTCTGTCAGTTTTTTAATTCTGTAAATTGGTTTTAATTTTCCAGTTACTTGTACTTTTACTTATTCTATAACCAAGTTTTCTTCACACTGCCATTTCAGTTTTCAGTTGGTTGTTTTCTTTGCTATGGTTTTTGGACTTGTTTTACTGTTGCTTGTATTTAGTCAAAATTATTATCTCAATATTTTATCAATCTAAAATGATGCTATTATCTGCAAATTGTGGGATACTGATTCTTTCTCTTTAAATGTTAGTTTTTTTCTAAATTTTCCTTTCAGTTCTTAATTTCTTCCATTACATGTAATATATAATCACCAAAAAAATTTGCGTAAGAAATGTAAAACTCTTTGTTTTAAATTTAGTTGAGTTAAAATTCATTTTATTTTAGAGACTACGTACTTCATTATCTATTTAGAAAAATATTTTATCGTATAATTGATATTTGTATATTAAAAAAAATCTGTTTTACAGCTGTGATGGAAAGTCAGGGTAATTGTGTCCAGTTAACCATTTGAAAAGTAGAAGATTATATGGGCACAGCTTTACGTTTTATGGTGGAACAAGACATAGGAACTGAGCGGGGCGGTGTAACAGTTAGGGTTCTCGCCTCGCATTCGGGAGGACGGCGGTTCGAATCCCTGTCCGGGCATCCAGATTTGGGTTTTTCCATGGTTTCCCCAAATCACTCCAGGCAAATGCCGGGATGCTTCCTTCAAAAGGCCATGGCCGAATTCCTTCCCATTCCTTGCCCCCATCCTTTCCCGTCTTTAAAGACCTCGATGTTAAAAAGAGACGTAAAGCAGTAACAAAAAAAAATAAAAAAATAAATAAAGGACATAGGAATGTGAACTGCATCCCCATATACGTATAGCCTACCAACATTGTGCATATTGCAGTGGTCGGTAATTTTTTTTTTTTTTTTTTTTTACGAAACATAAATATGGTGTTAATATCCTTAGAGCATTTGAAATTTTGTGTAGATTGGTTTTGTAAAATAAGTAAAAAATCTTCTTTTTTTTTTAAATTGTCTTGAATTAAAATCATTTTCTTTTCAGCTGTGTACTTTTTATTAAATAAAATTTGACAGTTCCATTCTATTTAATATTCAGGAATTGATGAAAAATAACATTTTGTTTAAAGACTATGGAGAGAGATTATGCTCCCGAATTTTTTGTTGTGTGCATAGTAAATCTAAAGCACAGAATCCACAACTCAACCAGATATATAAACTGAAAAGCACACACAATTTTACAGAATAAAATTGATCCTCAACTTTAATAGCTGATAAATTAATGGTATTATGCTCCTCTTGTATGTATTAGTTACAAAACAGATTAAATGAAAGTTAATGAGTAATTAAGGGATGATGCTTCTTCAAGAAATGTAATTAATGATGAACATTGGTATTGCAACGAGGAAATCCATATCATGTTAAAATAATTTCTAATTAGATTTTCTGGCAGCATACCCATGAAGATTACATTTCAGTGGTACACTTTAAAAGCCTTCATTCACACATAGATTATCTAAAGTAGCAGAAACTGTTTTGAATTCAAAACTTTTGTTCACAATGTCCCAGTTTAGTTTTTAAATATTTTTTTTCATAATGCGGTTCACTTTGGTACAGCAACCACATATTTGTAAACTGCTTTTGAGATAGAAATAAGAGGACATCAACCAGAGTAAATTTTTAGAATACACGATTGAGGTAGAAATTTTACAGATTTCATTCCTGAGCAAACCTGTGTTATTTGAAACAAGTTGAGGAATCAATAAAGTAAATAAATGTTTGAGAATTAGAATTCTGAACATAGTTTTTGTCTCAGCATAAAATTTTATGTTTTAGAAACTAAAAATGAATAGTCTTGTAGTTGTAAACATTTAAGTGTAAATACTCTAATCAACTCTGTAAGTGAAAAATAATTGTGGGGTTTAACAGGGTAAATAAGGCAGATGCAAATATTGTAAGATTGTAGAGTGATAAATGTAAGTAATAATATTTTTACTAATTCTGTTTTCCCTTGTCATCTCATGAGTTTATTTTAGTGCTGTATAATAAAAAAAAAAATCTTATATATCCCTTGTACTATATAAATGTCAGCTGATATGCACAGTGAAGTACCAAAAGGCATGGAAAACCTGCTATTATTGTGAGGTACCCTCTTTCGCCTGGCGAATTGCAGCAATTTGTTGTGCCATGACTCAAGTCATCAGAAGTTCCCTGAAGAAATATTTAGTTATGGTGCCTATGCAGAATGTTGTGCACGTACTGACTTTTGGTCACGTCACAGAAATGTTTGATTGGATTCATGTCTGTTGATCTACATGGCAACATCATTCAATGGAATTGTTTAGAAGTTTCCTCAAACCAACCGTGAATGATGTTGGCCGGGTAACATGGCACATTATTGTTCTGGAAAATTCCATCGTTGTTTGTGAACATGTAAGCCACGAATAGCTGCGAATAGTCTTCAAGCACTGAACATAACTATTTCCAGTCAATGGTCAGTTCAGTTTGACCAGAGGTCCCATGTAAACACAGCCCATACCAGGATGGAGCCACCACCAGCATGCACAGTGCCTTCAAGACATGTGTTCATGGCCTTGTGGCATCTTGAACACTACCATCAACTCTCACCAACTGGAATTGACCACACAACCTTTTACCATTCATCTAGAGTCTAACAATCCCAGGAGAGGCACTGCAGCCAATGAAGTTTTGTTAGCAGAAGCACTCGTGTCAGTTTTCTATCCCATCAATGTCAAAGTTTGCTGCAATGTCCACACGGACATGTCTGGTGCATCCAACATTGAGTGTTGTTTAACACGGTGTTGTCTGTCTGTGAACAGACATCACCCGTCCTGATCATTAAGTAGTTGTGGTTAGCCACTTCATTGTCCATGGCAGGAGGTAATTTCAGAAATTTGATATTCCTAACACACTCTTGACACTGTGTATCAAGGAATGTTGAATTCATTAGCAATTTCCGAAATGGAATGGCCCTTGCGTCTCATGCCAGCTAGCATTCAGTCTCTTAATTCATGTCTTATACCCATAATCACATCAGAAAACTTTTCAGATGACTCATGAGAGCACAAATGAAAACTCTGACACTGCAAAGCACATTTATGTATTTCTTCCAAGGTGGTTCCGCCATTTGGATATTTGCATCTTCCTATCCCATGACTTTTGGCTCTTCAAAGTAAATGGCAAAGTAAGTCTAACACACCAACAATGAAACATAAACTTGTCCTTGCAGAGTTAATTCTATTGTTTCTTGATACATTATTTTCAAAAGTCTGTGTGCTAGACAAATGATATCTGAAATAATGAAGTTTTCTTTTCAAGGTTGTTGAATTTTGATACTGCGCACTACTGTGCTGTTTCTGAAAGGTATGAGGAAGACTTGCATACAAAAGATGCAGGTGAGGAAGAAAACTGAAAGGAATTAGCAGCTATTTTGAATGTCAGCATAGCAGCAGCTCATTGAATTGTTCACAAGGATCTCGAGTATAATATCATAAAGATGTATGTGCTATCTGTATCTGAAAATCTTAAAGCCAAGGGATTTACTCACTTCCAGTTTTGGCTTTGTCCTCTTAAGAACAAAACAACCTTCAAGATTTTTTTAAACATTTTTTTTACCAGAAACTTACAACTTTTGATTCAAAATTTAAACCCGCTAATAATCATTGGCTCATCCACAATCTTGTAGATGTGTGAATGTGGCTAGAAATAAATTCATGGCCAGTGACCATGTCTTAAGTGTAGTATTAAGTGACGGTTATTCCATGTCATCACATTTCTTTCAGAAAGGAAAAAACATCAATGAAGACTTTTATTTAATAACTCTTAGAAACTATACAATCCATTCATCTGTATTGTGTTGTCTGGAACATCATAAATGTTTAAGCAAAATTGGTTACCCGTCCCAACCCACCATGTAGTTCCGAATTAGCTTTTGGGAAAAAAATTGTTGCCTTGTATTAGCACCTGATTCAAACCTACTTAATTATATCAAACACACTGTGAGTGAATGAGATTCCAACAAATCCTACAGTTACAGTGTGACATTACAGGTATGAAGAAGAAAAGCGCGGCAAAAGTGTCCATGTACTTCCAGCCCAGAATGGATGTGGTTATGAAAGGAGTGGTTATTTATATTGATTAGAAATATTATTCAAGCATTCCATGATTTAATATACATATAAAAAACCATGTACTATCTATTTTTGACTGAAGTAAATAATTACAAAAACTAATATTGTTTTGTTCAGATGCTTTTTGAACTTCCCTATTACTACATAAAACTATCAGCTTTAGAGACTGAATGGCCTATATACTTCTCCTTTTCCTCTTCTTCAATCCTCCTCCTCTTCCTCCTCCTCCTCCTCCTCCTCCTCCTCCTCCTCCTCCTCATCCTCCACAAATTCCTCTTCCTCCTCCTCCTGCAATTCCTCTTCTTCCTACTCCTCCTCCTGCAATTCCTCTTCTTCCTACTCCTCCTCCTCCTCCTCCTCCTCCTCCTCCTCATACTCCTCCTCCTCCTTCTCCTCTTCCTCCTCCTCATCCTCCTCCTCCTCCTCTTCCTCCATCTTCTCCTCCTCCTCCTCCTCCTCCTCAAAATCATTCCACCCACAAATGTTTCTAGACCATATACTTCTAAGAAACTTGAGTGAGAAACGCTCATGTTATGATTCTACAAAACTACCGTATTGATCTTTCCCATGCAACAGGCTTACCTGCAAGACTTGCAGCTTGCATCCAGCCATCACTACCTATTCAAGTCCTACCATAGTCAAATCTCTCCTTATTATTGGAAATGTCACTTGCATAACTTCACACCTCATTTAAAATCTTATCTGCCTTGCTGCACTGGTTTTTATATAGACCAAACCATTAACCAACTTAGCATCAGAATGAATAGCTACAGACAGACAATTTACACTAACATACCTGACCGGCAGCCCATACCAGTTGCACAACTCTGACAATTGCTTTACAATGAGAGCTGCAAAAGATTTCCCTTCCACTACTACCCATTCTAAACTTTAGATAGGAACTAGCTTACTAGCATACCCTTGAAACCAGACATACCTTTGGCCTTAGCCTCCAGGAAGATTCTAACAGTAAACCTTTCATTTGCTTTTATATATAAGGAAATATAAAATTAGAAACATCACACATCAAGGTTGAAAAAAAAGAGGGACAGCAGCAACAAAAAACACTTCCAAATACAAAAAATACATATTTCAGGCCCTGAATCATGAAAACAGAAACTGAGCTTGGTGGGTGAGCAGTAATTCTCAGGGCTGGCATTTGGAGGACACAGGTTTAAATCCCTGTAGGGCAGGCCAAATTTAATTTTTTCTGTTGTTTCTGAAGCCACTGTGGTGAATAGCAAGAGTGTTCCTCCAAAAGGCCATGTCTAAATTCTCTCTTTATTTCTAACTTCTGTTCTCACCTGCCTCTGTAGATGTCGATATTCTGTCAAGCCCAATTAAAATAATAATAAATGGCAAAGCTTGTATTGGCACTTGCGGTTCATATCTGATGGTTTAGATCATTACAATTAGAGCAGAGGTGCAAAAATAATATCGATGGAAACGTTACTCATGAGAAAGAAATTATTCACAAGACATGTAAAACAGGTGAAAATTATTAAAAACAAATAAAAATATTCAGTGATGAGCCAAAACATTATGACCAGTACCCACCACAATATTAAATGATATCTGGTGATGTTGCATGTATTTCATGTGGTAGGAAGGTTATAAGTAGAACAGAGTTGCTAGGTGACGATACATGTTGCAAAAGGGGAAATTCTCTGATGTAATTGACTTTGACAAAAGGCAGATAGTTATGGCCTGGACCCTGGGAACAAGCATCTTGGAAACAGTAAGGCTGGTCAACTGTTTGCAAGCTACTGTAGTGGGCATCTACACAATCTGGTTGAAGAATGGTGAAACTACAAGTAGGCGACAATGCGGTGGACGTCCACACTTCATCACAGAATGTGGAGGTTGATGCTTATCCATTCAGTAAAGCAGGTTAGGGGGTAGCCCGTGCCAGATCTAATGACGGAGTACAATGATGGTGCAGGCAATAGTGATTCAGAGCATATCGTTAAGCACACATTGTTGAACATGAGGCTTCACAGCGGACAACCTCTATGCTTTTCCATGTTGATCCAGTTACATTGTCGATTACGATTACAGTGGGCACGAGATCACCAAGATGGAACTGCAGTCTTCCAGGCGAATGGCTGCGTGTAACAAATGTAACATGCACCATGCCACAGTTGAAGGCGGGTGGGGTAGTATTGTGCTATGGGGGAAATTCAAATGAGCTTCAGGGGACCTGTGGTAGTTATCAAAGGTACCATGGCAGTCATGGAATACACAAAAATTATGGTGGACCATCTGCATCCCTTTATGCTTCGTGTCTTCTTCAATGGGAATGGCATCTTCCAGCAGGATAATTTTTCCATTTCACAAGGCCAGAATCATGCCACATTGGTTAGAGGAGTGTGATAATGCATTTACCAAATTCATCTGATCTGAACCACATAGTAGTCTTGTGTAGTTCGCGAACGAACTAGTTCGGAAGAGCGTTCCCACAGGCGAACTACGCGAACTAGTTCCCAGATCTCTCGCTCCTTAGTTCGTTAGTTCGTTCGATCCTTTCCCGAAGACCAACTTTTGTTTTAGTTTATTATCTAAAATGAAACACAGTTCCTTGTGGACACATTTCACTGAAGACACAGATATAAAAATAAAAGAAAAATAAATTGTTCAACATTAATAATTATTGCAGAAGTCACAAACGGAAATTTAACTTGGAATGTGAAAATAAAATACACTTTGATCCCATTAACAATCAAAAGACAACCATCGATAACCACAACTACCATAACAAACAAGAGAGCGCGTGCAGTAGCACTAGCAAAGGGAGCGAGCGAGATGTCTTGGAGGACCTAGTTCGCGAACTAAACAGAGCGCTCCCGGTCGCGAACTAAAGAGAGCGGTACAGTTCGCGAACTAACAGAGCGCTCCCGGTCGCGAACTATAGAGAGCGGTACCGTTCGCGAACTAAACAGAGCGCTCCCGGTCGCGAACTAAAGAGAGCGGTACAGTTCGCGAACTAACAGAGCGCTCCCGGTCGCGAACTATAGAGAGCGGTACCGTTCGCGAACTAGCACCATTCGCCGCTAGGGTTTCCAATATTTTTTCGGTTGATGGTAGGAATTTTTTAAAAAGAATAACCTATAAAAATATGATACACTTCAAAAATATAATATTTTACGAAAGAGTAGAAAATGATAAAAGGTATGTTTTTACTATTTCATTTTTAAGCTATATTTTTTGCACTTCTTTCATCTTTAATTCTTTTTTGTCTACAGTTAAATTGTCATATGCTTTATCGCTTTCAGTTGTCAAATTAATTTCGAGAAAAAGATCATTTTTTATTTATGAAATACTTCTCTTACTTTTACCTGGATTTCATATAATATTGTTATTTCAGAGTAAAGTTTGTTCACTTTGATATTCATTTTTTCTCGCAAATTTATAACCTCTAATATAGTCTCACAGTCATCAAATGAAACCCTGTGATTTGAATTTAATTTTTGGATTTTGTATAGCCAATTGCTTTCATTAAAATCTAACTATTTACTAAGATACTCCAGACATTTATCAACGAATACTAGAGCATTATTTTTTTATATTATCACTTTCTGTGGAGAATTTGGTTTCTAAAGGCTTTTTCTTGTTTTCTTAACCAAAGAAACAGTATCTTTTACATTTTTCTAGTGCTGATATTAAAGCTGACATAATATAATACTTATCTCAGTCTGTTAATTAACAGCTTTGTGAAAGTGATGAAAGAAATGACTTGCGAAATTCAAATAGATTTTAACTTTTGTGTCTTCATCAGTTTCATTCGTCGCCAAAAAATTGTGAATGTGTGTTGGATTATTCTCCCCTTCACTAATAAAATAATAGCTCAATGACTTCCAATTCACTGGAAATTTACGCACTTTCGTTATTGCTACCACTTTCTCATTCAAGGGTCACTGTTACTTTTATATGTCTAATTATTAGATATCACATTGGAAGTATTAATGTTATTTTTCTTAATAATATAGGTAATACTATTTCTGTCATATAGTACTTAAGTTGTAGCCAATAGTAGAATTATATTTTGTCCATGATTTCCAAAACTTTATTTATATAAAAAAAGCCGATTACTTATAAACGAGTATTTTAATTCATCAAAATAAACGCGTTCATAATATTTTATAATTAATGTTGTGTTGTTGTTGTTGTTGGGGTTTAAGGGCGCGTCGACGGCAGGATCATTAGCGCCTTTTATAAGTAATGTTTCTTCCATGAACTAATAAACAAATCCATTTAAAAAATTAATATTCTACGAATGCATGTAAAGTAAATAGTAAAAACAGCACAATTATTCAATTTACCCATTTGTGTAAAGGAAAATGAGCACTTTGGTTTATCGGCGCCAACTGTTCATGCTAATGTAATTTGAAAGGGCTATTATTAAGCAATAACTTTTGTTAAGAAGGTCATATTAAATTCCATTTAGAAACGACAAAAAAATGATTATGTGCTAATAAAACTGACTTAACAAACAAAATAGCGCGTGCCACAGTTGAAGGCGGGTGGGGTAGTATTGTGCTATGGGGGAAATTCAAATGAGCTTCAGGGGACCTGTGGTAGTTATCAAAGGTACCATGGCAGTCATGGAATACACAAAAATTATGGTGGACCATCTGCATCCCTTTATGCTTCGTGTCTTCTTCAATGGGAATGGCATCTTCCAGCAGGATAATTTTTCCATTTCACAAGGCCAGAATCATGCCACATTGGTTAGAGGAGTGTGATAATGCATTTACCAAATTCATCTGATCTGAACCACATAGTAGTCTTGTGTAGTTCGCGAACGAACTAGTTCGGAAGAGCGTTCCCACAGGCGAACTACGCGAACTAGTTCCCAGATCTCTCGCTCCTTAGTTCGTTAGTTCGTTCGATCCTTTCCCGAAGACCAACTTTTGTTTTAGTTTATTATCTAAAATGAAACACAGTTCCTTGTGGACACATTTCACTGAAGACACAGATATAAAAATAAAAGAAAAATAAATTGTTCAACATTAATAATTATTGCAGAAGTCACAAACGGAAATTTAACTTGGAATGTGAAAATAAAATACACTTTGATCCCATTAACAATCAAAAGACAACCATCGATAACCACAACTACCATAACAAACAAGAGAGCGCGTGCAGTAGCACTAGCAAAGGGAGCGAGCGAGATGTCTTGGAGGACCTAGTTCGCGAACTAAACAGAGCGCTCCCGGTCGCGAACTAAAGAGAGCGGTACAGTTCGCGAACTAACAGAGCGCTCCCGGTCGCGAACTATAGAGAGCGGTACCGTTCGCGAACTAAACAGAGCGCTCCCGGTCGCGAACTAAAGAGAGCGGTACAGTTCGCGAACTAACAGAGCGCTCCCGGTCGCGAACTATAGAGAGCGGTACCGTTCGCGAACTAGCACCATTCGCCGCTAGGGTTTCCAATATTTTTTCGGTTGATGGTAGGAATTTTTTAAAAAGAATAACCTATAAAAATATGATACACTTCAAAAATATAATATTTTACGAAAGAGTAGAAAATGATAAAAGGTATGTTTTTACTATTTCATTTTTTAAGCTATATTTTTTGCACTTCTTTCATCTTTAATTCTTTTTTGTCTACAGTTAAATTGTCATATGCTTTATCGCTTTCAGTTGTCAAATTAATTTCGAGAAAAAGATCATTTTTTATTTATGAAATACTTCTCTTACTTTTACCTGGATTTCATATAATATTGTTATTTCAGAGTAAAGTTTGTTCACTTTGATATTCATTTTTTCTCGCAAATTTATAACCTCTAATATAGTCTCACAGTCATCAAATGAAACCCTGTGATTTGAATTTAATTTTTGGATTTTGTATAGCCAATTGCTTTCATTAAAATCTAACTATTTACTAAGATACTCCAGACATTTATCAACGAATACTAGAGCATTATTTTTTTATATTATCACTTTCTGTGGAGAATTTGGTTTCTAAAGGCTTTTTCTTGTTTTCTTAACCAAAGAAACAGTATCTTTTACATTTTTCTAGTGCTGATATTAAAGCTGACATAATATAATACTTATCTCAGTCTGTTAATTAACAGCTTTGTGAAAGTGATGAAAGAAATGACTTGCGAAATTCAAATAGATTTTAACTTTTGTGTCTTCATCAGTTTCATTCGTCGCCAAAAAATTGTGAATGTGTGTTGGATTATTCTCCCCTTCACTAATAAAATAATAGCTCAATGACTTCCAATTCACTGGAAATTTACGCACTTTCGTTATTGCTACCACTTTCTCATTCAAGGGTCACTGTTACTTTTATATGTCTAATTATTAGATATCACATTGGAAGTATTAATGTTATTTTTCTTAATAATATAGGTAATACTATTTCTGTCATATAGTACTTAAGTTGTAGCCAATAGTAGAATTATATTTTGTCCATGATTTCCAAAACTTTATTTATATAAAAAAAGCCGATTACTTATAAACGAGTATTTTAATTCATCAAAATAAACGCGTTCATAATATTTTATAATTAATGTTGTGTTGTTGTTGTTGTTGGGGTTTAAGGGCGCGTCGACGGCAGGATCATTAGCGCCTTTTATAAGTAATGTTTCTTCCATGAACTAATAAACAAATCCATTTAAAAAATTAATATTCTACGAATGCATGTAAAGTAAATAGTAAAAACAGCACAATTATTCAATTTACCCATTTGTGTAAAGGAAAATGAGCACTTTGGTTTATCGGCGCCAACTGTTCATGCTAATGTAATTTGAAAGGGCTATTATTAAGCAATAACTTTTGTTAAGAAGGTCATATTAAATTCCATTTAGAAACGACAAAAAAATGATTATGTGCTAATAAAACTGACTTAACAAACAAAATAGCGCGTGCAGTAGCAGTAGCAAGGCGAGCGAACGCTCTGTTTCTCTGAATTCGAGACGCGAACTAACGAACTAAAAGAGCGAACTAGTTCGCGAGGGAGCTGCGAACTAAACTGAGCGCTCCCCTTCGCGAACTATTATGCGCAAGTCTACCACATAGAACACACCCGGTACCAGCTCTGCACTCACAAACCACCCATGCATAGAAGTCTGGTGCCAAAAACCTACCAAGGACTTGTCAAAACCATGATACACTTGATCATGCTGTATTGTTTCAAATGTGGATCAATATGCTATTAAGGTGGTGGTCATAATTTTTAGGCTTCTAGTGTATATGTAACTAAATTAATTTTACTTTGAAGTGATTGGTTTAGCAGGGTAAGGGGGGGAGGGTGAGTATTGTTTGAGATTAAGGCCTATGGGCTGTATGATAGACCAGTTCCTGGCTCCAAAATTTAGATAGGAATGTGGTTTCAGGGAGTACTAATGGCTATATCTGTGAATGTGAGAGTGTTGTAGAACCTGGTCTGGGCAGCAACATGATGGTCTAGATTTTGGGAGTAAGCTGTTGTGAACTTGCATTCTGATGGAAAACTGGTTTGTGTTGAGGAATGTAAGAACTCTGGCATTGGAGGCAAATAAGCTGGTATATGACGTGAGATGTGGTACAGGAGGCGTGGCCTTTGATGTGGTTGGTTTCGGCAGTGGTAGTGTGACAATATGTTGTGGTGGGTCTATGCATATTACATGTTTTGAAACAAGGTCTCAGTTCATTGCACCTGATGGTGAATGTGGGACTGGAAGGTAAAATAATATTTGGTTAGAATAATGGGGGCCATTGAAATTAAAAAAATCAATGCCAGGGACTGTTTGTGGTGGGTGCATGTCAAGGCAGTGTTCAGGGGCACTAAGGCCATGATAGCGGAGAATTTTGTAGAGAAAATTGGTGTCCATGTTGACTAAGAAAGAATCTGAATTTTATACATATATGTACACATCTGACTCCGCCTGGTGTCTCACTTCTTACTTCCACCCGAATAAGGCTTTTGCCGTATTGCACTTTTTTTGTGTTCGTTGACCCAGCTGCCTTCATCATTGGTAAGTGTTGGGTCATTTTTCCCTATCCATCCCTAGTTTTGCTGCCTTAAAGCATTTTCCTGCTCATTGTTATCTATAATATAAAAATGAATCGCAAAATGTGTTGGTAAGCGCATAACTCAACAACGCCTGGACCAATTTGGCCAATTTTTTTTTTTTAAATGTTCGTTGGAGTTCAAGGATGGTTTTTACGGCGAGAAAAATTCGAATAATTGCCGGAAAATCCCTTAAAACAGCCCTTTTCTTTTTCCAACCCTTAAAACAGCCCTTTTCTTTTACCCATATAAACATTTCCTATACCATTTATCAGATTGCAATGAAACTTTGGAGAGTTTTCGAGTGTGCGTCTGCAAAGGTTCCTGTGAAAAAAAATTTCCAAAAAGTCAGCCCTATTCCCCATAACACCCCATAATTTAGCCAAACCACATTTTTTATTCGATTTAGATAGGAATTTGTACTTTAAAACAAACAGAAAAACACTGCCAACATATGATTTCCGAATATTCATCCCCTCTCCCCCTTTCCACCCCCATTACGTTTTTACCCCATAATTTAGGCAAACCACATTTTTATCCGATTTAGATAAGAATTTGTACACTTATACTTTAAAACAAACAGAAAAATACTGCCTACGTATGGTTTCCGAATATTCATCCCCTCTCCCCCTTTCCAACCCCATTACATTTTTACCCCATAATTTAGGCAAAACCACATTTTTTATCCGATTTAGATAAGAATTTGTACACTTATACTTTAAAACAAACTGAAAAATACTGCCTACGTATGGTTTCCGAATATTCATCCCCTCTCCCCCTTTCCAACCCCATTACGTTTTCACCCCATAATTTAGGCAAACCTCATTTTTATCCGATTTAGATAAGAATTTGTACACGTATACTTTAAAAAAGAGAGAGAAATACTGTACACATTAATTTCACAAAAACCCAATTCCTCACCTCTCTTTCCACCACCTTAATTACACCCTCTGTCTGTCTATCTGTTTGTCCTCTATGCGCTCCTAAACCGTTCGTCCGATTATGGTGAAACTTTGGTGAGTTGTCGAGTGCGCATCCGGGGTGGTTCCTAAGAAATAAAATTTCAAAAAAAACACCTCCTCTTCCCCATTACACCCCATAACTTAACAAAACCTACGGATTTTATCCGATTTGTACGGAAATTTGCGTACATATACTTTAAAATAAACAGAAAAACACTGTCTACATTTGGATTCCAAAAACGCACCCCCTTTCCCCCTTCCCGCCCCTTAATTTTTACACAAACCTACACTTTTTATCAGATTTCGATGGAACTTTGCACGCATATACTATTAATAAAATAGAAAAATGCTGTAGACATTAATTTTACAAAAACACAATCCCTCTCACCCTTTCTACCCCAAAACCACCCCCTCTTCCCGTTGCATCCCATAATTTAAAAAATACCCACAGATTTTATCTGATTTTGATGGAAATTGGCACACAGAAAAACACTATAGACATTATTTTTACCAAAACCTAATCCCTCTCCCACCCAAAAACCACCTCCTCTTCCCTCATACTCCCCATAAATTAAGAAAACCTACAGATTTTAACCAATTCTTTAAAACAAATTGAAAAATATTGCTTACGTAGGGTTTCCAAAAACGCCATCCCTCATACCCCTTCACATCCCCCTAATTTAAACAAATACACAGATTTTATCCTATTTCTATAGAAATTTGCACACGTATACTTTAAAACAAACAGGAAAATACTATCTACATGTGGATTAAAAAAAGGCAACCCCTTCGTCCCCTTTACATCCCCTTAATTTTTTGCCACTGTGTTATATATAAAGGTACAGTTTTTACCCGATTTTGAAGGAATTTTAACACAGGTATACTTTAAAACAAGCAGAAAAATACTATGTAAATTTGGTTAGCCTAATCCCACCCCTCTTCCCTTTTACCCCCTCCCTTCTTAATTTCCAATTATATTTATCAAAACCCACAAATTTTTATCCGATTATGATGAAACTCTGTTGAGTTGTAGAGAGTACGGCTGGGAAGGTCCTGATTTTTTTTTAAACCCTCCACCCCTTAATTTAAACAAACCCATAGAATTAATCAGATTTCCACCAAAATTTGCAACATATGGTATCCAAAATTGCAACCCCTTTTCCCCTTTAAACCCCCTTAATTTTTGCCAGTATACCTTATATAAAGCCAGTTTTTTCCAACTTTTTAAGGAACTTTGCACACATATACTTTAAAATAAACTGAAAAATACTGTCTACATTTGGTATGCCTAAACCAAGTCAAGCAATAGCGAAGCATTGCCGGGTCAGCTAGTTATGTATATATAAATTTGTAACACCAAGAAAACCATTCTATTTCAGGAAGTGAATTCTTATTGTAGAGTGTAGATTTGACCCGGAGTAAGAATTATTTTGTTTAAGATATACTTGTTCATAAATCTTAAGTGGACCATATTTGTTTTGTAATGGCATAGTGCAAAAACTATAAAACAGTTTTTGATGGGGTTTTCAAAGTTTGAAAGCTTAGTATCTGATTTAAATCTACATAATGTCTTATGACTCTACATGATCTGGTGCCAGAGCAGGAAAGGTAAATCTGACCTTAACCTCAAAATTTTTGGGGCAATTTCTGTTAGTTTGCAAGAGAAGTTTCACATGTATCTCACGCTAGGATTGTACATTTTGGTGAGTAATTTAGAAGAAATAAAAGCCTAAAAATTTTATGAATTTATACTGGTAGCAAATGTGATATATATGTTGTTAGCTGAACGACTGCACGTGTTAGGGTGGGTCATTCCTAAACTAAAGGTTCCAGTCTCGGGACAAAATTAAATAAATATTTTTTGTGCATAATTTTTTGTTATGTTCAATGTTTGTGTTATTACAAATTCTCATTAGATTAAACTTTGTTTTTTATAATGGCAAACTTTTGCTCTTTAGCTTCTGTTAATGTTGTTTTGTTCTTTGTATATTTTTTACTAAATTATACATATTTTCATGTGTTTTGATATCTATTTCCTCATTATTTTTTTACATGCTCTATACATATGATTTAAATGTAATCACATCATACCAAAGCTGCCAGTTAAGAGTACAATATTGTGTATAGGGTATTAAAGTTTGAGTTATGACTATAGTTTGCAGGCAGAACAATGTTTTCAGGCATAACATGTAAGTTTGGCTGTAGTGGTTGAAAATTTTCCCCCCAAATTTCACATTTGATGAAGAGAACAGTACTAAACATGTTAGTGACAAATTTACACAGTCATGGTCACATAGCGAGCATCAACTTTCTAAATTGTAATTTTAGTGTGCCAGATTGTTGTGGTTTTTTCTTTGACTGCTAATTGTGAGAGAGGAATGAATATTTAGCAAATAATTAACAGTTGCAAAATACAAAGAACAATAGCCATGAGCACTTTAACTCGAGCAAATAAGAAAACAGTGGAAAAGTTTTTCTTTGAAACTGACTACAATGAGTCCACCAGTGGCGTAGCTAGGTCAACAAGGGCCCCGGTGCAAAAAAGTTATTTTGGGCCCTCAGGCCAGATGGTCAAAAGGTCGCCAGTTTGCCATGAAGGCTCGTGGGCCTCTGAACACTGAATGGGGCCCTCAGAGGTGCGCTTTGGGGCCCCCAGAGGTATGCTTGGGGGCCCCCTGAGCACTGCACCGCCTAGCCCCATAGTAGCTACGCCCCTGGAGTCCACTTTCAACGGAGGTGTTATGAACATTGTTTATAACACCTCCCATGATAGTAGTGAAATTGTAAATCAAATCTTTCACACAGCTGGGACTGAGGAAACTTCTTACATGACATCTAGGATATTTTTTTTTTTATGTTCAGCGTTAGAACAAAATCTCATCAAATGTTGCAAAGATTCTATAATACACACCGGACAAACAATCCCAACTAAAGTTTGCACACTCCATCAATATGTAATGTCACTTGCAATTCTAGCCAGGGTATTTTAATCTTACAACAACCTTTGTTAATACTGCGGCTTGAAAATCCAAACATTTGAATTAATACATTCATTGTATCACAATTTAAAGTTCAACCATATAATCATAACTTAACCATATGATAAGCATGTTTTGTGTGCACATCTGAGGTTATACGAGGGGGTACCCAAAAATAAAACCAGAATTATCCAAATTCTTTACAAAACAACCTTATCCCCTACAAAATACTCTCCATTACAACTAATACATTTGTCCCACCGGTACTTCCACTGTTGGAAACATTTTCTGTAGTCATCTTTAGAAATGGCTGACAGCTACTCCCTCGTTTTTTCTTAACCTCTTCAATGTAATCAAATCGGTGTCCTTTCATGCCCCTTTTCATGCGTGGAAATAAGAAAAAGTCACACGGAGCAAGGTCATGTGAGTAAGGTGTGTGGGGTAGTGGAACCATGCCATTTTTATCCAAAAACTGCCTAACAGAGACAGCTGCTTGTGCAGGTGCATTGTTGAAGTGGAAGAACACTGTTACATAATCTTCTTAAAACATCCAAATAAAAGGTTTGATTGACGGTCCGGTGTAGGGAAACAAACTCTGAATGAACTATGCCCTTGGCATCAAAAAAGGAAATGAGCCATGGCTTCCCCAAATCACTCCAGGCAAATGCCAGGGTGCTTCCTTCAAAAAGGCCATGGCCGAATTCCTTCCCATTCCTAGTCCCCAGTCCCATACCGCCGCTAATGACCTTAGCCGTCGACAAGGCATAAAGTCACAAGTAAAAAAAAAAAGGAAATAAGCATTGTTTTGATGTTTGATTTCACAAATTTTTTTTTTTTTTGGATGGAGTGACAGTGACGTCTTCCATTGGCTTGACAGTTGCTTTGTTTCTAAGTCATAACAATAGCACAAAGACTCATCACCAATAATGATCTTTGACAGAAAATCTGAATAAATTTCAAGCTGTTGTTTTAAAGCACAACATGTTTCAACTGGACGTTCTTTTTGATTGTCAGTCTGAGCCCAATGAACAAATTGGGCAGCAACTCTTTTCATTCTAAAATTAATTGAACCGAACTCCAAGATAGCCCACTAATCTCTGACAGATCAATTGTCTGCCAATGGTCTGAGAGCATAAGCTCTAAAATTGTTTCAACATTTTCAGGCAGTTGATGGACGTCCAGAATGAGGTTTGTCATCAATCAACATGATGCCATTTTTAAACCAATCAAACCACTCGTACACTTGAGTTTTTCCCAGAGAATCATCTTTGTAAGCTGTTTTCAACATTAAAACAGTTTTGGCAGCATTTTTTACAGAGTTGAAAACAAAATTTCACAGTTGCACATTGTTCACTTAAAGTTGCCATCATCAAAAACAAAACAGCGCTAGCAAAAACAACCACTGCAGATTAACAGAACAAGCCAGGATGATAACACAGGTGGCACTGAATTGACAATGAGTTGCGTACTACACAAGCTCTGCCCACGACAATGCTATTTCAGTTATTTTTCGGTACACCCTTGTATATATACCATAGTCTCTCACAACTTCAACTACCCTTAATTTTCTCCTGTTGACAAAGTGCTAGACCAAAATATTTCTGTATCATGTGTGTTTTTGTCTTCTGTGTGTTCGCATCCCACATCCCACATCCATCATCCAAATGTAAGTGGTGGCTCATTTTCGTATCCCGATTTGTTATATATATAAAGTAATTTCTGTTTATTACATTACAGAATTAACCCAAAAATTTATTTAATTTTCTTGGAAGGATTCACTAATGTTTGGGTGAGAAAATTCATACAGACATTTGATATACCTCCAAATTTATCTACATTTTCTATTAATAAAGTATGAAAGTATAATATACCTTATATTATTTCACTTACATTTCCGAATTCTCGTTTAACAATTTTATCTTGTCATCTTTGTCACATCTTCGGCTCCTGTTCAAGGAATTCTGCCCCCCCCCCCCCCTAACCTCATGCTTATGTTCTTTTCTCCTATTATACAATGTTTTTGTTATTACAAATTTATTTTTTCAGAAATTCATCAGATTAAGGTCTTCTGATAACTGACTTTCGATTTTGTTTCTAGGAGTGATTTTGAAATGGGATTATTTTAGTATTGTCATTCACTTTTTGTTCTTTGTATTTGATTGGCCAATTTACACATACTTTCATGTAAATTTCACTATTTTTTTCAGTTTTCTGGAATATGCCACATTAGAGTACATATAAAATGTAGATCAAAACTTTCACAGACCTTTAGTGTCTAGGACAGTGTAAACTTCTACAGTATGTATTACAAAGGATAGGGGAAATAAAAATCATTATTCACCAAACTTGGAGGAAGGAGGGCTGTCATTAAGACAGTTGTAGAATATTTTGGTCATGCAGTAAACCTTGATATTTGAACACCTTTCTTGCCCATTAGGTCCTCCCTTTCTGCATGAATAGGTTTTAAACTGAAATAGGTACTCAAGAACATGGTGGACACAAGGCATGTTTCAAATACTAGTTGTTAGAGATGTGTAGTTTTTGAACAGGTGGAAAGGGTGGGGACAGACTGAAAAACAGGACAAGGGTAGTTCAATGATACTCAAACTTCCCAAAAACAATAAGTAACAATAAATAATAATTAGATGACCCGTGCGAAAATTTTGCTAATAAAATATGATGTATAGTGAGGCTGAATGTTTGTAATATAGTGAAAAGTAGAACTGCACTTATGTAGCAAATATTTGTTTGTTTAGTGTAATAGGTATGCATCAAAACATATTACGAAACAGTACGCTGTATGTATGATAAACTGTCACTGAGCTTAACAGAATACAACCAACCTGAACAAAATGCACACACCATATCAACATCTCTGTGATATGTGTTGCTGCGCAAATAAAATGTTTACATTGGATTTGTATAACAAAACAAAAATGTTTCTGTAACAGAAATAAATATCCGAAAAGCTACGTATTGTATAAAAAAACAGTTTATTAACATCTCTGCGATATCTGCTGCTGCAATCTAGGGTCTTGGCTCTGAACTGCCTCATACGCACGAACACTTTAAGCATCAAATTCCGAAAAATTCTTTCTTAATTTACGATTTTACCTAATTTTAGACCTTAATCTTTAAAACGATATGTCATTTATCGATTTCGGTTAGGTATCGAAGGAGATAAATCACTCGTAATATTAATAATAAAACACGTTATAGAAACGATATTGATACTTTTGCCCTTTAAGGGCCGAATTCCAAAAAATTCCTTTCATAAAATATGGTCTGACCAAAGTGGACACCTTGGTCTTTAAAATGACACCTTATTTATCAATTTCGATTAGCCATCAAGAAAGGTTAAATTTTTTTTTCCTTCTTCTAGAAATGATGGTATTTTTGCCCCTTAAGAGTTGAATTTGGAGAAAGTTCTTTCTTAAAATATGATGTGACCAAAGTGAATACTTTAATGTTTTAAATGATACTTCATTTATCGATTTCGGTTAGGTATCGAGGGAGAAAAATGTGTTGTAGAAATATTAATACTTTTGCTCTTTAAGGGTCTATTTTTGAAAAATTCCTGTCTTAAAGTATGGTTGAACCAACCACAAACTTTGGTTTTTAAAATTATACCCCGTTTATCAATTTTGTTTAACTTTCAAAAGATATAAGAGGCTCGTACACAAAAAAACGAATTTTAGAAATACTGATATTTTTTCCCCATAAGAGTTAAATTAAGTAAAATCCATACTTAAATTATGATGTGACCACAGGGGAGAACTTAATATTTAGAAAGATACCTTATTTATCTATTTCCGATAGATATGAAGAGAGATAAATGGCTCATGACACAAAAATGCGTTGTAGAAGCATTGACACTTTTTCCTTTCAAGGGCTGAATTAAAAAACTTTCTTAATATATAATGGCACCAAAGCTGAGACATTACTCTATATAATCCTACTTCATTTATCAATTTCGGTTAGATATCCAGGGTGACAAATGACTCCAGACCAAAAAAACACATTTTAGAAATATTGACATTTTTGCCCTTTAAGGGTCAAATTATGATTAATTCCTTCATTAAAATATAATGTGACCATGGCGGAGACTTTAATTTGATACCTCATTTATCTGTATTGGCTAGATATGAGGGGAGATAAATGGCTCGTGACACAAAAATGCGTTGTAAAACCATTTATTCCGAAAACATTCCTTCTTAATATATAATGTCACCAAAGCAGAAACATTACTCTTCATAATCCTACTTCATTTATCAATTTCGGTTAGATATCCAGGGAGATAAATGGTTCAAGACACAAAGAATGCATTTTAGAAATATTAACATTTTTTCCCTTTAAGGTTGAATTATGAAAACTTCCTTTCTTTCGCCGGGAAACGCAACCCACTGTTTGCGCTACAAGGAAGAAACTGCTCCCGGCGAGCGAGCGGTCAGCTTCCGGCATTGTTCGACCGTCGGCCGCGGACTATTTCATAATAATTACGCTTCATAAACTTGTATGTGCTAAGCATTTAAATGTGACGTAATTCATTAGCTTACCTTATAAAAGATGCTGGAAGTGTTGACCCTCTTGTGTAATGCACATTTCACATCTTCTGAACATATTTCGAGACACACGCTGCCCTAACTGACTTAATGATTTTTTGGGTGACTGTTCTAGTCGAAAAGCGATATCGTCAATTTTCTCCTCTGTGAGAATACGGTTGACCAACAGTCTATTTTTGTTAAAAAATGAACCCGTTTCTCTTACTTTTTTAACCAGATGCAGAATTGTTTATTTAGCTGGGAGTAAAGCGCCAGGAAATTCGCGACGAAATTTAATGCGACACTTTTTAAACGACTTCTTCTTCACATATGTATCGTAGAGAAATATTCTTTGTTGCAAACTGTAACGTACCATAATTTTACTCACACTCAAACACTGTACAGATTAGTAAGAGTATGAAGCCCCAAACCAGCCAAACCGCAAAGAAACGTTTATTCACAACATTGATTAATAAGAGACTGAAGTTACAAACTAGCTACAATGCAAAGAAACCGTTCTTAACAATGTAAGGGTCCCATTATACTGCGTCACTGCACTGTTGGGGCAGCGGAGGTGTTAAACAGTGCTGTGATTCACGGTGCCGTGTGGCGGGAGTTGCTGGCTCCACTGACCGAGCAAGTTGCCGACGGCAACAGACTGGGAGGGTAGCGTTTTCCGGCGAACGCCCTGTATAATGTCACCACGGTGGAGATCTTAATGTTTCATATGATACCTAATTTATCTATATCGGTTAGGTGTGAAGGGAGATAAATGGCTCGTGACATAAAAACTCATTTCATAAATATTGATACTGTTGACCTTTAAGGGTCGAATTCTGAAAAATTCCTATCCTAATATATGATGTCAGCAAATAGGAGACCTTAATCTATAAAATTAAACGATTTCAGATAGGTATCCGGGGAGATAATTGACTCGCAACACAAAAAACAGCATTTTAGAAATATTGACTTTTTCCCCCTTCAAGGGTCGAATTCAGAAAAATTCTTTTCTTAAAATATGATGTGATGAAAGTAGAGCCCATAAACTTTAAAATGATGCCTCATTCATTGTTTTCTGTTAAGTATGAAGGGAGTTAATGGCTTGTGACAAAAAACTCCTTATAGAAATAATATATATTATAATAACTAAAGAAATTTCAAAATTAAAAGAAGTTAGTCAGAAATTATTTGTATGAAAATGTATAAACAACAGTTACAAACTACATATAAAATTAAAGAAGGGAACGGTAATTTAGAGAAGTGTAAATAGTTATAACATCTAGTGGTTGGTGGATCATGCCAATTAAAAGAATAAAGTAAGGATTTGATGGTAAAAAGAAAATTTAATAGGATCGCTAGGTATTATCTTAAGTTAAGAAATGTTGATTATCTGGTGCTATACTGGTAGACCATGTTGCGGTTTTGTGGGTCGTCCACTCACATCAGCTACCACAATGTTTTACTTTCAAACTCGCTCACTGAAATATAATGTGCATGGTCTAAATTCTTACCGCAAGTTCCTTCTAAAGATGCAGATTCTCTTGACTGGCCGCCACTCAGTTTCCAACTGAGAACATTTACAAACTACTGAATGGATACACAGTTATTTCATAAAACTAATTTTAATTTAGTGCCTTCATTTTTCTCCAACACCACCAATGTTATAAACTTATCGGACTTCTATCACTCCAAAGTTGCAGTTCCAGTTAAAGTAGAACGGCTATTTGTACACCTTTTACACACATTCACACGTTTACAACTTTCAACTTAACACCAATCACACTTCTCCACGTCCTGCGACTGACTGCCCACCTTGTGCCTACCACCGCACACACCATGCGTCCCCCGGGGCTCACCCTTCCGTGGCCACGGACATGGTGCCAATGACGTCACAAACCGGCGCTACTTACAAACACAAAGTGGTACCGCTACTACCAGTTCCCACCATCAGAGTTCAGAGAGGCTGCTGCTGTTTAGGAGGACTCCAATAACATGGAGTTGATACAGGAATTGAAACTATTGATATCATGTTAGATGGCATGAGAGCTATTGGGTGAATGTGTTTTGTCTGTTGCCATTAATTGGTTAGTGATCAGACCTATATATGAAGCTGGACAACAGTTTACTGGTATTTGACAGGAAGCTTTCACATGTAGCATAATCTATGATGGGAAGTCTTTCACCAGTGATGAGGTTTGTGAAGTTGGTGGAACCACGATGCAAGTTACACAACTTCCAGCATGGACTGTTACATTGGAAGGGACCGTGGGTAGTTGGCCTATTAGATTAAGGATCTCAGCAACAATGGAATGTAAGAAATTCTGTGAGGTGACATTCATGGAAAGGAAACAAAATCTACCCACCACTCACCAATATTGAAGGGAGACGATAAGCAGCAAAAAAAAAAAAAAAAGTCCACAATATTTTGGACTATACACTTCTTCAAGAAACTAGAAACACGTCATTTCTGCTGATAGTGTTTTTGCCATCCTCCTCACCCCTCCTTTACCTGCCTGCACCACTGCCACTTTCACTCTGAACAACATTCAAAATTACTATTCATGTACTGCGTTGAATGTGGGTCCCTGTGCTAGTTTTAGCTCAGTCATATGTTTCTATTTTCGTGAAGGATTGTGATATTTTCTTTGTGAAGTGTTTTAAATGTTATTGACCTTCTCCCTTTAACTTTAATAAGTGGTAGGTATTTTCTATCTTTAATTTCCACGTAGAATTAGCATCTGTTATATAAAAACAAGGTAAGTAGCACATTTGGCTTATACACTGGTCAGCCAGAACATTGTGACTACCTACCTACTATTGATATAAACTGGTCCAGGCAATAGCAGCATCACCTGATGAGAATGACTGCTAGTTAGACACACACATGGCCCATGTAGTATCAGTGAGTGTACTATCAGTGTTTAAAATGGGGATGGCGCACAATCTATCTGAGATTGACCGAGGGCGGTTTGTGATGGCCCAGCGGCTCGGCACAAGCATTTTCGAAACTGCATAACTTGTTGGGTGTCCGATGGGTGCTGTGATTAGTGTCTTCAACAAGTGGCGAACCCAAGGTGAAACCACATCCAAATGTTGAAGGGTTGGGGGGGGGGGCCACCCCTCATTACAGATGTCGAACGTCGTAGGCTGGGCTGAGTGCAAGTGTGTCTGAACACGCAGTGTGCTGACTACTCCCAACGATGGGCCTCTGCAGCTGACGACCCTTGCATGTGTCAGTGTTAACACTACGACATCGGCAACTATGACTGAAACGGCACATGACCATCGTCACTGGACATTGGAGCAGTGGCAGAATGTTGCATTGTCTGTTGAATCCTAATACCTTCCTTATCATGCCGATGGAGGGTGCAAATCCATCATTTTTCAGGGGAACAGCTTCTTGACACCTGTACTGTGGGATGGAGACAAGCTGGCGGCAGCTAATTATGGTCTGGGGAACATTCACATGGGCCTCCAAGGGTCCAGGCACCAAGACAGTCAGTAAGTGTCATACGCTGGTTGGAGATCAGGTATGCTGCTTCATGACGACCATGTTTTCCAATGGCAGTGGAATTTTTCAACAAGATAATGCTCCTTGTGACCAGGTCAGGAGTGTGATGGAGTGGTTTGAGGAACACAGTGGCGAATTGTAATTGATGTCTGGCCCCCCCAACTCTTCAGATCTGGACCTGATCGAATTTATCTGCAATGTGATTGAACATGGTGTCAGAGTTCATCGTCCCCTTCCCCAGAATTTATGGGAATTAGGTGACTTGCGTGTGCAGATGTGGTGCCAACTCCCTTCAGTGACATACAATGCCTCATTGCTTCCATGCAAAGACACGTCACTGCTGCTATCTGTGCCAAAGGTGGACATACCAGCTGTTAGGTAGGAGGTCATAATGTCCTGGCTGTTCATTGTAAATATTATGAATGATTTCAGTGAAATTAGTATTTCCTGTTTGTTTGACCAGATGCAAAGTTATGTTTTCAAAACATTTTTAGCTTTTCAGTTTGTAGACTGTTGAACATAATTGTGACCCAGGAAATCCAATAAGATGTTAGTGATATAAAATTAGAATTTTCCTTACCTCTGTGGCTTGTTATATATGCTCTGAGTACAGTTCAGAATTATTTATATTAATTTTGCATAATGGATATTAGTCATTTGCTTCCTTTCAAATTTTTCTAGTTAACAACTGAAGTTCTGTAATGCTCCCTCTTTATAGTTGTGAGGTGTTACCATTATTTATTCTTAGAATTAATGTGCCATGGAAGTTGAGTATATCTAAAATATACATCTGACTTAATCATTAACAGTTAACCATTACTTGACCTTAACACCATTTATTTCTATACACAGAGGTTCAGCAGCAGTGGTGTGATACAGAGCTTGCAGTTTTCGAACCAAATTCAGTTAGAAACAATTTTCAGTGTAATCAATGCAAAAGATCATATATCTGGCAATCTTCACTGAAGCGGCATATCAGGGAAGAGTGTGGCAGGATCCACAGTTTCAGTGTCCCTATTGTTATAGGAAGACAAGATTGAAGTGTAATCTGTTAAAACACATCCGCAATGTTCATCGTGATGTGTCTGTTTCACAGTCTTGAAGTTTGAGATTTTGTTGAAAACTATTTGTGAATGATATGTTAAGAAATTTAAATAAATTTTTAAAATATGTGCGTTTTGTTTGTTTAAAATGTATTCCATTAGTTTCCCTATTTTTATCTTTTTAAAATTTTTGTTTCAGTTTAAACAGTTCAGTTTATTTTTAGTATGTAATTTATACAAAAATAAAAAAAAAAAAATAAAAAAAAAATGAACGTGCTCTGCATACATTTACACTGTTACTAAAATATTAACATTAAGTAAATCTAACAGAGCCTAGCAACATTCAGCTTATTTATGAGAAGTGCAGTGAATATGCAAAATCTCTCTTTCAGGTAATTAAGATTTTGTTCACAAAAATGTGTTAATTTTTGTTTGCTCTTCTGGTATTTTCTCCATTACACAATTTTTATCATTATAAATTTTCTTAATATATATTTAATTTGGTTTTTTTACATGTTTGCTTCTAATATGTTTCATTATAAATAGAAAAATCATATATTGATGTACATAAAATGTTCATTGTTTCACAAAGAAGATTGTTTTGTTACAATTTTTATTTTGAAAAGTTGTAATTTAGTTTCACTTATTTCATGTATTTTTCAAATTATGGAAAGTCTTACTCTGTCTACTGCTGGCAACTGTTGTTTTAAGACTTTATCTAGTGGGATAGACCTACAAGTCTCTCTCCTGTGATTACTTTACTTTGTTTCTCCAAAGAAATTTAGTTAACAGTTGAACTAGTATGTTACAAATTATTCTAGTTTCTTAAGAGAGCTGCGATGTTAAAAAATGTATGAAGTACAGGACACTGTAATGGGAAGTTTAATCTTAGGCAGAAGATTTCTTTAAAAAATTTGGAAGTAGGTGTATATGTAAAGTAACACTATATTATTGACAGTTCATATTTATGGTTATGGAAGTTTTAGAGTTACCTTTTGTTTTGGTGGGAAAAGTAAATACTACAAAATTAATAAACAGAGTTTAGAGATCTTAAAGTACTACTGATTACTTTAATTTCATTAAATACTACTTCTGAGTTGTGCAAAAAACATTTTAAACCAATTTCAATGTGAGAATTACAAACACTTCAGAAAACTCGAATAGCTTTGGTGCTCAGTATTAGTTTTCTCTTCTATGGTATTGTGTTTTGAAAGTTGCATCACTTAATAGGTGCAAACAGTCATAAATTATTTCCCACTTTAGACTTTTCGACGGGGCGGTATAGCAGTTACATAAAACATAAGCTAATTTACTTTTCTATCCAAAGTGCCCAATATGTAATTAATGCTTATTTCAAACTGTTTTCGATAGCCTGAAATTAATTTAGCAGTCTCACATCAATCAAAAATTTACATTTGTTCTACAACTTTTTCCTAAATAATGTTGCTATACTGGAAACAAAGTTACAATTGTTATCCAGTAGCACACGTCATTATTGCTAAGAAATAAACCTCATAACTTTGAGCAAACATGGCGCATGTGTATGAAAAGGGTTATCTTTTGTATTTTTAATACAAAATGGCATTATGAGAAATACCAATAAGTACATGTGTCATTGTTGTGAAATAAATTTTATCTTCTTACCTCTTGTTAACCTTTGCCCATAAGGTTTCCTAGATAATGCTCTGTATAAACAAAGTTACTCATTTTCGATATTATATTAATGTTGTCACATTTTGTGGAGTTTAGTTTGTTTATTTATTTTATCTTCTCTGCTGTTTATTCTTTTTAAAGAAACTTTTACATTGTTATATAAATGATGAAGTGGTATTTGAAAAAAAGTTCAGATATTATTCTATTTTTGTATTGATATGATTATTTGGGATTTGTATTTCCTTCTCCCTGTAAATGTGATGGATTATAATATATTTATGCAATTAATTTTTTTATGTCTTGTAAGCAAAATACATATGAGAATATTTTTATAAAAATGTTTAGAAATTTAGTATTGAAACTTTGATAGTTCGTTAGCTAGTTCCTCCTGTCTCTCCCCCATTACATAAACAAATACTTGGTGTTTTTTTTTCAGTTATTTAATATTTTTAACTTAATTTTTCTATCGGCTTCTTTCTGTCAATATAAATTGTTTAATTGCAGTCTAATCTTTCACTTGTGTTAGATCTTCATTCTTCAGTTGAAAATTTCATTGCAGGGGCTATTTTTCATCATGGAATATATGCTGAAACAAACATTGAAGTGGCTTCTAACAGCTTTTATCATCAAGATTTATTCCAATTGGACACATCAACAATCGGCAAGAAAAAACATCCAGGTTTATTCAAATGTGAAAGTTGTGGCAAATTGTATCGTTATTACAGAAATTTATGTAGCCATGTCAAGCTTGAATGTGGAAAAGAACCTCAATTTCCATGTCCTTATTGTCCAGTCAGATTGACACAGAAAGGTAACTTAAGGGTACATGTGAGAAATAAACACAAGGGGTTTGAAGTACCATAATCTTTAAACAGCTACAAGCTAAAAACAGATTTTTCTTCAAGTGTATACTATGTGAAATATTGAGGTATTGAAATTTGACAACTGTCTGTAAGAATTATGACTATTTTGTAATTGTCAATAATTAAAGTAGTGATATTGATAAAAAGAGCATTTTTTTGTTGTTGTTGGTAATGAAAATATAATAAATTAAAATGTGGAGCGCTTGCTTCAGTGGCAATTTCACTAGACACCCGTTTCTTCCCTTTCCTTTTCCCACCTACTTTTGTTGTCTACTAATTTCAACTTGAAATTCTTTCAGCACTTTTGGTAAATTATTCATCATCTCCCTTTGTAATTTATTCCAATCCCCAACCACCCTTACCTATAAAAGAAAATCTTCCTGCACATTTACACCTGCAAGCAAGTGCCAGCTTGTGGTCTTGGATATCTGTTTTTTTTCATGCACCTCTCTTCATTTTCCCATACCTCATCACCAATATATGCCTTGTACACTGCCACCATTCTCTTCACCCTTTTGTCTTCCAATCAATCTCATTTCAGCTACTTCATCATATCAGTTATGGATTGTGCTCTGTGGTAATTACCAGAGGCAAATCTAGCAGCCCTTCTCACCCCCTCCAACTCCAGTATTTGGCATGTGAAATGTGGGTCTCATACTACACTACCATATTCAAGCAGTGAACTGACCAAAGTGTTGTAACCCAGTTCCCTCCAACAAATGAAGGATTTTGAAAACTTTTCCAATGTTTCCTGCCTGGTTGAATTTGCTATCAAATGTTACGCCAAGGTATTTACATTTCAAGTCTTCAACAAGCAGTTCTCTCCACCTTATAATCATATTCAACCTGTGTACGTAATAAGCAGAATCTGGGTCTCGCTAATTCGGGGGGTCCGGAATTCCGGAAAAACACCTCGCGTCATTAATGGACATCCCCTTATGAACTATGAATATAAATTTGGTTTTGTCCCCAAGAGCCTCATCGTTATCATTCATTCTTCCACTACAGTAAGTACCCAATATCCTGATTTTTTTTTCTTTTTTACTACCCCAGAAAACTACCCTGAGTTACAACAGTTCCATGGATGCCAGTGAACTGTTGTAGTCTTTGCTAACCAGTATGAATACCCATCCACCGATTGCTCCTCAGTTTATGCATTACACACTAACCATGGGGAAAAACCTCATTCTCCAGTACACCTCCTTTTAATCAAGACTCTACACCTATAATTACCTGTTACTTGTGTATGTTATTAAGTATACAAGTTCTGTTACTTTGTTCACTATACTAGTTCATCAGTAACACACTTATTACTTCAGCATTAACCTTCACTTTCCCATTTCTGCCTCTGTCCGTTGTTGTGTATTTAATTGCAATGGAGCACATGTTCCAGTGGCAATTTCCATACACACCCATCTTCTCCCTTTCCTTGTTTCAGCAGCTTCATTTATTTCTTTAGCATTTGTGATTTTTCCCATCATGGATCTAGATTCATGATTTTGATTATCTACTTCCATCCCCTCACTAGCAGCCCCTAACAAAAAAAGAAGAAGAAAAGAAAAGAAAGAAAGAAGGCACAGTCCTGACACAATCACTGGAAGCAGGCTCCCTTACAACTTCAGCGATTAATTGAGAAAGTACTTCCTAGTCCCTTATATTTAGGTGTAAGCCATGCCTAGTGATACACCGCATACCATTCTTGTTTTTGTATTTTTTTTACCCTTCATTTATATAGCCTAATATTTTAGTGACTAAATTAGGCCCTATATATTAATTTTTTAAACTGTTGATTACATAGTATCAGCAGATTTGCACGAAACATTTGCATGTAAGGAATTTGGCACATAGTTCCATTACACCTTGACTAAGTGTCTAATTAATTCTATAATATTACATTTGGTCTTGCTTACAATTATGACAGTTACAGCTGCTATTTCAAACTTTAATATTATATATATAATCACAAATGTTGTTTATTGTTGTTCTATTGCTGGTGGTTTTTATTGAAATATTCCAGTTATTCTTAGAGTATCCCATTATTAAGTTAGTTGCAGTTAGCCCAGTTTGTACATCTGTCTGTAATCTGTTGTGTGCCAGATTACTGGATAAACTTGATTTTGTTTACAACCTCCAGGACAGAACTAATGCTTCTGCCTAGTCGCACTTCCATTTCCAAGGTTACCCGTCTCAAAGCATTATTCAACTCATGACGACTTAGGATTTGCACGAGTCCAACCCCTGGTATTCTGGGCCTCCTTCACCTCTTTCTTCAGGTCTCGGTGTATACTGTAAATCATGTTTCTATCAATATCATTTCCCACACCTCCCACCACCATTATTGTCCTTAGTGAAACTCCTATAAACTGAATTGTATCCTTTATTATCTGACCTAATATTACACTATGATTAAAAAAACTTGTGACTGTTCATTTTTACTTTTTTTTGATGGCAGGAATTATTTTTTGATATAACCTGAAGGCTGTTTACCAAGTACTTAAGTTTTTAATGTCAGCTGTACATATATGTTAAAATCTGGTAAGGATTCCCATAACTTGTACAGAATTTTGTCTTTTGTTGCTTTCATTGGATATATGCGGTTTCATTATTACTGTAGATGCTTGCTTCAGTTTTTGAATTCAGTTATGATACATGGCTTCTGAACTTTTAAGTATATTCATTGTAAAACAGTATCATTTTTTAATTGCATAATGTTTTTAATAAACATTTTCATATTATATTATTTTTTAAATAAAGAAGGATAGGTAAAATAAGCCAATCACTTGCAACAAGTGAAGGAAGGAGGGCAATTACATGTGCAAAAATATGCACACTACAGTGTATCAGTATAAACTTTAATCATGACTACAGGATGGCATATGGAAAGGTGATCGGATACGATGAGTCTTGGTGTGTACACAACTGATCCCCTTGCCCTTCTGTAGTCATGATTAAGTTTTATACTGAAATATTGTAAAGGTGGTTCATGTTTTTGCATTTGTTGAAACCCACCTGCTTTCATTTGTAGAGAGTGATAGCTTTACTTTTCCTATCATTCCTTATTTTTATTGGTTGATAGCATTTCCATTGCCCCTATTATTGAATTACATTGTTTTTAGTATCATTCTAATCTTCACATTAACATTTTTTCTTACAATGCAGTATGTTGTATGCCTTGAAGGTAATGTAAGTAAAATCATTAGTTTAAAATATTTAAGGAAAACTGTGTTGAAATAGTTAAATTTTGAAGTCTTATTTCTATAATGAGATACAAAGGTGTCAGGTGTACTGTTGATATTACAAGGAACCATCTTTGTTCATTATTATCAGAAACAATAACATAAATACAAAAGCGAGTTACAACTTAATTGTAATGAATATCAGTGCTTCATTTTAAGAGAATTATTTTTGATATTTGATTTAAATTATATTAACTGAATCAAATAAATGCTTGTTAAGGGGGAAAAGTTTTGTGAATGAGTAATACTAATTTATAATAGGTATTGGAGAAAGTATCTTGTGTGATGTCTATTGAAAAAATTGACAATCATGACTTAGTCTAGCTGTTTGTAAGCAGCAGTTTCATTGCAGAGAAATTCACTGATTTGGAGCCTGGTACTTACACAGCATTTATTCTGTGATTGTAAGATGATTAGAATATACTGATGCTGTTTAGTTTATAACTATACTTCGATTTTACAATGCTCCTTCTGTTCCTTCATTTTCTGCTTCACCATCTTCAATTGTCATATTAGGAACTTCATTATTAAAAAGTTTCATTACTGTATTATCATCAGTTTATATATATAAATTGATTCTATATGTAAGTGATAAACAAGTTGTAATGTTTTTAAAATAATATTTACTAGTAACACCAATCTATTTTAATGTGATTAAAGGAAAACAACTTTATAATCTTTTAACTGAAGTATTGTTACAGTCCTGTCTCATTATCTGTTGCTGAGCAAATGTAGCTTTAGTTGTGTTTAGTGTTCCGATAAATGAAACATTATTTTTATCAAAGTTATAAACTCCGACAAGAACATGTTCCATCTTAATTTTTACAAAAATAAGCTTAATTTTGCTATAAATGTTAGCAGATTTTATAATGTTGGTGAGACTGGAAGCGTAGCACGAGTAGAATGTTAATTTCTGTCCAGGAACATTTTAAACAGTGTATTGACAACAGAATTTCACAAGCAATTAACCATGTAGGGGTTTCTCTCTTTATTTGTTTTTAGAAGCAAGAAGCAGCTTTCATTTGTAGAGAGTGATTATTTAGCATAATTAATTATTATTTAGTAAATATGCAAAAGCAGTTATTGTTGTATTTCATTTATTCCTGGAGGTTCTTCACCTCTTATCAAGGTATCTTCAGTGTCCACTTTTTGTAAAATTTATTTTTTTCCTGTAAAAAATGGTACATAAAGGATTGTTTAAATTCTGTACATTTTTTTTAAACCACTATGGACTGCATGGTTCTTTACTCTGGCAAGCTATCTTCTTAGCCCAGTATTCCTTTATCCTTTCACTGTAGTTGTATTTTCTTTCCTGGGTCCGTTTTACACCAGGTTCGGGGTGCATGTTTTGGCTGCAAGTAACTGGAAAGAATGGTATGCTTTGATCAACATTCTACACATATCCATGTTGTAAATCTTGTTGGAGTCAATTTCCAGTTGTTTGAGATTTTTTCTGGATAGCTTCATCCAGTTTCCATTAGTCGTTTTCCCTGTAAAGATGTGTTGAAGATTTTGAAGGTGAGTATCTGATTTTACACTTTTCCTCTTTCTCATGGCTGTTATAATGTTTTCCAGTTTTTGGTATAGGTCCTTATTGATCCTGAATGTATTTGCCCTCTTCTTTGACATGAATCATGGTTTTTCACACAATGTTTGTTCTTTTAATTCAAGTTTTCTGAATTGTTTCTTCGTAACCACATTCATACACTCTTGAGGCATACAATACTGATCATCAACCTGCAGTATTGTATCGCCTGAGTCTGAGGTTAAGGGAAAGAGATTTAGTTACAAATATGTTCTTACCAATGTAGTATGTTGTCTCTGGTCAGGGGAACTCGTTGTTCATGGCTAAGTCCTCATTGACGTTTGGAGTTATCCATTTACCAAGATATTTGAAAGCATTGGCTTATTTACTATTAATAATTTATTATTTTAACAGTTCCAGAAGAAATACTGGCAATTGCTCCTTAGAAATGTTATAAAATAGCTGGTGGCAGGCATTTATCACAATTTATACTACATTACCCATTATTCCATTAATAGTCCCACCAGGGTTGCATTTAGGATCTGTTGACGCTTAGGCTATACTTGTGGCGCGGTCCCTTGAGGACTTAAAACAACAAATTAAATTAAAATTTCATTACTGAATTCTAAATACACCTATTTCAGTTATAAATGAATGTAATTTCCTATAAATGCTTAATTTCAAGCAAATCATTAAAACTTGGACATCCCACCGCTGCTCACTGTTTACATCGTATACAAAATGAATATATCTTGCTTAATCTTCCGGACCTGGATGCTATGGAATTCTAGTTCGTATTGCAGGTGTATGACAGTGACTTAAATATACATTTATACGCCCTGTCCACAGTATACTGCAACCTTATGCTATAAGGATTATAAGTCCTAATTGTTGAGCTGCTAAGTTGTTACTTTTTGGTATAGGTACCCTGAAATGTTATTTTATTGTACACTCATACTTCAAAGGATTATACTGTGCATGTGCAAACATTGTTTTCATGAACATTTCAGGACTTTTGATGCTAAAACCGTTTCGCAAACAGGTTACTCTCTTTGCACATTGTTGATTACTTTTTTTTTGCCTACCTTGCTTACCATAAATGTGGCCCTGCATCCCACATAATGTAGAAATGCTCAGACTAAGTAGTGACATTAAAACTAAAAATTAATTAACCAAAAAGTCATTAATAAAATAAAATTGAATTTAAGAGTAAAGAAACTGTATTGTTTAACTATTACTGTTACTATTTTATTTATGTGGTCACATCAGAATCAATTTTTTGTTTTTGACAACCATTTGTATGGTAAAAAATATTCTTTCCAATCATGTGTCCAAACTATCAAATTGTAAAGATCTTGTCATCTATTCATGCAAATATCATAATGTGTTCTACATGTAGAACTTATATTCAATTTTATATGCATTTTATTCCAGGATTCTTGCTGTCAAATAATGTCTCAAGAAGTTATGCTGTATCACAACTGCATACAGATTTAAATCAGAAATCAACTCTGTGGACAATTGCAATACCCAGATCTAAAATGCCTGGTGAATTTAAGTGCTCTTTCTGTGATAAAGTTTACCGATATCAAAGGAACTTGATGAGCCATATGAAACATGAATGTGGAAAGGAACCCCAATTCAGCTGTCCTTATTGTTCTTGTCGATATACTCAAAATGGGACACTAAGAAATCACTTAAAGAAAAGGCATCAGAGAAATTATTTGTGCAGATTGTAGTTTAATGTAAAAGGCATGTGCTGAAATGTTGATTGCATATATTAGAAACAATTTATGCTTGTTGCTTACTGTTGATTTATGCGTATTTTCTTATTGTATACTCATTTTTAATAGAGTCCGTATTTCAGTTAACACACATTTTTATATAACCTGAGTAAAATTTTTCTTTTCGTGTGGAGTAACAATTACCTTTAATATAATCCAAATCATGATGATATTTTTCTTCACAGCTTAGAAAGTCAATCTGATGCACTAAATGAACTTTTAGTTTTCAGTACTTTCGAAGCAAAACAACATTTTATTGTTTATAATGATACTATTTTTGCCTCTGTATTGCTGATGTAATTGTGTTTTTCTATTGTTGGATTTTCGGCTAGCTAATATCAGATTGCTTAAAAAAAAAAAAAAAGACAAACAAACAAACTCTAACCCCATGTTTTCTTGGTTAAGTATGAATCGGGTAAGATCCAACGGATTAAATTTGGAATATAGTTACTGGAACATCATATCTGATGTCACAGTAGAGTAATGTTAAGACTAGCTATTTATACTGTGTGTGATGGGTGAGCAGTAATGGGCTAGCCTTGCATTTCAGAGGATGCAAGTTCGAATCCCCATCCAACCATCCAGATTTAGATTTTCCAGGTGAATACCACAATGGCCACAGTGCTCAACATTATTTGCTATTGCTTGCTCCCCCCCCCCCCCCCCCCTCAGAATGCGGGATGTAAACCATCACTGAAAGAAAAATGGTATTGGAGAAAACTGTACAAAAGTTTTATTATTTGTTACTGTAGTTTTGTTAACTGACAGCCAGATACTTTGATTCTTATCAATAACCTGCAATATATGTTTATAAATTCATGGAATTTTACGTTCTTAAACGTTTTGATTATCAGTGGAGGGCAAACTTGTGCTACTGTTCTCAGCTTGTTTTCTTTTAAAATAATTACACAATATTTTCAGTATTATATCTTGTATGATAAAGGTATTCCATGGAGCTGGTTTTTTTTCTATTCTATTTGTTCTCACTTTTGATTAACAGAAGAAGTTTTTAAATATTATCTAAAAGTTTGTAAATCTTAATGATTCTTTAACCATACAGATTATAGTATTTTTTTTTTAGATAGAAAACTATTTTATATTTATTTCAGAATGGCACTGCAGTGAAAACAATAAATACTGACATGAAATGTATTATTAACTATTAGTACCATAGTACTGAAGTTGAATGTATCAGTTAAAATTTACCAAAGATTATTTGTGAAGATCTGTAGTAATAGAAAAACAAGGAAGGATAGGAAAAATAAATCCATCACTTGCCAAGGATGATGGCAGAAGCCCACAAATAATACAGTTTACTATTTTCTTGTCATGTGGTGAAACTTGGTTTATATGCTTCTGACATCCTTGCCATGTGTCATGTTTATCTTAGGTGTGAATAAGGTGTGTCCCTCTTATTTTGGTGCTGTTGCTCTCCTTTTGCCATCATCTTTGGTACGTGGCTTATTTACTTTTGAATTCTTCATTGTTTTCTTTTTGTCTAAAAATCATTTTGCTTCTAATTATTTCAGAAGATTTGTGGTGAATTAATTAGTAAGAATATTATTATTTTTTACCATTTATTCACTTTATTGAATAACAGTGAAGTTACTGTGCAATACATGATATGTCATGATTTTGCTTGCATAACGTTAAATAATTATTTTAGCAATAGCAAAATGGTTTGAATATTTTAAGGCATTTTATATGATAAAACAGTCATTGTTACCTGTATCGTATATTAAAATTGTAGAAAAAGTTGCATCTGTACATGAACATTTTTTTTCAATAAGAGGAATTCTGATGGTATAGATGTGGGGGAAAAAAATTGTTTGTTTAGCTGTCTGTCCACATATCACAAAAACCTAATGAATGCTTTTTATCAAAATTACATGCAGTGATAGTTTATTTCACCAGTTAACATATAGCATACTTTTTATACAATTACATAGTTTATCATTGCATGGGGAAAAACCATAAATTTTAAAATTTTTGACTGTCTGTGCACTTGTCTTCCAGAAACTAATTACTGTTTTAACAAAACTTCATGTAGTGTTAACCTATGCCACCAGTTAATATAAAGGAGACTTTACATTTAGATCCTGCTGGGATCTTTGTGCAGAAATTAATAAATAGATTTCAGGAATGCTGCACTGAAAGCTTTTGTAAGCAATTTACATATAGGATATTTTTTTTATCCCAATTAGTTGATGATACAAAGGCCAAAATCAAATTTTGGAATGTTTATACGTGTGTGCACATATCAAACAGATCCATCCATTTCAATTAAATTGTATATAGTAACAGCTTATGTCATGTTAATGTTAGATTATGTTATATTTCCATGCGAAATCAATATGTTGAGAAATAAAAAAAAAAAAATCATGTAGTAGAATCTGTCCATTTAATATTTTTTGACACAAGCCTTCTTGCATTCAAAATGTTCACCATGATTATGTATGTGGTGATGGTTTGTTTAAATTGTACAAACTGTAGCAGATTGAATTTGAAATTCATTTAGAGATTTTATATCTTAGTTTTTAGACATACAAATAAACCAATTTGTTTAATACACATGCCAGGCAGCATCACTTCAAATATTGCTTGCAGACAAACTATATAAGCAGTGCTACAGTGTGTCTATGGGTCATCAACAACCATAAGATGTTCTCAATTAGTGGCAGTCTCAGGGGACAGTAAACACAAGCGATGTACAAAGACGTGTTTAAAAACATTGCACACAACCTAAATTTATTAGGAGGGGAGGATATCAAAGAAGGAGGGAGAAATGGGAATGTTCCTCGCTTTTACTGTCCAGCCAGCATTTTTTTATACTTCATGTGTGAATTAACAACACAAATCTCATAAAATCACAACCACAACTAATGTAATGTAATTTGGTTTTTAATCTTTACTAGAAATTATAAAAATAAGGAAGGATAGGATCAGTTACTTACCACAGTTGAAGGCAAGAGGACAAGAAAAAAAGTATGTATATAAAAACATATGTATACATCTTTCCCTTCACCATATGTCTCGCCTTATGTAAGTGTTGTTATTAGAAATTATCTAGGCTAAAGCAATTTTCCTGTAAATAATTGTGATTTGTTTAAATGAGTTAGTTTAGCTAAAAAAATTGTGGTGTTATCATTGAATTTAGGGGTTGTATTGTTGAAGGATTGGATATCTTGGGAACCTCATCCCGGAATATTGTGTGTTTTTTGTAAAACTAGTTCCTCATGAACTTGCAGAAAGAATCTCTGACTATAATGAATTAAGTATTTTCAAAGTTATAAATCAGCTAAATTTGATATATTTTTTATGTAAGATTTGACATATTGGTTGTGTAATATTTGAATTTTGGCATAGAATTATATTTTGGGATTTCAACTGGGTTTAGTGGCCATTATGTCGAATGTGTTAACTTCTACATCACCTAGTGGCTGCACACTGCGATATTGCAAAGATTACATGTTAACACTGCAAAAGCCTTCATTCACACATTATTGTTTGATATTTAGACTCTTACTTCCTGAAATTTAGATGCAGTAAAGATACAAGAAATTTCTAAAATAATGGCTGGTATAAAAATGGTAACATATTTTTAATCCTTATATAAATCAAGATATTTCAACTATCTTTGAAAAACATTCATAAGGTGGTTGACTGATATTAATGCAGCACAGACAAATTTATTACTTGCAGCATTAAATTGGCTTATGTATTGGGTATAAAAAAATTTCAGACAAATTTGGTTTAGGGTTAGCAAAATTGTGACTTTAAGATCTCAATGGCATATATATGTATACTAACTCAGCTGAGTTATTTGCCAGCTACCATCAGGCAGCTAACTCACTCTATTGTTGAAAAGGGAATATAATCCCAAAAATCGAAATTCTCGACTTCAATACCACAATAGCCTTCTACTTTGGTATGCAATGATTATTTTCCTATCCAAATGTTTAATTTATCCCAATTTATAGGCTTTTTTATCCTGACAGTACATATACATTATTTTATATATATCACTTAATGCGCTGCCATTGTGCATATTTATAGTGATTTATGAAACATTAATTGTAAGTTTTGTCTTTAATTTTGCTTAAGCAATGATATTTGCACCCACAGTTAAGGAAAACCTGCATTCATTTCCTATTCCAACCATCTATATTTTTTAGTTTAAGCTAGTTTTGTGAATTTACTTCATGTACATCCAAGTGTTTACTTTGAATATATACCTGGGCATTCTTTAATAAGGTGAGGACAATTTCCTTCTGCCATTATTATGTGTGGGTATTATCCTGCATAACTGATTCCAAAACTGGCATGTTGTAAAATCTTGCTTTTTTTTTTTTTTAGGTGGTAAACATTTTCTTGTCATGTGTAAATACTAATTACATGAAACTTTCTTTTTGCATATAATTTTTACAACTGACAATAGATTGAAAGAAAGCTTAGACATTATCACAATATATAGGAACCTGTTTATTACCTAAAATATAGCTCAAACTATGAAAGATTTTACATTCGTTGGAGATTTGTTAACTGCATTTGGTAATTCTGTTTTAATGTGTTATTTGGATATTAAATCATTGGAATTACCAAGTGGGGGATCCATTTTCTGTTCTCTTTTCAGTCTTATGGATAATTGTTGTTATGTTCATACATTGGTATGTATCTCTACTTATGTGCTGAACTTGTTGACGTAATTATTTTTTAAACAAAATTGTGATTCCTAAAATGAGAATGAAAATTATTATTTATTTTTCTTGAATTACAAATTAAGAAAGCACAGAGCATGAAGAGAGAGAGGCAATTGGGACAACACAACTTTGAATCCCTGTTCGGTCACCCTCATTTCAGTTTTCAATGGTTTCTTGAAACCACTCCAGGGAAATGATGAAATGCTTTCTTTTTTAAAAAATCGCATTAACTGGATTCCTCCCAATTCCTTGCTCCCAGTCCTTTTCCATCTGTAATGACCTTGACAAATTTCAAACCCATAAGACAAAAGAACATCTTCCAAAACAGTATGTATTATTTTATTATTAAAAATAAATAAAAAATCTAGGAAACTTCAGTTGACTTATTTTTCTTATATTTTGATGTTTTCCTGTATATTTAAAGTGTACTTCGGTACTTTGCTTAGTGCTAAGTAAGTTTATTTTCTCATTTAATTCACTTGATAAACAAAGTTCTGAATGCAACTAATATTTATTAAAAATTGGAGCCTATTTTGGCTTTTTTCCATGTTTGCTTTTTTTTGTGACCAGATGCACACGAAGTCATGTGGATAGGAAGAAAGGAACGTGTACATCCTGGCAGGTGGTCAAGTGCATTTGTGGACAACAGGGGACGGCGGCGACGGTCTGTCTTTGTCGCAGAATTGGGGCACCAGGGAGCACAGATGTGCCAAAGCAGCAACAGGGGCCAGCCAGGCATGTTTCCTTGTGAAATGTGTGGAAAAGTCTACAAGTGGCATCAGAATCTGACTGTGCACCGTAGGTTGGAATGTGGCAAGGAGCCCCAATTCCAGTGCTTGTATTGCTCATGCAAGACAACTCAGAAAAGCAGCCTGCTAACACACATCAGACGAATGCACCCACATGTTCAAGGGATGGGAAAACAATAACTTCCATTGATTGTAAGATTTCTGAAAGGAAGCAAAAAGTGCATATAATTGTTTGTACTTTAATTTGTGTGGATGTGTGCAGGGTCTTTCAAAACAAATTCCTTAATTTAATTTTTAAGAGTTTGCAAAAAGCCTCCAACAAATTTCTTTTAGCCACCGAAGTGATTTTTCCACTATAAGATACCAAGTAGTAAGACTAGCAGCTGGAATTGCTACCAAAACCCCTAAACTCTCAGTTAATGACTACAGATGTACAACATTCATTATTTTACACCTCATACGACATTTCGCTAAGGGCATAAAATTTGTAAATATTTAATTATTTTTTTACCACCCTCTGACAAGCTACTAAGTCTTGTTATCATGGAAGTACCAATTAAGGCCATGAAATCCCTAGATTCTATATAACTCTGCTAACAAATTTTGATAAATAGTGGCAATGGATATGAAATTATTCAGAGTACATTTTACTTGGGCATCAAATATAAGTCATTTAAATCTGAATCAAGTGAATCAGGATGGCAGAGGTCAGGTGGTGTTGTTGCTGGGGAAACTACTACTAGGTGTGTGCGTGTGCACGTGTCTCTTTGGGCATTTATTGTGCTTTGAGTATGTCAGATACAGCACATCTATAGATACACAAACTTTGTTTCTGATTACCTTATGGTGCTCGATATGTGCACCTCTGGTGATATGACAAACATCAGTCTGATCAGATGGTCCTGGCCAACATGTTCCTATTGCAGTGCACAGGTAGCCAGTTTCTTTTAACTTGCTGTACCAGTCATAGTTTGTTTTGACTGTAGGCTACTCTGTTGACTTCTCTTACAAAATTTCACTGCACCATCAAAACTGACTCATATTTAGTGATTTCTGAGATACAAATCGATTTATGTTCACCACTGAATGCTGCGTTGCTTTATCTGAACTCTAGAAGCTAAAACAGCCAACATGCCATTACACCTATCATAAGATTATGTGTCTAGAGATCTGACTGTTTTTGCTTTATTTGTCATATCCACAACACAATAATTGACTAAAATCCTGGAGAAACTTATGAATCATCCTGGTATATATATATATATATATATATATATATAGGTCGATGGTGCATGATTGAGGCCAGCAGCTAACTGAGGGCCCACCCTGTTAGTTGGTACCTTGTGGTGGGGGGAATTAACAGGGTGGGGAGTGTGGAATGTGGATTAAACAGCACAAACCCAAGCCTTGTCGAAGCTATATCGCAGAAATACAACATGCGCCAGTTGGAATGAAATGACAGTAAATACTGTACAAAAACTTTCTCTACACAGTGAATGGAAGAAACAGTAAAGAAACTTTTAAAATAATAGAAATTCAAAGGTGTTAAATACATAATTTAAACAACAGATCTGGCGTGTAGTGGTTTATATTGATAAGAAAAGGTGGGACCGGGGATAGGGGGAAATAGGAGAAAATTGCTGGGTGCTATAGAGAGTGGGAGAAAAGGGAGGACTGTGATCAGAAGTGGGCATTTTGTTTGTTGTAATTACTTTAAACATTGAAAAAATGCAAATAAATGTTAAAGTAGTTTTACAGGGAAATTTTCTTGACGTTGTTAGATCCTTTGCAGTCAGTAATCAATCTTTTTTTTATTTCTTCCATATTTTTGTTTTTATTTGCCTTCTCTTAAATACTAGTTACCTAATTACTTTTCAATGTGCCTCTTTGTGTGTTTCACTATATGTCTTATTCACACTCTTTTTAAAAGTAATTCCATCTTTGCTATGCTTTTATGATGTGAAGGATTCCACATTTAATGGGCACTTCTCAATAAGCATTGTCACCCAACACAGTTTTGGTGTACAGCAAATTTATTGAGTGAAAGTGCATTATAATGATGTCAGCTATACAGATTGTTATGGTCACAGTTCAACCGGCATATATTCATGACTCATGTAAAATACTTCATGGTTGAATTATTTTACGGTGCATAATGGATAAGAACATCAGAATTTCATCTCCAAATTCATAAGTTCTGCCACATGTTAGCTACACACAAACATACACATGCACTCCTGTGCTGCCATTCTGAAAGCGTGACTGGAACAGACAGCAACAATCAAGAAGTATTTCATAGTACACTGGCGGTACCCGACAATGATTCTCCCAATCTCTAGAAAGCTTAAAAAATTATATTCAAAATAGCTCTTTAAACTCGTAAAAATATTTTCTTTTGACTCCAACTAATCCCTAAAAATATCAACCTCAATAAATGTACGACTGCAAACCCGATTTAACTAACTTTTCTCCAAATAAAGCTCTACATCAGCAAACCACTGTCTGATCACAGCATGGTGGTGGTTTCATAATAATTTTTTCCTTTTGTTTTACAGTGTATTATTTGTCTGTAGTGAGTTGTGAAGTCTTTCTTCCTTTAGTAATTCTTTTACTAAGCACTTTTAACTCTTTTCTCAGTGAATGGTTCTTAATTGTTATGTTGGTATGTTTGGTGGTTATTTAGGCAGTTAGGTGAATCATCATATAGATTACTATTGGAGTTCTGTATATCCTCCACAACAGACATTATTTATTATTTCCATATCCTGTGAATTTTCCTGTAATTTTCAAAATTTAGGATTCATAACTACCTGGTAACTAGTTTTAAATGTTCAACAAAATTCTGACTTTTACTTTTTTTGGGGGGGGAGGGGGTGGAGGCATACCAGAAGCTGGCTGCAGTTCTGGATTATTCTACGAGGGCAGTTTTTTATTCAACATCTGGTAGGCCATAAATAAAAGACAAATGGACATGGAAAAAATATTTTACTACCAACTGTTATGTACACTTATGGTTACTTTTCAACATAATCATCTGGAAGATTCAGGCATTTGTCATACCTGTGGACAAGTTGTCCAATACCCTCTTCATAAAATGTTGCCGCCAATGACCTAAATGAGTCATCACACTGTCTTGAAGCTTCTCGTTGGTTCGGAACCGCTGCCCTCCTAACCACTTCTTCAGTTCAGCAAAAAGATGAAAGTCACTTGGTGCTTGGTTGGGACTGTATGGCAGGTGATCAAAAATCTCCCATTGAAATTGTTCAAGAAGTGGCTGGGTGGCATCAGCACTGTGAAGGCGACCGTTGTCGTGGAGCAGAACAATGCCAGAAGTCAGCAAGCCTCTTCTTTTGTTCTGAATGGACCTCCGTAAACATTTTAAAGTTTCACAGTAAACAGCTGCATTAATCGTGGTCCTCGGCAGCATAAACTCCACAAGCAATACACCTTTTCGGTCCCAAAACACGGTAGCCATAACCTTTCGGTTGTTGATGGTCTCTTTGAATTTTTTTGGTTTATTCGGTGAATTTGCATGCATCCATTGTTGGGATTGTTGTTTTGTTTCAGGTGTGTCATATCGAATACACATCTCATTCCCAGTCACAATTGATTTAAAAAAATCTTGCATGTGCATGATAACGGTCAAGGAACTTCAAAGCTGATACCATTTGGTGGGTTTTGTGGTTGTCAGCTGATGCCATTTGGTGAGTTTTGTGGTTGTTGGTCAACATTTTAGGGACCCAGCAAGCACATATTTTTTGTAGCATAAATTGTCTGTTACAATAGAGTACAGCGAAGATCTGGACACCTCTGGAAATTTTATTGATAAATCACTTATTGTGAATCTGCAGTTTTCTCTTACCACTTTGTCAACTTGTTGAACAAGGTCATCTGTGGCGACAGATTTGTGTCCTTGACCTTCTTCATTGTGCACATCAGTTCGGCCTTCTTTAAATTTTCTGCACCATTCACACCCGACACCTACACTCATAAAGCTCTTTCCATACACTTGGCTCATTCTTTGATGGATTTCTGCTGCACTGTTCCCTTCTGCTCGCAGAAAGCGAATAATGTTTCGTAACTCGCACTTTGCGGAAGAATTGATCAATGTGGTCATGTTTCTGTAACTGCAGTTCAGCACAGAATATAGTCACGAACGCAGCAACAAGAGTGGTAGGGGAGACGCGCAATTGTCTACTGCGCACATCGCTCACCTGCCATTCGTCTGGTCTCTGTGCTGTGCAATCGGAGGTTGAAAAAAAAAAATGATGTCCCTCATACTTCATGTAGATTAATGGTCTTTGTTGTATGTAGTCCCCATATTACAATTGGTTTTGTCATAGTATTCGTAGCCTCATATATTTTATTGTTTTCCTTACTGTGTAAAGATGGTAACTGCTGGATACTATGTCCTTAAATTTTTTCATTATCTTGGCAAGTCTTTTCGCTCCTTTCAAGAACATGTTCTTGAAAATATGCTACTCTTCAATTTTAGGACTTGCAATGCTGGTTGAGGTCCATGTAGTTGGTGAATGCTTTGGTTTTCTGTTACTTCTGTACACATTTGTTGCTGTTCCCAATTGGATGTGAGGAAAAGTCATTCAAATGACTGGGTTTAATTGAACCACAGGGGGAAACATTTATTGATTATTGTGTGGAAAATATCATACGCCCATTCTCATTATATTTTTGATTTTTAGAAATAACTTAGTACGTATGTGTAGAAAGCGTGACAGGTATTGAATAGTTCAGTACTGGTTTTTTACAGTTAAATGCCTGAATTAAAGGTGGAAACTTTTGTTGATTGCTAATTTTGGAACATTTTACTCTTCATTTTGAAACTTTACAGCTTAAATAGCTAGCTTAGAAGAGAACTGCATATCACCATTAGTAAATTGATATTGTAGTTTTCGTAGCATTTTATAGGCATAGAAATGAACAAAGGAGGTAGAAATGAAGTATTATTGACATTTGTAGAACTATACAAAAAAAAAAACTATTATGTCATTCTTAATTTTTCTGTTAGTAATTTCTTCAAAGTACTTGTGTGTGTCAATGTGAGACTTAAACCAACCTATAAATTTCATAAAGTTGTTATTTAATGATTTATTTCTCAGAAGAAGAATAAATCTTTGTAATACTATGTACATTTAAGGCTGCATTAAACATATAGTTTTCCCAGTTGTTTAGGGCTTCAATTTTCTTCATTGTAGTTGTGCAAAAAAATTACCTTATCTATCCTAAAGACAGTTTAAAGAAGAATATTACTATTGTTAATTCCAGATGTGAAGTGGCAAATCTCAAATCTGGAGCTACAAAACAAGTAAATAATCTGATCTATTCATACAAGAGAAAAGGGCTGTGAGTGGTGGGTGTATTTTATCTTTCCTTTCCATATAAATTTTGCCACATGTTATTTCTTCCTACTCCATTGTTCACAACAGTTTATTCATCTCCAAAATAAAAAGTTAGAATTCCACATGGTAGCAAATAACCTTTGATTAAGTTAATTTTTTCAATCAATAGTATAATGTAGAAAGGTGAGATTACATTTGATGTTTCCTATACTGCTTTATTAATATACTCTTCTTGCAGAATACTGTGTTGAACTGGGGAAAAAAATGTTAATTTTATTAATTAAATTTCGATAGAAAAATATGACAGGTTTTTTTCTATGTATGTTGAAAATGAATTAAGATGATGTTTAAACATTTATGAGGTACTGAATTAATACATCAGGTAGAGTAACTGTCAATATGGACAGTTATTTAAGGGGCAGAAAAAAATTCAGATCTAACAAAAAGGAATGAGTAGGCAAGGAATGAACACATATAACATGAATTTTTTTATCTGAATTGTTTCTTTCTACTGTCATAAACTTGTTTATGATAACAGAACGGGAATCCTGGTTACAGGACATCATAAATTCAATCAATATTAGAGATAGGAAGCCCTATCACTCACCATAACTGAATTCTCAAGAGTTTCAATGAAACAAAAATAATTGAACAGAACAGATACTCAATATTTCAATTGCACCTTATTCATTTGAAAGTGTGTATCATATACACAGTAAAAACATGGGCATCCACTGTGATAAATACTCATTTTGTTAAGGAATATTCATCTGTTTTTGGTTCATAATGCTGTGCTTGGAATAATGTTTCTTCTGTTTGCCTCTTTTTCTCAGTCACTGCTACTACCACCTTTCCTTCAGTTTTGGTAAATAGCATGTTTGTTTTCTGTATCCTAGTCCCAATTTATTCTTCTACAAGAATTATAATTTATTGAAAAATATTTTATGTTCAGTTTTAAATCGGTTAACCAAATTCTACAATAAGCTTAAGGAATTTAAGCTTACTAGGTACTAGAATTATAAACTGTATTCATATTTCTGGTAATCTAAATGATTGAGTGGTCTGTGTCAGAATATATGCTTGCTTGGGGAGAACCAAACATTAATTGTGAACTGTGATCATGCCTAGTGCCTATTATTACTATTTGCATTGGTACATCGTATGGGTGCCAAACTTTTGTACTATTCCCCCAATACTTAAGGGTATGCAACAAATGAAACAGTACACTTCATGAAAATTAAAAGTTTATATACTTGAAAGTTTTCTTAGATTATCAGGTACCAGTTTATTGAATAAAGCATGGAATCTATCAGACCGATTAACTTACCATAGACTGCAGGTAGGCACTACACAATCAGTTAGTCGCGGGCAAACTTTCATCACATATCTCCCAAGTATGGATGATATTCTAAGTCATTTCCAAAGCAAAGTTTGCCATCAAGTGTTCATAATTTTCTAAGCTCGGCACTTCTCATCTGCTGAAAAATTTAAGGTACAACTTCTACATCACAAAGCACCTCTCAGCACACCTGTCCTATCATCTCCAGTTACTGTGAAAAAATGCTTGCAACAGGAAACCTGGCACCTCTATTTATAGGGCCCAGCCAAGACTATGTAAAATCGACCTTTGAACTAGGAATGAAATCCTTAAATATGCTCCAATCTCGCAGAAATTTTAGTACGTTATAGTCTTGGTTTTTCTCATCATTTCGTCCCATGAGGTCTTGAGCCCAAAATGACCTTGTTTAGGAGATATTAAGTTTTAAAATTATAAAACTCAAAATCTTGAAATACTCACAAAATTTCTACTTCCCCGGTCTGATTCTAATATCAAAACATTACTTACAATTTCCCCCATCTTTTGATTGGGCTCTATTTATTTGTGTAAAACCTTATTTCTGCCATTATGGTGCAATCATTACCAATCTTCTATAATTTATTTCTCCTGAATCCCCATTCTTATGGAGCTGAGATAAACACTATCTTATTTGGAAAAAATTTCCCTATCTTGTAGTATTATTTTCTGACCCCTAAAGTTTTTCCTTCATTATTTCAATTGACCTTCCAATGACTATTTTCCACCCTTGGAGCCATACTGAAAAAAAACAAAAATCTTACTTTTCACCCTTAAATATTATCAGAATAGCAAATTAAAATATTCATGATCAGCGAATTTTTCTCTTTAATATGAACTTAATTTTAAGCCTGTATCTCTATATTATTTCCACAAATAACAAAATCATTCAGTACCTGTTTTTGCCTAAAAAACCTATTTATATTTTCCCTTCTAGGTTTATTTTTTCCTATAAGGGGCATCTTTTTGTTCTGAATCTAATGGTCTATTAATCTTTCCGATATCTTGAAAGCTGTATCTTAAAAAAAACCAAATTTTAGTCTGGCCTCGCCACATTGTGCAATATTCTAAATTTTGCTGTAACTTTCTTAATAGATTTTGGTGGCTATACATGTTATACCTTAAATTGATCATTATTTTCCACTGTATCTCTCGAAATGGGGGATGCTAAAAAAAAATATTTTGACTTTTGAAGCTTTGAATATTTATGACGATGTCTGGATTTGACCTCCTAAAGTGCTCTCTAACCAAGAAAATACTTTTAAAAGTGATTTGCTATGTAACTGACATATGTTAAGTTTGCGTTAAACTGTTGTCGAGGATATATTGAAGATATAATAGGTATATCAGGTATATTACATCTGGTGACTCAGCGGTTAAGATGCTTGCTTTCAACAGTTTGGGATCCATTCTTGATTTCAAATCCTGGTGGGGCCAGTAATTTAGTAGTTTTTGATCATATGAGCTATGCCAGAGCCTTCAGCCATTTAAATTCCATGTTAAATGTAGGTTCAGCCGTGATAAAGGCAGAATGCACAACAAATCGAAACTCTTGTCAGTAGGTTGCAAGACCACACAAATTTATTTAATTTAAATCATTGACTTGATAAAGAAATGCATCTAGAACAATTTGAAGATTGACCAACAACCATTGGTATTCATAAACAGGGCCATATGCATAACACAATTGCATAACTCAGGTGGAACAGTGAGCGACAACCAACTGGTTGACAGGGGTTCAGGTAGACACTGACTGTATCTTTGAATCTCATGCTAAAAGGTTTCCCAGGCATGTCTGGTTTTGAAAGTACCATAGGGAAAACTACCTACTTGTAAAGTAGTTGAAGCATGAATCTGACCATGGTCTTGATGGATCCAGCTTGAAGACAACCTATACTTTTTTTTTTTTTACATTTGCGGGTGTGTCATATATACTGAAAAAAGTACTTGCTTTTAAAAATACTAACAATATAGAGGTATAAATTCTTTGTCTGTTAAGGCCATACAAATAAAACAGTTGTTCCAAGTTTATAAGGGATTGTTTCGTTGGTTAAAAAATATTTTTTTTTAAAAAAAAGGTATACAATAAGTACTTATTTAGTTATATGAATAGGTTCCACTGAGTTATGATAACAATCTCTTTACTGTCATTAAATTATTCATACACTGCTTTAATTCCTGTCGTCTTTTTGAGATTATCATGCAACTAAGAATGTTTTCAACTTATCATTTGTAAAATGAAATTGTGTGCATGCTGTTATTTTTTGATTATTTTCTTTCTTGTTTTCAGCATGATGTTGCTATCATTCTTGTAGTTTCACATTATTGAAAAGAATTTTTTTTATGTTTCTAGATGTTAGGGCTGCTGTTTATGCTCAATATATTCTCAGCTATCATTAGAATCTTTACTCCAATTTATTTTCATGTCTGACAAAAATTCCTAATTAAACTGATTTTGAAGTCATCAAAAAATTTGGATGCATGCTAATTTTCTTTTCTAAAAAACTTAATATGTATTTTATAAAAACTTGCTTTAACTTTGTTAACTCTTATTATCAGGCAAATACTATATTCTGTAGTGGTGTATTGAAATATGTTTTGCTTATTATTGCACATCAAACTGTGCTTTCAACTTCATGTGAATCTACAGAACCCTTGTCTTATTTGTCATATGTTGTTAGTCAACTTGTTTTAAATATATTTAAATAGGATAATGTTAATGGCACTGCTGTTAGGCAATGAAAATAAGATAGGGTAGGGAAAGTAACTTGTCAGTTACTACAGATGAAGCAAAGATGGTAAGACGAGCACAAAAAACACAAATACCCTTTAAAATATTTTGGTTAACTGAAATTTTGTGCAGTGTGTTTGTGTTTTTTTGTGCTCATCTGGCTCTCCTGCCTCCATGTATGATAAGTGACTCTTTGAATTAGATAAAGCGATCAACAGAATGACGAATACAGAAATAAAAGCAATTATATTTATATATTTAAATAATGCATTTAAAACAAGTAAGTATGGTTTGTATAAATATATTTCATGATTTTTTAATGTCTGAAGAGAGAACTCTAACTTTCCAAAATTTCTAATACCTTCATTAGTTTTTCAGTAAATGTACATCACTGTCATGTGATTAAGGGTTCACCAGGAGATATTGGGAATCTATATTTGCCCTGTTTTCTTGTGGTTGTGTGTCTGTGTGTGTTGGGGGAGAGGTGTTTGCCACTGCCCCTCCTCCATGGTTTTGGTAATTGGATCTATTATTCCTCTTCTAATTATACCCTAGAAGTTTCTTTTATTTAAAATTTTTCTTTATTTGAAATCAAATGCATTTACTCATTAAATTTTGCACTTATAATTCTGTTTCTTAATCTTGTCTTTTAAAGTACCAAAATCCTTTCATTCTTATGCCAGATGTTGTATGGTGTTACTATAATTTTTGCATTTTTTACAATTATTTGTTTTTGAGTATGTGATAATTCATATAAAATTCTATTTTTTCTTGTATTCATAGTTTTTGCATTTTAAAATCATTTTCTTCTTCTCTTCATTACAGCAGATTTATGGATCAGTACTTCTGCATCATACCCTGAATCCTTCAGACAGTTCAACAAAATTGATGGTAACAATGGAGCTTATGAATGTGAGAGATGTGGTCGCATTTATTCACTGAGAAGGGTACTTTTGCGCCACCTGCGTTTTGAGTGTGGCAAGGAACCACAGTTTCAGTGTCCTCTATGCCTGGTACGGACAACAAGGAACAGCACTCTCCTGAAACATCTGAGAATGAAGCATGGTATCCCTGCTTAATCTTCATCAAGATATTTTGCCTAAAAGTATTTCTGTCTCTATTATTTATTGTACAAGCAATTTGCAGAACTTTAAATTAATAAAAAGATTTATTGAAAATAATAGTTGTATCATTTTTAAATGGAATGTTCTGACCAGTCAAAAATTTTCCTAAGATGTATTATAAAATTACTTCCATTGTGTTCAAGCCACATTGTTACCATTTTTAATTTTTTCTGTGTTTTTATTTTGTGTCATATTTTATTTGATAAAGTAAACTTTGTTGCCTATCAAAAACCTTCACTCTTTTTTTTTTTTTTCTTTTTTTTCCTTTAACAATTAATACCTGAGAACTGATACTCTTTACACTGAATAAAAATATACTCCAGTTCATCCAATAAAAGTTTCCTTTTTTTCTCAGAGTTAAAAATACTTTTGAGTTGTTTCCCTTATTAAATAAATTCTGTTTATCTGAAAGAAAAAAGAATGTCTCCTCTCAGCAGAGGGTAAAATGATGAAAAAGAAAATGTACCACTGCATCTTAAGTTTAGTTTTTCATTAATCTTCCTTCTGTTCTACATTAATCAGCTTTTGTAACATTTGTGTGTGAATATTTAATGATTTATTACTGAATTTGTTTACCATTTTGAATATACTGATTTGATTATATTTACTTATATACCATAGTCATGACAAAGACATAATGCTTGGCTATTCAGAATTCTGTCACTTGCTATCTGAACTGTCCTTTGGGTTCTCCCAGTCCATGATGTCATACAATTTCATTTATTTGTTTTTTTTTTTTAATTTTTTTTTAATTTTTTTTTTCTAAAAAAGTGTATATGACCTCCAAGAAGGGTATGGTAGCTTAGTGGTTACGGCACTTATTTTCAAAAATTCCAGTTTCAAATCCTGGTGGGGCAAGGAATTTTTAAGAGTTGTGTTGGGTCATATGAGATGCACCAGGATGGTGCATGATTTGGATTCCATGCTATAGCTCACAGAGGAAAGAAACTAGCTGTTGTACTTTTGACACAATGGCTTAGTATGCCTTCTTTAGGAGGATCCAACTAACCTTTGGATTGTGGACTAAATTATTTTAGTTTTAGACCTCCAAGTAATTTGCTAATATAATGTATTAAATTGATCTGTGCACTGAGTATGCTTAATTATAAAACGTTATTGTTCAGTATTAGTTAATAACATAATTGTGTTTTATACACTCCTCAACCAAATGATTTTCTGAGGATGCAATTTTCTATGTGAAAGATGTAAAATTGTTACACAATATCTGGCATCATTTTACTGACAGCAAACATTAGTTATTTTTAATGTTTTTTTTTTTATGTAGTAGTACAGTTGGCAACAAGAGCAGTGAGTAAGATTTTTCTGCAGATCTTCAAATATTTCATAATTTTATCACACACTTCAGATATTTTCAGACTGATGTCATACACCATTGAAGGTGTAGTAGATTTTACAAGAACAACTCTTGTGTTAGGAAGCCCCTTTTCCCTTTTAATTCCAGAAAACACTTTCTGCTGTTTTCTCATACCAGACTATCATTAAAATGATTGCAGGAACACGGCCCATATTTGATTTATATACTTTTCTATAATTATAAATATTCTTAATGAAATGCTGGCACTAGCCACTCCTACAAATGATCAAATATTCTCAGGAACAGCTAGGCATCCTTTTCTTCTTGAGGTATTACTAAAAGCATTCTCATACTCTTATTTGTTAATTAACAGGTAAAATAGAACTAACTATATCTGCCACATATGTATAAAAATACCTGGCAAGAGTACAAACAGGAGCATTTTTGTCTTTTTTGTTTGCTGCAGTTCTGTCACCTGTCTTTCTAAGTTACCAGGGAATGATTCATTGTTCTGCTTAAAAGGTTTCCATAGTTCATTGGTGCCGTTTTGCATATTGAAAACTCACTGGAAAAACATTTCCGATAAACCCCATAAAGTTTATTGTACAGTGCCATTTCACACTACACTTTGAACTTGAAGTAACGCTTCAGAGAGAACTGTAATTAACAATGCACTTTTGACAGAACAAAATTATGGTTGTTTTCTCAAAGAGCGGTGTGGTGACATGTGGACAATCCGAATTAGAATAGCTTTTTCAAAAAACATCATAGCAATACTGTCACTGTAGTGGAATAACCCATGTGATGTCTTAAGTGAATCTGAGTCTACGTACTGTGTGCCTGATGTTTTTTGGTGCTGTCGTGTGTTGGTTATTTCAAATGCGCTGGCCCATGCATCCAAACACCGCATATGTGTAACACTGTCAGTATATATAATAGCTAAAATAAGGAGATCATCAAATGATTGAAATAAATATCCACATGTTGTTCTGTGTTCTGTACCCTATTTTATCTGAGACACACAACATGAATGAAAAGCTATGTAGCTTGGTTCAAAATGCTCCCCCCGCTCCTTTTTTTTCACATAGCCCAGCAAAGTTTTCTACTCAACCCTCCCCCTTGACCGAGTGCTGTAGTTTATCAATGCTCCCTTAGTGGTTGCTTGCTTTTTAATCTATATATATATGTTGGTTTAAAAAATAATGAAAGGTACAAAATTTGAAAATAATTTTTAAGAAACAAAAAACCAATTGCAGAAAAGGTGAAGCTGAGTTAACCAGAATTGGCAGATTCCCAGCAGAAAATATATATGAGAAGAACTGTTACAACTCTTCTGATTGTGAAATGTATTTTAAAATTATTACTATCTGTTTGATAAAAGTTTCTTTGCAAAATTTATTTTTTCTGCTATTGAATAAAACTTTGATGATATTGATATCTAATTATCTTGATTTATTACTTGAATTATTCATTGTTTAGGATTATTGAATTTCATCAAAATTTGCTTTCGAGATGTAGTTGTTTCTTAGTAGCTTTTACTTATGATTTTATAAACACAAACCTAAGAGTTCACAAACCCATGATGTGACTGCTTAGTTTTGGTTGTACAGAGTCTGCCTTCAGCCTTGGCTTTATAAATGATTATGAAGACAAGGGTTTTTCTTCAGAAACTGAACATGCTGAATGGCTCTCCAGGCTGCCTAGTGAGTGCTGAATACTGTCACTTTCACTTCACAGATCAAAGATTGTAACACTTATTCTGTGAATTCCAAACACGTGATCCTCTGGATCTGTCATGACAATATCTTCTTTCTTCCACAAACTCAAGAAATAAATAGTTACTGCATCTGTGACTCTAGTTGTGAATTTTGAAGTGTATGGGGTATGAAAATGTATTACCAGCAAACTGTCATAAGAAAGGCATCATTTTGTATTCCTGGAAAACATAGGATGTGAATTAGATGGCAGGTATTAGCAGGGGGGTATGGGTGTCTGTTAGGGCAAAAGTGAAATAAGAAGACCTTAGAAACAGTTTTCTTGAATATTTTTGATATATTTAGTTTCTGTTATGTCCAATTAATGAAATAAGTAAAACAACATGAAAATGGACACTTCACTGAAGATTTTTTTTTTTAAAAAAGAATGGCTATCATTACCCAGTTAACTGGTTAGTGCATAATATTGACAGAACTTTAGTTTTCTTGACAAAATTGAAAATTAATACAATTCTAACCACTCTTGTGGATTTACAAATTAATCATTTACTTTTTGTACATTAGAAACACATTAATGTTTGCTAGCACAAAATTTACAAATCAAGCACTGTTCATCATCAGTCCAGATGTGCTACATTTTTACTCTCTTCACAAGACACTTTTCACCAGATGGCGCGGTCTCTGTGTACACATCTGACTCTGCTTGGTGTGTCACTTCTGCACAAATACGGCTGTATGCCAAAATATTGTGCTTCTCTTGCATTTGTTTTCTTGTGTTCGTCGTCCCAGCTGCCTTCATCTGTGCTAAGTGTTGGGTCATATTTCCCCATCCTTCCTTATGTATATAATTTTCCCCTCCCATTTTACGTAGTGCTTGTTTAACTACATTAATCATACAACAATTATAATATATTAATATAACTTTATCAGCACTAAAGAAAACTCACTTGCTTCGGGAGGACGCCGGTTTGAATCTCCATCCGGGCATTGGGTTTTCCATGGTTTTCCCAAATCACTCCAGGCGAGTGCCGGGATGCTTCCTTTCAAAGGCCATGGCCGAATTTCTTCTGATTCCTTGTCCCCAATCCCATCCCACCTCTAATGACCGCAACATTGATGAGGTGTAAAGCCATAAATAAAAAAATAAAATAAAAAATTGAGAGAGATAATAGCAGCAGAAATTAAAGTCAGACAGCCGAAAACACACTGTGTTATCTGTTTGGCAAATTTAGGACAACTGAACTGCCAATTGTAATAAGGAAGAATTGCGCCCTTTAGGGAACTTTCAACAAAATTAGCAGGTTTCTAGCATTATTCAGTATAGGCTCCTACCAACAGTAGGCTCCCATTCCTCTGTTCTCCCCCATAAATGTTCTTGACCACATGTTAGATTATTCTGTTTTGTAATTATAAATGATTGGAATGAAGATTACAAGAAACTTCATGGTGCACTCTGATAATCACCAAATTTTAATAAATTTCATGTTTCCTAGTTTGCTATTTGCATTGCCATCTGTGTTAAATATCCGGAACTTTACTGTCCACACCTCTGTTCTATTCAGTTCTTATGGTAGTATTACTGTTCTGTCTGTTCAAATCAAATGATTTCAGTCCTTTCCAAAACCTCAATATCACTTAAAATGTAATGAATTTGCTTGGTATTGGAACTCGAATTTTTTGTTTCTATTTTATAATATACTCAAAGTTTTTTTGACAAGAACATTAACACTTTTATGTCAGAAGTTTAATTTATAGCAGAAGTATAAAAATACTTTGTAATTGTGTTAGTATACTTACTTTCAATATTTTGTAGTAATGTCTTTTTTGTTCTTGTGTAACATCATGTTGTAACATTTCTTGTTTTCAGTAACAGGTGTTTCGTCAATGTCCGAGATGTATTATGAAAGCAGTTTACATTCCTCAACTTATTCTAATGCTTCTGTCAGTGAGTTTTATGATTACAATTCAAAAAATCAGAATCTGAAGAATTTCAAGTGTGTGAAGTGCAATAAATCGTACATGTGGAAGACTACTTTGGCACGCCATCTGAGATACGAGTGTGGGAAACCCCCACAATTCCAGTGTCCATTCTGTGCCAAGAGAAGTCACAGGAAGAGTAATCTTGAACAGCACATCCGTTGTCATCACAAACTGTAATGTACCTATTGTACTCAGTGGTGTTGTTTCAGGCAGCATTTTTATTTGACTTTTGAACACTTTTTTTTTTTTTTTTTTTTTTTTTTTTTTTTTTTTTTTTTTTTTTTTTGCGGTATGTATAGTCTTATATACGTCTCTAAATATAAAGTTATTATCTTATTGTTTCTTACTTCAGATTTATGGAGCCATGTAATTATTATAGCTGTCATTTTGTCTGCCACTAACAATATGTATATGATCCAGGCATATGGATAAAATCGCCGTATATTCAAGATAAATTTTCAATAGTATCTTTGGTGCTGTATCTTCTTTTCATCATAACACATTTCCACACTATCAGTGTTGCTGGAATAAAGTTTTGTGTTTTATTTAGATAAATCAGAAACAACATAAAAATCTGTCGGTAAATAATCATTTTTTTCACATTTGTCTCCATCTATACTGTTTCCAGTATGAAAAAATGACCATTTGATGAAAAATGTTTTTTACTTCAGTGGAACTTCTCTAATATGAAACTCAAGGGCCTTAAATAAACTTCCAATTACCAAAAATTCAAAGTAGGAAGTTTTGATAAAAATAGATAAAAATGCAATCAAAACATCCTTAAAAATTGTGTTTTAACTTCTTTATTTACACATCACTTTAACTTATTATAAACATACTGTACAAAGCCAGATTTAAAGTTTAGTAAAAAACGAGAAATTGTTCACTTTTTGGCATCGATTTGTGTGCAAAGGCATAAAGTTCTGGAATTTATTTAAAGCAGTGAAGAGAAAATTGTATTAACTTGACCTATGAAGTGATGTCAACGTTTGCAAATATAGTGTAGAACCTCTGAAGTATTTGGGACTGCTCTACAATGTTTTCCACTTCTGGCAGGTCCGTTTTCTTCAAGAAAACATCAGCTAAAATTTTTGTGTCAGTCAGCTCACTGCACACTGCAACATCATTGTTAATGTCCACATAATCATCCAAAGAAACTTGTTCATTTATCTCTTCCCAAATGTCTACTGGAGGCACAGTTTCATTCACAACAGAAGTAATTAGCATTTTTCTTAAAACCTACTTTATGAAAACAGTTAGCGACATTTTTTTGAGTCAAGTTTTCTCATGCATTGTTACACATTCTTGTAGTTTCTAAAATATTAATCTTCATTTTGTAGTTCTCAGAAAGAATATTTTGTCCTACAAGGTACCCATAAAAATTAAGTTTTTAATTATGCATTGATCCATTGATTGCACAAAAGATATCATATTTGGTGGAAAAAAATAAAATAACTTTGTAACATACCTTAGAATTTCGCATAGCGAAATTGGTTTACAGAATAGCAAGCTTAGTTGAAGTACGTGATACCGAAGTTTTAAAGTCATTTTTATAATTGATTCAGGAAATAATTCAAAACAATATAGCTAATATAGGCAATAATTCAAGTTTAAATGGTAAATTCAAGCAATAAATTCGTTTAAACAACTGTGGAAAAACTGAACCTAAGATCTGGATATGCAATATTTGGTTCTGATATAATTTTGCTAAATCAGTATTTTCTTCACTTTAAAGGTATTCAGGAGAATAAATAACCCGAAGACAATAAAGTTTGTAGCTAGAGAGAATTCTACTTATAGAATGAATATATTAAATGTAAAATGCTGGTATAGAAACTTGTCACGTAATTTTCCACTTTGAAATTGAAAATTTCAGATGTTAGGAAAAATATAGGAAGTCAACTTGTAGAAAGAGAGTAATGTAATCTCTGTTGAAACAATATACTAAAATTTTTGGAAGTTTCATGTAGTGTAAAGATCGTTTCTAAATATTATATGGTAAAAGCAGACACATGTTCAAAGAAAAAGTTAAACATTTCGGTCATATACAGAAATCCAGAGAAAGAAATTGTGTTCAAAGTAAGGCTTAACTACGTACAAAAAATTCCTAATAAGTTTCACTTAAATCTACTAAGGCATTGGATTGAGATAGAATGAAATGTTTTGGCACCAACGACGATTGGTTAAAATGGCTTGGTTAGAAAGTATTCGCCTGGAGGAGTTTACAGAAAAATTAATAATAAATCGAGGAAAGTAGTTAGAGACTTCAAATTTAAACTGTAACCATTTTTAAATATGTAGATTTGTTTAAAGATACTTTCAAGTCAATATCTTTAATAACTCGGGAAATAGTAATGAGTCAGACTCTACTTTTGGTTTGCAAATTTTATTTCATCCCTTTTGAAATAGTAAACATGATTTATTTGACATCAGATAAATGAGCAGATAATTAAGATTAAAGTACAAGTTGTTTCAGTTTAGTAACTGCAAAATTACAAAAGTTATTAACAGGTTTTGGGAATCACATTAAAATATTTTTTATGACAAAACTATTAAAGTTACAGAATTTTTAATAAGGATTAAGGTTGACACTATTCTCAAAATTTCAGAACGCTAGGAACATTTTTAACTGTCAATGTCAAGATATCTGATGTAAGCTTTCAGGCGTAAGATACGAATCTGATCAGCTATCTGACGATTCTCATTTGAAACCCGGAAGTATTGTGTTCCCACAGTCTGTTTCTCTAAACATCCACCCAGATTTTTCCTCAACCCCAGTCTTCAAGATACAGTAAGAGCAGTACTATGCAACATGGTGGTGCAAGTTAGGCACGAGGTGGGGCAGATGATAACTTCAGGCAATCATGAGTAACTTTTAGGAGAGCATGTGTAGAAAGAAAACACCTCATTTAGCTAGAAAGGCATTGTGAGGTTGGTCTGGCTCAAATGTATTGGTCGAATTTGCAGTTGACCTTCAGAAATGTTGTCTGATGCCATTTCAGTTTGTGACTGCAATAATTTTTCAAGAATATAATGTATATCTACCAGTAATAGACTTCTGACTTTTATTTTGACTACCTTTTTTAGTTTGGGTTTTATTTTTTTTAAACTAAGTGGCGACCAAGTTACACTTGAAAAGCTAAAACTGAAATTATCCTAGGAACTATCACGGTCAAAGTTAAGACTGAAGGTTTTACACTCACCCCAGTGCAAGCTCGTTTCTTACAACTTCACATTGTCTGTCAGGAGTATTAGGAGCTGTGCAATTGCCCATAAATAACAAAATCATTATGTTCTGCTTTCTAAACTTAATTTAATAGCCAATTTATAAAAATCTTGTTTGTCATTTAAGCTTATTTGTTAGATTTGTGCTGTAGTGGTTTTGTTTTAACATTGAAACAATGAGGTGAAGCGGACTATTCTATCATGAACAATTCAAATTAGCTAAAATACAGTGTCTTTACTGTTTTATCCTCCACTGTAGTAGCATTCATCTCCAAAAATTAAAGTTTTGTCTGGCAAACATTAAAAAAAAAACAACACAGACTCATCAAAATTAAAAAAAAAATCTTTTCCTCCATCATTTGTTAGACAACGTCTTTCCAAAAAATTGCTGCAACTTCATGAACATCCCCACTTTTCCCACTAACATTTTTGAATGTTATCCCGGTCCCCTCCTTATATTTGTCCAACCAATCACTTTAAATTCAATTTTGCCTAAACTGGAGACAAACTATTCAGCTTTGGCTCTCACAAGTGGTCCACTTAAGGGAATTTTTCCTTTATCTTGTTCAAGTTTGAACAATTTATGTGCACATTCGTCAATGTCAGGCCCTTATGCTCTTTTACGGCCTTCGTCACTTACTTTATCAATACTGTCCAAAATATTTCCCTCGTTTCTAAGATACATAGATATTGTATTTGGTGGAATTTCAAATGCTTTTGTGATATCACATTTTTTCTTGGTTCCTTTTTCAACCACATGTATTGTGGTTATTTTTCCAGCAAATGTTAATTTCTTGTGCTGAACCCTTGGCTTGGATGACAGCTTATTGATCCAGTCAAATGTAAGGTATCAAACACACTTAAAATTGCATGGAAAATAGCAAATAAAACACAAACACAAAGACGGACTGTACACTTCTAATGTACTCTTAAGATTGCACACAAAACACCAGACAATATTCCACAGTTGATTGAGCTGCAACTGGATTACAAAACAGTGATACAGATGGCTGGCTGGTTGATGAATCACCGCATTGTAGGAAACAATAACAATGGGCAAGGGCAGGTCACATGCTGTGGACAATGCCATTAACAATTACTATAAAAGATAGACATTTTACAAGGTAGCCCTCAAGAAAAACATGTTTCAACAAACATTAATTTACATGAGAATTAAATCTTCTTTTCCTAAATACAAACAGATTTTCTTCAAATTAATGAAAAATATAATTATAGTAAATATTTTTATACTAGTTTGATACAAAATTCAAGGGACCAGAAGAAAATTTCGAATTATCGAGAAGTTTGAATTAGAGAAATTCCACTGCATTAAACCAAATTGAGAAAATGCTCCAGTAGCAATTTTCCTACACACCTACTTTTCCATTACATAAATTTTCGCTTTGCTTTCTTTAAGGGCTTTAGTATATCCTCCCTTAAATTATTCCTGTTTCGTACTCCCTTACCTATAAATGAAAAATTTACCACTCCTTAATATCTGAAATTAAGTACTAGTTTATGCCTATATCTATCTTTTAATCTATTACCTCTATTTCATTTCCAATATATGTGCAGGTTTCTTAACCTATACATGCCTTGTAAAAAATCTAAATGCACATGGCACTATGTCGCGTGGTAATCGCCGAGTGAAGAATTACCTTCGACTTACCCCAGCTTGCACGTAAGTTCATCCAGCCTCCTCGCCATCAACTTTTGGTTCTTCCCATTGGCGTCTGCAAGTACGGGATGGAAAGCACTAAAAAATCACTCTAACTACTGACTAGAGGTATTGTTGTAAATGACTTCAGAGAGATTTTGAACAGGCATTTATTGTTGAATTCTTCGGAGAGACAAGTGTATTGATACAGTTGAATGGCACATCTTAATAGGCACAGAAGCGAAATGTGTCTCCTCACTATAGCCGAACGACTGAATAAAATAGTGGGAGGGTTGGTACAAGCCTCACCTCATGAGCATACGAAGGGGGAGATGGTGGTTTAATTTTTAATACTGACTAAGTCATTGGCTTCATAAAAATTGGCAAGTTTATGGCGTGATCTTCAAAATGAAATTTCGCAGAGGACGAGTACAGAACGTGTCTCTCTACTGTCGCTTCAGGGTGGGGTGACTGTCTCCCATTGGCCAGTTCACATCACACGGTGTGTATGAAAAGTTTAACTGGCTAGTTGGAGACGTCTTTCTAGAAGGTCCCAGAACATTTCGAACCTTGTTTCTCACAGTCAAAACTGCTTGCCTCTGTGGCCTTGCAGGAGGGGTTCAGATTCTGCAAACGCGGTCTCAGGTTCCGCGACTGCTCAGGTCTGGAGCTCACCGAGGCTGGCTTACACTCAATAGAATATTAACTATGAAATTATTGAAATATACTACAGTTAATATTTTGTCCATGATGGATTGGTGGAATGGCATTGTTGGCTTAGTTACTGCGGAGGGTGTTTTGGTTGGTCAGTGACAGAATTTCAATAAGCCTTTGCCGTAACTGTTCTAACACAGTAATCATGTTGGGTAAAGGAGACCTACTGCTTACATAGAATACAAATCATTAAATATCGTAGCATTCTTCATACAAACAAAGCATAGCTTATCATCCAGTGACTCTCAATTTAGTTCCTTTATCACATCAGTCGCTTATTGTGTTCTGTGGTAATTTTCCCATATAGATTTAGCATCCTTCAGTCCTTTCTATTTGATACCCATTATGTGAGTCATAGGACTCCACCATATTCAAGTGATAGTTCAGTCACAGTTCTGTCACATCCAAGGTGCATTTCCTCATCACCCTCACCAGTAAATGGGAGACTTTGAAACCCCTTGCTACCACCTGTTGAGTATATTACCAAATGATATTTCATTTAACAAGCAATTCTGTCACTACCTTATAGTCCAAAAAGACCTTACATCTGTGTGCCTAATTACATGTTGATCTCACCATAGACATCATCTATGAATCTGAGCCATAAGAAGGGTTTGAGAGAAACTTGATCTTAAAATGAAGGTTTTAAGGAGGACACTGGTTCCATAGATCTCTGGCTTTGGTGGTAAGGGATGTTTGTGTAAAGGAATGTGACATCACTAATGATAAGAAAAGAATTGGCAGAAAGTGGTACGCAGGCTGTGTCAAGATAGTGCAGATTTTCTTTTACTTGTTGAAAATTCCTTCTAATTTTATTCCTATTATGCAGTGTTAAGTCATCTGTGACCAATCTAAATTTTGACATTTATTTAACTTATGGCAATGCACACAATATATACAATACTTCTGATTGTAAATGAGCAATGCAGACATCAGACAGTATCAGTATGAATATTGTTGGTCTGTGCTGATGTAAAAGTAGTTTTTGTGGCAAATCGTGATGATAACTGAGGGATATTAATGCTTGCGTAATATTATTGGAATATCATGTATCAATATGAATATTGTTGGTCTACTGATGTAGCATGAAAAAGTTGTTTATGTGCCAAATCGTGATGTAACTAAGGGATATTAATGCTTGCATATTATTGGAATATTGTGTATTGGTATGAATATTGTAGGTCTGTACTGATTAGGATGTACCATGAAAAAGTTGCTTGTGTGGTAAATTGTGGTGGTAACTATGGGATATTAGTGCTTGCATAATATTATTGGAATATTTAGAGAGAGAATGTTGGTAAGAATATAAATGTTTGCCTCAGACACCAAAAACATGAAAAGGAGCTGTCAAAATGCACCTTCTGTTGAAAATTTGTTGGTTTGATATTGAAGGCAGTATCACTGTGCCACGTTTAGAAATACAAGCCAGCATTTAGGATGATGATATTAGCATGAGAATTGAACCAAGTGAATTTTAGACTTTGGTAGGAGTTAAGGTTATTGTGGTAGTTCAAAAGGATTTCCAGATCATAAAGATATCATCTATGAATCTGAGCCATAAAAAGGATTTGAGAAAAACTTGATCTTAAAATGAAGGTTTCAGGGAGGATATTGGTCTAGAAAATTTTCTGTAGAGTTCTGGCTTTGGTGGTGTGGGGTGTTTGTGCAAAGGAATGTAACATCAGTAGTGACAAGGAAAGAATTGGCAGAAAGTGGTACGTGGGCTGTGTCAAGATTTTTCATGAACTTTTAACATGTGAAGGAAGATGGTTGATCATTATCAAGCGTGGTGGGTGAGCAGAAACGCTCTAGTCTCACATTTGGGAGGACGTTGGTTCAAATCTACTTCTGAACATTCAGATTTTGGTTTTCTATGGTTTCCTCAAATCATACTAGGTAAATATGTAAATGGTTCCTTAAAAAAAAAAGACCATGACTGAATTCCTTCTCATTCCTTTCCGCCAGTAATTTCCTGGCTCTAATGTATATCACACAACCTACAGTCTGGTCTGTTTTTTTTTTTATGTAATCATGGGAGTGTACTGTGGGATTTGTCAATTATGTAGTATCTGAGATTAAGAGGTCTTATGAAACAGGTCATGAAGAATTTTGGTGGGGAAGAATCTCATTTCAGGGCATCACATTCCAAAGTTGAAGGAAAGAGTGCGGTAGACTTAAGAAAAACTATACAAACACAAAATCAATGCTTAAGTTTATGCCCTTGCTAATAAAATATATTACAAAACAAATGGCTAGGTTCCCCAAGCATGTCCATGGTCAACCAGCCAAGTGAATGGTGGTTTATTGCCATTACATTCAGAGCTGAGGTGGTGGGGAAGGAGCAAAAACAGTGTCATTGTAAATGTTATGGGCAGCAGATTTAATCATATGATGTGAATTAAAGAAACATATAAGTAATGAAAAATTTCAGTAGTACATGTTCCAAAGTGAGAAAATTTTTAATCAAAATTAATTTCATTAAAGTTATAATTTCATAGTGTCACGAGGTGTATGCAGTTGACTAATTTATTTTTTGTAGCCAGTACAGAGCTTTTCTGGAATAACAGATGATATTTTAATTATTTCAGTATAAAGGGAAAAACTACTGAAAGAGATTCATTCACTGCAGATCAGCACTGAAAGGATATCAACTTTTCACTATAAAAATTTGCAGACATGTGCCGACTCTTACTACAGCTTCTCAAAAATTCTGATTGCTTGCAACACAGTAGTGGAATACTTTTTTAAACCTAGAGCCTAATTTGAATTTTTACTAATCGTATAGTTAAACTGTAAATATGATTATGAATTTCAAGAAGATCATCAAAACATAAAGTTTGTCAGAGACAAAATCTTCTATACTAAAGCTTTTTGACAAAAGAGAACAAGTTCCGCTCTTTGGTTTTGCTAGATCTTGCAATTGTACCAACCGTAGAAGCACCAAGCCTGGTGGTTGAGCAGTAAAATTTGGGCCTGGCATGTAGGATGACACAGCTCAGCTTTACATTCCTGTTTTACCATCCTGATTTTGGGTTTCCATTGTTTCCCTAAATCATTCCAAGTGAGCCTAGATGGTTCGAAAATATGGCGTGGTTGAATTCATCCCTATTTCTAGCCCTTGTTCTCTCCCCACGCTAATGAACTCGATGCTGATGATCCATGAAGCTTGAAGCATAAAGAAAATACTGTAGAAGCTATCAATATTATTGATTTAAGTATTACTGCTCTTTAATATTGCAACTACAACTGTGGTTACTTCCAGTGTCCAAAGGGTAAACTTCTCTGTAACCTGTCTCTTAGTGAGATGTTCACACCATCAGGAGCAAACCACTTGAAATAATAAGGGTTTTCTTTGATAACCCGTGGGAGAAATTTCTCTAAGAGATACAATTATTCTTTGTCAGCGGGTTTTATTCATTGTTGTAGGACCCTTTCTCCTTATCACTTGTTCTTATGGATCTTCAGGATACAGAATTTTTTAATAAGTATTCATCTGCTGTATCATTGTGTTAATCTGTAACCTAAATTTAATTTCTTGTGTGAGTTGTATAAGTATTCTCTCCTGCTGCTCTGTAATTCCTATGTCTGTATTTGGCCAATCCAGGTTCTAAGAAATACTGTTTTAAAATTAAAAGTTTGTTTTTGGATTTGTGGAGCTGATAACATAGTCAAACTATAATGCAAGAAGTTATTAGACCTACTGTATACAGTTGGCTGTAAACACTTTGCCTACGGGAAGCAAATGCTATATATTTGAGTGTCATTTATGCTCAAACAACTTGTTGCATTTTCATAGCGTCCCAAATATTATATATCCCATAAATATTTTATCTTGATGTGGCATTGGGAAGCTGAGAAGTAAAGAAAAAACTTATCTAATTAATATAGTCTTCACAGGTGTCTAGCCGAGTGAGTAGAGGGTTTTCGCACTATATTTCGGCGATTGGAATCTCTGTTGCCATCTTCTGTTGAAGAAAAAACTTATCTGTTAGCCTTGTCTATTTATTTTGTTGAACATAATTCACACAGTAACTTCTAGTCAAATTTCGATGCGTTTCCTGGTAATGTACAGCCAATGGGCGCAGGAGTAAAATAGGGTGTGTTTCATTTTGATGTGATGTATAAAATCTGAGAAATAAAGGTGTTGGCATTTAATTCTCACAGTCAAAATAATTTTCAGGGTATGTACCAGCAGGATTGTAGTATTCGGGATTGAAACTGATATTCATTGTGATTAGTCATTTAAATCATTTCTGAGATTAGTGATCAATTTGGATTTATCACTGTATTTGTGACATTATTGACTATGTGTTGACTGCAAGTAAAAATTGTCAGTAGTAATTGTACTAGCAAATAGTTTCTGTAGAGAATATGACTTCCTCTAACAACTCTTTGTACAATTAAAAAACTAAGCAAACGAAGTTACAGGCAACAGTTAGTACTATTATAGATATTTAGCTGAGGTGTATCTGTTTGTTCTACCACTATACAAAAATTACTGAACAGATTTTGATGGGCCTTTCACAATTCAAAAGCTTAGAATCTGACTTAAAATCTTGGGTATATTTTATGATGCTGTGTCATCTGCTCTTGGAGCAGGAAATCTGTTCTTTTTTACCTGAGATAAGCTAACTGCAAAACCAACTTTGGTAGGATATCTGTAGTTATAAACCTTAGATGTGATATAAGATGAGAGGTATGTTTCATCACACTACTTCACCTGGCTACAGAGGAGATAGTGAAAATTTATTCTGAACATCTTGTTCAAATTCTTTTAACAATAATCTGAACAAGATTTTCACCAACTAAAATTTGAGGTATATATCACCAATCACCTTAACTGAGACAGAGCAAAGAATAAAAAACTGATTAAAACAGTAACAAAGAAACTTGTGCTAACCTAATACCATCTATAAGTTATTTCTGTAATATCTTCTGTTCGGCATCCATACATGATAGGGTACCTTAGTGTAATGCAGCCACTAAGTTATATTGCTAATAAATTTAGTGTGCATGTGTGTGTGTGTAGGGACAGTGGTGAATGCTGTAATGAGAAAACTGTGTGTGAAAAATAATAATTACAGAATGGAGCTAAATTTCTCACTGACAACCATGTCATTAACATCAACGTCAGGAAAATGTGTACCGAGCATGGTGGGTGAGCGGTTAACACTCTGGCATCCAGATTTGGGTTTTCCCTGGTTTCGCCAAATCACTCCAGGCAAATGCCAGGGCGCTTCCTTCAAAATGCCATAGCGAAATTCCTTCCTGTTCATTGTCCCCAGTCCCATCCCTCCTCTAATGATCTCGACGTCGACAAGGCATAAAACCATAAGTAAAAAAAGAAAAGAAAAGTTTTTTGCATTGACCATAACGTAACTTAATCATTACGTCTCGCATCCATTGGTGATGTTAATGTCAGATGTAGAGCAAAGCTTATATACATAGTCTTAATGGTTCACCACTAGTTAGGGCTACCACTAATGTGTCACAGTACATTTTTGTTCTACAAATAAGGGGAGTCTGAATTTATAGATTTCAGTTAACTATACTTAGTTTCAGTGCTTTTCACACTGACATTGTCCATGCAGACAAAGTCATGGGAGAACTGAAGTACTGAATACTCTCAATAGTCATCAAAACTCAGAATAGCTATTATTTATCTTCTTGTACAGTGTTCTCTGATGTGCTAAGTATGTACCTGCTTGTTTCCACAAAAGTTTGTTTGAAGTGGTGGCTGTTGTACAGTTCAGAGCCCGCAGTGTAATATGATAATCTAGAGATAGTTTGAAGTTAATTTATTCATTACCTTTTCTTTGCAAAACGAACATATTATTTATTTGTATGTATCACTGTTACTCCATTCTAGTTCAATTCAGCCAAAAGTAGATTGATAGTGTTTGTTCATAATGATGCTTATTACCGTTTCTTATATCACTTTCTTAACTGCTAAGTAATCCCTCACTTCCTTACTTCCAGTGACCATAACTTTGAGCCATGGTGAAAACCTTTTTTTCTAAGCCACAGTATCATCCAGTCAGCCTAATTTGTGTTCATTTGTAGCTGCCTGCTTTGGTCTTTTTTACCTGCCCTTGCCTTGCTGATTAATCTTTGAGGAATATCAGAAATGTGTCATGATATAATCTTATTACCTGTAATGTACTCTCACTGGCTAATTCCAAGAATTTTATTCATGATCATCATTGCTCACCCTTCTCCTAAAGATCAGAAGAGTTTAAATGCTCATTCAGCTGAATGCTAAGGTGCTTACAAATTTGACTCCAGTGACTTAATTTTGACTACACATCATAGTATGATTGTGTAATAATTTCTTTTATGACATTGTAAACTTGGTAAAAATTATTGTGTCATCGCTAAGGCAAATGGATATGTAATTTTATTTTATTTTATCCATCGATGGCAGATTTATCTTGCAGCTTCATTCTCCACTGATGTTCTAGTTGTATATTTCAATGTCGAGCACTGTACACCAATGTGTGTATGTCCTTAAGTCAGAATCTTTACTGACAAAACGTTTATACTACCAGCTCTGACCATCCAGCGGCAATCCATGCCAACTCGCATGATTTCAATAATTTTAAAACCTATTATACAGTTAGATCTGTCAGTTTTCCCAGATACAACTACTTCTTTGGAATTCTGTAGATGGAAACTGGCCTATCAACACATCCAGGACACCAGACATACCCCTGCTGTCAATCTACTCTAAGACTCCACTTGTAATCCTGTCAGTTACAATTTTACAGTCAATTTACGTCTATGTTTTGTTAATATTTTTATTTATATTTCTTATTTTTCTTTTTTATCTTACTCTGATAATAGTTCAAAATTATAATTTTCATTTTAAATCGACTGATCATCACGGATATTATTCTGTCCCACAATTATTGTTGTCAACTTCTCTCAGCACCGCTTCATTCCCCCCTCTTCCTGTGTTTCATCTTTGGTTTCTTCACGTGGTAGATCCCGATGTATACACATATTACCCCCTCCAAATATCTCACATTCTGCAATGATTAAGTTTATTAACCAAAATATTGTGAAGTGTGTTTGTTTTTTTTCTGTTATTTTGTGTTTGTCTGGCTTACTTGCTTCCTCTGTGGTAAGTGAAGGGTTATTTTCCCTGTCCTGTATCCAGTGCTTAACAGCAGTTTCACTGTCACCATTATCGATTTTGGCAAGTTTAGGCATCTCGAAGCAGTAATTTCATATATACAGAAATATAGGGAAAGTAAGTCTCTCACTAAACAGAGTTGAAGACAAGAACAAACGTAAATATACAATATTTAGGGTGGGTGCACACACTCCTAAATTTGCACATGGATAGCTGAATATAATTTTGGCTGTTGGTGATGAAGTGAGGGTTGGGTAGGGGGAAATGATTGCAGCAGTGATACCATTATAAACAGGAGATAGTAATAAATAATATTTTTTGAAAATATTTATATGGACAGACAGATGAAATACACCAACCACTCACCAAAGTTGAAGGGATGAGGGCAACAGCAACACAAAACAACACAAAAACAAATAAAATCCAATATTTCGGGCAAAAATCAACAGATGTAAGTGGCTGGGCTTGCACAAGAATTGCGTACGACGCAGCCACTCATACAATGCAATAGACCATCGGAGGTGGTGGGGGGAGCAACGCTAATATAACCATGAGTGTAAAAAAGATTAAAATGGTTGCAAAAAATGATAGTAATAAATAAAAATGTAATTGAAAAAATTTTGAAAAATATATAGATCTATTGTGCTGGCTGTTCCTTTCCTGACTCTGCTAACAGGTCAATTATATGTTTCTCAACAATTTCTGAAGTGTCTAGGTTCTTCGTCCTGTTAACCATATTTCCTCTGTGGCCTGTTATCAGTCTCGATCATCCATCTCACTTTCCTTACTTGACCCACCATCTCTCCTATATGGCTGAGCCTCCACAGTCTGAGCCTGCAATTGATCCTCAAAGATACTAACCCTTTTGGAACTCTCTGATTATTTTGCGCATTTCCCTGATCTTTTCATCCCTAATACAAAGTGGACAAAATCATGGGAGAGCTTTTTATATTTCCCATATTCCCTCTCCACTACATGCACAATGAAATCATTTCTTAAACCCACGCCGCTCGCCATGCACCTGCGACAGGTGCCACACTTTCCAGGCCAGATTTTTCCCAAATACTTCTAATACCTTCTAAATGAAGTACCTTAAATAGTAAAAATACTACTCTATAATCATAAATTTAGTTGATAAAGTAGCCTACTGTCTGCTTATCTTTTTATATAAAATTAACGTTTTACTCTTCAATCAATTTACTGTTATTAATAAATACATAAAAAAACTGTAATTATGATACTTTTACTAACATGTCAGTATATTAATATTTTTAGAAGTACTCAAATAAGAAATTATTGTATTCAAGACAGAAATAGACCATAAATATAACTTATAATATCAGAAGTTAAGACTACAATCAAATTGTTTTAGGATCGATACTATTGAGGATCTTCCTAATATAGTCAGTTATATAGGCCTACTATTACTTATTTATTTATTATATTACCAGCAGATTGTTATTTTTATGCTGTAATACTAATTAACATAACAAACTGATATATTTCAGTCAGAACATAAGTCTACAATATGTTTTATTAACAATCTACAACAAATGGAATCTAAAAACTTTCTGTTAGTTATACAGTAGAACTCCAATTATCCGAATCAATTGGGACCAGACCCCATTCAGACAATAAAAAATTCGGATAGTTGGATTTTTCTGAAAAATGGTATATTTTAATTAACGTTTGTAGAAAATGGGAGAAAAAACTATTTTTAAATAAAAAGAGCTATCAATTGATTAAATGAAAAAGCAACACTTTTGTATGTTACTGTACTGCAAATAAAAGTCATTGCTTGTGTAACATCTTGGTCAAAGTAAGCTCTTTGACTGTATTCATCCGTTTTCAGTCAGCCAAGTCGCGCATCTGCTTGACAGTGAGAATTTGCATATGGTCACATTCAGGCCAATGCTTTATATACCTCAACACGGTTTCAGTGCTGGCTAATGGTTCACTACCTGATGGTCCAGTGTCTGCTTCAACTTCGACATTAAAGCTATCGTCTTCCTCAACACTTTCTTCTCTCACACGTCCAATAAGTTCATCATCATATAAAATTTCATACCCAGAGTTTGACGAATCACATATCTTCAGAACTACTAAACATCCAGTAATTTCCAAAAGAATGTTTCTTAGTTAAAAATAGTGATTAGGATATTCAAAGATTCGGATAGCTGGAGTTAGATAATTGGAGTTCTACTCTACAAGAATCTTTGGTGTTAATTACGAAATGCTTTATTTAATCTATCAAGCTTTCATCTAATTCTAAATCAATTAAACTAAAAAAAAAAAGAAATTATAATTAACCTTCAAAAATAGGCAATTATAAAAGTCATCATCATAATCATTAGATGTTTCCACTTTTTCGGGTCATCCTGCACATCCTCTTCCAAGTCTGGTGGTCTTTCCAAGGTTTTTCCTCCATCACTTTCCTCCAAATGATTCTCTTAGCCTCTACATCCTTATTCAATTGGTCCATCCATCTTGCCTGAGGTCTTCCAACTGGTCTCCTTCCCTTCCCACTGTTCAGCAGTGCTACTTTCAGCATCCTCTCCTCCTCCATTCTCATAACATGTCCAAACCACTGCAATCTTTTCCTCCTTAACATCTCTTCTAATGCTTCCACTTGTAGTCTCTCCCTGATGTTTTCATTTCTAATTTTGTCTTTCCTCGTGACATTCTCTATCCCTCTCAGAAACCTCATCTCTGCCACCTGCAATCTGCTAATATCTCTTTTTGTCCATGTCCATGTTTCAGAACCATGAGTCAGTATGGGCTGGTAATATACTTTATAGAGCAGAATTTTGGCATCCTTCCCTATGTTCCATCTCCAGATAACATCCTTTATCTGCTGATACAAATGTTCACTCTTCCTTACTCTCTAACTTATTTCTTCCTCCATCTTTCCATTGGTAGTTAGTTACCTTGCTTCCCAGATACACAGATGATTCTACCCATTCCAATTTCTTGCCGTCGAGTAACACATCCTTCGAAGTGCCAGTGTTTCTTGTTATCTTCATTGGCTTGGTCTTTTCCACATTAATCTCCAGGCCATGTTTACCCATTGCAGTCCACCATTTCTGTAATTCTCTTTCCAGATCGTATTCTGTCTCCTCCCATATTATGATGTCATCAGCATATGATATCACCTTCAGCTCTGTTGGATCTTTGTGTCCCTGTACTTCAGCTATTATTACGCCTAATGCTACATTAAATAGGACAGGTGACAACTCACTCCCTTGTCTTACTCCTCTTTCCATGTGAAACCATTCTGAATGCTTACTCATACTTCTCATAGATGTTCCTTATTAATTCCACAACCCCTTCATCCATTCCTCTCTCCCACAAGTCCAACCCCTCCTCCACGTGGTGGGAGACAGGCAACAGTGTGAAGTAGGGGATTGTCTGTGGGGACGATGTACACACTTCGACAATAAATTTGGCCGCCGCTGAAAAATTCTATCACTCTTATTTTGCACAATCTGACATCAATGTCATCCTAAGAAACAGTAACGCAATACTGGCTTGCCAGTATTACATTACTGTTTCCTGGGATGACATTGATGTCTGATTTTGCAAAATAAGAGTGATAGAATTTTTCAGCGGCGACCAAATTTATTGTCAAAGTGTGTACAGTGGGGACTTAGTGTGCCCCGGGACTGATATGGTAGCTGTGAAGGCCCTACAGGAACCTAAAAAATGATGGCCATTTCTGGTGAAACTTCGGCAGGCCTAGCAAGCCGGTAGTGGATGAAGAACATGCTTTCAAAACTAGGCACAGCCTCGGAAAGGATGGATGTAATTATAAAAGTACTGTTTCTAATTTAAAATATTAGTATTTAGTCTCACTATCAATAATCCTAACTGTTTACATCATCATTCAAAGCATTAAACCATGTTAGTAAATAAAAATGATGATAATATTTTCCAGTTTAGTGCACAGCAGTTTACACACGCAACCGGAGAACACTTCACTAAAGATATAATACAAAATTTTAGTACATTTTTCATACTAAATTTTTATGAACCCTCTGGCAATACCCTTCACATGTTTTATTTCATTAAAAAAATAGTTATGTACTTTTAATTCATATTTCCATTCTGTAATATCATTATCATCATTACTATCATTATAATTTTTTTAACTCATCAGTTCTGGCTTTGTCTCCATTGATAATCAGATTCAGCTTATTATATGCTAAGTTTTGACAAGAGCCCATGCAGCAACATGAAATTATTAAGTGAACACCAAATTATTGTGTGTGTTCATATTTTTTTTGAATGACGGACCTCCAGCTTGAACTTAGACAATTGGTAGGTTTACTTTCCCTACCCTCTTTTTACTTCTCTCAGGTGAGCTGACCATTGATTATAAAATGCTCCTTGAAAAATCCATGAAAATGGACATTTTTCAAATGTGGATACGGATTTGCAGAAATGTCAGTTTCTAATTTATTTTTTTTTAAATTATTTTTGCCATTATTCTTTTGACTGGTTTGATGTAATCCTTCAACCCTTCCTATCTTGTGCTAATCTCTTCATCTCTACATACCCCTTACAACCTACATCCTCAATTATTTGCTTGATATATTCTAATATCTGATTTCCTCTACAGTTCTTACCTTTGACTGTTCCCTCCACTAGCAAAAATAATCAATCCAGCATGTCACAAAACTTGAGCTACCAGCCTGTCTCTTCTTTATGTAAGACTTTTCCACAAACGTATTTCCTCACCTATCATTTCCAAAACTCATTCATTTTGTGCTTAATCTGTCCACCTAATTTTCAGCATTCTTCTGTAGCACCACATTTCAACTGCTTCAATTTTCTTTCTTTCTCGTTTTCCTAAAGTCCAGGCTTCGCTACCATAAAGTGCTGTGATCCACACATGGAGTTTTAAAAAGTTCTTTCTAAGTCCTATATCAATATTTCAAACTAAAAGAATTCTCTTTTTCATGAAGGCCCTTTTTGCAAGTGCTTTGGCCATCGGTTGTAATTTTGCTTCCCAAGTTGCAGAATTCACATACTTCTCCTACTGCATCTGATCCTATTTTTATATTTAATCTACTGTGATTGGTATAATTTCAGCTACATTTCATTACTTTTGTCTTGATTTGATATATATTCAATCCAAAATCTTTCTTCAGTGTTTTGTTCATCCCACTTAGTAACTTCTCAGAATCCTCAGCCTGTTCTGCTAACAAGACAATGTCATCAGCAAATCATTGCATACTGATTTTTCTCCTTGAACACTTACACCACATGAGAATTTTTCTTTTGCTTCCTTTATTGCCTCCATACAAGTTGAATATTAACGGGGATAGACTACAACCTTGTCTCTCACCATATTTAACTGATGCATGTCTCTCATTTTCTACTTTTATTATAGCCATTTGAATCTTATATAGTTTATAAAGTATTCTTCTATATCAATATTTAAGAGCAGACTTCTTTTAAATTTTGAACATCTTGCCCCAACTATCATTATCGAAAGCTTTTTCTAAATTAACAAACACCATAAAAGTATCTTTGTTTTTCTTCATCCGGCCCTCAAGTATTAATCTTAAACCCAGAATTGCTTCCCTTGTACCGCAGTTACTCCTATACCTAAACTTATCTTCACCCACTATCTCTTCTACTTCACTGTCCGTTCTTCTGTATATTATTGTGGTCAGTAATTTTGAAGCATGTGACGTTAGACTAATGGTGCAATAATTCTCACATTTGTGGGCTTGTGTTTTCTTCGGAAGTGTGAAAATGATGTTTTTATCAAAATCATTTGCAATTTCTCCTATTTCACAACTTTTTGATATCAGCTTGATTAATCTTCCGATTCCTTCTTCTCCTAGGGATTTAAGATGTTCTGCAGGGATATCATCATTTCCAACTGCCTTATTTGCTTTTAAGTAATTCAGAATTCTATAAATTCTGTCCTCAAAACAGGCTCTCCTAAGTCATCAGTGTCGACACCGCGTTCCTTTTCCATTACGCTATTGTTCAAGTCGTCCCCATCATACAGTATTTCAGTGTATTCCTTCCATCAGTTAGCTCTATCATCTGAGCTTAAAAGTGGTTTCCCATCTGCAGCTTTAATGTTTACCTCTTTTCTTCATTTCTCCAGTAGTCTGTATGATGATCCTAAATGCAACATCTACTTTACCTATGACCATTTTATTTGCTACTTCTTCACACTTTTCTTGTAGCCATTTTTCTTTTGCTTTCTTGCATTTCCTGTTTTTTTTTTTTTTTTTAAATTGCCTGTATTGCTCTCCTCTCTTCCTCCTTCATCCTGAGCATTTTTGTGTCTTCTGCTCTTATCCATCAGCTCCAAAATTTCTTCTGTGATCCAAGGTTTTCAGGTAGATTGTTCCCTAAAGCCTAGTGTTTCTTTACCAGCTTTCATCATTTCTCTCTTCAGCGCATTCCATTCATCCTCAGTTGAGCTCCTTTCAGAGTTACTTCTTAGATCCATGTCTATCATTTCTGCTAAAAATTTTCTCATGTTTGATTCTTTCAGTTTATTTACTTCCAGTCTGTTCTGCTTATATTGCTTCCTTATTCACTTGAATTTCAGCATGCACTTCAAAACTATCAAATTATGGTCAGAGTCTGTGTCTGCTCCTGGGTACGCTTTACACTCTATAACTTTATTCCTGAATCTCTGTTTGGCCAAGATATAATCTGGCTGATATCTGCCTGTATCCGATGGATGTTTCCAGGTATATATGCTTCTTGCATGGTTCTTAAATAGTGTATTTGCCTCGATTAGCTTATATCTTTCACAAAATTCTAACAACCTGCTTCTCTCTCATTTCTTTCTCCTAGACCAAAACTTACAAAACAACTGTATTCCCCTCTTTTCCTTCTCCCACAATTGCATGTCAATCACCCTGAGTTTTAGATTTTCCTCCCCCTTCACATATTAGATTAATTCTTCAATTTCAGTGTCTATTTTCTCTATTTCTTCATCATCTTCCTGTGACATTGGCATATAAACTTGGGTTTGGGGAGGGCATAATTTCTAACATCATCAAAATAATCCTGTCAATAAAATGTTCATAATAACTCATCCGTTTCCCTACTCTCTTATTCATTACAAAACCTGCACCTGTAACTCCACTGACAGCTTTTGTGTTAATTATTCTGTAGACCAGAAATTCTGTGCATCCTTCCACTTAGTCTCACTAATCCCAACTACATCTAACTCAACTTGTCCCATATTCCTTTTTTTAGTTTTCTAACCTACCTGCCCTATTCAGGTTTCTAACATTCCACGCTCCAACTCTTAGAATGTTTCTATCCATTCTGATGACTCCTCCCTGAATAATTCCCAACCAGAGATCCAATAGGGGGACTATTTTACCTCCAGAATATTTTACCCAGGAAGAAGCCATCACGATATATGTAATTTGAGAGAATTACATGTGCTCTGGATACCCTTTGGATCTTTAATGCAGTGTTTCTTGTTGTTTTCTGCATCCCTATGCCATTAACCAGTTTTGATTCATCCGCCTTTAGGGGCCATTTCCAACTCGAAGGGGATGAAGGTGCCTTGGGAGTCCATTTCTTATCCCTCTCAAAATCCTGATTTATATTATTTTCCAGGATTTGGAAGGTCCTTTCATAGTATCTTCTCGAATCTTTCCTGGTACATGCAGTGATCAAGTTGGACAGTAAAATATAGGAAGAAAAATTTTATTTCGTTTAATATTACCATGCAAGTGCACTTACTTTAGTAGAAACATTTGTGAAAAGGTCTACACAAGGCAGAGTAATTTTATCTCCAATTTCTGATGAACTGTTGCTTCAATTGATCTATGATCTGAATCCTTTCCATTTGCAATTGGATTTATTTCCTTATTACTTTTTCTCCAATCTTCAGTCCAGCATTGAAGCCTTATGTATCTGAATAGCAGCAGTTTATTCTTCAATATATCCCTCTGGGTTGTCTTCAGCTCACAGAACTGTGAGTAACGGCTTAGTTCGTTGGTTGTTACATACATAGGCAGTTTGGAGGGGGTATTGTTATTCAAGCATCAATGTTATAAGAGGTAGCCTACAAAAAAAAATTAAAAATCGCTCCAAGTACAATAGACACAAGAGTTTACTGAAAATTCATTTAGCTTGAGCCATTATCAGACCACATCACAACTGCTCCAATAAATAATGGACTCTGATCCTTGATAGACAGCAGATTGAAATTTGAAATAGTTACACCACTTCATATCTTCCACACAACACACATCCTTGTTTTCTCAAGATGATCAACACCAAAATATTTGCATCTTGGATTCATCCTTCCACTTTCATGTTTCACTAATATGAAATGAGTTACAAAGACTGCATTCTTCTCTTTATCGCTACTGCTGATAAATTTCTTCTAAAACATCTGCACAGTGTGACCAGCATATTATTACAACCTCAAAACAACATGGCTACTCATCTTCTTGCTCCAGTCCTCTAATCACACATGTTCTTTTCATCTGATGCCTTTCATCAGTTTATCGCAAACTTGCGCATATATTTCCCTCCAAAGACTCTATACTTCACTATGCTAGCCACTCCACTACCTATTGAACTGGTTTGGTTACCAGTTGGTGTTGGCACTCCTTTCTGAATTATATACTATAAAATCGATTTTATCTCTGTCAGTAGTTACTTGTAATGATATCCATGGTCTAAGAATACTTGGCAAGGTACTATGGTCATTGTCTTCCCCAATTATAGTGTCTCAATAGGCTGAGGGGTGGATAGCCTTATTAGTTTTATCAGTAGGCATATTAATACCCGCTCAAAGAAAAAGAAGAATTCACAATTAATTTTAAAATGTTTACTTTAATAAAAATAGAAATTCAGACAGGGCAGTAATTTATTCAGTGCACAAAACAGAGTTTACTCTGACCAGAGTTACGTCAAAGCACAATGTTTCTCATCAGCTATAAAACCTTTGGATATGATTGTAAATAAACTGAAAGGAAGTGCCAAACAGAAATAATGTCATGAAACAATTAATTTCAATTTAATGGCTTTAAAATGATCCACTATGAAAATTAGTCAGTTAGTGATAGTGTAAGCAGCACTCCTGATAAGCTTATTAAAGGAAAAGATGATATTATTGCTCATATTGAAAAATGGAAAATGTTGTAATGGGTTAACAGAACAAAAAAAAAATAAAAAAAAAATGTTGCTGCAATTTGAGGTTAGTAGAAAATAATTCTTGTGACTATATATAAAATTTTATTTTACATTGGCAGTATACAGTTATTTGTTTGTGAGCACAAAACCTTATTTTTGTAATGATTGTATACTGTCGTGCCTTTTGTCATAATGTGCTTTATGCTGGGGGTTATACACAAAGGTAGCTATGTGTGACCATTACTGATACTTTCAGTTCATAAAAATCTGATTCGTTAGATGCATGGTTCATTAAAAGTCAATCGGTTGCCAAGCTCATAAATTAACCTGTAATAGTTAACAGGTAGCAGGTTGCGCTTTTGAAAGAAAGTCACTTTCAATAATAATAATAAAACTAGAGTTTATTCTGAAATGTTTATGGCATGTTGACTGGTATCAGTGTTAGACCTAATGATAAAAATAAGAAAAGAAATGGAAATTAACCCACCTCATACCAAAGTGAACGGATGCGATGAGAGAACACTAATGCTGACAAACAACTACACAATATTTCGGCATCTGCCTTGCTCACAAATAGAAAAACGGGCCATTAGGCTCGGAACGCCTGTGCACAACGAACGTTACCTAATGACATGTGCACACGCGTTCCGAGCCTAATGGCCCGTTTTTCTATTTGTGAGCAAGGCAGATGCCGAAATATTGTGTAGTTGTTTGTCAGCATTAGTGTTCTCTCATCGCATCCGTCCACTTTGGTATGTGGTGGGTTAATTTCCCTTTCTTTTCTTATTTATATCGCCTAGAAGCCGCTTCCATTTTCCTTAGTTGCATCAGACCTAATGATAAGGTAGATAAACACACCCTTGATGAAACCAGCAGGTAGATTAAACAACACAACTTGAAGACACACACTTACAATTTGTTTCATCTCTCCTCCCCAACAAAGTGGATGAAAATGCTCTGGAAATTTTACTAATTCTTGTTAATTTTTCATAGCTTACAAATAGCTTAAACCTTTGGTATGGTTGCCTCACGCAAGAAAATTCATAAGTAGAATAGGTTCTTGCTAGCCTGGCTCACTCCATGGAGGTAATTGCACACCCAACCTACCGTGTGCACTACTGATAACCTTCATCTGAAGCACTTACACATACTGACCAGTAAAATATAATTTCCTGAAAACAACATGGTTACTGGTCTTCTTACTCTGTTCCTCTGATCACACACATTTTCACTACACACATTTTGCTGAACGTAATAATCAGTTGCTTATGTTTGCACTGCCTAAGTTTTCAACTTGCATTACAGCAGATCATAATGTCGGGACATCAAGAGAGTAAATGACATTTCCCAGGACTTGGATTGTTTTTCCCTGGCCTGGAATCGCTAAACAAAATTCTTCATCTTACATCCTTTCCTGAAATTCACTGCATTCTTCCCACTACACCCCCAGTCACATCCAGCAAACATTCTTGTACATAAATATCAACTCTCTGATGCTCCTAAACTACCGTTTGGATCCTTCCCTTGTAAGAGACCCCGTTGCAAAACTTGCGGTAGGCATCCACCTACCACTACCTATAGCAACCCTACTACTGGTGAAACCTACCCCATAATAGGTCATGCCACTTGTGCAACCACCCATCTAATTTACCAGCTCACCTGCCTCCACTGTCCTAGTACCTACATTGGCCTGACCTCAAACTCATTATCCATCAGAATGAATGGTCACAGAAAAACAGTTTACTCCCAAAAACCTGGACCTCCCTGTTGCTCACCATGCCAGTACTCACAACACCCACGACCTTAATAAATGCTTCATAGTCAGAGCCATTAGAGTACTTCCAGACACTACCTCCCCATCTGAACTCAACAGGTGGGAAATGGCATATCATATCAACACATCCTGCAGACTAGACATCCCCAAGGCCTTAATTTCCATTAATATCTTCCATCCTCACCCCTATGCACCCATTACAATAGATTCATATATTTTTCAAAATATTTTCAATTATGTTTTTATTTATTTACTTATTTATTATTATATTATTATTACAATATTTTGGTATGTTATATGGTAAGACTCAGTTTCAACACATCTAATCCCCTTGCCATATCCTTTAACTGGTCTGTGGAAAGAGGTGTCAGTGTCATGCATTGTGGTGACTACATGTATCAGTTTTTTTTCTATCCAAATATTTGGAATAGCGAAGGTGCGTTCTACAGGACTATCTACCATGGCAGGCTGTGCAGCATCTTTGATTTCATTGTTTACTATATATATACACACACACACTGATCGGCCAGAACATTTTGACTACCTACTTACTATCAATATAAACCAATCCAGGTGATAGCAGCGTCACCTGATGAGGAAAGACTGGTAGTAAGACACACACATGGTGCATGTAAAATCATGTTATCCGTGTTTGGAATGGGGAAGGCGTAGGATCTATCTGAGTTTGACCGAGGGCATATTGTGATGGCCCAGTAGCTTAGCACGAGCATTTCAGAAACTGCATGACTTGTCGGGTGTTTGAGGAGTGCTGTGGTGAGTGTCGCAACAAGTGTCGAAACCAATGTGAATCCATGTCGAAACTTCTAGGGGTTGGGCAGCCAGCCCTCATTACAAATGTTGGACTGTGTAGGCTGGGCAGACTGGTAAAACAGAACAGGCAGCAAACTGTGACGGACCCAATGTCAGACTTTAATGGTGGGCAGAGTACAAGTGTGTCTGAACACACAGCACTGAACACTCCCAATGATGGGCCTCCGTGGCCGATGACTCATGCATGTGCCAACACTACGACATCAGCAACTATGACTGAAATAGGCACGTGACCATCATCACTGGACATTGGTGCATTGGCAAAGTGTCGCATGGTCTGATAAATCGCAATATCTTCTTCACCATGCTGTTAGGAGGGTACGTATTTGTCGTTTTACAGGGGAACAACTTCTTGACACCTGTTCTGTGGGACGCAGACATGCTGGAGGGGGAACATTCTTGTGAGCATCCTTGGGTTCACTGGAACTTGTACAAGTCACCATGTCAGCCAATGAGTATTGTATACTGTTTGCTGACCACGTACACCCCTTCATGACGACCATGTTTCCCAACAGCAGTGGCATTTTTCAACAAGATAATGCACCATATCACAAGCCAGGAGTGTGATGGAGTGTTTTGAGAAACACAGTGGCAAGATGCAATTGATGTGCTGGCCCCCAACTTGCCAGATCTGAATCTGATTGGCCGAGCATGGCAGTGTAACGGTTAGCATTCTCGCCTCGCATTCGGGAGGACGGCGGTTCGAATCCCCGTCCGGGCATCCAAATTTGGGTTTTCCATGGTTTCCCAAATCACTCCAGGCAAATGCCGGGATGCTTCCTTCAAAAGGCCATGGCCGAATTCCTTCCCATTCCTTGCCCGCATCCTTGCCCCCCATCCTTTCCCGCCGTCTCTAAAAAACTGAATCTGATTGAACACATCTAGGATGTGATTGTACATCACGTCAGAGCTCATAACCCCCATCACCAGAATTTATGGGAATTAGGTGGCGTGTGTGCAGGTGTGGCGCCAACTCCCTCCAGCAAACTACCAAGGCCTCATTGCTTCCATGCCAAGACATGTCACCGCTGTTATCCATGCAAAGGTGGACATACCGGCTATTAGGTAGGTTGTCATAATGTTGTAGTTGATCAGTGTGAATATATATACATATAAAGAAAGTGTTTGTAAATAAAGACACACTTTTCTCTGTGACCTCCTACTGCCAACCACTCGCAGTTGGGGTAGTGGTAAGTAGCCCTTGCTCTCGTGCTGTTAGTAAGGGAGTTTGGTCACAGGGGTGGAAGTGGGTGGCAAAAATGTGCAATGGGATATATCAATGTTTTCCCCAGAAAATGTCATTGTGAATGGAGTCTAAAATGGTTTAACTGCAGTTCATTTGTCAATGACGGACAGACTAGAATATTTTTGAATATTCTAGTTTATTGAAGAATATTCTAAAATATTCTAGCCTGTCTGTCACTGACAAATAAACTGCATTTACACCATTTTAGACTATTCATAATCATATTTTCAGGGAAAATATTGATATATCTCATTACACATTTTTGCCACCCACTTCCACCCCTATGTGATTTAAAAAAAAAAAAAAAATCTATGTTATTTGGGTAGCAAAAATGTGTAATGAGATATGTCTTTTTCTCCCATGATTCTGAATAGTGTCTAAAATACTTTGGATGGTGTTTCATCTTTGAAAGCATGTAAGAAATTTAGGTCTTCGAAGATACATAAGACTGAAAATTATAATAGCAATATTATTCATAATTAAAATAATTATTTATAATAATTCAAAACTGCTACTAATGGAATTATATAATTAAAGTTTTTTAAATATTTAAAAAGTAGTTTAAATCTTTTACATTTTTTTTAATTAGAATTTTCTATAAAGTTCCAAAATTTAAAAATTCTAAAATATTCAGTTACCGGATATGATTTTTGCTATATTCCAGAAATTCTTGATGTATTATTTCTTCAATTTTCGAGCTAAAAATTATACCTTCAAAAACATGGAACACCATTGCAAGGACATAACAAAATGATTAAAAATTAACACAATAGGGTGATTCTACAAGGTGCATCCAAAAAATGCTGAATGCTTCTATTTGTGTCTATTGCTTAACACTATTTGTGGCCCGACATGTTTTGAAGAGCTCAAAACAGTCGACATTCACATTTGTGAAACATTGAAAAGCGTGTCAACGTCTACTAGAAAACAATAGTCACTGGTAACTGACTATGGTCAAATCAGTACAAATGGCAACAGCAAAGCAATTTCAGGAACTCTTTGTGATTATATTAACTAGATGTAATACATAATATTCAAATTGACTATGGCAGAAATATCGATAAAATATGGGTGAAAATAACCTGATTAAACTACAATGACAAAAACTGAATCAAGAGATCAGTTTCAATTAGGAAGTTTTAAACAAACCCTTGATTTTGCTGGAAGATAAATGTTTACCAATATCCAACCAAACTCTAATACAACTGGGAGTTCATTAACCTTGATGAAGTTAATTTGATGCTACAAATGATGAATTATTAAGGGAAAAAAGTTATAATATCGATGAATTGTGGTGCTACATCCAACACAACAAATGTTTATAAATTCAGAATCAAAAACAGGCATATTAATTAATAACAGATTATTAATTTTAAAAAAAGCAACAAAGTGGCATAATATTTCTGGATGCATCTGTCAGTCTTGGGAAACATTTTTAATTAATTTAATCTTAGCTTAAATTGACACAAACAAATAAAAGCACTCGCCCTGGTATAATCTGGAATAGCAGCTACACTTATGGATGGCAGACAAACAGTACATTCTGCATTAAAATTAGGTCTAAATCTAGCAGAACATGAATTTCCTGTAAGTGACATTACAAAATCGTCAGCACGTGGAGAAATATTGAAACAATGCAAGGGCATTATATGAGATGATAGTACAGTAGCCCACTGAAAATCCCCTCCAGGACTTAAGAGATAGCGCAAGTTAATAATGGGAGGTGTATTACTATTAATGTCAGGCGATTTATGTCAAATGCTGCACGTCATTCCAAAATGACGCCAGCGAATGAAATAAATACGTGCTTAAAAAAGTGGTTCATATGGCAGCAAATAAAAATAATCAAGTTAACAACAAATATTAGACAGCAGATTTCAAGAGATAAAAGAGAACAAGAATGTACCAAAAAACTTTTACAAATATGAGAATGCACTTATCCAATAGATTTGTGCCAATTTAAAATAGTTACGCTAGCGAGTTATTCTAGTGATGAAAAATGAAATTGTCAATAACATCGACAAAACCATCCAAGAGATAATTCCAGAGGAAGAGAAAATTTACATATTGATCTATATCATGACTGATGAAAGTATAAATTTTCTATTGAAATTTTAAATTCCTTGACTGTTCCAGGAATGCTGCCTCAATTTGACTGGCAAAAAAAAAAAAAAAAAAAAAAAAAACGGGCAACCTGTATTTAAATCGTGAATACCTTTAATATCAAGTGGATCGTCTTCAGTTTCAAGTGATTGCAATTCCCTGTAAAGTTGGCTTACAGTATAATCATCGACAAAGCACAGAGCCAAACTATCCAACATTGTGGCATTAACTTGAAAGAATCATGCTTTCACATCGCGAATTGTACGTAGCGTGCTCATGAGTTGGATCACCTCAAAATTTGTTCCTTTACAGTTTGAACAGTAAAACTACAAATATAGTGTATAAGCAAGTGATCTGAAGAGAAATAAAAGGTAAATGTATATAAAAAAAAATGTAAGCATGTATAGACGATAAAAAATAAATTTCTAATTAAATTAAGTAACTTTTTATTCTGGCCTGTATTTTATTTAAATAATAATATTTTATTGTATCATTGATTACTTAGCTTTGTATATGTTAGGCTTAAAGACCAAAAACACTCAGTGAGGGAAAAAAATGACCACAACATGTTGTTTCTTTGAAATGTCCACAACACGTTGTGGCTGTCTCTAAGACGCCACAACATAAAATTCATGTTATGGCTCTCATGATATTTGACCACTACATGTTTTCATTACTAAGAAAAGCCACAACACTTCTGAACATTCACTGATGCAACCATGACACGACGGGCAGGTTGTAAATACATATTCTGAACATTGATTAATAATCAGGTGTTGTTAAGAAAAGAAAATACTTCATTACCGTTTCTTTATCTTAATTCTTTGTCTGATTTAAGTTGGGAGTAAAATTATTAAAATAAATGAAGTTAGTAACAAAGTTACCAATAATGTTGCAGAGTTATTTATTTTTACAAAAAAATATTACCGTTACATTATACTAAGTGTGCTGGGTGAGAAGGAAAGTTCTGGCCTTGCATTTTGCCTCCACAGTCAGCAACTAAATATCCTTATCATTGCTTTGTTGTCCCCCCATAAATTTATCTCTAATAACTCATGACTAATTTAAGAATACAAATGAACTATTATAGTCATTTGTAAGGACTCAGGCTATACTAGGGGTGAATATTTACTGGAAGTGAAAAGTTCTGTTGAATTTGACTAAATAATTTTAAATTGACCATGTAGCCTGCCTGGAAACTCAACTGAAATGCTTGACGGCTGCCACAAAGCTTTTTTAACCCAAAGCTTAGGAAGGGTTTCAGTCTACTATGAAACCACAAAAATTCACTTGAATCAAAATTTGAAGTTTATTTTCAAAGTCACATTTTCAAAATTGCATTCTACAGTTGAGTAGGCTATCGAACAAACGTTTCAAAAAATCGCAAGGTTATGGAGAGACATAGAACCGACCGACCCCTTTTGAAATTCATAAGTTCATAATAGTTGTTAACACGATACTCTGGTAAAGAAAATCATAACAGCCGACACACGTTCTTAGTCTGGCTCACCGAGTTCCGGCTTCCCACCCGACACACACCAAAACTACCGACGCAGATTCATCATTCACAACGTTCCTGGAGTAAAGACAGCCCCCTCTCCTAGTCTCCTGCCTATATATCCCCATCCGCATACCCCATGTATATGGATGCTTATCCAAAATAGTATAAAATGATGTGATTATAAAAGGTGTCCAAACTTTAACTGCATGTAGTCTTGTCTTCAAGGTACATAAAAAGTGTTTAGCTAGAATTCTCAAATGATTAGCTTGCTTGTAAACTAATTTAATTTAACTGGTGTATTAGTAAAAAGATTCCAAAAGTTCAGTGGTGATTCCCCTAATTCTATCTAAATTTATTCAATTTTTAGGCAACCCTGCTGGATTGCATATTAGTGTAATAAAATTAGTATCATCGTATTCTATAAAAATTTCTGATTCCAGTGATGTAAATTTTATTATTATCAGTGGTGAAATGGCAAAGTTATTAGTTTATGAAAATTACGTTTAAAATGTTTCAGAAGTTAACTCGGTTTATGTTTAATAATTATCCCTCTGAAGTGGAGTTATCTGAATTTTCTTTGAATTTAGTTACATGTTTTAACAGTTATTTTATTTATGGAAGTGGCTTGGTTTAATCGCAAATAAATTTCAAAATTACCACGTTGTGATTGATGATGAAATAAATTTAACATGTATATAAAATCTGTTCTACTGCATAAAATGTTCTGAAATTTTAATATTTTATACAAGATTTTTAGTTGTTTTAGAAAACCTACTTTTTAGTCCTAGAAATTACTGAAAACATATGATAAAAAATGTTAAAAGTGCCAATGTGTTCCACGAGGCGTTTAAAATTGTATTTAATCTATTTAAACAGCCTGAAACTACAGAATTTTAGTGAATTTATCTTTCTTCTGAATTATTATTATTTTTGAAATTGTTTTACTGCATCAAAACGTGTCGAGAATTAGAGAAATGATCACGTAGCAAAAATCCATTGTTTACAAGTTGGATAGTAATGGATTACCGTATTCCAGGTTAGTTTAAAGATTCTTTACTATTAAAGATGTTTATTTAGTGCTTATATTAAGTGTTGTGGGTCTTTACTGCTTTTAAAATGGTCTATTTATTGAATTGGCTTGCTGTATCCACTTCTGCTTGAAACATTTCCTCATATCCTATACTGGCAATGAAAATTATATGTTTACTGGGAAGATTACTTCCTCCCATATGCTTTAAGCTAAGCAAACTAGAATTTACTCAAATTCTAAGGTGCTTACACATTGCTACCTGCAAGATTTATTTCAAATAGCTCCTCCTCTGTCTCTATGGCACACTATAAAATCTTTGAGGAACATCCCACTTTCTAGCACTTCTTCAATTAATCAGGGCCGTTTGTAGTTTGTACATTGCTACTGAGTTTCCAAACTCTTTTATTTTGCCAATATGTTTTGTCTTCTTAATGTAGTTCCCCCTTTTGTTGTTTCTTCAGTTTCACATACTTCCTTTAAAAAAAAAAAAAAAAAAAAAAAAAAAAAAAAAAAAAAAAAAAAAAAGTTAAGGTAGGAGAAGAGACCATCACTTATAATAGATGATGCATGAAAAAGATAATGATACACGAAAATCATTAGGGTGTAGCAGTAAAGGAACATAGCATGGACAAGGTGGTGAGCTGTTTCAATTTGTGGTAATTGAAGGAGGTTGAGTGTATATTACATCTTTCCATCATATGTATGCAAATAGAAATGATTTTTTCCCTGTCTCAACTTTGTTTCCCTGAATTTCGCCTATTTCATGGGTGTTTTGATGTTTTCCACGTTGTATTAATATTCAGTGTCTCATTACCAGCAGCCTCCAATTAAAAAAAGGCAATGCTCTATCTGCATCATAGCTGTAAGTCAGCTCCCTTTTTGCTTAAGCTACTAACTAAGACAATTTATGCATAAACTATGCACAGTGTAGTTCCACCTACAAATGGTATCCACAGGCACAGCACCAATGACCTTTCCCAAGTAGTGTCTCCTCCTCCAGGTTTATTCACCTCACAGCTATGTTCAACTGTAGCTTATCATGGCAATTCAGGATCTTTATCAGTTCCAACTTGGTTTGCTGTGCTTCTTTCACTACTTTCTTCAGGTTACAATTTTTACTGTAACATTGATACTATTTCCAGCTTATCTTACTCTCACACCTTTATCCTTTCTGAAACCTTTACATAGTAACTGTATACCCTCTGTTACTATATCAAGCATTACACCAGGTTTAAATACACTTATGACCTAGCAGCCTATGCCTAGGAATCATTTAAAAGTAAACAATATGTTAATTCTTGTTGGAGATCAGCAGGCATTAACTTGCTTTATTAAATTACAACTGATTTTGGATTATGACCCCTGTAATTTTGATATTACACTATGAAAAATTACTATTAAACCCCTGTCATCATTAAAACCATTTGAAAGTACTGTACAGTACATTTTTTCGGAGGAAAATTATGTTAACAGCACAGCTGGGCACAAAACAGTTAATCCGTTAATCGTTAATTAATGAAGTTAAAAAAATTGTGAAAATTTAACTTTTAAGTTAATCTAAAAAATCATTAACGGTCTTCTTAACTTCCGTTAACTTTAGTCTGTTACATAGGTTGTTGACGTCTTTTCGTTTGTTTGAACTGTGCGCCACGCCACCACTCGTATCATCGTATGTTCGGTGTAGTAGTGGGCGCCGAGCATTTTCAGCCGGCGGCGGCGTGACTATTTTATATTGTGAATTCTGCAAACGTAAATAAACTAAAAGCGTCATAACCTATCTTATTGACAAATCAACATTATTATCTGTAATGAGGTGTATTTATTATTACAAAATGTATGTCGTTATTATACGTTTAGTAAAAACATCGCGTTCAGTTGGTGTTGAAGCAACAGTGACGGATCGGCAGTGTGTGTCGGAAGAGGTTAATCGGACAAACTGTTCGGCCGTCAATCGGGCATTACTCGGACGAAATTCTGTGCCAGTGGATGACCGGCGGCCTGATCAATAGTTAGTATCGCACTGGAGTCTGCAAACAGTGTTGCAGATCAGCAAAAAACTCAACTTTCAGTAACCAGTGCGAAAAAATCAAAGAAATAATGCATAAGTTACGAAAAAGGTGATGTGCAATTTTGATCCGAAACATTTGTGTGTCTTTTTTTTTTTTAAATAAAAAAAAAGTAGAAGCTAGTTTGGCAGTTTCGGCCGTGTAATGTAAAAGGATGTCGCTGACTAACTTCCGTTCTATTTGTTCATGTAAAAACATGCAGGCCATGATTTAGTGAAACCAGGCCGGGTCGTCTAAAGGGGCCTTTAGGTCACAGGTAGGCCGTGGCACAAAGGTAACCGTAACAGGCATTGGTCGTAGATTTTAGGTTGGCCGCAAATTTCACTGGTCGCAGTTTTCACATATTCAGGTGTCCCAGTCCAACTTGTTTTCTATAATATTGTTGCTTTTCATTCTGCATTCATGTTGTTTTTTTTACTACTTTTTTTTATAAAGTCACGAGTACCTAAATTGTCTCTCGTAAGACAATTTGCAAGTGTTATGTTGATCACAGTCTCAACAAAGATAAAAACAGACAGGAATACCACTTCATTGTTGTGGCGATAGCGTAACCACAATTTGTTAATTTTTATAAATAAATCCACACTTGCATCATGGTACATAACACCTTGAGATAGAGAGCAGTTATACCTACCGTACTATAATACTAATACATCAGTACAACTTTTGACTAGTTAACTTTTAAAGGATAACTTTAACTTTCGTTAAATTTATAAACATTTAACACATTAACGATTATCGAAGTTAACTTTTTAAGTAGCGGAATAATGATTAACGAAGTTAATGTTTGGATTAACTGTGCCCACCTGTGGTTAACAGTTTATCTAAATAAAATTTGTAAACTTCTGGATTTAAAGCAGCTTTTCCATTCCTTTGGTTCATAAACTGGCTCCAAAGTTTGATGACAATTTCATTGCATCTTTCCCATTATGTTTTTAGCAAGTAGGACAAGGAATATAATTTATTTTTGACCTGAATTTTGACTGTGTGCTTTACATTTATGATAAATTCAACGGAATTTTTAAATTTGTTTCTGTGTTATATATATTTTTAGTGGTCCTGCTTGACCAACGTAACATCAAATACAGTCACTAACAGAGTAGTATTAGTTGCTATAGTAAAAAATTCACGAGTGAGTCGATACTAATTTGTGCTATATTGATTTAATTAGTCCTCAATTAATGTTTTGATACCTACATTCTTTAGTATTTAATTACAGCACTACCAATTACCAAAAGTTAAGCTACTTATTTTTTAGAAAACTGGTTTAATTATTACTTTAGTGATTATATTTCTAACACAAATGTGTCATGTAAGAAATTTTATGTTAAAATATAATGCATACTTATTAATCTGGAGATTTCATACTATATCATATCTTATATAAAAGAGTAGTTAATTTTCTTTCTAGAATTTGAGTAACTTTACGTGTCGTGCCATTTCAGTATTATGTTTACTTTACAAAATTAAAAGCATTTTAAAAGTAAATAAATTATAATATTAATTTGATTGAACCTATTAACTATTAAAGAGAATAACTTTTATGTCTTTCTCTTTTTGTAAAATATAATTTATAATTTTTTGTGATATAATTTTACTTCAACTGACAACTATAACAATTTCTGTAGTACATTACTAGACTGTGTGAATAAAGAATTAAAACTGAAAATTTAGTTTTGATAGTATCTCTGCAAACTAAACCACCGCCCTCCCCCAAAATAATAACAATTGTTAGGAAAAAGTTACACTATTATGACGTAGTGCAGGTAAAAAGTAGCAGTTGCTAGATTTAAATTTGGTGAACAGATTGTTGCAATCATCAACATGTTCAGATTGGATATGCTTTAAATACAAGTAAGAGGAAGCTACTAGAAAACAATGGTCATCGTTTTGTAAATGAGAAACAAAAAAAGTAGTCTCCTTTGTTTGAATAACAGCAGTAAAATGGTAAATCTCGACTCTCACAGTGAATTAATTGGTAGTGGTTGGTAATAACATGCAGCATATGGTTAAGTTTTCACAAGTTACACCATAAATAGTGTGAAAAATCCAGATACTATTATAATGAAATGTTTGTAACCTTTAAAAGTAGAGCAGAGATAGAAAATCCATCAATTACCAAAAGTTAGAGATGGGAGAACTGTAATGATAATAACAAAACAAGGATGAACATAGTTATATAATAATTTGTGTAACTCTTTAATGCACATGAGCCAAATTTTTACCATTATTCAGCATGTCTGCTGACCTGGCCATTTGTTTTTCTTCAACATGATTGAGGGGTTACACAAGTATGTTTCCTTTATTTCTGCTCCATGTTTTTAAATCGTGCTCGTACTTTTGCTATCCCTGTTTTGATACAGTCTGCAAATTGGTAAAGGTGGCTGTTAGATAATGAAATACAAGACATTCCTTATTTTTAGTTTAGCTCTTACTCAAAGTAGAATCTTTGCAAGTGAGTTTAATATTGGAAGCTGTTAATAAACTTTTCAGAGATATTGAGCCCATTCCTTGGTAGTTTGTCTAAAAATGCCTTTGAAGTTTTCTTGGCTACTGATGAAAGCTTTTGGTATCACATTGAACCAAATCACGTAAATAAGAAGGTAATCACATTGCATGAAACAATTTCTTTAGCTAAGAAATCATTTTGTGCCTTGATCTTGTGTTCCAATGCATTATTATGCACGAGTGAGGATATCACTTGTTCCTAATACTCACATAGAACTCGATGAATCCTGGAGCACAAACAATTAAAAATATTAAAGTAATATTCTAGCAGGATTTATTATAGATAATTTCTTGCCAATTATGAGCAGTGTGTTGATTCCGCTTTAATGCATATAGTTCTTTTTACTCAGTCTCTGATCTCTAGTGCTTTGTAAGAAGCTTTTGCTGGAAAGACAAAGTTTTTTTCACATGTTATAATCCAGGAAAATGAATGCTGGAACTATATTATTCAATTGTTTTATGTCTTTGCAGTGCTGTACTATGCAGATTTTTAATAGTCAGTCAGTGTGTGCTGTACAAAGAAAGATTTTCTATAATCCAAACTTTCTGTTTAATGAAATGGACAGTAGAAATTCAATAGCTTGATGACTTATTTTCTTCAATCGAAACTAGTTGATGGCTCTGTCTGTGGATCAGCTTTGTTTCTTTCTTTCTATCATTAAATCCTTCATTCCCCTTAAATATGTTCTTATGGCTCATATGGTTCTGTGACACTTATACTCAATTCAAAACAAATTTAATGTTAGTGTTTACCTCCATTTTTCCAGTTCTGACTAGGATTCAGAAAGTACTTGCTATGCCATTGTTCCGAAACTTTACAGTAGATAGTCAAAAGTTTAAAGTAACTTAACATAGTGCTGATTTTTTCCATTGGGCACACTGTATGTTCCTTAAAATTTTTCCTTATCATCATTGTCATCAATGTTTGCAGTTTATAACATGTAGTAATTTTGCGTGGGGTATGCCTTGATCTTTTCTAAGAATTATGTTATTTGTTAGTGACATCAACCTATTGAATTTATGTTAATATTACAGTCATATGTGAGCTATCTTTTATGTTTTTCCTTCTAATGTTGCTCCCTTTTTCCCTGTTTCAGCCAGTGTTTGGAATCTTAGTGGATTTGATAATGGAAGCGGTGTTGATGTAAACTCTTATTCTGCTCTTTGCAAAGGAACAGCCGTTTCTGAACTAAGCAAAGGGCAGGTTTCTACACCAGATCAATTTGCACCTCACTGCTGTACAAAATGTGGAAAATTTTATCTGAGACGAGACAGTTTGAAACGTCATTCTAAATACGAATGTGGGAAGCCTCCTCAGTTTCAGTGTCCTTACTGCAGCAAAATGTGTCACCAGAGAAATAATCTTACGTTACATATTAGGAGAAGCCATTTTTGAGTATGGTTGCTTGTATGAAAAGTTGATAACCACTTGCAACCCAAATCCTCATCTTTTGTTTTCAGTGATTAATTGGTATTAATGACCTGTTCTGTTACCCTGGTTCTGTCCTAAAAATGGAAATGATTGCCTTAGATTCTATTTTTTAAACCATGTGAACTGTTATTGTCATTTGAAAATTTATTCCTTTGGTGAAATGTATGTTTATGAGGCAGAGATTGGTGTCTCAACGTTAATATAGATAAATACATAAAATGAATGAAAATAACTAGATTTTTTGCTTTGTTACTGGTAGAATTAGAACAACAAACAGTTTTGTGGATCATTCACCAAAATCTGTTAGAAATATGTTTTATTATTTCTCGATCCAAGTAAATATAGAAATTAAAAGATACTGAATACCATAACTAATTACAGTACATACAAGGATAGAAGTAGAAACAAACTCCTGCCAAAGATGACAGTAGATCATTAATCATACTCTGAAAAGTTTAAGGGTTGCTTAGAGGAGCAAACCCTTTATCAGCAGAAGTTCATGGTAACCATGTGGTTGGAAATTACAGGGAAAATTGCTGATATTCATGGCCATTGAGAAGATGGGCAGGGCTGGTTGTGGGTTAAAAAATAGAGAAACAATGGAAATGGAGTCAGCTTAAGAATAGAACAGAACGTACCTGAATTAATGTGGAACAAATAAATAAAAAGTTAAACAACCAAATAGAGAGCGAGGAAGACATATGGAGGGCGAATCAAAAAATTGCCACATAATATGCATATTTATTAATTTCAGTATTACTTCTGGTGAGAGATGATTCCTGTCGTGGCGTATGTAATTAATAAAGAATAGGAAGAAGGGGGTATGGAAAGTGTATGATTTTGGAGGGAATAAAAATTTGATAAGGATCTGAGAGGAGTAAATGTTGGTGAATCATTGGGTAATATATCAGATTGAGACTTGGTAGTTACGTGCTGCTGACTTTGTATTGGTAATCCAGTTCCATTGTCTGAACTCAGAGGAGTTGCTACTGTTGCAGCAATTGAGATTGTTGGGTGAGGTGACATGAGGCAGCTATATGGATGCTTGAATTTTTGTAAATATTGTTTCTCCATATCCATTCATTCGTATTGACAGTTGATTTCTGTAGGTATCAGGGCATCTTAGTTGGATATATGGCATGGGAGTTTTCACACACTATTATTGGATCCAGGTTGATTGAGACCTTGTTTGCTGCTTGAATGAATGCATTGTGGAAATGTTCTTAATGGAACATGTTTTATTAGGGCTAGGATTTCTAGTGTTGGGTTATGATTTCAGTGAACTTTGTGAGGTCAGGCTTGTGCATGTGAAGTCCTGAAACTTTTGAAGAGAAATCCCACTGCCAACAGAAGCAACATGATGCTGCCAAGAAATGTGTGGTAGTATGATACTGAGTCATGGATTATGGTACCATATAGAGTGGTAATGCTCTTGCCTAGCATTCAGGAGGACATGGGTTTGAATCCCCTTTGAGCCATCCAAATTTGGATTTTCTATTGTTTCCCCATATCACTCCAGGCAAATTCTGTGATGGTTCTTTCGAAAGAGCATGGTTGAATTTCTACCCATTCTTTGCCCCCACTCCTTTCCCACCATTAATAACCTGAATGGTGATGAGCCGTAAAGCCAAAAGCAAAAATAAAAGAAAGTAGGTTAGGGTACCAAGATTAAATTTTTGGATATGGGAAAAAGAAAAACTTATGGAGAGGACCCAAACACAGTGGTTATAAATCTGACTAAGGGTTTGAAGTTCTCACTCCGCTATTTAAAAGTATACATTCTGCCTCTTGACTTGCGATATCACACCCTTTAGAGACACAAAATCCCTGGAGACTATTGAACTCCTTGTAAATTATCTCACACCTAACTTCCAAAAATCCTCAAATGTGTATCAGCTTACCATAACAATAATCCTGATAATCCAAGATGCTGCAACATACAGATTTCTGGTGGAATGCATCTCGGCCATTGCTGAGCAATACCTTGAAACCAGGGACAGTTGGTCAGCTTCCTTCCAATATTGAGTACATACAGAATATCCTCAAATATCTTACCATAACACCTGCACTGTTCCTACCAACTCCATCCTTATGACAATTGATATAATATAATCGTACACCATCATGTCACTCTGCCACTGGCTCACTGAAATCTCCAAGTAGTCTCCACATGAAGTCTTTCCTATCTTACAAAATGACTTTCCTTCAATGACCAACTCTATATTCAAATTGGTGGCACAGCATTTGTCTCCATATGGCCTTCTTCTCTTCCTTGGCCATATTGAATAGTCATGTTTAGAGCAAGTCTAAAACTCATCTTATGACTAATGTTTGTAGTTCTAGTGACTTCTAAGCTTTTTTGTATGCTACTGGGGTTTCACCAAGATAGCTCCAAAAACAAAAGATAAATTAGTGTGGAACATACACATCATGGATCTGAAAAATTGTTTCAACTTTTTTTTTTGTTAGAACGTTTTTGCTGTCGCCTAACTTAAGGAATGAACTGGCTGTTGTGCACATAGTGGTGCAACTTGCTGTTGTACATGCAGCTACATCCTATAGTGAGTGCCATTGTTATAACCAGCCGTAAGCAGGCAATAGCATATGCACGCATTGCAATTTTGAAGACAAACTATAACATAATTATAAATAATATTGGATAGATGTCTGTAAGTTAGCATCAGATGTTACTGAAAAACAGACTGGTCCTTAGAATTTCACCAAACAGCACAAAAAATTTGTACTTTAAAATGGAGTGGATATTTATTTAAAAAACATCAAAAAAAAAAAAAAAAAAAAAAAAAAAAAAAAAAAAAAAAAAAAAAAGAACTTTTCTTGATGAATAATTACAATTCTTTGACAACAAGCCTTTTGCCTACTTTGTATTTCCATTTTAGGCTTTGTGTTCACTATTTTTCATAACTTAAAGTAATTCTGCTCTTCACATTCTTGCTGCTTAATACCCTGAATGAGAATCCTCTATGTCTTACATGGCTGGACATTTACTTCTGTTACTTAACCACTTTCGATTGCTTGATAAGTATATGTTTTGCTTTCCAAACTTTCTATTTCTTTTGATGAGGACATTGTCTCAACTTCTCCACTTCCTAACTTTCTTTCAAACTTATCCATATTTCTTCCTTTTCAGACTTCTTCCTGATTAGACTTTCTTACCATCTAAATCCCTCATTTAGATGTTGTGAGGAACCAAGCCTGCATGCAGGTCTTGACGTCTAGGGAATGGATTTTGTGCCTCATTTGAGAAGAGGAACTGAAGTGTCATAATGTTTTGGGCTCTATTGCAGACAGAGATAGTGGGTGAGGCCATTGTATTGGTGAGATGTTTAGAGAGCAGGAGTTGGGAATGAGCTGTGTATAAGTTGCTATTGTAATGCTCTCTGTGATTAATGTAATGTTTACTGTGTTAACCATAGAATAAAGAATGCAACAGAAGTTATACTGTTGCTAATAAGTTTTTCAATAATGATGCAAATCTGAACAAATGTAGAATGCCAGAGCTTGCAGCTTTAGCTGACATTGTTGGCAATCAGCTGAACTGCAGAAGCAAATGCTTTGACTTCATGGGGACCACAGCAAGGGTGTTGATTCCTTGAACTCATCATTGGGTCCTTGAGACGACACAGTCATCGCGCTACTGTTGCATTCATCCTGACAGAGTCACGTCAAGACCTGCATGTAGAGTCACTTCTGTCTTCACTTTCTCCAGAGGCTGGTGCCATGACACTTTCTTCATGCACTGACTTGATGGTTTCTCCATTCATTTTATGAGGACTCAGTGTGCTTATTTTGACAAGAAACTTCTTCCATATAACTCCACAGTACCATCACTTACATTTCAATTCAAGTAGTTACATAGATAATACCAAATGCCAAAGATTATCAAATTTATTTCATGAGAAATCTTGTTTACATTGATTTTTTATCTCCTGCCAAAAATTTTCAAATTTCTTTCACATTATGGTTGATCAAAATTAGCTTTCAAACATTTCTGCTTGTCTGTTTGTTATCAGACTTAAAAAATAAGGATGTATAAAGAAATTAAACTGGTCACTCACCACATATAGAGGATCACCACAAACATACAAATACAAACACATCTTTTCTATTTAAATAATAATAAACTTTCATATGATTAATTGACATTTATTCCAGTTGCATTTCATTAATAGATATCTGAAGAATACAAGGTCCTTTGTTCTCCGTAACTATTATCAACTCAAATGCACACAATAACTTTTGCTCTCGCTCGCTCTCTGTTGTTACTCTGGTCATTACCATGGCTATGAATTTCTTTTATAATTTCTCCATGAACATGTTATGTCACAACCCTCCCTAAGTTTACGATACATTTGCAAAAAAAAAAAAAAAAAAAAAAAAAAAAAAAAAAAAAAAAAAAAATATGGTAAAATTTTTAAGGTATTATATAAGGATTTTATTCTTCTTTGCCTTAATAACAATTATTACAATAGATCAATTAGTATGAAACTGAAGGAACACAAATTATATGTCCTGTCACGGGAGGTAGTGCAGTGTTTTACTTGTCAACCTTCGTCACACTTACATTATTCCATGTGGACGAAAAGTCTGTAACAATCAACATTTTCGTATCATTTACCTTATCAGCTAAATCAATGGACATGCTTATGAAACTAAAATATGGTGCTACCATCATTCCTATTAACAGAAAACTTTGGAGTACATAGCCAAAAGAAATATTTACAATGCCTAAACTCATATTCACTATATTTGATAATTACTTTCTTGACCTTTACAATGTTTGATATAGTAATTAATAATAAATAAATGCCTGACTTGTTGACACATTTTTTTTTCTTCAAATGCAAAACCTATGTAATAAGCTATACATAAGTTCCTGAATAAAGTATTTATTCACAGGAATGAAGGTACCTGGACCTTAAAAAGTATGTAATATTAAATTGCTTAACCTGGTTTGTTTTATTATTGTGTTAAAAGAGGTCTTTAATAAGAAATATTCAAAATAATATTTTACATTATTTCAGCAAATCTTTAATTAACTTTAGTATCTTTTTTATCTCAATATGACACAGTTCACATAACCTTTCTCTCCATCCTGATTAGTAGTCTCTACTGAAGATGAGTCTACAATATGTAATACCATTCATGGTAAATCTTTACTATTTTAAACAAACTATAATTATCATTAATATCCCTGCTACATTTGGTATCTTTAACATCAAAGAACTAGTAGTCTGTTCCTTTGAGATAACAACATCATTTCCATTATTTTCAATTATTCCATAATTTTTTTCTTTCAATCCCAAAACACTCATATCTACCTCTTGACAAAATCGTACTTGCTTCATTGCCTTGTTTTCTATGATCCATATTTTCTACATCAATAATCTCTTCTGTTTTGCCACAAAATTCATCACTTCTCATTTTGTTTTTAATGTTACTCCCTTTTTTAGAATAATTCTTTACCTCTTCCATTTCTGAATATTCTATTTGCAGATTAGTTAGTATTTCCTCGATGTCTTTTGTATTCTCATCAATACTGTTTAAAAGGTTTAAGGGCAATGACATTATACCCCCCTTTAATCTTATCCTGATTTGGGTTGGCTACTCGGTATGAGTTCTTATTGTCTGTACCAATTACTTTATACGGTCCTTCTTATAAAAATTTAAAGTTTTTGATCTCGTTGTTTATTACTGAGGATTTTCAATGAATTTTGATCAGTACTAAATCCCCAATGTCATATACTGTGGGTTTTATGCATGTATCATGGTTTCTTTTTCATCTTTCTGCACATTTCTTCAATTTCTCACATTCTACACTAAGTTTGTCTGTCTAGTTATATGTGACAGTTGGGAATTGACTGAATTCGTACACAATACGAGGAGGTTTCTTTTTGAACGCGAGTTCAAAAGGTGTTACCAAAGTAGAGTTATGAGGGATGGTGTTAATAACGTCTTCTATAGCATCAGTTCATATGCCCATCTTTTGTGATGCTCATGGCAGTACGTTCGAAACTAATGCCCGAATTCCATCATAACCCTTTCTACTGCATTTCCTTGGGGGTGCTAGATATAAGTTTTAATTATTTCAATATCTAAATTCTCAAAACACTCAGCCCATACATTGCTTACAAACTGGGGTCCATTGTCTGTCTATTCCTTTTTGGGTTTGCTTACTTGAGTGATGTAGTCATTGATAACCTTGTAACAAATTAATTTGGCGGTACCTTTCTTTAGCGGATATAATGTCACATATTTAGAAAAAAACATCTTATTATGACATATATTTGTGTTTCACCCTCACAAGACATTAGTAGTGGACCAAAAATGTCTAGGGCAATTAGTTCATTGGGTTTATTTCGTAACACACATTGCATTTCTCCATGCTTAATGTTGTCAGCCTTAATGTGTTGACAAAATTCGCAATTGGTAATTAGTGTTTGTATTCTTCAGGCCACATTTGGAGAGTACAGTGTTTCTTTCATAATTTTATGCCATTTATTTGTGCCATAGTGACCGTAGCTAAGATGATGTTATAGGATGAATTAATTGACCAAATTCTCAGGTACCCATATCTTCCATTCTTCACTATCTGCATGGTTCCTTTTAAACAAAATTCCCTCAATTATTGAATAAAATTGTTTTAATTTAGGTTTTGCCTTATCGTCCTTTAGTTTATGTATGATTTCTTGTATTACACTGTATTTCTCTTGCTCTTCATGTATAAATTGCAAGCAATATCTCACCTCCTTTTCCTGTGATACACCTTTAATATAAAATATCAGTGGTTCCTTCACTCCTGAAGGGGTTGATTCAGTATTCTCTAATCTTAGTGGCATTCACGATAAGGCATCAGCCAGACAGTTGTCTTCTCCATGTATATATATAATTTCGAAATTAAATTCTTGTTATAACAAAACCCATCTAGCCACTCTACTGTGTCCAGTTTACATTTCATCAGAGGAATAAGTGCCTTGTGGTCAGTGAAATTGATGATTTGTTGACCTAATAGCAGATTTCTTAACTTTTGGAAGATCCAAACTATAGCGAGTGCTTCCTTCTATGTAATGCAGTAGTTACATTCTGATTTGTTTAGCATGTGGCTATCAAAGGCAAGATTTTTTTTTTTTTTTTTTACTATCCATTTTCTTCTATCTCTTGAAAAATTTCAGTCCCTAGTCCATAATCAGAGCTATCTGTTTGAACACAGATAGGTAGGTATCAATTTGGGGCATATAAACTTACTTTCTGAAGCAAGGTATCTTTTACTTCTTGAAAGTCATTTTCACATTGCTCATTCCAATTCCAGTATGAGTTTTTCTTTTTTAATTTATTGAGCTGAGGACTATTGAGTATTTGTCCCATAACGTATTTGCGATAATAATTGTAAATTGTTCTTTATTTTTAGGTCTTGGGAACTCCCTGATTGCTTTAAGTTTCTCCTAATTTGGAGTGATACCAGTTGGGGCAATCATATGGCCCAAAAATTTGATTTTACATGTCAAGAATATACATTTCTTGAACCTTATTGTCATTCCACCTCTTCTTAAAGAGGTCAAAATCTCCCTCAAAGTTCGCCAATGTTCTGTGATTGTCTCACTAGCAATCAATATATAATCCACATAGACAATTACCTTGCTCAGTAGATCTTTGCCAAGTACTATGTCTAATGCCCGAATAAAGTTTGCAACTGCATTGTTAAATCCATACGGTAAAACTGTGAAATGGTAGCTACGGCCTTGGTACAGGAATGCTGTATATTTCCGTGATGGTTCTGCACTTCTGCTGTTGGGATCTGCCAGTAAGATGCCGTAAGGTTCAAAGTATTTATAAACTTTTCCCCCAAGACCCAGAAGTAATTCGTCTATAGGTGGAGCGTGGTCTCTTTCTGTTACTAGAATCTTGTTTAAGGTTTTCACATGTAAATCAATTCAAACTGATTTGTCAACTTTGCTAACCACTACTAAGGGGTTGCTAAACGGACTGTTTGATCACTCTATAATCTTTCATTTAATTATTCTTCCCATTTTCTCATCAACTTGTTTCCTCTCAGCAATTGGTATTCACAAAAAAAGGAGTCTTGCAATTAACCATAACATGGCACTCACAACCTGTTACTAGTCCTGGTGTATCTGAAAACACATCAATGAATTCATTTCAGATTTTTCTTAAAATTTCTTTATTTTCATAATTAATGTAATCCTCTGCAACTATTTAATTGTTCTCATGGTCTTTCTGTATTAACTTAACTATTCTCTCATGAAATTTATTTTCTTTCACGACTCTACTGCAGTTCCCCAAGTCACTACGTGATTTGTAGTTTTCTCTTTATCTTTCCAAAAAACTGTTCGTAGGTATTTGTAATTTTCCATCTTGTATTGGTAATTCAAGGGATCCGCGTTCGAAATCCAGTCTATGCCGAGAATGCAACCAGTCGTGAGTCCAGGTACCACGGAGACAACAAAATCAAAAAAGTGTTCTTCTATGTTTAGATGTAAGAGCATCTTTTTCCTTATTAATTTACTTATTCCCCCTGTTGCAGTTAATACAGACATACCACTTACTGGTAATGTTTCTATTTTAATTTCTGACTGTGCTGCAAGATTTTGAAACATTTCAAATAGACTCTCTGAAATACATGAAATTTCCACACCTGAATCGAGTAATACCTCCACTTTCTTTCAATAGACTGTTGCTAAAATGACTGGTGCTCTAACTAACTAGTTACTCATCAAACTTCAACTCCTCTTCCATTAAGGCTTCTCTATGATTATTGCGAAAAACTCTACAAACAGATACTATGCTATTTTCATGGTTGGGTCCGTTTTGTAATTTTGCCTCTGCCCAGACTATGACTTTGGCATTTTCATTTTTTTTTGATTTTCTTGACTCCCTTCTTGGTTTCTACATGGATTAAGTGTGGTCTCATTGCTTTCCCCATTTACTTGAGGTTTAAAATGTCTTCCTGGAAGCCATCCCTTCTCCTTGGGGTTATATTTCTTACATTAGCTCTACCTTTGGTGCAGAAAAATTGTTCAGAACCAGGAATTAACTTTGTGTCAGAATGGCAGTTATTGTTCCCTAAATCTTCATGCCTGTCATATCTGTTATTGTCCAGCCATTGGCGGTTACTGAAATACTGATTGTTTGGATACCCTCCTTGGTTGTTAATGTAGTATTATTCATTTTTATTATAATTCCTTTTCTGTCTAAAGTTATTATGACCCATATTCTTACAATTTTTATAATATTTTCCATTGTCAAGTCTACATAATAATTGTTCAGCTTCTTCAATGCTCTTGATATTCTGGGTTGTAAAAATGTCTTGTATTTTATCAGGCATCCTGGTTACAATGTCTCTCACTATCTCTTCTTGAGGGAGTGGATTAGTAAAGAAATCATTCTTTGCTGCTTCACCAACAAAAAAGTGTAAATAAAAGCCTCACCCTTCCTGAAATCATCTCCCCTTGAATAGTTCTCTTTTTAGTGTAGAGTGATGATCATCACTCTACACCAATATCCCTCATGGCTAGGGCCTCAGTGCCACGGAGCATTACCTCGACAATCGCCCCCACACAACTTCCCTACCGCTCATTTCCTCACTTCCAGTCTCAGGTTTACATCAGATTTGAGCCATTGCTATGGGCACTCGCATGGCACCTTCCTATGTCAACCTTTTCATGGGCAGACTAGAGGAACATTTCCTTCAAAAGGTTACCCGACAACCCACCGTGCGGTTCAGCTATATAGATGACATATTTATGATCTGGTTCCATGGTGAAAACCTCCTTCTTGACTTCTTGTACTCACTCAATAACTTTTCCTCCTTAAACTTCACCTGGTCCTACTCTCAGACTGACATCACTTTTCCGGATGTAGACATCTCTGTACAGAATGGTCACTTACACACCTCTGTCTACATAAAACCCATTAACCCAACAACAATATCTCCATTTTGATAGCTGCCATCCATATCAAATACAAAACGTTCCATTCTATACAACCTAGCCATTCAAGGCAAACGCATCTGCTCTGATCATGAGTCCTTTACTCTCTACACCAGGGGTCTCCAAACTTTCCAGCCTTAGGGCCATACTGATTACTCCAGTAAGTTCCGAGGGCCAAAACCATATTATCATTGTTGCCGGTGGTAAGAAGTGAAATAGTCCACTGATGAAAAAAAAATCTGAAAAAGTACGCAACGTTTAAAAAAGGCTGCAAATCGGACTAAAGTCCGCAAAACGGCAACACTGCATATTATTAATTTTCCTGTCATTACCTGTTATTTCTAGATTAGTCGTAGAGTACGAGCCGTTGATTTGACAAAACATGTGAACGAACTGAATTTGAGATTGCAAGGAGAAAACCAGCATCTTCCTGATTTATACACTAATATCAAATCATTCCGGAAGAAATTGATACTGTTTCAATCACAACTATGAAGAAAATGTTTTTCACATTTTAAAATGTGAAATATTCAGCCACACTACTGAGACTGAGTTTCCTATCGATTTTGCAATCGAAACTTTGAGTGCTTTGAAGATAAATTTTGATTCTCGTTTCTCGAACTTTGATGCCATTGCGAATCAAATTAAGATTTTTCAGAATCCTTTTGATACTGACATTGAAACCCTAGCCCCGGAACTTCAAATGGAAATGATTGATCTACAGTGTAGTGATATAATTAAGAACAAATATCAAAACTCATCTTTGTTGGAATTTTATAAGAGTCTTCCACTGACACAATTTGATAATTTGCATAAATTTGCTCGTGGGCTGTTTTCTGATTTTGGTACTACTTATTTGTGTGAGAAGACCTTCTCGAAAATGAAGTACACAAAAAATGTTTACAGATCTAAATTAACTGATGAGCATCTTAAATCTCTTTTAATAATTGGTACAAGTAAAATTAGTCCACAACTACAAACTATTGTCAGTGGAAAATCTCAATTACATAAATCTCATTAGTATTTCATATGTCATTATGCTTGTTATAAGTTATGTTTTTATTTAAAATGTTAGTTGGATTCATTTCAATAATTTGTTAGTTATTATATACTGAAGTTAAATTTTCTGCATATCATACATGTCTTTACTCATTACAATTCTGTGTTTCTTTGTCCAACTTATCACAAAAACAATAACAATAAGCCTACAACAATGTTATGAGTTAGCCCATGACCATATCAATGTAGATGTCATATTAATAATTATTCAACATAAAATTAGAATACTTCAGTAAACTAAATTTAATTTGCTATAAAAAATATGTTCTCTAAAAGGAGTTTTCAAGTATGCTAGCTCTCCGCGGGCCGGACAAAATCTGTCCGCGGGCCGGATGTGGCCCTCGGGCCGTAGTTTGGAGACCCCTGCTCTACACCATCAACCTGACCCAGGCACTCATAAACCGCAATTATCCTCCAGAAATAGTTAAAAAACCGCTATCAAGAGTCAGGGACTGTCCCCCACACCGACACAAACAACCTAAAGCCAACCAGAACCCTGTGATTCTCACCCAGTTTTTCCCTGGCCTGGAATCGCTAAACCAAATTCTTCATTTGAGCTATGACTATCTTAGATCCTTTCCTGAAATGCGCGGCATTCTTCCCACTATCCTTCCCACCAATCCCGGAGTCACCTTCAGCAGACCATCTAATCTAAAAATCATTCTTGTACATAAATATCAACCTTCTGATGCTCCTAAATCACCATTTGGATCCTTCCCTTGTAAGAGACTCCATTGCAAAACTTGTGGTATGCATCCACCTACCACCACCTATAGCAACCCTACTACTGGTGTAACCTACCCCATAATAGGTCATGCCACTTGTTCAACCCCCCATCTCATTTACCAGCTAACCTGCCTCCACTGTCCAAGTTCCTACATTGGCCTGACCTCAAACTGATTATCGATCAGAAAGAATGGTCACAGATTAACAGTATACTCCCAAAACTTGGACCTCCCTGTTGCGCACCATGCCAGTACACACAACACCCATGACCTTAATAACTGCTCCACAGAAAGAGCCTTTAGAGTACTTCCAGAAACTACCTCGCAATCTGAACTCCGCTGGTGGCAAGTGGCATATCAACTCATCCTGCAGACTGGACATCCCCCAGGCCTTAATTTCCGTTAATATCTTCCACCCGTCACTGGCCAGCACAATAGATTCATATATTTTTCAAAATTTTTCAATTATATTTTTTATCACTATTATTTTTTCAACCATTTTAATCTTTCTTATACTTGCAGTTATATTATCACTGCTCCCCCCCCCACTACCTCCGATGGTCTGCTGCGTTCTATGAGTGGCTGTGTCAAACGCAAGTCTTGCGCAAGCCCAGCCACCTACCTCTGTTGACTTAAAAAAGGGGTTTTCAATCAAAGATTGTCTTTTTTGTTTGTTTGTGTGTTGTTTTATGTTGCTGCTGCCCTCCTCCCTTCAACTTTGGTGAGTGTTGGGTGTATTTTACCTGTTCTTTTCACGGAAAAAAAAAAACAGACACACACAGTTTCTTAAAGGTATTTGAACAGAATGGAGGCGACAAGCTTAAAACCAATGAGCTTTCAGATCAGTTTTATCCCAATTCTGCTTGGTTAAAGATCTATTGCTTTATTCTTGGACTAGCTTTCTGACTTGAAAATATTATTGAATCATTACAGCAAACTTATAATCATCCTAAAAAGCTTTTGTTATCTATATCATACTTTAATACAGAATACCTAAAAATAGAGGTTGTTAGCATATTTTTCAGTCCAGTGTCTGTAATTATCTCTGTAGCAAAGTATCTGAAGAAAATAATTGATTCCATTTATGGAAATATTTATTTTTTCCTCTTCTTCTTCTTCTTCTTCTGAAACACTCAAATGAGCTTATACTTCCTTTGTCAGATTTCTCGGAAAGATTGAGAGAGTACTTCAAGCTAGGAAACATTTATTTTATTCATCATTCTCGGATCAACAGAATTGTGAGCAAATGGATGGGGTCAATGTCAGGAGATCTTGTTAGGCCCGCTTGGGTAGTAACACAGAAGGCAGTCCCTTTGAAAATGTTATTTGGTTATCTTATTTAAAAAGAAATAAAATAATATTTGTAATAATCATGGGGAATAATACATATTAAAAAATGGATCATCTGAGTCAGTTTTAAGAGGATAAATTATTATATAACATATCATATGCCAAACACAATAGGTTCAAGACACCTTCACTAAAGCTGTACAAACAAAATAGCTTTATGCAAACCACTGCTCTAGATTATTATTTTACTGTCTTACTCAAGAATTTTTTCTGTATATGAAATGGAGATGTATATTTAATCATCAAACTTAATGCTAATAATCAACTTCATCTCACCTTGTTCATAAATAATAATAAAGTAACCTACAATTTTTGTTTGGAACTGTACTTCCAACGGTGCCACCGAAACAGTATTTTGCTCTCTTGTGCATGCACACATTTCCAACTCAAAAATGTGCACATGCGTATGACAGGAAAATGCTAATTCAGTGGCACTGTTGAAAGTACAGTTTCATACAACACTTTTTTGATTCTTTTATTATTATTCGTGAATGAGTGCGCATTGTTGTCATAAACAAATTGGATTGGTTAAATGCATGGTTCATTAAACAGTCAGTCGGTCACCAAGCTATTAAATTAACCCATAATAGCTAATAGGTAGCAGGTTTGAAATAAAAGAAAGTCACTTACAATAAAGACTAAAATAGGTTCCAAAAAGTTGATGGCACGTTGACTAGTATCAGTATTAGACCTAATAACAAGGCATCAGACAAACATTCTTCAGGTAGACTAAGTGACATCGCTCAAGGATACACTCTTACAACTTTTATCACTCCCCCAACAAAGTGAATGAAAACACTCCGGAAAGTTTTACTAATTCTTATTAATTTTGCATAGTACACAAATTACTGTTAAACCTTTTGGTGTAGTTGCTTCACACAAGAAATTTCGTAAGTCCATAAGGTTCTTGTCAACCTGGTTCACTGCATGGTGGTAATTTCACACCCAACTAACTGCAGACTAATCTTATTGAAAATTGGTGAAAGACTGCTGTAAACTACAAGATAGCTGGTCCCTATATAGAAAAATTGAGGATCCTGACATCAGACCATAAATTAATATCTAGCAAATTCCTTTATATTTTAATTTTATTTGGGCAATCTGTTCAAAATTTTGTTACCTTATTCATGTCTCAATGATGCTTTTACTAAATTGTAATTTATCTTCATGGCCTAAGTAGTAAGGCAACTAAACTTAGAAAATTCTACTTTTCTCTGTGAAACTATAAACTTTTTATGAAACTGTAAATGTTCTTAATCCTTGTGATTTTCTCTATTTCATGAACCTATTTTTATTCTTCTGCCTATTTTATTACAAATTTTGATTTTTCTTTACATTATGAAAAAGCACATTTAAAATTTTATTTAATTACTCAAATTTATAATCAGGGTGCTCCTCCCAATGCTGAAAGCATCCTATAAATCAAAATCTGATGTAGCTCTTTTCATTAATTAATAATTTAAAATTTTGTACTTCGCTTCATCACTTGGTGTAACATCACTAAAACTGATATATCCTTTAAACTAAATGTTTTCGAACATACAAAATAAAACTAAAACAATTGTCATATTAAGCTTTCTTAGTGGAAATGAATGCATTACATTATCTGAAACTTGTATGTTGGTGAGATTTCACCGGACCCCCCCCCCCCCCCACCCCCAATTTCAACTCACTCAATTTTAGTAAATACTGAGTGCGATATTGTCATTTTAGAAAATGAACGTGTAGACAATTACGTGAATTTTACCAGTTGTGTTGGTAACACTCTGACCTTGCAATTCAAAAGGATGCAGATTCAAATCCCTGTTCGGCTATCCATATTTCAATTTTACATGGCTTCCCAAAATCACACAAGTTGAATGCCGGTATACATCCTTCAGAAGGTTGTGGGCATATTCCTGCCTTTAGTAACCTCAATGAGTTTATATTATAATAATAAAAAATATTGAATCTTCACCCTTCATTATCATCTTCTTTACTATAACAGTCTTAACACTGACTGATATCAGGTTCCATGAACTCAAATTTATAGCTCTAATCTTATTGAAAGTACACTAGAAATTTAATGATGTTTGCGAAATTTGCTGGAAGAGAGCATAAATTTTACTGGTGTTTAGAACAAACTGATGATGTAGCTATTGTGTAAGAAGTAGTGAGATTTTTTAAATTTCCAGAATCAAATGGTAAGGTATTTCTTAAAATGAATTTTTAATTTGCAGCTTGATGTAAATAGTTCAGTGATTTAGTATTTATTGGATATGCAATAACATGCAACAGTAACCTAACATTTTCTGTGTACAGGTGAAATCTCATGGTGTTCATGGCCTAACATTGTGCAGTCAGTTTCAAAAGAAAATGAGGGACCATTTTCATGCTCAGTTTGTTTGCGCATGTATCGACAGCAGAGGTCCCTCTGGCGGCATCGCCGTTATGAATGCAACAAGACTGCTCAGTTTCAGTGTCCATACTGCGAATACAGATCTAAGCAGAAAGCTAGTTTGAAAGTTCATGTTACCAATGTCCATAAAGCAGCTTGGCAAGATCAATTTGTAGTTATACAACAATAAAGTCATAATTGGCATTTAATGCCATCTTGTAATACTTCTGATGAATGAGTAATTTTTTTCAACTACATCTGTATTTATATATAATATCTGAACTGAATCACAATAATTATTATTTTCTTAATATTGTGTCATTGTTCCTTGAGTTCATAAAATACAACACAGTTAGTTCATTGAAACTGAAGAACTGTTCTGTCTAATAAAGGAAAAACAAATATTACATGAATATAAGTGGGTATTCAAAGCATGTAAGTATGTATACATTAATTTGAAATGTGGCTACAATGAGTAACAAAAATCAAACTGCAAAACCAAACAAGTGATAGAAACTGGATGAAGATAAGTTAATTTATCAGACCATCCTATTTAATTTTTTACAATTTAATAACTATTGCTGCAAAATTCACCCCTCCAAAAAAATAACATAAAACCCATACTTTCAGTTTAACAACTTTTTTTCATTACCCTTTAACTACTAAAATTAACGTTCATAACTTGAATAATAAATTTAAGTTATTTAATTTAATTTAATTTAATTGCAATGGAGCACATGCTCCGATGGCAATTTCCCTACACACCCAACTTCCCCCTATCCTACACTCACCTACATTTGCCCTCTACAAATTTTAACTTTAAATTCTTTTAACATTTTCGGTAGGTTATTCATCATTCCCCTTGGTAACTCATTCCAATCCCTGACACCCATCCCTAAAAAAAAAAAAAAAAAAAAAAAAAAAAAAAAAAAAAAAAAAAAAAAAAAAAAAAAAAAATCTTCCCACACCCTTGTGCCTGAAATCAAGTGCCAGCTTGTGGTCATGGTCATCTTTTCCCTTCCATGAACTACTTTTCATATACGCCCTGTACACTCCCATTACCCTCCTCCTCCTCCTCCTATCTTGCAATGAATCCCATTCCATCTCCTTTATCATATCTGTCACTGATTGCATTCTGTGATAATTTCCAGAAACAAATCTAGCAGCCCTTCTTTGCATCTTCCCCAACTCCTGTATTTGATACTCAAAATGTGGGTCCCATACTACACTACCATATTCGAGCAATGGTCTTACCAAAGTTTTGTAACCCAATTCCTTTACTTCTCTCATGTATCCCCTCATCATTCTCTCCAACAAGTGCAGAATTTTGAAACCTTTTCCTACCACCTGTCCAATGTGTCCTGCCCAGTTAAGCTTGTTATCAAATGTAATGCCAAGATATTTACATTTCAAGTCTTCAGCTAGAAATTCTCCCCCCCCCCCCCATCTTATATTCATAATTAACCTTTTGTTTTTTATTTGTGTATCTAATAAGCTGACTCTTCTTTGCATTTATCTTCATCCCATGTTTACCAACCCAACTAGATATCCTGTCCAGATCACCCTGCAACTGTTTACAGTCCTCTATCGTTTTGATCCTTTTATACAGCATTATGTCATCTGCAAACAATCTAATTTCAGATAGTAAACAATCAACACAATTATTCATTAGAATAATGAATAGCAATGGTCCCAATACGCTACCCTTTGGCACTCCCATTTTTACTTCCACTTCCTTTGATACCGCATTTCCTACCCTAACTTTCTGTTTTCTACCTTTTAAAAATTCTTTTATCCAGCAAATCACTTTCTCATCCACTCCAATAGTTTTTACCTTATTTACTACCATTTTGTGGCTTACTCTGTCAAACGCCTTTGAAAGATCTAGTACTACACTATCAATTTGGCCTCCCTTGTCCATTTAATCTGAAATATCTTGCATATAACCCACCAACTGAGATTCGCATGAATATCCTTGCCTGAACCCATGTTGCCTACTGGCACTCGATTTCAGGCACAAGGGTGTGGGAAGATTCTCTTTTTTAGGTAAGGGTGTCAGGGATTGGAATGAGTTACCAAGAGAAATAATGAATAATTTACCGAAAACTTTGAAGGAATTTAAAGATAAAATTTGTAGAGGGCAAATGTAGGTGGGTGCAGGATAGGGAGAAGATGGGTGTGTAGGGAAATTGCCACCGGAGCCTGTGCTCCATTGCAATTAAATTAAATTAAAATTAAAACCACTTACGTTCCTCACATACATTTCTGATGTGGTTGCATATCAATCTTTTCATTAATTTATCTACCACTGAAGTCAAACTGATTGGCCTGTAATTTTCGACTCTATTTCTCACCCTTCCTTTATGTACCGGTACTACTATCGCACTTTTCCAGTCTTGTGGTAAGCAGCAAGTATCCAGACTCAATCTAAATAATATTTCAAGATAAGGTACAATGTCACATCTGACTATCTTTAAGATATCTGTAGTAATATTATCTGCACCAGCCGCCTGATGTTTTTTCAGCTTGCTTATTTCCTACATGATTTCTTCAGGATGAATTTCAAATTTTTTGCTATCTTCATTTCTAATCGTATTGTTAAGCTCATTCTCCGAATTAGACCTTCCCGTTTCTGATTCATTGTCCCTAATGCTCTCACTAAACCAGTTACTTAAAATCTCTGCCTTTTTCAAATCCTCAGTAACTACTTCTCCATCCTTACCTATGAGCATCTCTACACCCTCCCATCCCCTCAGTTTCCTGATATAGCCATAGAAATTTCTAGATGCATCAGTCAGTGGTCCTCCTGCAGTGACAATACTCTTCATAAACCCATCTTTACCCACTTTCTTTGCTGTTATTAAGTCCGTGTATAGTTGTTTCAAATATTCCCTACTACCCTGCTGTCTCTTAAAATAATTATATAAAGCTTGGATGAAAAGGAAATAATATTCTTTGATTAAAAGATGAGATGAACATCCTAGTGCACCATATCAGAAGTTATGTGACAATATGATGTTAGGAAAAAACTATATAGTCTTGCTTCAGACCTTACATACAAGCAGTTGCGTAACAATACTGGTCGGAGCCTGTTACAAATTCATCGAGTGGGTCCCTTCCTTAGGCCTAGTGGGCAACTCTTTTTTTTTTTAGCTCTACAATGTGTGGATCTTAGGTTGAAGATCCCCTCCGGTTTGGGGCCCATGGCGTTTTGCCCGTCCTGCCACCCTATTGTTACACCTCTGCATATAAGCAAAATGTGTTTTCTAAGATGTGCTAGAAATGTGTATCTGTAATAGTAAATAAATTTCCTCTATCTGTTTAAATCATATTTTCTTTTCCCAGCATTGTTTATCAAATTGTTTTCCTTTTCATTCAATTACAGGTTTCTTATATTTCTTTTGGTATGAACTTGAATTATTATAGATTAGTAACTAATATTGTTATTCGTTCCTTTTGTATTTAATTTTCATATTTAATTTTTGTTAGTGTGTTTATATGAAATTATTGGTCAGATATGACAGCTGTGGTCTCTTATTGAAATATTTATTGCCGACCTGCCAAATTGGCAAATTGTTTGTGTTAACTTCAAAGGGCCCTCATATCAGATGACCCCGTTCTTTCCCCTTCACACCATCTTCATTTTTCATTTATTATACTGTTAATATGTATCATCCTATAATAAACTAAATGGATAAACAAATCTAATATGCACTATCCAAAAATAAAAGTGTATGTAATTAAATGCAAAAGGTACTGTGAAGAAAAAGGCACCAATGGACTTGATACTTAACTCAATACTAGCGTTTTCTATTTTATTTTTATTTATTTATTGCTCTTGTTCAATAGATCCCTGCTGAGGAAGAACACCTGGAATGTATAACATGTCATTATTAATACATGTACTTACAAGATGAATATAACTCATTTTGGCATCACTTGTGATAAGTATTTCATTAACTGCCAAGTTTCATTTCTGAGAATATATAGTTCTGAATTGTCAAAGTGTAAACCTGTTGTGAGGCAGTTCCTTGTGTTTACTGTATGACATTTCCTATTTCTGTTGTTACATGTTTATTTTATTCTTTTACAGTGCATGTGCCAAAATTAATTTTACTATCATAGTTTAACATTCTTGTTTACCTTTGCTGCATAACACAATCATATTGATTGTTGCATAAATGCTACAAATATTTCAATATGGTACTAAGGAAAATAGTTTTGAATTTTCTATTGGAGGATTCCGTCATGTAAAATGTGTTACTGACATCACCTGTTGATATAGCGAGTGGATGATTTCACATTGTATACTTGTTTGCATTAAGCTCCTGGTTGTTTCAAATTTCTGTCATTTCTAATCTTTTTGTTCTATTATATTTGATTGACCTTTGTTAGGCCTATAAAAAATCATTTTTGTGATGAGATACGAAAAGGTAGAGCCAATAGTACTAGGAATGGATGTGAAAGGGTATGCCAAATGTACTGGTCAATTTTATCAGTGGTGGATTTTTTTTGGGGGGGGGGGGTTTGAGAGGATTTTGGTTTGCGGGGAGGCTTGAGTGGATTTGGTTTGGGGGGAGGCTTGAGTTGGGTAAGGGGTATGCTTTAAAGTCATGCCACCCTTAAAAATCAATAGAGCTAAAAAAAAAAGTCTCTAAGTCTCAAGAATTACTGTCGGGGGTGGACACTAATTGCTTTTAAGGGGGGGGGCTTAACCCCCTAGCCCCCCTCTTGCATCCGCCACTGCCTAAAGAGTTTCATACAAAGTACTTATTTCACAAATGGCTGAGTAGGTCTGGGGAACTGTTCCAGACTCTGCTTTGATGAAAAATCCTCATCAGAAATTGAACCCTTGCTGTCCAGGCCGCAGTCAGATACTACTGAACTATGTAAAGAAGTACAACCAAAAAATTGCAACAAAAGTTTTTCAGTGGCTACTCTTTAATTGACAATATCTAAGAAGAAACTGTTAGATGTCTCCAGAAAAGTTATTTTTCAGATCTGGTGTTTTTAATATATCACTGTAATTCATTCATGAATAATCTTTTATTGTGTGCTTAGTGATTGAAGATGTTTATTGTGACAAATATTTGTGTTATCAAAACATTTGTTAAGCACTCTTAAAACTGAGATGAATTTTGACATTTGGAATCATTTTTGCATCTCCTTAAGGCTTCCATATGTGCTAACAATCCCTGCTTTGTAATGACTAATATTAATTGTGTCTGTATGTATACATTTCTCCTAGTACTCCCTTTTGCTCTAATCTCTGTTTCACTTCCTACACTTAAAATAATGGTTATGAATTTTTAATCCATTCCTCTTTCAGAATCATCCCCCTCTGTTTCTCTAAACAAATCAAATTCTTTAACATGATCACATCATGATTCATGTTGCATTGTCTTTTTGCCACACTTTCTGCTAGTGTTATCACATAGTATCTGATGTTGAAGCCATATAAATGAACAGACAGCAGTGATAATGATACTTTCAGTTGCACCCACCATTCCTTCACCAGAACCACCATCTTTATGGTTTCAAGAATACTTTAACAGGAATCTTGCATCATTCACTTCTGTATATGCCTTATATTGCAACAAACCTCGGCTTGGGGGCTTTCAAACAGCCTTGACAAGGCAGGTTTCCACAGACAGGAACTCAATCAAAATGTCATGGACGATAGTCACTGCTTGGATAAATCCCACAATCAGTTTTTTGATACAGGCTTACTATGTTGTCACTAAAGATTCTGTGGTTTCTGTCAATTAGAAGTTTCATCTTGTCCAAGTAACAATATTTTCAGTGATTCATGGGTCAGTTCTTTTCCCTTCTCATTCCTTAAAACTGAAGCAACTGCACCCTGTGCTAACTCCTGTGAACAGCTTCAGGGTGGCCTGGATACAATATCTAACTAGGTAATTCAACATGGACTAATTATAGCCAAGAAGAGTCAGCTTATTGGGTACACAGATAAAAAAAACTAATGGTTGTTTATGACTGTAGGGTGGCTTGTTGAAGGATGAAGTGTCACTATCTTCACATAAAATTTGATAGTAAACTAAACTGGGCAGGACACATTGGTCAGGTGGTTGGAATGTAGCAGACAAGTGAGGGAATTGGGTTACAAAACTTTGGTCAGACCATTGCTTGATGGTGTAGTTTGGGATCCACATTTTTGGTATCAAATGCGGGAGTCGGAGGGAGTGCAAAGGAGAGCACTAGATTTGTTTGTGAACATTATTGCAGGACTAATATGATAAAGGAGATGGATTGGGAATGATTAGAGGAGAGGAGGAGGGCAAAGAGAATGTTGGGAATTTACAAGGCGTATATTGGTGATGGAGCTTACAGGAAAATTGCATGAAGAATTGGAGTAGTGCTGAAAAGATAAAGATGATCATGGGCCCAAGCTGGAACTTGATTTTATGCATTAGGGAGAGAGAAAATTATGTTTTATGGGGACGGGTGTCAAAGATTAGAATAAATTACCAAGGAGAAGGATGAATAATTCATCAAAAATGCTGAAGGAATTTGAAATTAAAATTTGTAAATCGTAAAAGAAGATGGGAGGAGAAACTTAACACACAAATTATATAAGAAAATAATAGGAAAGGGGTAATTAGATGACTAGGGAAATTACCACTAGTGCATGCACTCCATCGCAATTCAATTAAACTCCCCAAAATTTGTAACTCTGGCAACCTCGGTTACAATGAAGTTAGTGCTTTAGTTCCTAATGGATCCAATTTTAGCTTTCATTGATCAACATATTTGGCACATAGTTGCCTTCTTTTAAGGTCAAAAACACATAAAAAAATCAGAATTTCTTTTGATAATCCCAATATTCTTTCCTGTCAAGTCCATCCTTGCTGCTTATTAATACTGACATCCCACACTTCCGTTATCTTATTTTAATTCCAGTTAACATTGATGCAGCTGGTGGCAGTGGCCTACCAGTATACAGACTATTTTCCACTTAATTTTCTCTTAATTTATTTGTTAAGATTGTCACTACATTTTTAGAAATTGTTTTAAAATGTTTAGTTTTTGTTGCCTTCTATATAATTTGAGTACATTCTTTTCAGTAATGGATGTCAAATTCTCAACTTCCTGCCACTATACAGTGTATTCCCCACATGCTTTAAACAACCAATCAGTTCATACCATGCACTGCATATGCTCTGTAGAATCCTGCTTTCATTTGTGGTAAGGAATGATTAGTCTCTATTCTAGGGTTACCAGAAGTCCCCATTTTCTGGGGACAGTCCCCGTATTTAACTCTCTGTCTCCGGACAGATTTCGTCCCCGCAATGTTCCTGGATTTTTACTGTTTCCTGGGTTTAACACATCTGTAGAGAGAGTTTTCTCCACAATGAACATGATGGAGACATCACAGGGTGTCAGAATCAGGGCCGGTGTTAGGGGGGTTAAGCGGGTCAAATGTACCCGGGTCCGCCAGCTGATGGGGAGCCCCGATCACCGACTGCAGGGGCCCCCAGGACTCGAGGCCAAGAATCCACCCATTGTCACCCAGCTAGTTTCTAGAGCTAAAAAAAGGGTGCCAATTTTACCCCAGGCCCGAAATTCCTAACGCCGGCCCTGGTCAGAATGAGTACATAAACAGTTCACGCTACGCTAACTATATTAACAAACATTTCTGTGACGTGCCAAGAATTTTCGGGCATACAAGATCTTCTCAAGAAGCTTCATTCTTCTGAGAAATGCCAATGACAACAAGTTAGAGGTAAAATCAGGTACCATATCATTTAAAATACAAAATATATAACAATGATAAATATGTTTCTTTTAAGTTAATCCAACCTTTAATCACATATAACTTATAAAAGTGCACCACATCATTAGGACAAATGCCGAAAGCGTCCCCAGATTTTGGTGAAAAAGTGCTGAAGCGTCCCCCGATTCGGAGAAAAAATTCTGAATTCTGGTAACCCTACTCAATACCCTTAAGTATTCTTATATAACAGTGGTTCGCAATTAGTGGCCTGCATACTCCAGCACTATCGGAGGTTGTTTCAAGGGGTATGTGAGGTAATCTCTTGGCTAAGGTAATCACTAATATATATATATATATATATATGAACTTTACTATCACCTAAATATATTGTAAGACAAACTGCGTGTGCATGGATTATATTACTGTAATGCTGCAATTGTGCGAAGTATTCGACTAGGATGAACACATTTTTTTTTAATCATTTCAACTACAAGGGATATGCGAGGTTTAGCACTTTCTTGAAGTGGTACTAGGGAAAAACTAATTGGGAACCACTGCTATGAAACTTTCGAAATGTTAATGGCTAGTCACAGAAGTTAAATCAGCTGGGATATAAGATGACATATAGTTTAAAATTAGCATATTGTGGTATGGTACTTGTTACCTGCCTGTATGTTAAACAAGGAAGAAACCATGGAAAGAAATCAGCATAAGTGTTGATATATTATTGAATTTTACAAAACTTTGAAAATAAGTGTAATGGACAAAGGGAAGGTATGAACACAAGTACTGAGTATTTTGAAGTGAATTTAACTATCCCACAATCATATTTCCAAGGTAATAGTATTTTCTCATGGTTTGGACTCCATATTAAACTGTAGGTCCCAGAGGAAAAGAACTGGCTGTACTACCTCTGATACAACAATTTCCTATGCCTCCTCTGGGAAGATCCAGCCAACCTTCAGTTTGTGGACTAAGTTCGTTTTTTAGTAGTATTTTATTTATCCTCTGAATCATATACATATGTACATTATATTTGTGAATGAAAATGGGAAAAGTATGCATTTTTCAAAGTTTGTATCAATATTATTGTTATAGCATAACAGAATTTCATTTTAAGTTTGTTTTGACTGCATTAGTTTTGTTTTGCAGTAAATTGTGAAGTTATTAAGTGATAGTGAACCATATTTTGAATAGAAAATCAGTACAGTGTAAACAAGTTTTATATGTTTACATTTAAGGTTAGGTCAGAATCAGAGTTCTAGGGTATCAAATTTCATTGTGATTGTTTAAAAGGTTCTTTTGATATAATTTTTTTGTTTTGTTGTAAATCTTGTAGTTGATAAGTGTTTTAATTTACATTTTGAAAAAGTTTCGGGTGATTTACATAGTATTTTTCTTAGAATCCTACTTTTACTTTTCTTTGGCAACTGAAACACAAGTAGTTAACATTTTAAAGTTTTTTCTCTCCTATGTTCTTAAGTTTTTAAAGTAGTTTAATAAGTAAATGTTTTAAAGTTTTTATTCTCCTAAGTTCTTAAGTTTTCTGAAAGTATCATAATGGATACTAAGTGTGGAAATTGCCGAAGAGCGGTAAGAGAAGGAGTGACGTGCTGGGACTGCGGGCGCTGGTTTCACTGGAGGTGCAGTGATGGTGCTAACAGTGACACTTGTGTCAATATTGCCTACAACTTTCACTCCTGCAGAATTAATTATCAGGAGCAGCAGATTCTGAAGCTTCAGTCAGATGTGGCATCTGCAGAGAGGGATTTAAAGGCCCTGAAGGCAGAACAGTGAGTGGAGAGAAGTCAGCTCTGGCAGGAGAGGTAGGAGACACTGTTTGTCTGATGGTTTCAAGCTGGAGACATTGAATGTGTTTCAACTATCGTGGGATGTAGATGGTGACTTTGCGGACCATCAGGTTGGACTGAGAGCTTTCGGATTATTTCACTGTGACCTTATATTTTAAGCTGAGAACCTGTTTCTTTCTATCAAGATTCGAAAGTGATATCCTTAGTATCATAATGATATAGCTTAGAAAGGAGGAAGCTTCAAATAAATCCAGAAATATACCAGTTACTTTCTCTTTTTGGTCAATTATTTTTAATAGACTATTTATGAGCATATAAGTTGCTGTCTGGGCTGATTTTGTGAATCTGATAATATATTATTTTTTCTAATAAATCTTATTAACTTTTTATACATAATTTTCTCTTTTAGTTTTTAGATCCCATATGGGATAATAATAGACCAATAGTTATCAAGTTTATCTGTATCTCCTTACTTATGCACCAAAATAACATTTGCCAACTGTAGTATTTCTGGGAAAGTACCTGTTAATAATGAACTGTTACATAAAAGTGTTGGTGGTCGAACTATGCATCTTGAACACTTCTTTGGGATGCTATCAGGAATTCCATCAATTGCAGCAAATATTTATTTTTAGTTCTTTTATGGCATTGGCAATTTCTTCCTCTCTGAAATTATCAACAAAACATGATCCACCACGTGTTCTTATCTTATTCACCCCCTTTTTAAAATATACTTAAATTGTTAATAGTTTTTCAGGAATACCGCTAAATTGTTAGTGAGGAGTTATGTTACCATAGCTGGATTATTAATTTCTTTGTACTTGTAAAAGCTGTTTTATGTTTTGAGGTACCCATCATTCATTAGTCCTAAGTAAAAGTTATATCTTGTAGATATCTGTCAAATTAACTTGAAACTTTTACAATAAGAAACATCATTACTTTAGTATGTATAACAAAAGCATTGTAGCAATGATTGAATTATAATTTCAAGAACAATAATATTATCTGTAAAATTTTTATGTTATATATGTTTTCTGAAAATAGAGAGATGTCTGAAAAAGAATTAATCAGATTTAATTTTCTTTTCTTGGGCTTCTGTTTTACAATTTTTATCATAGGTAATGCAGCTTAGTAGTTTCTCATCTGATATGTTTTTATTTTGTAAGTGAAAAAGCGTATTGAAATAAATAAGAAGAAGTCATATCGTTATACATGAAATCCTAGGTCTGCGTAAACCGCAGACAAACCACTGGACCAATTCAGTCCATATTCACACGAAATATTATTGACTTGGCGTGAAAGTTTTTGTATAAATCATTCCAATAGATGGGATTGGAGTCTGGTAGGCATTTCAACTGTGAGAAAGCTGTAGTATCAAAAGGTTCAGTGTTTCATCATGAATGATGCTGTTTACTCTTGCACAATGGATTTTATATACAAAGATGGGGAACTTTCTGGCAGTTGAAATGTATACCATGAGAGAAGTTTTAAATTCTATATGTGTTTTTATATTATGATTCATATATACATAAAAATAAAGAAAACTGTTCGTGCGCAGGCCAGGCAGCGTCATTTCAAATATTTCTTTGCAGAGAAGCCATGTGAAAATTATTAAAGTTTCCCTGTGGGTCATCGATAAACATAATTTTCCAATTAGTGGTAGTTTCAAAGGTGATTAAAGCACTGCTTACAATATAAATTAAGAAAGACAAGATCCAAGAAAATGGAAAATTCAGGCAAGGCTGCTCCTCTGCCTTAACCTATCTGGCCAATATTTCTTTGCTAGTTTATCTGTGAATTAACCGCACAAATATCAAATTACACATGGATGAAGTCACTGGTACAGCTAGTTTGTGTATATTTTTCAACTGAAGGTACTTAACAGCTGGGCTATTTTGATTTACGAAAAAAGAAACCCACTGATTTTAAATTTGTTTTACCATTTACATTGTCTAACAGTAATTGATAATAACTGTATTTTGTTTCCAGGTTGGACATATCAGTCTAGAATAAAGCAATATCCTTGCCGAAAGTGTGGGAAGTCCTATCATGTATTACGTTCTTTACAAAGACATGAAAACTATGAGTGTGGGAAACAACCATCTTTCAAGTGCATGATATGTGACTTTCGCAGTCATCACAAGCATCCTGTAAAAGCACATCTAGCACGTATTCATGGAATATTATAACTATGAATTTGATTTATGATACTGCGATTTAATTTCTTGAATAGCTGTTCATTATGTTTAAAAGTGTGTCTCTATTGAAAGAAACCTTTTTTTATATACAATTCTTATAAATTGTTCACTTGATGTTTCCCTTTGGTTATGACAAAAACAGGGTATGCTTTCTTCAAATGTTGTAAAAACATTAAATAATATGTTTAAGAAACATGTCAACACTTACTCCACAGTACAAATATCTTAATCTTCCTGTAATTTGATATTTATAGAGTTATTTCAGTGTTTACTCATAACTCTACTGTTTTTGCTTTTCTAATACATATAGACAAGTGTTAATACCTTTAATCTTAGAATTTCAACAGATTATATTCACGATTTTGGATCCATTGAAACCATTGGATATTTCTATGTGTATGTGAGAGCCATAGCTTTCAGACACACAATACGTTATTACTGCTGAATTAGTTCATAACAGTATTTTCCTTTAAAATGTGTACCTTTTATAGTACTAAATTTGTTAAGGCATTATATTCTCACCTCTGTGTAGATGCAAAAGTGATCTTTTGTAAGGCATAAACTTACCTCTATGTGTAAGTATGTTATATACCTTCTGTTGTAATTATAAGCCAGTATTAGTCACAATTGCATTTTGGATAGACATACCTCAAAAGTTTCTTGAATATTAAATTTAAATATCATAAAAGGAAATGAAAGAAAATGTGATGTTGGAGCTTCGTATGATTGACACTGTTGAATGGCATACTGCATATAAAATAAAAATAAGGTAAAACTAAGGGAGAATATAAGAGGATACACAGTTTTGTTGCATTACTTCTATTATGATAAATTCTGTGATGATGTCTGATGAGGACTGGAGGCAGATTCACCTGTATAGCACATATGGAAGGCATAAGGCATGGATTGCAATTAATGGGGGTATAAGGAAGCTATAAATATTGTATATCCAGAAAGTAAGTTCCAACAGACTATTATTTGTAGTAAAAAAATAATAATAATAAAGGATGTACTTACAAAATATTTTTATTGCTGCTTAAAATTCACACCTTGGACTTACTTTTCTAAATTGTTTCCTTTACTCTTAAAGCACTTCTTTTTTTTTATCAGCGTGTTAAGTATTTAGTACCTTTGTTGCATATATTTGCCATCTATAATTTTACCCAATTATTGATTGCCCCTTTGACCTTGCCTCATAGAGTCTATAATTTTAATGATGTATTGACTGCTCCTTTAGCCTTGTCATCCTCATAGAATTGTTTGTTATCAAAACAGAATATCAGATGCTGAAAAAGTTGTGACAAGTTGGCGCCATTTGGAGGTAACTGAACTGTTACCAGTCGATAGTAATGACGATATTGCCTGTATCATTTTCATCTTGCACATTCCAATTTATTTAATTAAAAACTCACTCCCTGCTTCATATAACTGCATCATTCTTTTCCATCAACATCACAAGTTTGATGGTGATTTCCAAGAAACGATTCACAGACCTAATTTCACACTTTCATGTGTCAATTTTCTTCAACATTATAAACTGTGCACAACTATTCACATATGGCATCTTTACATTGCCAGCCAATCAACAAACTCACCTCTTATGTGGAAAATTGGAACCAAAACAATACTACAGCAATATTTACAGATGTATTTTCGTAAGTGGCTTCATATTAATGAGGAGGTTGTTGTAAGAAAAAAATAACATGGATTTTGAGTGCAATGGGGCCTGTTACATATGTTGTTATGGGAGCGGTTTATATGGGTAAGGGTGAGAGCTCGTGGCATAAAATATTCCATTACAAGTAATAATATTAAAGAGGTTTCAAAATGAGTGTATCCAGACATGTCTGCAGAAGTTGCTAATATGATAAGAGACTGGAATGGGAGCCATTTGAAAAATGGAGAAGAAGGTGCTAGGTATATATAAGGCATATATTGGCAAGGCAGCATGGATCAAAATAAGAGTAGAATTAGGTGAAAGAGAAAATTTCATCATCACCATAAGTTAGCAATTGATGTTGGGGCTTAAGGTGTAGGAGAGATTTGATTTATAGGTAAGGAAGTCAGGACTGGAACAAATTATCAATGGAGTTGCTGAACAGTTTCTCTTCAAACTGTAAAATTATTTTGAATAAAGAATTTGGGTGCAAAATTATGTATGTCATGTAACTACTTGTGGAGCCTAAGTGCCACCAAGATTAATAATAATAACAATGGGCTTTTCTTTTCATACCTTAAATTTTATAAATCAAACACTCTGCAAATTAAATTGAAGAATAAAGTGATTTTAATAAATAAGCAGAAAGGGAAATTTGCAGAGAAGCCAGGAGCTGCAACATACTTTTTTTTTTTTTTTTTTTTTTTTTTAAATGTTATCATTATGAATACTTTGGCAGAATAAAAATTATTGATCCAGTATTTAGCTACAGTGATGAAATTGCTTGTTTACATTTTTACTCATTCCCAATTTTTTTGGGGTTGTCTTGTGCATTTTTTCATCTCTGCATTGCTACTTACTGTAAAATCCACTCTTCTATCCTTTGAAACTTGTGTATCTCAATTGGCATTCTGAGGTCCCCCCCCCCCCAAAGCCCATGCATACAAGGGCCTTATGCTTAGATGGTATTACAAAGTGAAAGCTGCTTTTAATTGAATGTTGATTGGTTCCTCAAATCCTTGACCACACCACATTCAAATACAATATTCAACTCTACTCGAAAGAAGCCTCATTTTTGCGTTTTCATTTTTGTATCTCAGTACTCATACCTTTATGTTATCTGTTTTCCACTTTCTGTATGGTTTGGAACTTTTTTGTTGGTATCCTGGAAATCAGGGCCAAATTTGAGCCACCACTTAACAGGTCAGTTGTCTCTGACTACTCGTTTCAAAAATTATTTCCGATTCTTCACATTAAGATACAGTTTTGACTGATGTTGTTGTATGGGTTATCAGTGATGTAGTTCCAGTTATTTCCTGTCCATTTTTTCCTGTTTCACTTCAGAATTGAGATTTTTTCATATTAATGGGAACTAAAGTTAATTGCTTACTTTCTGAGGTGAGCTGTTAGGATCAATGCTGATTCACTGACTAGAATATCTGCGGCTTTGCATTTGTATATGTTTACAATACTTGGCAGCATATACTGCAACCAAAACAGAGTAATGGTTGAGGATCTCAATCTTTGAGAATTTACACTTGGTTTTATTTATTGTCTTCTTGCTTTTTTTTCTGTCATCAGCCTTTTGACTAGTTTGATGCAATCCTCCATCCCTTCCTATCTTGTGCTAACCTCTCCATCTCTACATATTCCTTATAACCCACATTCTCATACCACCTGCTTCATATATCCTAATCTCTGTCTTCCTCTACAGTTCAGTACCTTCAAATGTTCCCTCCACTAACAAATTAATCAATCCAGCATGTCTCAAAATACAAGTATGACCCACAAGCCTGTCCCTTTTTTCTGTAAGCTTCTTCCACAAACTTCTTTCCGCTCCTGTCACTTCAAAAACTTATTCATTTTGCACTTCTTTCACCATTCTTCTGTAACACTACATTTCAAATGCTTCAATTTTCCTTCTTTCTGGTATTCCTAAAGTCCATGTTTTGCTACCATAAAGTGCTGTGCTCCACACATACAGTTGTAAAAAGTTCTTTCTAATTCCTAGATCAATGTTTGAAACTAAAAGATTTATCTTTTTCATGAAGGCTCTTTTTGCTAGTGCTAATCTGCTTTTAACATAATTCCTGCTTCAGCCATCGGTTGTAATTGTGCTGTCCAAGTAGCAGAATTCACTTACTTCTCCTATTACATCCGATTCTATTTGTATACTTAATCTACTAGTATTGGTATCATTTCTGCTAGATTTCATCACTTTTGTCTTCCTTTGATTTATATTCAGTCCAAAATCTTCCTTCAATATTTGTTCATGCCATTCAGTAACTTCTCAATATCCTCGGCCTGTTCTGCTAACAAGACAATGTCATCAGCAAATTGTAGCATACTGATTTTTTCTCCCTGAACACTTATGCTACATGAACATTTTTCATTTACTTCTTTTATTTCTTCTTCTACATACAAGTTGAATATTAATGGAGACTACAACCTTGCCTCACACCATTTGTAACTGATGCATGTCTCTCATGGTTCTCTACTTTTATTATAGTCACTTATATAGTTTATAAAGTATTCTTCCATCTCAATATTTTAGACCTGATTTCTTTAAAATTTTGAACATCTTATCCCACCTAACATTATGAAAAGCTTTTTCTAAATCAACAAATGCAATAAAAGTATCTTTGTTTTTCTTGATCCGCCCTTCAGGTATTAATCTTAAAGCCATAATTGCTTTCCTTATACTGCGATTTGTCATAAACCCAAACTGATCTTCACCTTCTGTCTCTTGTTCTACCCTTTCCATTCTTCTGCATATTATTCTGGTCAGTAATTTTGACACGTGTGATGTTATATTAATGATGCAATAATTCTTGCATTTGTTGGCTTTTGCTTTCTTTGGAAGTGTGAAGATAATATTTTTGTTAAAATCAGTTGTAATTTATCCTGTTTCAAAACATTTTAATGTCAGCTAGAATAATATCTTGATTCCTTCTTCTCCTAGGGATTTAAGAAATTCTGCAGGGATCTCATCTATACCAACTGCTTTATTTGCTTTCAAGTCATTCAGAGCTCTATTAAATTCTGTCCTCAAAACAGGATCTCTTAAGTCATCAATGGCCTTTTCCATTAAACTATTATTCAAGTCGTTCCCATCATACAGTTTCTCAATGTATTCCTTCCATAGTTAACTCTGTCGCCTGAGCTTTAAAAGAGGTTTCCCATCATCAGCTTTAATGTTTACAACTCTTTCCTTAATTTCTCCAAATTTCTGTTTGATCTTCTTATATGCAACATCTACTTTACCTATGACCATTTCCTTTTCTACTTCTTCACACTTTTCTTCTAGCCATTTTTCTTTTGCTTTTTTGCATTTCCTGTTTATATGATTTCTAAATTGCCTGGATTGCTCTCTTCCGGCTTTATTCTGAGCATTTTTGTGCCTTCTCCTCTGATCCATCAGTTCCAAAATTTCTTCTGTGATCCGAGGTTTTCAGGCAGCTTGTTCCCTAAAGCCTATTGTTTCTTTATAAGCTTTCATTATTTCAGTCTTTAATGCATTCCATTCGTCCTCGGTTGAGCTTCTTTGAGTGTTACTTCTTAGACCTTATCATATTTTAATAAATGCCATGTTATATTTAATATCATTTTCAGTCAACAGGAGTACAGAATTGTCTTAAAGCCTTGTAGCAAAACTTAAATGTTCGAACTTATTAACTTCTCATATTTGAATAATAATAATTATCTTTCTTATGATTCATTTAACATTTATTCTCATTTTACTTCATTCATAAACATCCGAAGAATTACAGAGGTCATTTGCTATCAGTAACTTGTTATCATCACATCAAAAATGCGAACGAAACTTTTTATATCACTCGCCCGATCGTCTTGCTCTCTTGGTCTCCATAGCTACCGATTTTTTCCTCAGAGTAATTATCATTCTCTGAGTAATCTATTATGCTACAACCATTTCTTACTTCTTGCTTACATCATTCGTGTTACTGAAGTTACTTCATTAGTCCTAAAGCAGTACTGTTTAAAGGTGAGAATATGATTTACAATGAAATTGTTTGATTCGTATACATTCTTCTCTTTATTTCCTCATTTTTATTGTAGCCTAAATACTCTTTTGCTTCTTTTGGAGGATAAGGCAGGCTTCACTCTTTGTTAATATTTCAATTTTGTTCACCAAAGGAAGGTGTTGTGTGATTTGCCCATTACTTCATTCTTATTTTTATGTCCGAGGACTGCCATTTTGTTGTCTACTTTTCTTGCACAGTTAACAATAACTGGTAGGTGGAGTTTCATCAGGCATGTCTTGTTCCTAAATGAAAGGAGGGTACTTTCTGGGTTGTTAGCCAAAGTTGTAAGGAAGGCCACTTCCAGTCAGAATTGTGCCCTTTTTTTAGGTTAGGGCTGCTGAGGAGGGGATGAAAATAGATGATCAAAGGGATGAAAGATTATAGATGCAGCAAAAAATCACTAATATTAAAGACATAGTTGAAGCAGTTTAATTCTAGAAGCGGATACCACTACAATCACAATATGACATCATTGTGACATATTCAGTCTGTGTGTGTACCAACATTTTAAAGTTATTCATCTGCAGCAAAAAATGATGACGTAATATCACTATTTTCGACTGTGCTAATAATATCATGATGACTTTAAGACATATTTTAAATAATTCTACTTGTTGTCAAATACCTACAGAGCTCTTTTCCAAGTCTCTACCTGCTTTCTCTGATTTATAATTAATTTTTGAAATAGGCGTGCTGCTTGCTGATATAATCTGAGGTCAGCCATGTGAAAAATATTGCTATTTCGTTTCATCCCAATTACAATACTACAGGAAAGAATGCTACAATACTACATCTTTCTCAAAAAAGGATTTATAAATATTGTTTCAGATTTACTATTGTATATCCTGACAATGTTTTCTCCCCCTGAATTTACATGTATTGCTTGAAACAATTAATTTTCCTACCAGCTCATGGCTAGCTTTATCATGTAATATTTAAAAACAATCTTTAAACTCTTAGTATGTTGTTTCAGCAAAATTTACATTTGTCTCGCGCTGTAAGCTGGCTTCTTATACCTTTACTAATGTCTGTTTCATGCATTTTAGAATGCATATTTACGTAATAAATTTCTATACCGGCTTTTTGGCTTTTAAAGTCATTAAAATCTCTATTATGGTTTCCTTTTAAGCAAGTTTATTATCTTTTTACTGTTTACTACCATGAATATCCTCCAAGTGAAGAAAAGTGTTGGATTATAGTGAAATTACATCGTAACAGAATACTGCATATACCAATGTTGGATTATATCCTACTACAGCGGTTTAGGTAGGTTTAGAATGTGGCTTTACTATCTAAAGTTGATTTATTATCTATATTAACTGTTTAGTTTACTTTTCTGCTTTCGTTAGCTACATAAATGGCTCTAAGGCTGTGGTATTGGGTGGTTGACCTATACCCATTCTACTGTAAGCAAGCTTCATTATTAAAATTTGCAAAATTCTGAGGTAGCTTACAAGCTAAAGATGGATTTATGAAGAATATTATAGGTGGAAGGAGACTGCTTAGTAATGCATCAATAAATTTCTAAGGGTATGTTATAAAGCTGAGGGGAAGGAAAAATATTTGGACAATTATAGATTAGGGTGAAGTAGAAGATAGTTGGGATTTGAAAATGACATGGATATTAAGTAACTGGTTCAGTGAGACCTTCAGAGATTATAATTCTTGGATGGTAGGGGGCAAAGGAAGAGTTTTCAATTAATTTAATTGCGATGGAGTGCACAGTCTGGTGCCAATTTCCGTACATATCCATTTCCCCACTTTCCTCTACACTCCTACTTTTGCTCTCTACATTTTCCTGTATGCTCCTACTATTGCCCTCTACAAATTACAACTTTAAATTGTTTCAACATTTTTGGTAAATTATACATTAAATTGCTTGGTAACTTATTCCAATCCCACACCCTGGTGCCTAAAATCGAGTGCCAGCCTGTGATTATCGTCATCTTTTCCCTTCAATGCATTGCTTTTAATGTTATTTTTATGTTATCGGTTATTGATTGTGTTCTACTGTGATTTCCAGGGACGAAATTGCCTATAAACTTCAACTCTGTTTCTCACCCCCTCCTTTATTTACCGGAATTTCAAAGTTGTAGTCTGCTCATTTCCATTTGTGTTGTTAAGATCGTTCTCTGATTTACACCCTCCCATTTCTGATTCATTGTCCCTAATGGTATCTGCCTTTTTTTCAAATCCTCAATAACTTCTTCTGCATCCTTATCTATAATTGTCTCAGCACCTTCCCTTCCACTCAGTTTTCTAACATAGCCATAGAAATTTCTATATGCATCAGTCAGTGGTTCACCTGCACCAATAATATCCTTCATAAACCCATCTTTAGCCACCTTCTCTGCTATTCTTGATTCTTATAGTATGTAGGTTCTCTTCTTCTCTTTATTTTTTGGTTACGAATAAGTATTTCTTCTCACCTTTTTATTATATCCTTGAACTCTTCACACTTTGACTCTACTGTACTTGTGCCATCCTTCCATTTGCTGAAACTTTCCCTGAAATATATCTTCAAGTACAAAATCTGTGCCTTTTTGTAATTGTACCTATTTCTTTCTTCAATTTTGACTACTGGTTTACTCTAATATCCATCAGAACTACTTTGAGATCACTTATTCCTTCAGTTACTTGAAATCCCACCAGGTTATCATCCAGCTTTATTAGGAATATATCCAACTTGTTCTGTCCCCCAGTGTTCTGCTCTATGACTTGTGTAAACCTTCCTTCCCTTATTAAGGTATTTGAAAATCTCTGTTCCCTTGTGTTATTACTCTTATTTTCTACCCTGTTTGCACCTGGCAAATTTAAATCCTCACCAATAATGACCATTCTATTCTCACCTTTTATATATGAGTATGAATTTAATTTCTCCCCGGGAGCCTCATCTTTATCAGTCATTCTTTGACTGCGGTAAGTAGACAAGAGCCGGATATTTTCTTTTTTATTACCCAATAAATCTACCCCAAGTAACTCATGGTCGTGATCTATGAACACCAGTGAACTGTGGTAATTTTTGATGGCTAGTATGAAAACTCCTCCACCAATTGCTCCTCTATCTCTGCAGTAAACTCTGTAACCGGTACTTCTTCTTTTGACAAAGACTCTACCCCTATTATTTGCAGTCCACGTATCTTTATTAAGTTTGCAAATCCTATTACTTTGTTCATTATACTTCTGCAGTTCACCAGTAACGCCCTTATTACTGGCTTTATATTTTCAGCATTAACCTCGTTCTTCCCAGTTCTACCCCAGTCAGTTATTGTTTCAGCGACTTCATCAATTCCTTTAACATCTGTGATTTATCCCATCGTGGATCTACAATTAGTACCACTTTGATCATCTTTTTCCATGCTCACCAGCAGCCCCTAACCTAAAAAAGCACAGTCCTGACCCCATCATCACTGGAAATGTGGTCTCTTACAGCTTTATCTAACACAGGCTCCACCCCCAAGACGGAAGTAATGCCTTTTCAAGGTGGCACCTCCGTTGGTTCAATTATGGCTGGTCAAGGCAACTTATGGCCTGCATAAGTTCAAGCCTGGTATACTGTGCCTCATTCACTATCTTCCTCAGGTCACTCTTCATTCTATAAATCATGTTTCTATCAATACTATTCCCCACACCTCCCACTATCACTACTCTGTCATCCTTAGTGAAACTCCTACAAAGTGAACCTGTATCCTCTACTACGTGACCTAACATTGCAATAAGTTTGAAAAATCTTGTATAAGTAGAAATGAACAAACTCAGAATTTGAAATAGATCCTGAGAAAATTAAAGGAACTAAGAAAGCTAAACAGGTGTAAAGGAGCTGGTGTAGATAATGTTACTACAGATCTTTTAAAGGTAGTAGGAAATAATATTGTACCTTATTTTGAAATATTATTCAGATTGATCCTGGAGTCTTGTTGCTTACCAAAGAACTGGAAAAGTTCAATAGTAGTATCAGTCCATATGAGGTGTGACAGTCATGGTTGAAAATTACAGGCTGATTAGTTTTGACAGCAGTAGTTGGTAAATTAATGAAGAATGATATGCAACCACATCAGAACGCCCTGTGAGAAAAAAAACTGTTTTAAAAATTTGTAACATGGCTTCAGGCAAGGATATTAACATGTGATTCATTTGGTGGGCTATACACACAATATGTCAGATGAAATTTACAAGATAGGCCAAGTTGATGGAATAACAGTATAGCTGTCCAAGGCATTTGACAGAGTGAGCCATGAAGGTGAAAACCATGGAGTGGGTGAATAAGTGTCTTGCTGTGTAGACAGGCAATCTTAAAAGGTAGAAAGTAAAGAATTAAGGTAGGAAATACAGTATCGAAAGAGTTGGAAGTTGAATATGGGAATGTCACAGGTTACTGTATTAGGGATATTGCTATTAATTATCTTAATGAATGATTGTGTTGACGGTTTACAGTCAGAAGGTTTGTTGCAAATGACATAATGCTATGTAATAGGGTCAAAATGGGAGAAAACTGTAAAATGCTGCAAGGCATCCTGGATAAGACATCTAACTGGATGGGTCAACATGGAATGAAGATAAATTTTAAGTAGAGTCAGCTTATGAGATATGCAGATAAATAACAAAAGGTTGTTTATTATTATAGTGTGAGAAGGAATCACATGTTGAAGACCTGAAATACAAATATCTTATCATAAAATTTGATAATAAACTCAACTGAGTAGGACACATGTGCAGTTGGTTGGAAAAAGATTCAAAACCCTTCATTTATTGGAGATGGTTGAGAGGGGATGTACCAGAGAAATGAGGGACTGGATTACAAAACTTTGTTCAGACCATTGCGTGAGTATGGTGGTGTAGTGTGTGCCCACATTTTGAGTGTTAAATACAGGATTTGGAGGGCAGCTAGATCTGTCTGTACTAATTACTGCAGAACTAAATCAGTAGCTGATGGGACAAATGAAATTGATTGCATTAGAAGATAGGACATAGGTGAAGAGAGTACTGGGAGTGTACAATGTGTATGGGAGGTATTCCGCAGAAACAAAACTATTTTTTTATTATTATTTCATGTGTTTTTGTTTTTTTGAGAAAGTAAATCAATCCCCTTCAAAGTACTCTCCATTGGAAATGATACACTTGTCCGATCTTTTATCCCACTGTTAAAAACATTTTTATAGTCCTCTTCAGAGATGCTTGACAGTAACTTCGTCATTCTCCTACCCCTCCCCCCCCCCCCTCCCCACCTCATCTACATTGGAAAATTGTTTTCTTTTCATGTCTCTTTTCATTCAAGGAAATAAAGAGAAGTTGCAGGTACCAAGGCCTGATCAATAGAGTGGGATGTGGGGACACAAGGGTCATGGCATTTTTAGACAAAAAATGGTGCACAGAGGCAGTGGCGGATCCAGGAGGGGGGGGGAGGTAGGGGACTTAAGCCCCTCCCAAAAATATTTAGGTTCACCCCGACATCGGTAATTTTTGAGATTTGGAGACCTTTTTTTTTAGCTCTACTGATTTTTTAAGAGCGGCATGACTAATAGAAAGCCTAACCTTACCCCACTCAAGCTCTCCCCAAACGAAATCCACTCAACCCTCCCCCCCCCCAAACCAAAATCCTGGATCCGCCATTGCACCGAGGACTGCGTGTGTGGTGGCATTGTCTTGACGAAATAACCAGTCACCCAACTGCCACAATTCAGGCTTTTTCAATCACACATTGTTACTCAATCTCTTCAAAACATCCAACTAAAAGGTTTGGTTTACTGTCTGACCCTATGGAACCAATATCGTATTGATGTTTGATTTCACTTCTTTTTTGGGGGGGCATGGGGCATCATCAGAATCTGCCATTGGCTCAATTGTGTTCTTCATTTTGGGGTTATAATAATTGCTTTAGAATTCTTCACCTGTGATGATCTTTGGATCATTTCAATGCTCTTGTTTTAAGGCACAACAAGATTCCAAGCACTCTTGATTTTGCTGTGCAGACAGCAGTAAAGGTAGAAATTTGGCAGCTACCCTTCTCATACCCAAATCTTCACTCAAAATGCGCTTAACTGATTTCCAAGTCACTCCAGACAGTTCCCCAAGTTCTTCAATTGTACATTGTTGATCTTTTGGATGGTTTCATTAATTGTTGCGACATTTTCAACAGTTTGTATTGACACACAAGTTTGGTCAACAGTTGATAATGCACCTCTTTTGAAACAGTAAAACTACTTCCCCATAGCATCATTCTTGCATACCAGTTACAACATTTCAAGAATTTCTCTGCCAGTTTTTCCGAGCAGGAAGCAAAACTGAATTCTGTGCACTTTTCATGAAAACAAGCTGTTGAAAAAATGAGCAGCATATAAAATAAATCACAAAAAAAATAACACCAGCCGTACACAACCTTCTCTTGTGATGACAATTGGTATACTGACTCAGGAATGGAAGGACTACATGTCTCAAGTGACAAAAACCAGTACTTCAAAAGCTCCACCCTCAACAATATCAGTTTAGTTTCTTTTGAGTACACTCCCACATGTATTAGTGATGAGGCTTGGAAAGATATTGATGAAAGAATTAGGAATATGCATGGAAAGTAAAAGATGATCATAACCACAAGTTGGAATTCGATTTCAGGCTTAGGAGGAAAAAAGGATTCAGGCATTTGGATAAATTACCAAGGGAAATGATGAATAATTTACCAAAACTACTGAAATAGTCTCAAATGATTTAAGATGATGATAATTTTTTAAAACCTGAATTGGTAAAATAGGTAACAAGGGAAATTTTCACCAGAGCATATGCACCATTGTAATTAAATTAAATTTATTTTTTGCTGTTGCCTTTAATGTCTATTATCATATGCAAATACTGAAAACAAAGAAGGGTAAGGAAAGTAAAAGCACAGTTGTGTAGAAGAAGGGTGATATATGTGACCAGTTGATGCATTAGCCGATGCATTAGCCACCTCAAGGGCAGAAAATGATCATTGGAGTCAGAGTGAGAATGGAGGTTGAGATAAAAAGAATAAGTGTGGAAATGTAATATTGTTGCAGAAAAAAGTAGATAATTGTAACAATTAGTAAAAAAAAACAAAAAACAAAAAACAATTTATAATTACTTCAAGGGAAAAAAAATCTGGTTCACCAGTTCTGACATCTCCAGAAATTGAGGCCAGGCATATATGTGGTTTCAAAAATATATTTTAAGCAAACACTTATCGGGGTTCAGAAGAAGTGGCTATTTATGGAAAAATGTGACATTTTTAATAGTAAAGAAGTTGTTTCAGTTGTGGAAATTTGCATAGGCAGCCTCTGGTTAGTCTACGTTATTCGCATAAGCAGTATGTGTGATGCCGTTAATCAAAATGGAATATTGGTTGTCAGCTGCCAGTGAACTAGTGCTGTGAAGGCAGGTCAGCCGATATGAAATGTATCATTGTTTGCCTATCAAATCCAATAACGGGAAAATATTCTGCAGTGCTTGGATTGGAGGAGGTAGTTGCAGCTGGATTCATGTGCAAGCTCCAAAGTGAGTTATGTAAGAGGGTAAGGAAACATATAGTATTTTGGAAAAGTCAGGGGGTAAGTATATGAGAACCAAGATGTTCGTGTGACTGGTGGCCTGTTGAAGCACCCATGGTAGAGGAGGATGTTGGAAGTATTTTGGTGAGAAGGATGTGTGTTTAAGAAGGAACATTGGAAGTCATTTCCTTGCTGAAGAATTTTGTTAAAGGAATGCAGAGAAATGGGTGATGATTGGGGGTCATAGCCAGTTTTAGGAGGTGTAGGACTGGAGCGTATGGCATAACAGTGATAGTTCCTTATAATTGTATATAATATTTATTCCTACCAAATTAGGTACTTTGTATACCGTGTAATAAATCTAAATGGTCAGTTGTTCCTAGAGGTGGTTTTGGCTGTCTTGGTGAAATTGAGAGGATAAAAGAAAGACTATAATTAAAGTATGGAATAGTCACTGCTGACAAAGAACCTTCATTTTAAGATAATTGGTCTTGGAGATCGAAAAGATACTACAGTAAAAGTTATCTTGTTTTATTTGAGGATAGTTGAAGAGGTTGATAAATTATTCTCTGGCCAACAAACACAAGCATAGTGTACAATATCCATCATGGTCATGAAATGCGATGACATCCGAGAAATATGACAAGCTGTGGTTTAAGGGACAGGTTGCAATATGAGAAATTTGTTTTTGTTCAAGCTTTGGAGAGTAGCAGTAGAAAATGAGGGCTTATGATAGGTTTTTTGATTGTTCGGGAATGGATTCTTCACTAAACCAGGGTCACTTGCCACAGATTACTAAGCTAGGAGAGATTGATATGCAACCACATCGAAAATGTATGTGAGGAACGTAAGTGGTTTTTAAGTTGACAACATGGCTTAGGACAAGGATGTGAATCTCAGCTAGTAGGCTATATACAAGATATTTCAGATGTAATGGACAGGAGAGACCAAATAGATAGTGTAGCAGTAGATATTTGAAAGGATTTTGACCCATAGAATGGTAGTAAATAAAATAAATATCATTGGGGTGGATGAAAAAGTGATTTCCTTGGTAGAAGAATTCTTAAACGTTAGAAACAAGAAGTCAGGGTAGGAAATTCAGTATCAAAAGTAGTGGAAGTAAAATGGGAGGACTACAGTGTATTGGGACCACTGCTATTCGTATCAGTGATTGTATTGATGGTTTGCTGTCAGATGTTAGGTTGTTAGCAGGTAACATAATGCTATATAACAATATCAAAACAATTGAAGACTGTAAGCAACTGCAGGGTGATCTGGATAGGATACCTAGCAGGTTAGGTCAACATGGGATGAAGAAAACTGCAAGGAAGAGTCAGCTTATTACGTACACAGATAAAAAACTAAAATTAGATTATAATTACAAGGTGGAGAACAATTGCTTGTTGTAAACTTGAAATGTAAATACTTCAGCATAAAATTTGATAACAAACTCAACTGGGAAGGACACATTGAAGAGTTAGTAGGAAAAGTTTTCAAAATTCTTTACTTGCTGTAGAGAGTGATGAGGGGATGTACCATAAAAGTAAGAGAATTGGGTTAAGTAGTGGTGCAATATGGGACCATATTTTGAGTATCAAATACAGAAGTTGGAGTGGGTGCAAAGAAGGGCTGCTAGATTTGTTTCAGAAATTACCGCAGAACACAATCATTAATTGATATGATAAAGCAGCTGAATTGGGACTCATTGGAAGACAGGAGGACGGTGAAGAGTCTCATGAAAGTGTATGTTGGTGATAAGGTGTGGAAAAATATTGGTCTAAGAATTAGGAGCAGTGTTTAGAAGGGAAAAGGTTACTATGACTTAAAGCTGACACTTGATATCAGGCAAAAGAGTGTATGGGAAGATTTTCTTTCTTAAATAACGGGGTCAGTCATTGGAATAAATTGCTAGCAAAAATGATAAATAATTTACCAAAAATGCTGAAAGAATATAAAGTTGAAATTAATAGTGGGCACAAGTAGGCAGGTACATGAAAGGGGAAGAAGGGGATTGTTGGGAAATTGAATTCTAAGGAACAGACAATTGATGTTGAAGGAATGACATCTTTTAAAATTGAGTATTGCCTTTTGTAAGCTGGATGCATTCAAAGATATTTATGTCATTTTTCTCAGCAAAAAGAATACTATACGAAAAGCAAATATAAAATACATCCATCACTCAATGAAGTTGAAAGGCGGAAAACATCAGTGACGAAAAACAATCCGTGAACACAAAAAGCACAATATTTTTGCCTCTTACACATGAAAAAGAAATGTGACTGAGGTCACAAGGGCACCTATTTCCTACGTAGTCACATGAATGGTGGTTTTGACTGTGAAATCGGAGTGAAGGGGACAGGCTAGAATATTATTAGTGGGAATGATAGTTATGGTAAATTAATTAATCAAAAGAAAATAAAGAAGGGACATGTATAAGTAGTGGGAAATTATTTGAAAAAGTAAGCAACACTTTAGTAGGAAGAAATTGTAAAATAACCCACACTCTCCAAAGTTGAAGAGAGGAAGGCAACCGCAATAAGAAACACTCAACAGGTGAGATAAAATTCTTACTCCAAAAACAGAATCTAACTAATTAATACTTCAGAAGTTATTGAAGCTATTGATCTGAGAGTAGCTTTAAACGATTATACGTACATCAAAAACATTTACTGAACAAATTTAAAGTCTCTACCTTCCTTCTTCGATTTACTATAAATTTTTGAAATATCGCTCCAGGCGAATGCTTGAGTATGTTGCAATTGAAAGTACTATCTCAAACCTGAAAAAAATCTAGATTTCTAGCTCGAATTAACTTAGTAACTGACTTTAAAAATGATATGCAATACTATTCAATTTATCTCGTAGTTCTGAGAACAAATTTTGTCACGCAGTTACAAAATTTTTATGTTACCTGACAAAAGATATAATGACTGTCACATATTGAACAGTTCTTCTCTGTATTTTGTTGATGGTTTTAATCATCCTCTGCAGTATGGACCACATACAGCACAATAGTATCCAAGGTGAGGACTCATTAGATTTTTATAGGCTGTCTCCTTTGTATACATATTGTAATAATCGTCAGCTGCTGCTGGCTGAATCTGATTTTTGCTCAAGCCTTTCCAAATTTCTTCTTTCTTCCCACCCCCTCTTTTTTGCCAACTTGTCTAGTCCTTTCTTCTCTCTTCTGCACCCATTCCTTCCAGCCTTCCATCCCATGGTCTTCCTCTGGGTTGTTTACTATGCATCTGCATTCTGTCAATATTTCTTGGGATTCTCTGCCCCTCCGTACTCTTTACATGCTTCTACCATCTTAGTCTGGTCTTCTCTGTCATTTCTTGTAGGGATTCCTCTTTTACTGTGGATCTAATTGTTTCATTCCTTATCTTGTCCTGTCTAGTGACACCCTTTCTACTACTTAGAAATTCCATCTTACTTGGTTGTATCCTACTAATGTTCTGCTTCTTCATTGTCCAGGGTTAGGTGCCATAGGATGGGAATATAGAATGTGCAATAGAATACATTCTAGGGATGGCGATATGAGATCGATTAATCGAAGAATTGATCTTTTGAACAAAATAAAAATCGATTTATCATACTGAATCGTTATTTCACCATGAAAATCAAATGTGAAAAATCACTTTCTACATGTAATACACTTGCACATGAAAGTCAGGGTTTAAACGAAGAATTTAAACACTATGTATCGCAAGCAATTGTGTACCTGAAGTATGATCCTATACTTAACTGGTAAGAACAAAAATAATCAATTTATCATCACGTTTACTCAAAAGCCAAGAAGTATATCTGTATGGTGGGATCATCAGAACCTTGCAACCGCCTTTTTTATTGTCGACAACATCGCAAGTGATGAGCGGAACCACTTGGATCCCAGTAGACTGGATCCTGAAATCCTTGGGCATTAAGCACTGGGAATTGTAAATTATATCATTTCAATACTGTTTTGTGTAACCAACAAATTTGTGACATAAATATATTATTGCATACCTGATACTTTGATTTAGTTGTAAACAAGCTTTAATTATTTTAAAATGATAAAAGATTGATAATTATGGTATCTCTTTTGTTTTCCATGATTGGAATTATATTGAAAATATGAACACGAAAACCAAATCCATAAAATATCGATCTTTTAGGCCTCGATTTTTTTGTGAATCGATTTATCATATTTTGATTTGAATCGATTCAAGAATCGATCTTTTTCAGAAAGAATCGCCATCCCTAATACATACATATCCCTGTTCCATATCAGGCTTCTGATGTTTCTTAGGCATACCTCTGCCTGCCGCATTCTTTCGTTTATATCACCATGATTCCATCCATCTTCCTTCTGGCCTCATATTCAGGAGGATGCAGGTTCGATTCTTCATTTGGACATCCTGATTTTGGTTTTCCATGATTTCTCCAAATCACTCTTGGTGAATTCAGGGATGCTTCTTTCAAAATGCCATTGTTAAATTCCTTCCCATTCTTTGTTCCCCATCCTTTCCTATCTCTAATGACCTTAATGTCGATAAGGCATAACGCCATAAGCCACTTCCCAGGCATTTGAATCTGTTCACCTGCTTCAGATGTTCTCCTGCCATCACAACATCAGAGTTCCCCTTCATGTTAAATTTCATACCATTTTAACCCACACTGTCTACCCATACATTCCACTGCCACTGAACTACCTCTTCATCACCTGCCCAGATCACAGGTTATATACAAAAGCCATCATGTTCATTGTTTTTCTCTCCTTTCCTCACTGCTACTTTCTAAATTATATTGTCCATAATTACAATGGAAAGTTGTGGTGAGATAGCACTTCCTTGTTTTTGCTCATTTCTTTGTTTCATCCTACGTGTTCTTTTGACCCTACTTTTCACATAGTTCACACTTGTCTATTGTAGTCCCGTCACTCTACAGATTGTTTGTTTTGGGGCTCCTCTGTTCTCCATGGCCTTCCACACCTTACTTCCATACACAATTATAAACTTACTCAATATCATTAAATACAAACAGGAAAGACTTTACAAACTCATAGTGGGTTTTTTCCGAATTTATATGCATTATAATTCTTGAAAATTTAATTTAAATGACTTTACCTGGAATGGTGGATGGGATTGCCAAAGTTAGTTTTCTTGAAGAAAGCAGAAGAAATGAGATCTATTTCATTATTATGATAAGACTAGACGACCCGTGCGAAAATTTCGCGAATAAAATGCGATGAATAGTGAGGCTGAATATAATGTCACCAAGTTCAGTCATTACTCTTCATACTCCTACTTCATTTATCGATTTTGGTTAGAAATCGAGGGATATAGTAAATGGCTCGAAACACAAAAAACGTATTTTAGAAATATTGACATTTTTGCGCTTTATGGGTCGAATTACGTAAAATTCCTTTCTTAGAATATAGTGTTACCACGGTGGAGACCTTAGTCTTTAATACGATATGTCATTTATCTATATCGATTAGATATCAAGGGAAATATAAGGCTCGTGACACAAAAATACGTTGTAGAACAATTTATACTTTTCCCCTTTAATAGTTGAATTCCAAACACTTCTTTCTTAAAATATGATGTCAGCAAAGCTGAGACATTATTCCTCACAATAGTACTTGATTTATCGATTTTGGATAGATATCCAGGGAGATACGTGGCTCGAGACACAAAAAACGCATTTTAGAAAAATTGACTTTTTTGCCTTGTATGGGTCGAATTACGAAAAATTCCATTGTTAAAATATAATGTTACCATGGCGGAGACCTTATTCTTTAATATGATACCTCATTTATCCATATCGGTTAGATGTCAAGGGAGATAAATCGCTCGTGACACAAAAATCGGTTATAGAAAAATTTATACTTTTTTCCTTTAACGGTTAAATAATAAAAACATTCTTTCTTAAAATATGATTTCACAAAGCTGATACATTACTCCTTATATTCTTACTTCATTTATCAATTTTGGTTAGATATCCAGGGAGATAAATGGCTCGAGATACAAAAAACGCATTTTAGAAAAAGTGACATTTTTGCCCTATAAGGGTCGAATTACGAAAAATTCCTTTCTTAAAATATAATGTTACCATGGTGGAGACCTTATTCTTTAATATGATACCTCATTTATCTATATCGGTTAGATAATAAGGGAGATAAATCGCTCGTGACACAAAAATGCGTTTTAGAAAAATTTATACTTTTTCCTTTTAAGGGTTGAATTACAAACACATTCTTTCTTAAAATATGATGTCACAAAGCTGAGACATTACTCCTCATAATCTTACCTCATTTATCGATTTTGGTTAGATATCCAGGGAGATAAATGGCTCGAGATACAAAAAACGCATTTTAGAAAAAGTGTCATTTTTGCCCTATAAGGGTCGAATTACGGAAAATTCATTTCTTAAAATATAATGTTACCATGGCGGAGACCTTATTCTTTAATATGATACCTCATTTATCTATATCGGTTAGATATTAAGGGAGATAAATCGCTCGTGACACAAAAACGAATTGCAAAAATATTGATACTTTTGCCCTTTAAGGGTCGAATTCCGAAAACTTTCTGGCTTAATATATGACGTCACTAAAGCGGAGATCTTAATCTTTAAAACGATACTTCATAAAACGGTTTCAGATAGGTATCCAGGGAGATAACTGACTCGTAACACAGAAAACAGCATTTTAGAAAAATTTACATTTTTGCCCTTTAAGGGTCGAATTCCGAAAACTTTCTTGCTTAAAACACGATTTAACCAAAGTGGAAACCATAAGCTTTAAAATGACACCTCGTTCATTGATTTCGGTTAAGTATGAAGGAAGATATAGGCTTGTGACAAAAAATACCTTATAGAAATAATATATATGATAGATGAATTAGGTTCAGAAAGATATACAGGCTAAAGCAGTTCATTAGAGATAAGTAGTGGTGGGTGAATCTTCGAGAGACCATCATAAGTGGAAGAGGTTCTGCTGGGTGACCCACAGAAGTGGAAATGTCAAGTAATGAATATGACAAAGGGCATTCAATAACAAAGTGATTAGCTAGTTGTTGCACATGTCATTGTTTCAGTGTTCTTCCTGCCAGATGCCTGTCTAACATCAGTAGCAAGTCAGAGCAGAAAAAGAACTAGTCACTTACTGTAATTAAAAATAGGTTAGACTTATAGTTACTTTCAGCAAGTGATAATATATTTTAGATGCTCTTACTAAATTGACAGCAATCTTTGTGGTTTCCTGAGAGCACATTAAACTTGACTTATTTTAAAAACTTATGGAAAATAAAGAATAAAGCATATTTTACAGGTTTTTACTTTTTGGATGTATCTAAATGATACAAAAGCAGTCATATATGCCAATTATTGTAAATTTATAAATTTGAACATCCTTGTGTTTACTTGTTTCCTTGCATAATGTTTATTAATTGGTGAGAGAAGAACACAAGTTAGATAAATTAATTTAAACATGTTCTCATGAAATAGTTCTGGATAATATTTAGATCAATATTAATTCTATTTCATTGGTAATCATTAAAAAGTGCTTTATTTGGAACTACTTTTTAAAATATTTAAAGGGATGATGTTGATACAGCTAATTAGAAATTTTTCTTGTATTCTCAGGTTATTCTACTAATTATAATGAAAAAAACTACTGGTGCAAAATGTGTGGAAAAGCTTATCGTGTTTCTCGATCCTTATGGCGACATGAAAACTATGAATGTGGGAAACAACCATCATTCAAGTGCAGGATTTGTGACTATTTGAGCCACCACAAGCAATCTGTCAAAAAGCACTTAGCACGTATCCATGGCATTTTCTGAGAATTATCTTTATTTCACTTTGTTATTTCAAATAAAAATGTTCTACTTTACTTCAATAAATGTGAAGTATGTTTAATATTAGAAAATAAGCTTTGTTGATGGATGTTTCATTGCTGTAAAAGTTAATTTTTATAAATGTTAACTTCATTGCTAACATTTCATATGTATCATCTGTTTCTGTTAACTAACACTGTACGATATTCCTCCCCCCCCCCCTTCTTTTTCTTCTTTTTGGCTTCTATGGACCACATGGTCCTTAACTCTGTTGAATTAAGAATCATGTGGTCCATAGACCATTTTATTATTTAGAGACTATTGTTTTATGGTTATTACAAAAACTTGTCATGAGAAACAATGATAATAAGCCGTAACAGTACTTCTGGACCCAAGAAATATAGTTTTACAGTGATTAGAAACACTAGTTTTTTTTACATAACATTTTTATTTCCCATAACTTTATATTCTCAATAATAAATATTTTCCTAAAGGTTTAATCGTTAATACATTTGAGGTGATTTGAGGCCATTTTCTGCTGTGTGAATAACATGTGAGCTTAATTATCCTCATTTTGATGCCCACTGAAGATTCTAAGCCTGTTGTTTTGCAGTATCACTGGTCTCTCCAAGATCAATCCTTAATAAGTGTAAATGTTTTATTCTTCTATGAGTGTTATTATTATGATACATGAATTATACATGAGAAATAATTTTTGTGTACATATCCTATTTCTCATTGGAACTTCAAGTATTGTAATTGATAAATAGGTTATATACACCAAAATCAATATTTAAAAATGGATAATAACTGAGTTCAGTAAAATTACATTTTAAAAGTAGTTTTTGGAAAAAAAAGAAACTGTTACTAAATTCAGGACAGATGGACACAAAATTAAAACACAATGAAGTGCATTTTCAGGGTGTAAACATTTACTTGTAATGAGTGTAGTTAGTTTGTCTTTTTTACTTTTTGCTTACCATTAATTACCATTACTTTTTTACTTTGTGATACCATTATGTTGGTGCTGATGAAATTAAGATGTGAATATATAAAGAAAAGAAATGAAGCTAGATACACACCAAAAGAAATGGATTGAGAACAGACTGTCTGATGTTGAGGCTCTGGGTATGTTGGGTGTATAAGATATGCTGGAGTTTTCCTCCATGTTTGACAGGTGTTCATCTAAGGTCTTCCCGATGACTCTGACATTGTCCAGGTAGATCAGGCAGGTCTTCCATCAAAGGCCACATAGCACCTACTCCATTACTCCCTTGAACATAGCTGGCACATTAATAGTCACAGTGCCAGAGCCCAGACATAATGTCTTCATTGTGGGGTTCCATTTCAACCTGCCAGTATCCTCTCTTTGGGCCCAGCATAGAGAAAACTTGGTTATGCAAGGTGTCATCAATCCCTGGTACCAGATAGCTGTTCTTGATAGTCTTATTATTTAGCTGTCGATAGTCAACACAGAATCTGGTCTAGCAGTCCTTCAATTTCATGAGTGGCACTGGCGAAGTCCAAAGCTGATAGGAGGCTCAATAACATCCTGTTGACGCATGTCAGAGATTATCTTCTCGGCCTCTTCCCTCTTGGACAGAGGCAACCATCGGGGGTACTGTCAGATTGGCTGAGTATCTCTGTTGTTAATCTGATGCTTCACAGCATTTGTCCTGCCAATCTGGGTCTTTTCAATGGTGAAGACAGCCAGATATTTCTTCAGTAATGCCTTGATTGTGGTCCTTTGATCCCTGGCTAACATTGCTCGTTGAAGTTGTAAAGCTACCATCAACTTCTCGACGTCTCTGATGTCACACCGGACATCCTCCAGTGTTACCACATGCACAGTCATATATCCCAGGCTACACCATGCGACCTGAATGCCTTTCTTCAAGACAACTGGGTACTCATTCAGGTTCATCATTCGAACCAATACTGGTTCCATGATGCTGATGGCAGCTCTCCCCAGTAAAATCCCTCGATAAACTTCTTCTCCTCCTAGTTTCCTCCCGGTCAACGCCATCTGGTCAAATCCTAATTACGTTGTCACTTCTGGGGGAGGGAAACTTCATCCATATAGAGGACCATTTGCACTGTTCCTTCTCCCCATCCATGAAGGGTGATTTCTACATCGGCGAATCTAAGACTTCTATATTTCAAATCCAGAGTTAGTACAAATTTGGTCATAACATACATGTTAAGGATGGTACCTTCGGTAATATCAGCCACTAACACTTGGTGTTGATCTTCTTGATGCCTAGTCTGATGCTGACATTGATTTTGCTGTTGGTGTTTGCTGGCACACCCGTCATTATCTTCAAAAGAACTCGTCGGCTGGAGGGCTCCATTAATGGTGCCTTTCTTCATGAATGTGGTAGTGGCTCCAGTATTCAGGAGTATGTTATGTTCCATGACTTTGATGGTTCCATCCATGAAGAGACTCTGTGTTCTACAGATTAGGGAGATAACCTGCACATAATTTTTTGGGCCACAGGTCCGCTTCACGGTGCCTCCCCCCCCTTAGCACTGGCCTGGTCTAGTTTTTCCTGATTCTTTGTTTTGTTCTGGCAGCAGCTCCTCACAAGGCCTAATCCACCACAGTCCCAGAAGTGTACCTCCCTTCTCCAGCGTGGACCATCGTTGCTCAGCAGAAGTCTCAAGACGATCCATCCAACCTTCTCGTCCAGTGATTCTTTCTCATCGATGTGTCACAGCAAAGCATTCATGCTTGATGTCCGCGTGGCAGCCACGAACTTCAACGCTCATGCCAGTCCATCCACCAGCATCTGGGGATGAGCTAGATAGAGATCTCATTGCAGTTCTGGGTCGCTCACGCCCATGATGAAAGTTCCCACAGACAACGGCTCAGTGAAATCATTTGGAGTGGAAGTATAGGTCACCCAAGCAAGACGCATGATATCCGCCTCAAAATCCTGCTAAGTCTCTCTGCGTTTCTGTTGTCTGTTAACCAGCTAGCTATGTTGGACTTCCTGCAGAAATTTGACCCCCCAACTTCGTTTCCAGCCCTGCCACCAAAGTTGCACAATGTTTTTGCTCATTGTCTTGAATGGTCTGGAGAATATTCGGAGCACTGCCTCAGAGAGCAGTTACCAGGCTAATCGCTTTATCTGCTTCCATTTATGTGTTGGTAGTAGCTGTGGCCTCGAACTGCTTCAGGTACATGGACCGTAGAGTTTTCCTGTCATACATGAGTGCTTTTATATGGATGCCACTATTAGTAACTCCAATTGCTGGTTTAGTTTTGTTAATACCTGTGTACATGGCCTTCTGGAGGAAATTAAATTTTCCTTTGATGAGGGTGATTTTTAGTTGGACATCCCTTCAAGATTTCTCAAATTCCTATTTGGTAGCTCTAGAATTTTTGTTAATCCTTCCTTCTAATTTCTCTTCTGACCACTTGTGAATCTTACCTTCATGTAACTTTGTAGGTTCAGTTTGGTTTCTGGAAATTTCCCCTATTTTCTCTTCCAGCAATCTGGAGCTTTCAGCTGGGTTCTTTATCATCTCAGCAAGTTCCTTCGTGCTTGTGTCTCTTTCAAACATTGGGGCCTCCATATCCTTATCCTCAAACTCCAAAGCCGAATGAAGCCGCATCTGCAATGCGGCCTTGCTTCCAGTGGTATCTAGGTCCTGTTTCAGTTCACTTAATTTTACTCCCACAGTAGCCATAGTCACAGGAACGAACACAGTTAGAAAATTCACAAATAAAAGTCACGCCCATGGCGGATTCTTCAATCCCACTTCTCACACCATTTGTTATAATACATGGATGAATTGCTAAATTAATTAATTCTTAGTTCCTAATTCTAATATTTATAAAACATTTAAATCTAATATTATGGCTACAAACAATGTCCATGAATTTTAAGTGGAAAGAATTACTTCTATGGACACCACAATAGTCCAGTTCATTGCTATTCACACTGTACAGGCTTAGCTGTTTAGTCCTTCACACAGTGGTCTTGAACCTACCGATTTTCTGGTATTTCTACCAATATATGGTCTAGGAAATTCCGAGGTAGTTCGCTTGTTTATATAAACGAGAATTTGAATTTAATTTGTTCATTAGTTTTCATCATTTAGAAGAGAATCTCCAAGCTACTATATCAAAATGACATCAGACGAAGGACTGACTGCAAGTGCAAGTATGAAAAGAAATGAAAAACTACAGTTTTATAGAAAAGAATGGGAAGAAGAAATTTTCAGGTTGGCTGCAGAAAAATTGTTAAAGTGCTAACTATGCCTATTGTAAGAGTTGTAATAAAGATATTAATATTACATCAGGACAAGACACTCTCAAGAAAACGCAATTCTCCACAAGAACATTAGGTACCATCAAAGAATGTAAAATCATAAAAATATCATCGTTTACTGTGATAAAAACTCAAAAACCTGATATACAAATTCAACAATATAAAATTATTTTGTATTTTTTGAAGTACTAGTACTTACGTTGCTATATTATTTTGTATACTACCATAGTATATATACGTCTTTTTAATTCTTTTATGATTTCCAGGTTAAATAAGATTGGCCTTGTTTGTTGTGGAACATAATCTACCATTGTGGAGCAACCACCAAAACTGAGACAATCCGTTTGTTCCACTTCAAAAATTGTAGAAGAAGTAAAATGTTCAATCCCATAATTGATCTGGTTGTAGGTAAAAAATTTTGGTAATTTGTTTGAAGATCTGTGTCAAACTAAGTTTTCAGTTATTATTAACGAGCCTTTTGATCTTAGCAAAACCAAACGTTTCTGCAAAAAAAAAAAAGCATCACATCAAAGACTGGTTTTTAGCTCTTATTTCATTAGAAGCTGCTAGGAGCAATGATATTCCATGTAAAAATCAAATCAGTTTTGCATCTTATGAGAAAAATTTAATGACGGGGTGTAATAATTCTGTTGTAACAATGCTGCAACACTAAACTCCTAATATTTTTATATTTAAGTGCACATGCTGTTCGTTTCATCCTTGGCGTCATATGCTTGTGCCAAACTGCCATGAAAATTGTGGTTATTGGGGTTGTATTATTTCATACACCGATTTTGGGTACAAATATACCAATATTAGTGGGCAGCTCTACCACTTTCATATTTTGACGTTCAAGACTATTGCCTTCACAAGACACCACCAAGCCCGAAGATCGCACTCTTGTTGGATCCACAGTTCCGCCACTGCTGGCCTTACTGGGTTCAGCCATGCATGATACTTTCCGTGATGCACGCAAGCAGACTGATTAATTTAATTTAATTTAATTGGAATGGAGCTCAGGCTCCGGTGGCAATTTCCCTACACACCCATCTTCCCCTATCCTGCACCTACCTACATTTGCCCTCTACAAATTTTATCTTTAAATTCTTTCAAAGTTTTCGGTAAATTATTCATCATTTCTCTTGGTAACTCATTCCAATCCCTGACTCCCTTACCTAAAAACGAGAATCTTCCTACACCCTTGTGCCTGATATCGAGTGCCAGCTTGTGGTCATAGTCATCTTTTCCCTTCCATGCACTACTTTTCATACTTATTGCAATATCTTTCCATGCCTCATCGCCAGCATATGCCCTGTACAATCCCATGACCTTCCTCATTCTCCTCCTGTCCTGCAATGAATCCCATTCCAGCTCCTTTATCATATCCGTCACTGATTGCATTCTGCGATAATTTCCAGAAACAAATCTAGCAGCCCTTTTTTGCACCCTCTCCAACTCCTGTATTTGATACGTAAAATGAGGGTCCCATACTACACTACCATATTTGAGCAATGGTCTGACCAAAGTTTTGTAACCCAATTCCTTGACTTCTCTCGTACATCCCCTCATCACTCTCTCCAACAAGTGCAGAACTTTGAAACCTTGTCCTACCACCTGTCCTATGTGTCCTGCCCAGTTAAGTTTGTTATCAAAAGTAATTCCAAGATATTTACATTTCAAGTCTTCAGCAAGCAATTCTTTCCCCACCTTATATTCATAATTAACCTTTTGTTTTTTATTTGTGTATCTAATAAGCTGACTCTTCTTTGCATTTATCTTCATTCCATGTTTACCAACCCAATTAGATATCCTGTCCAGATCACCCTGCAACTGTTTACAATCCTCTATTGTTTTGATTCCTTTATACAGCATTATGTCATCTGCAAACAATCTAAGTTCAGATAGTAAACAATCAACACAATAATTCATTATAATAATGAATAGCAATGGTCCCAATACACTACCCTGTGGCACACCCATTTTTACTTCAACTTATTTTGATACTACATTTCCTACCCTAACTTTCTGTTTTCTACCTTTTAAAAATTCTTCTACCCAGCAAATGACTTTCTTATCCACTCCAATGGTTTTTACCTTATTTACTACCATTTTATGGCTTACTCTGTCAAACGCCTTAGACAGATCTAGTGCTACACTATCAATTTGGCCTCCCTTGTCCATTTCATCTGAAATATCTTGCATATATCCCACCAACTGAGATTCGCATGAATATTCTTGCCTGAAACCATGTTGCCTGCTTGAAAACCACTTACGTTCCTCACATATATTTCTGATGTGGTTGCATATCAATCTTTCCATTAATTTACCTACCACTGATGTCAAACTGATTGGCCTGTAATTATCAACTCTATTTCTCACCCCTCCCTTATGCACCGGTACCACTATTGCACTTTTCCAGTCCTGTGGTAAGCAGCAAGTGTCTAGACAGACTCACTCGGGCTCCAGTCCACTTCTTAAATACCCTTCACTTCTATTCTAGAAAATTTGATTGTTTCTGTAAAGTCCAATCACCCAGCAGATACCCCTCGATGTTTTCAAGCAAACCAGTTCAAATGGGTAACCTCTTTCATTTCTTTTGCACCTTTAAGAGCTAAGTCTGAGAGGCTCTTATCCTGTTCTTAAAACAAGTAATTTATTACAATGGAAAAGCTTTATTTATACCTCTTTATCTGTTGCCACTGTCTCTCATCCTCCCTTTCTCCTCTCTCCAACCCTCCCCCCCCCCCCAGTTCCTTCTTTCATATCTCACCACTTTAGCCAAACCATCACTCACACACTTCCTAGAGAACTCCCACTACATTACACTGTGACAGATGCCTCACTTTCCAGACTTGTTCATATTTTTAATTCATGTTCACAAATAAATGAAAGGATATTTCTGAAAAGATTAAAACATATTGTTGTCATTAAAAATTAGTAGCCCAAGAATTATAAAAGTTACACTTATCCTACAAATTACACAAATTCACTTACTAGTAAGATGAAATTCGAAGCAGATAAAACACAAATTATTTTGATGCAATCTAGTAAAGACTTAAAAGATTTTTAATAGATCTGAGTTTACTTAAACTTTATGCAAGTAGCTAATCAAATTATAAAATTCCACACTGAATTTCCAGATTAATAATTTAATTCAAACTCAGATCACCGTATTTCTAATTCTTCATTAGAAATGAGTACTACTGTCATCTACTTTTTACACAATATGAAACTGGCTGAGGTCAATGACTCATCATTTAACCTTTGTATTGTACTATTGCTATTGCAATTATTTAATTGTAATATTAAGTTAAATTTAAAAAATACATGTATGACTCGTGAGGTCCTAAAAGTTATAACAAGACTTTAACTATAAATAAGAGAAGAGGAATGCAACCTGTCACTTTGAGAGTCATGTTAGAAATTAATATTGCATAGATAGATAGATATGTTCACTTTGATCCCATGTGAGAATAATCTCGGGGATGTGGAACAGTACATACACTTATTAGTAATGTCAATATTACTATATAATTGATAATATTATTATATATTGACAACAAGTTAGTTACGACCCATTAGTATAACTAATATTTCCTGTAATCTACAAATACAATCCCGAGTTAATTAATACTTATTATGTGGAACAGTGTATACACTTCTTACCAGCATCTAACAACCAGTTATTTTCTTACCAACCAGTTACCACAACTCATAAGCAGTCAATTAGTTAAAAACCTGTTAGTATCATAATTTTTCACAGCGGTTTTTAAGTGCATGCTATCCCATGTTAGTTACTATATATGAGTGAAATTTTGTAAACAGTGTAATTACTTCATTTGTCAAAAGTTTCAACAGAAAGAAAAACCATATATCATTTTAGTAATTGTGGACAACTTTGTCACCTTCCCCTTCCATACACCATATATTTTATTTTATCAGTCATTCTTAGTTACCAAATTCCAAGAAGAAAATTCTTTCACAGAGTAAAATGGATTCTGAAGCAGAAACTCTTTCAGTCTGGACTTAAAGTAGTTGGGTTTTTGTAGATAACATTTAATTTCTGTTGGTAAGACATTGAATAAGGAAGCTCCAGTAAATGTTAACCCTTTCTGTTCAATTGACAGTGATTTGTAATCCTTGTGAATGTTACATTTATTCCTAGTATTATGGCTATGTATGTCAGCATTAAGATTGAAGTGTTCAGGATTTTCCACTACAAATGATTGTACGGAGTATACATACTGTGCTGGCATTGTTAGTACACCCAGGTTTTTAAATAGATTCTGCACGATGTCTGTGGGCTTGCTCCACAAATAATTCTTATAGCACGTTTTTGCAATTTAAATACCCTCTGTGCTTGTGACGAGTTTCCCCAGAATGAGATGCCATAAGTGAGCAGGGAATGAAAATATGCAAAATATACTAACTCTCTGGTTTGTATATTAGCTATTCTAGATATTACCCTAAGTGAAAATGTTGCAGAATTCAGTTTTTTAAGAAGTTCTTGAATGTACTGTTTCCCGTTCAATTTGTTATCTATACATACACCCAGGAATTTTGTGAAATTACTTTCATTGATTGCTTTTCCTTCTGATATCACATTATGGCTGTCCTTTGTTTTATTTTTTGTAACAAACTGAAATAACTGTGTCTTTTCTACATTAAGTATTAGTTTGTTGTCATTAAACCACCTGTTAATTTTCTTTATAGCATCATTTGCTGTGTTTTCGAGGTTTTGTGCTGATGGGTCTTTCAACGATATGCTGGTATCATCTGCAAAGAGCACCATGTGTTCATTATCACCTAGTATATGTGGGAGATCATTTATATAGATTAAGAACAGCAGAGGGCCAAGAATTGAACCCTGAGGCACACCACATTTAACTATACCCCATTCTGAATTTATAACATTTCCTGTATTAACATCTTTCAGTGATACACATTGCTTTCTATTTTCCAGGTATGATTTAAACCAAAGTCCTGGCTTACCACTAACTCCATAGTGGTCTAATTTACCTAGTAGAATCTCATTATCAACACAGTCAAAAGCCTTAGCAAGATCACAGAATATACCTAGGGAATTTAATTTTTTATGCATTGATTCCAGTATGTTGTTTACAAAAGCAAAAATTGCTGAATCTGTTGAGATGTCTTGTCTAAAACCAAACTGTACTTTACTTAGTAGGTCATTCTTTTGTAGATGTGCATACAGCCTTCTGTACATTGCTTTTTCAAAGATTTTTGAAAATGCTGGTAGAAGTGAAATGGGTCTGTAATTCTCAATCTGTGAGGTATCACCCTTTTTATAAAGCGGTTTGATTATTGACTTCTTGAGTGAGTCAGGGAAGATACCTTCTTCAAAAGAACTATTACAACTATGACTAATAACTCTACTAATGGTGGTGTTACATTGTTTCACTACATGGGTTGAAACCTCATCATAACCAAATGACTTTTTATTTTTGAGAGATTTAATAATTTTTTCAATTTCATTTTTACTGGTGGGAAATAGGGACATAGGTGCTGTTTTTGGTGGCAAGGATTTAAGTATTGCTATAGCATCCATATTCCCAATAATAATAATAGTAACAGAATGGTTCACTAGATTGATTTGCTAACAAAATAGTGTACAACAGTGTAAGTGCACAGAGCAGCAAGTACTGATAAAATTTCATGATACTGTTTTTAAACCATTTGGCTTCAGACACAATTAGCTGCATTATATTCATATATAGTCTTGTGGAATGCATTGTCATTATAATCCTTGTGAATAATTATACGTTTTAGCATCAACACTGTAATAGACTCAACACCTGTCAAAAATTTTGATAAAGTTGCATCTATTGGAAAGTTAAAGTTGGTATTTTTTGGGACAAAAATGACATAATTCATGTCATCTCAATATCAGCAACAAATACTGCCATTTTTTCTTTGTGTTTATCACTGCCTTAAAAATACAGGGACTTCTCATGATGTCACTGTACCCGCTAAGCCACTTGCTTGGCTGGAAGATATTACTCTATTCGTCTTACACCCTGGCCACACTACAAGATGCTACATCAAATGATGACAGAGTATATATACATACAGTAGAACTCCAATTATCCGAACTCTGACTATCCGAATCACTGATTACTGAAAACTTTGAAAGAATTTAAAGATAAAATTTGTAGAGGGCAAATGTAGGTGGCTGCAGGAAAGGGGAAAGATGGGTGTGTAGGGAAATTGCCACCGGAGCCTGTGCTCCATTGCAATTAAATTAATTAATTTAATTATCTAAATCACTTTTTTAACTAAGACGGAAATGTACTGTGATTCGCAAAATATTGATTCTGCCTATGCTCTATTGTTCTTTAAAGTGGGGGATCTAGGAATTTTCCAAGCTGGGCTAAAACTGTGGCACTTCCATTGTTGTGACCCAGAGTATTGCCACTCCAATTGTCTGCCAACTGCATTGTTGTCTTTGCCAGGTAGCTGACGCAGTCCTTAGATTAGTCAGACAGTGTGTCGTTGACCTGCTACTTTGATGGTATTCTTCCGCGACAGTGTGTTGTTTTGTTTGTGAATGCGTTTTGTCGTTTACCATGGCTTCTAAAAGAAAACATGTTGAGTTTTCGTTAGTGGATAAAATAAAAATTATAGAGGAATCAGATAAATGAGTTATGGGTAAACAGTTGACTGAGATGTATGGTGTTGGACAATCAACAATTTCAGACATTAAAAGGAGCAAACCTACAACATTTACTTTGCGTCAGTGTTTGAAAACAAAGATGGAAGTTCTTAAAGACAAAATATGAAGGCAGCAACAAACAGAGATTTAAAATATACCATTTTCAAGTGGTTTTTGCAGCGATGTTCCATAGGAAACCCAATTGAATCGGTCATTTCAAAAACCACTTAAGTCACATTTTTTTCCAACATTCTTTTTTTTGCTGAAAATGGTTCCTCACAGGTAGATGCGTATTCTGGGTAAAAATAACTTAAGTCAATACATTCCTTCCTCTTTTAATAATACCGCGTGAAAGACGTTCATTGCATAAACAACATTAGTCAGTGACTTAAGAGGTTTTTGCATGCACCACTACATGGCAGGAGTAGTTTATGACTGAGTTTGACATTTTAAATTTGCTTTGATTTGATTGGATCAACTATATTTCAATTTTTGTAAACCATCGCCATTAATGTCATTTGAACTTCACTTGTCTTTTACTGTTGTGTGCAAAAAGTAATTTCAGCTTTAAAAAATGTCTTCAAGTGAAACTGAGAGTGATTGTGAGCCGAAAAAGAAGAGAACGTGTAATCCTGCAAAATATAAAAGGAATGTTATAAAAAATTCTAAAGTTAAAGGACAGGCACATACTAATTATTGAGGAAAATAAATAGCTCCAAGATCTACTGGTGAAAATTGCAGGCAAGTTTACCATAAACCTTTATTCAGTTTACGTTTTTTATTGGGGCGTATATAAACCTAATATAAAGCTTCATTATTGCAGGTGTAAGAAGGAATGTTTTGCGAATTTCAACCAAGATGACATGGACATTTGCATTTCAAAAATTAACTTCTTTTCAACAAAAAATGAGCAGGATATATTTCGAAAAGAAAATGCTACACAGAGGCAAAATACTTTTCAATTCTATGTTTTAAAACAAACTGATAAAGTTAAAGTCTGCAAGAAAGCATTTATCAGCCTATATGGAATTACTGAAGCCAGAGTTCGCAGACTTTGCAATTTGCTTAATGAAGGGAAGAGTCCCATAGATGAGAGAGGATGTCACCCGAGAGCAAATACAGTTCCTCCTGAAATATGCCAAAAAATACATGAACACATCCTCTGCTTTCCTAGGAAAAAGACACATTATGCAGGAAAAGACATTGATTATCTTGATGCACGATTGGATGTCAAAACAATGCATTCAATGTTTAATGAAAAATATCCAGATCTTGATGTAAAGTACAAATTTTACTTACAATACTTTAATGAAAACTTTTCCCTCAGATTTGGTCGACCACAAGTCGACACTTGTATAACTTGCGAAGAACTATCAACCAAAATAAAACAATCAAACTTATCAGAAAATGCAAAACATTCAGTAGAAACTCAGTTAATGATCCATAAAAGACGTGCCAAGAAGTTTTACAACAAAATTTCATCAGTTCAAGATCTTTGTAAGGAACGAGATGATGTTGCAGCAATAACATTCGATTTTATGCAAAATCTACCATTGCCTCACATACCTATACAAAACATTTTTATGTACGGTAATTATGGGTTCACTGTTTTTGTATTAAGGATTTAAAAACAGGCAAATCGACATTTTACATGTATCACGAAGGCATTGCTAACAAAGGAGCCAATGAGGTTTGTTCAATGTTGATGCATTATATAAAAGATAATATTGGGCCAAATATTAAGTATTTATATCATTTTTCCAATGGCTGTCCTGGTCAAAATAAAAATAATACATTGTTGAGATTTATGTTGGCTTTGACTGACTCTAAAAGATTTGAAGAAGTTTATCAGTATTTTCCCATACGTGGTCATTCCTTTTTACCAAATGACCGTGATTTTGGAGTAATTAAAAAAAATGTTCGAAAGCATGATCGTATTTACTTCCCAGGAGAATACATTGATTTGGTTTCGAACTCCAGCTCAACATTTACAGTCATACAGTTTTAGAATTTAAGAAATGGTGGCCAAATTTGTACAAAAAAACATGTTTGTCAACTGAATCTTATGGAAAAAAATTTCCAAAGGACCAGAAAAAGTCATTTGCACCTTCGACATACATGAGTTTTCAGTATGATTCAGATCGAAAAGGAACTATCATAGCCGAGGAATATATAGATGGATTGATTAAACATTCATTCTCATTAATAAAGAAAATAACACCTTCTGTTTCACTTCCATCAAACAAAGCCTATGATTTGAAAGTGCCCATCAATTAAAAAAAAAAATAGACGATTTAACAAGTTCAAAATAGCATTCTGGAAGAGCATATGCCATTTTATAACAACATTTTTAGCTGGCCAACTGCAAATGTTGAAAATAATCCAGATGAGAATGATGGAGAATATGATTATGTACCATAAAGATATTAAAACATGACAAATTAATGTATGTAAAATGTTCATAAGATTATTTTTAAGTGCAATTCTTAATTATAAGCAATAAAAAATATTATTACTACCATTGTTTTGGTTAAATTATACACCACTAAACCTATTTCTCGCTAAAACAACACAAGTCAAGAACTGTTTTTCAGGTTTTTTTCATTATTTCTATTAATAAACTGTAAAGGTTATACGCTATTTTAATTTTCTACCAGTCAAATACTAAATTAAACATAAAAAAGTCCTTTAAAACTCATTTGTTTGTGTATCAAACAGTTTTTATTGATTTCTGAAAAATTATAATTTTGTGACTTACGAGGTTTTTGAAATGACTGATTCAATTTCAGGTCCTATTCTTTGTGAAAAAGCAAATATCTTAGCTCAGAAATTTGGTTGTTCAGCCTTTCAAGCAAGTAATGGCTGGCTAAGAAATTTTAAGTCCATGCATGGATTCCATGAATTAGATTTAAGTGGTGAGAAGTTATAAGCAGACTCGGAAGCTGCAGAAGATTTTATTGACAAATTTAAAGTTGTAGCAGACTCCTACAATCCTGAGTTTTTGAACAACGCCGATGAAACCGGACTTGTTTGGAAAGCCCTGCTTAAAACCACTTTAGCATCTAGAAGGAAGTGTAGTGCTCCAGGACATAAAGTTATTAAAGACTGTGTTACGGTGCTTAACTGTGCGAACTCTATGGGAAGCCATAAATACCCTTTCTGTTGATAGGGAAGTCAAAAAGCCAAAGAGGATTAAAAATGTGAAAAAGCTTCTCCTCTTTTATAAAAACCAACCCAGAGCTTGAATGACTGTAGCATTGTTCACCAAGTGGTACGGCGAAATTTTTATCCCTGAAGTTAAAAAGAACCAAAAATTTTTTGGGTGAGAGGAGGCAGTAAAGTGCTTTTGGTTGTTGATAATTCACCAACTCATCTCACCGAAGAATTGTTGGGAAGACGGAATGGCCAGGTTAAAACATTATTTTATTTTTACCACCAAACATCACAAGCTTGTTGCAACCAATGGACCAGTCCAGGGGCGGATCCAGGATTTTGTTTTGGGGGGGGGGGGGGGCTTGAGCAGACTTTGGTTTGGGGGGGGCTTGGCTTGAGTGGATTTTGGCTGGGGTGCTTGCCTTGGCTTCAGTGGATTGCAATGTTGGTGGTAGACCTAGATACTTTTTGGGGGGGGGGGGACTTGAGCCCCCTAGCCCCCCCTGGATCCGCCCCTGGACCAGTATGTTATCAAAACAATGAAATGCCATAACAGAAGGTAACTTTTAGGGAAACTTTTGTTGGAGGATGAAGTCAAAGAAGCTGTGTTGGCTAGCCACAAAAAAATAAATTTGAAAGATTGCGCTTACATGGTGGTTAACACAGTCACATTGAGATGTGCGTGGAACAAGTTGAAATGCATACCAGCTGAAGAAGAGAAAGAAAAGAAGGTAAAAGAAGCTCAAAAGAGAAGAGACAGGAGAAGATGGGGATGACGTGTTACTTCAGGAATTCAGAAACATTCTTTTGAAAATTCCTGAATGTTCAGAAGTTAGTGCTGAAGATATAGGAGAGTGGGTGGTGTGTGATTCATCAAACTTTGGATATGAAATTCTAAATGATGATGAACTTATTGAAAGTGTGAGAGAAGAAAATGTTGAACAACATGACATTAATGTCAAAGTTGAAGCATACACGGGACCATCAGCTAGTCTAGCATTTGCCAGCCTTGAAACTGCCTTGAAGTGGATGGAGCGTCAGCCCGAATGTGATCACATGCAACTTCTCTCTGTCAAGCGAATGTACAACTTGGTTGCCCAAAAATGGATGATTGCAGTCAAACAGCTACTTTGACCGAGATGTTCAGCAGACAATGATGGTACCTACATACTGTACTAATGTACAGCACTTGTAAGTACGCCTTAACATGTAAAAGTATTGCCTTTTTATTTAATTAATTAAAATTTCTTTAAAAATATTTTTTCTCCCATTTTCAACATACATATAGTAATTAATAGAAATAAACCCTTTTTTCTGAAAAAATCCAACTATCTGAATTTTTGATCATCCGAATGGGGTCCGGTCTCAATTGCTTCGGATATTTGGAGTTCTACTGTATGAGTTGGCTGATAGCCTCCATCAAGCAGCCAGCTCATTCTACTACTGAAGAAGGACTATAAGCTCAAAAATGCTGCTCTATGTGTGTATGTATTTCTTCCATCTTGACACTGGGGACTGCGGTGGTTTTTCTCCTATTCATATATATATAAGCCAATTTAGGACCATCAGCTGATGTCTACCGCGTTTCCACATCGAGTTCCTGTTTACAGTTTTATTATTTATTATTATTTTCTGGTTTATGCCTTTCTACCCCCATCCTCACTTCCCGCCATGTTGATTTTTCCACCACCATGAGCTACCGGCCTTGTTGGCTAACTCAGTTGACTGCAGCCATCTCACTGAAGAAGGGCTTTAGGCTCAAAAATTTTGATTTATATGTGTACGTGTTTTTTATGTGTCTCGACGCTGCAGGAATCCTCCTCTATAGTAAGCGGTGGTTTTTCTCCTATCTAAATATGATATATATATATTCACAGTTGAGGTTATGATTTTAAAGTAGAAGTATCACTAGTGTGTGTGTCCAGAAATATTAAAATAAGAATGTGGTTAGCGGTATCAACATTGTATACCAGAATATCAATTAACATTTCGTAGTGCAGTATAAGAAAATCAGATATTTGTTTTAATGTACTCTATACACTATGTGTTGGTACTTCATTTGGATGGAAGCATTGTCCTTTAATCTGTAGTATTACTATCTAAAATTGATTTTCGAAGTATGTTTGGCCCATGAATGGAGTTTGTTATGAAGCCAGCACTTCAGCATTGTTATGAAGTAAAACATTTTGTCCATGCTGATGGTAACTGGTTTCTGGTAACATTCATCCAACTGAATATTGATAAAAATAAAGAAAATAGGAACAAAATATATATATATTAATGTTTGAGTACTTACTTGGAACTGGCATGTTCATCAATCTTGACTCCTTTCCTCCTTCATTATTATAGAATGTTATAAAGCCAAAAATGAATTATATGTTTTCATCCATGTTCATTTACCCTTCACTGCCCATACTTGAACATACCAAAGTGATGATGTGGGTTTGTTTTATAATGCTACTCAGTATTCATTTCACATTGTTTCTATGAATATTATTTTAGTGTGACAAAGATTACATCTAAATTAGATTCTTTTTGGTCAAATTGCATTTAAAAAATTCATGATTTTCTGTTTACAAATTGCAGTACATGTAAATTTCTTCTTAGTCTACTTTCTTGATTCAAAAATCTCTTTGGCATTTTACTGGAACTGATTTCACTATGTCAGACAAAAAAAAGGGGCTTACACTGTCTTACAGAAACACAAAATGTCTCTAACATTTGTCAATAAAACATATATAATGACTGTTAGTGTTTCAGCTTCTCTTTTATTTTTTTAACATATGTGTTCTTCTGCACTACCACATCGCCATTGTTTTGAAAACATTTGCTGGGAACAAAAATGTTTCATGGGTTTTTTTAATGGCAAAAGAAACTGATTATTTGCAAAATCCAAGTGTCTTTTTTTTTTTTTTTTTGCAAAAAATAAAGGTTATAAAATGGAAATACATAGTTGCATAGTTTCAGTGCAAAGATATATTGTGATGTGTAGGATCTGTGTTACAAATTATGTATGTTTGTGCAAATTTTAAAAATGGCACCTGAAGAAATTTCATTTGAAAGCATTAGTCTCTAACTGTTAAAGAAAGTGCCAGTTGGTTAATATAAATTCTTTCATATATTTTTTAAACCAGCCTATATAACAGTAAAAAATTTCTGTCTATAGCCTTAATATATAATGAGAATTATAGTGGCTATGACAAACTGTATCCCCAAAACTACTTCAAGCAGATGGATAGATGGTTGTTATATAAAAGACATGACTGTGTTCTTTGCTGTTCTGCCTTCAATTCTCTCCCTGCTCTGAAGATATTTTTTTACATCAAACATTAAAGACCTGGAAAAGAAAAAAATGGAAAACACATCATGAGTATGTTCTTTTAATTTTTTTATTATATACTGCATTTTATGTTTTACTAAAACTAAAATTTCTTTGTGGACTGACTGTTTAATGATGTGAAACTATAAAATAAATCTTCCTGCCCCTAAAGATATGTTGTAAACATGTCCAGTTTATCAGTAAAAAAAGCTTTAGGTTGAATGAATAGATGCTTTCCCAGTGTACCAACTGTATAAAATGTTCTTAGGCCTACCACCATGGAGTGCGTCAGTTTGATGTGTTGCTATGAAATCAATCTCCTATTTCCTCTTCTGGTGAAGTGTTGGTCACCCATGGAGGCTGTCCTTACAAATGTTGCACGAGGCAATGGTTGCCAGTGGTGTCACAATTACATGCACTGTGTATTTCTCATTGCTGTGGAAATGGGGAAAGGTGGGCAGTGGGGTGGGAGGCTTGGTGGAAATACATGTGGTAGAATGGGTCACCTGGACAATCTTCATAGAATATATTTTTGATCCCTTCTACCATGTGTATCGCCACCATGCCTCCCATCCCACAAGGCCTCCTCCCCTACCACCATTCACTTTGGAGAATATTAATTCTGTATATTGATTATCTGTTAACTTGTAAACCTACATGCATCCTACCACCTCACAGGTTAGGGTTGTTGCGGATGTCATCTTTGCGGATGCGTTTGCGGATGTTCAGAGCTTGACATCCGCGGATATAATTATTTAGATTTTAATATTTTATCAAAAATAAATTAAATATCAATCTTTTTTATAATTAAATTATATTTCCATATAATACTGCCATATTGATTTATTTTTGCCTGATCTTTCAACAACAAAAAATGTGGGATGATTTCACAAGTGAATTAAATTATTTAAATAATTACGTACATGTCCAAAAACCAGTCTTTATCATATGAACTTTGCGGACTTTGTGGCTGGCTACACTAATTCAAGCGTCAAGCACAAGGCCACGCCACCGCTCATCTCCACGCTCGCTTTTTTGTGTTATAACTATACGCCTCATCGACGTCGAGGTCATTAGAGGCGTGAAAAGATCAGGTTTTGGAACGGGAAGGAATTCGGACATGGTCTTTTGATGGAAGCATTCACCTGGAGTGATTTGGGGAAGCCATGGAAAACCCAAATCTGGATGCCCGGACGGGGATTCGAACCACCGTCCTCCCGAATGCGAGGCCAGGTCGTTACCGCCTACTCACCACGCACAGTTCCGAGCTCGCGACCCACCTTCCCACCGGTCCAGTGGCGCATTCACAGTACAACTTGTAGGACCTACGAGTTCCGATAAAAGAACTCTTGATGGTCCGTGAAAGCAGTTACAGGTTCCTTTCGAGTCACTCAATATTTTTTCAACAAAAAATAATATGATTATTATACATTTTAATTTAAATATAGACTGTAAATATTCTGTAAATTAATAATAATTTCGGGTAATCTAAAAATTTCAGTCACAGAGTTTCTTATCAGCCGCGCAGTGTACCTCTATCGTTGTCACCTATTTTTAAAAGGAGACCTACAGATTAACGTGAAATTTGAGCCACAGAGCGTCCCAGCATCATAGCATTAACAAAATCAAAGCTTTGCCAGAGGTGACTGTCAATTTTAAGACCCATGAAACTTGCATCTGAGACAAGGATTTGAACAAAGGTCTTCCAGTACCCCAATCGTATGCCGTATCCGAGTCAAGAGACAAATCTGGATGTAATGACAAATAAATATTCAACCATAATAAAATCAACACTTTTTTTCTGTAGCATCTTTTTTTTTTGCTATCCCAAAACACAAATGATCTTTTATATGATTAAATACATATTTTTCAGTACTTCTAAATTCAGATGCTTGCGGTGTGTGATTCGGGTATGGAAGGTCCTTGGTTCAAAATCCGGGCCTCGAATGCAATTTTTACAGGCCTTAAAATCGACCTTCACGTCTGGCAATGTCATTTGTTAATGTGAACATGCAAGGGCTATATCTACATTTTACGAACATCTGATGAACCTAAAGTAAGGCTGAAAAAATGGACGCTTTTTTAAAGCAATCAGAACGCTAAAACAACATTTAGTCGTAAAGGACCAGAAATTTCTGAACTTTTTGTATACGATTCTCCATATCGACCAGCCCCACACCGGTCCGCACCGTCAAAAATTAGATCCAACTAATGACTGCCGACACATGGTGCGGTGTCGTTTGAACTCACTTCAATTGAGTGAGCGACAACAATAAGAAAAGTGTCGGTCGGTGACAGTGCAGGTTCAGTGCTGTCTATTGTAGCCCGACCTTTACTTTACTTGCAAGTTTAAACTAGTAATTTCGTGGCTTAGGTAATAACACCGTTTAGTTCATTGTTACTTTTATTGCAAGATAGTCAGAAAACAATCACTTTTTTTGTTAGCTAAGCTACGATTGGCAGTATCTCGAATAAGGTGAAAAGAATAATACATATTGGAATGTAAACAAAACATCCGCAATACATCCGCATTAAAAAATTGCGGATGCGAAAGCGGATGTAGGAATTCATGCGAAAGTTTCGCACTTGCGGATGCAGATATCCGTTACATCCCTATTAGATAGGTCCCAGCAATCTGCCGCATCTTCCACTTCACCAGAAGATGGTGATGGAGATTTCAATTATTAAAATAGTGTGTGTAAACATGAAGTGCACTTGGCTAATTACCCATAAACATTATATTAATTATCAGTACATAGAAAAACTTCATTCTTATGTAGAGAATTATTATTGGCACATAACAAGTTGCCATGAGATTTCTCATTTAAAGTGTATATTTACATTTAAGCTATCAATAAACTGTGACACAGAACTTCATGAAATCCTTCTTGAATGGTAGGAATTATGATTGCTTCCCCCCCCCCCCCAAATCCCACCAGTTTAGCATCACGTGGCACTATCCACCTGTTTCACATAGGTGCCCATTGTGAAACATGAGAGGGAGGAAAGATTTGTGTCCTACCCCAATTCAAATCGGGTTTGTCACACTTGCCTTACATATTCAATAAAAGAAAATTTTGTGTTGCCATCTGTCTACAAAACGTGTAACTTTTCTTTCTTTGTATAATAAGTATACTGTAGTTTGTGAAATGTTTACCTTATGAGGGGTAGCTAGGTACCAGCATTTACCTACATGACGGTAGGAAGCTGCCTAAAAATTGCAATCAGGACTCAGCTCTGGTCCCATTGTACCTCCATGACCCAGTGTGTGGTGCCTTAATCCACTGAGGCACTGGTGCACAACCATAAATATTACACTGCACACAACTATTGATCATTCAGCTACTCTTTGAATCCAAGTCAACATTCATCTTCTTCTTAACTATTCAACTAATGCCTAAGGTATAAGCCTTCTAAATATTTTGGTCATTGCACATTTCCTATGGTCTGGCTACATATCTTTTCCGATGTGGAAGGTGATTCATTATCATCTCTGGCATTCATTCATTTGCCATAGTAATCACACTTTGAATCCCCGTCCAGCCATCCAGACTTTTATTTTCCGTGTTTTTCCCAAAATCAGTCTTGGCTAACTGGGATAGTCCCTTCAAAAAGGCCATGGCTGAATTCCTTCCCATTCCTTGCTCACAGTGTTTACCATCTCTAATGATCTCAATATCAACAAGGCACAAAGTTATAATTTAAATTTTCTCATACTTTTCAATACAGGGTTACTAAAAAATTATCATTCACTTTCAAAACCAAATTTATTCCAAAGTATTATACTTAAAAATGTGATTGATATATGAAAATAACCAAAAAATATCCAAGTTTTATGCTCACTCTACAAATGTTCTATGTGTGCCCCCTTGGTCACACGACACACGTCCAGACAGTAGTTCAATTCAATCCACACATTTTGTAGCATTATTGCGTCAATATTCTTCAATGCATCACTGATCTGTTTCTTCAGCTCTTCTATCGTTTTTGGTAGTGGGGGGTAAGTAAACAATGTCCTTAATGTGTCCCCAAAGGAAGAAGTCACACGGCGTTAAATCTGGTGACCTTTCTTGCTTTGCATCAGTTTCGGGAGAAACTGAACTGAACTCGTTACGGATACTGAACTAGTGCTGCCACGCCACCTGGTGTACAAACTTGAATTAGTGCTGCCATGCATCCTGGAGTACAAACTTGGATATTTTGTGATTATTTTCATATGTCAATCATATTTGTAAGTATAATATCTTCAAATAAATTGGGTTTTGAAAGTGAATTACTCTTTTGTAGTAACCCTGTATATTTACTAAGGAATCCTGCTACCAGGTGACTCACCATCCTGATTTTGGTTTTTAGGTAGTTTTCACCTATCATCTAGGTGAATGCTGGGATGAACAGTTCCCAATCACTCCATAAAAACTACCCATCTCACAAAAAGAAATACACTTATCACACAGAACATAAGTTACACATTTCACTCAAACATTTGCTCCACCACCAAAACTACAACAAATGTAGCAAGCCAGTAGTAGATTGAGCATTGCTTTCCAATAAGCACAGCTTCAGAAAGAGCATGTGTCAGATAAATCATAAAAAAAAGTTAAAATGTGTAATGATGATCATAATGACATTGATTATGAGTATTTATCATCAACCCTTGTTTATTTCATTTTCTCTATTATAGTTTAATTTAATTGTGATGAAAGACTTGCTCCCAAGGCAATTTCCCTACACAACCAATTTTCCCCTTTCCTTTTCCCACCTACTTGTGCCCACCACTAATTTCAACTTTAAATTCTTTCAGCATTTTTGGCAAATTATTCAACATTTCTCTTGGCAACTTATCCTCATCCCTGTCCTCCTTACCTATGAAAGAAAATCTTATCACACCTGTGTGCCTTAAATTGAGTGCCAGCTTATGGTCATGGTCATCTTTTCCCCTCCATGCAATGCTATTAATTCTTCCACAAATATCTTTCTATGCCTCATCACAAATATATGTCTTGTACATTCCCATGATTCTCTTCACATTCCTCCTGTATTCCAGTGAATCCCATTCCAACTAGATACTCATATCAGTTGCTAATTGTGTTCTTTGGTAATTTCAGGAGACAAATCTAGCAGCTCTTCTTTTCCATACAAGTCTTGTACTTAATATCCTTTTTTCTCAGGTAAATCCTCTCATCATCTTCTCCAATAAATGAAGGACCTTGTAACTTATTCCTACCACCTGCCTAATGTGTCCGACACTGTTGAGTCTAATATCAAATGTTATGCCAAGATATTTACCCTTCAAACCTTAAACAATAATTCTGTCTCCACCATTTATTTTTTTGTCTGTGTACCTAAAAAGCTTCCTTGCATTTATCTTCATCCCATGTTGATCCTCTCAGCTAGATGTCCTGTCCATATTACCCTGCAGATGTTTAGCTGTAAGCTGTAAGCTATCTGTTAAATTTTGAAACTATGTAACAAAATTTTATTCCCAGAACGACAAGTTAGATTGAATACTAGTATTGCATTTCAATTTCTAAACTTAGTTTCTATGATAATTCAAGATATGAATCAGATTTTTATAGCTTTCAAGATAGTATTTTCTATTACATCAGTTTTCAGCATTCTCCTGGAATGAGATTTTAAAACTTCATATCTAAATTATTTATTTTCGGCTAAATTATTAAAGTTAGGATATTTTTCATAATAACAAAAGTTAACATTTATTTCAAGATCTAGCGATTTAAAAAATTTCAGAGTGATTGAATTATTTTTATACTCAAGGTCAAATTAGATGATGCAAGTATTTCTGACATGTGTCTTGATATCTGATGAGCCTCCCAGGATCTATCCATATGAATGAGGAAAAGAGCTTGTTCCCACAGTTTATGAGAGAGCAGTAGCCAGGAATCTTCGAGAAGCAGGGAGCGCGAAGTAATATAGACGAGTACGTTCAGTTGTTCAGTCTCTGTTGAACAGAAGCAGTCAGCGTGACACCACGTTAGGCTCAGTCGGCTAGGAACAGTACGAGTGATAACATGTAGCTCAGTTGTACAGAAGCAGTCGGCGCAACACCACATTAGGCTCAGTTGGCTGGGAACAGTGCAAGCAAGAAAATGTAGTCTCTAGCAGTTAGCTTCGAAAACCTTAGGCTCACTAACATGCAGCGTAGATCACTCAGTTTTATTATAATGTGGAGTTAAAATAGTATTTTTACCAAGTGGGGCCTCGGGATTGTTTGAATTTTCTAAAAGGTGGAACAATGGGAGCGTGTGATTCACTTTTATTTAATTTCCACAACTAAAAGTTTGAACTTTGAACTATGGCGTGTGGTCTGGCTCAAAGGGTTAATCGAACTTGCAAAACATTTCTTTGGTAAATTTGTCTGATAGCCTGTACAGTTTTCTGACTTTGAAAAATCTGAAGAATATAGTTATTCAAATGACAATGAACTCGTTAACATCATTGAACTTACACCTTTCCGTAGCATTTGGTTTAAATAAGCTGTGTGGCGAACAGTCAGAACTGTAACATCCTAGGCTACGTATGGTCAGAGCTAAGATCCAAGCTTTATGCAGAACCCCACTGCAAGCTTGGTTCTTACACACCATTTTGATCCTGTTATATAACATTGTGTCATCTGAAATTTCTGATGGCAAACCATCAACACAATCATTCATTAGACTAATGAATAGCAATGGAGCCAATACACTACCCTGTGACACTCTCATTTACATTGCCACTTCTTTTGATACTGCATTTCATATCATAACTTTCTGCTTTGTACTTCTTAAGAATTCTTCTATCCAAAAAAAATCAATTTTTTCATCCACTCCAATAGTTTTTATCTCATTTGGTATCATTTTATAGCTCACTTTGTCAAAATCCTTTGAAATATCTAGTACTACACTATCAGTATGGCCTCCTTTGTCCTTATCAGCCAAAATATCTAGCCTACTAAATGAGATTCACATGAATATCCATTTGAAGTCACATTGCTGACTTGAAAACCACCTACATTCCTCAAAGACGCCTCTGATGTGGTAGCAAATCAATCTCTCCATTAATGTATCTACTACTGGCATGTAATTTTTGACATATTGGTCACCCCTCCTTTATGGACAGATACTAGTATTACACTGTTACAGTCATCTGGTAAGCAGCAAGTATCTAGACTCACTTTAAATAATGTAAGTCACATCCTGCTATCTTTAAGACGTTCATACTAATATTATCTACACCAGCCCCTTTATGCCTTTCAGCTTTCTTGGTTCCTTCATGATATCCTTAGAATAAATTTTAAATTATTTTAGTCTGCTCATTTCTAATTGTGTGGATAAGCTTGTTCTCTGATTGACATTCCTGAATTATAGTCCCTAAAAATCTCATTAAACCAGTTATTTATTATCTCTGCATTTTTCAAATCTTAAGTAACTTGTCCATTCTTATCTATAATTGTCTCAACACCCTCTTTTCCACACAGTTTTCTAATATAGTCATAGAAATTTCTTGATGCATCCATCAGTGGTCTCCCTGCTCCCTGCTCCTTAACTCACATTTAGCCACATTCTCTGCCTTTATTAATTTCTTATTTAGTTGTTTCCCTATTGCCTCTCTGTTCTCTTCTCACCTACCACTTGAAGCTTCTCACTTCCCTGTTATGGTATATAAGTTGTGAGGAACAAGCTTACAGTGGGGTGAGTGCATAACTTGAATCTCAACTGTGATCGTGCGTACCTTGGATGCTACAGTTCTGACTTATTTGATAACTCGGCCACCACTTAGTTTTAACCCAAAACTATGTAAAGGTAAAAGTTCAATGATAATTAGTCCATTCTGATAAGATAACTATATTCTTCAAAATATTACAAAGTCAGAAAACTGCACCAGCAATCAGACAATTTCTCCGAAAATCATTTTACAGATTCGACAGACCATCTGAGCATGACCAAACCCAACGCTCCCACAATTTCTTAGCTACATGAGTTCTTTAAAACAAACTTCCACCCATGATGACAAAATTCAACTGTCACTACATAACTTTGTACTTTGCCGCGCCACGAGCCCGAAGGTAGCTACCGTCCTACATAATGCTTCTATACTGCCTGAATGCTGCTGCTTGAATGGGGCGAGAGTAGCTTCTGGAGGGGGTATTTATAGGACCTACCCCTGGGAACTAGCCTCTGCGTTCTTTCCCACGACCGAGCGGGGCGGTGTAACGGTTAGCGTTCTTGTCTCGCATTCGGGAGGACGGCGGTTCGAATCCCCGTCCAGGCATCCAGATTTGGGTTTTCCATGGTTTCCCCAAATCACTCCAGGCAAATGCCTGGATGCTTCCTTCAAAAAGGCAATGGCCAAATTCCTTCCCATTCCTTGCCCCCATCCTTGCCCCCCATCCTTTCCCGTCTCTAAAGACCTCGATGTTAAAAAGAGACGTAAAGCAGTTACAAAAAAAAAAAAATCTTTCCCACGAATCGTATCTGATAACTGATCAGTTTCTGATGACACATTCGAAATCCAATTTGATCATGACAATAAAGGTAATCCTATCTCTCTGAAATTTTGGTAGTTGCTAGATCTTATTACAAACGTCAAATTACGTTATTGTAAAAAAATTTGTAACTTTAATAGTTTCGCCAGAAAAGAGTCATAAAGATGTGAGTGCCATAACTTTCGAAATATTGCTCCTATCAAGCTGAAACAAATTTAATTCTACTCTCCTATTGCTCATGTATTATCTGATATCAAATGAAGTATTTTACCTAATTTTGAAAGTGGTATAAAACTAGAAACCAAAATTTGACTACTTGAAATATTTAAATTATTGACTTGAAAATAACTCCAAACAAATTTCCATATTGAAAAACGGTTGCTGTAAAAATTTGGAATCTCTAAGTACATTCCCTGATTTATTACGAATTTTAGAATATTATTCCTCCCGAATGTGCTTCAAATCTCGAACCATCTCGTCCCAGCGTTTCTCGTGCCAAAACCCATTTCACTTTATTACAATTAAATGCTTTAATATCTTGAAATAAAACTTGTTCAGAAATCTTTATATTTAAATAAACTTTACTCTGAATATAATTTCTTTTCATGAATTCCTGAATAAGACTGAAATATTTAACTTTTACATGAAGCACATGTCTTTCTATATCAGATTATATCCAAGAACGGTCTTTAAAATGCATGAAACTTTCTAAAATTTTAATATGTTGTTTTGACCAAAATTACGCTACTATCTATCTATTACTTGACTCCTTAATTGTTTTCTAATGACTGAATACTTCGATTTTGGATTGGAAAATTACGTGACAAAATTCTAAACCGGCAAATCACTTTTAAACATATTTAGACTCTAAGTATGATCTTCTAACAACAAACTTAATCATCTTCTGGCTATTTATTTACCTAAACATCTTCTGAACTAAAGAAATATACTAATTTAGCAAAGTTATATGAAAGTCAAATACTACATGTTCAAATCTGAGGTTAAGATTCTCAACAGCTGTTTAAATGAATCTAACAATTGAATTTACTGTTTATATTTGAATCAATGCTTGTTTTGAACATATTACATGAGATTATTATCAAATTTAACTATAAACATGGCTTCAAATTGGTGGTACCATATACTTCAACTGAACTCACTATCTTGGAAACTAATTTCGCTATGCGAAATTCAATGATGTGTTACAAAGTTCTGCACTTACCTTTATTTTCTGTTTTGGGATAAATATTTCTTCACCCTGTTTTATTATCTCCTTGAACTCTTCCCACTTCAACTCCAGTGTACTTAAGTCATCCTTTCATTTGCTGAAACTTTTCCTGAAATATCTCTTCAGTTCTGAAATTTGTGCTTTGAAACTGTACCTATTTGCCCCTTCAATTTTTCCCACTGGCTTACTGAATCCCTTAATATCCAGTAGAACTGCATTGTGATCATTTATTCCTTAAGTTACTTGAGATCACACAAGGTTATCATCAGGCATTATTAGGAAGATATCCAACATGTACTGCCCTCTTGTGTTCTGCTCTACCACTTGTGTAAAGCCTCCTTCTCTTACTAAGATATTTGTAAATCTCATTTTCCTTATGTTATTAACCTTATTTCCTGCAGATCAAACACCAGTAAATTTAAATTTACACCTATAATAACTATTCTGACTCACTTCCGAAATCTGAAAATGAATTTAGTGACTCCCCAAGAGCCTCATCTTCGTCATTCTTTCTTGCTCTGTGGTATGCAGCCACCACCCTGATTTTTTATTTTTTTTACTACCCCAAATAACTCATAATCAGGATCTCTGGACACCAGTGAACTGTAGTAGTCTTTTCTCACTGGTATCCTGCTGCAGATTTAGTAAAGAACAAAGAGAGGAACCATCACTTACCAGATGACAAGAGGAGGATGATTGAGTAGCGAAATTGCCACCAGAGCATGCACTCCATAGCAATTAAATAAAATTATTTCCTCCGTCTTTATTTAAATATGCTAATGAGGTTAGAGCAGAGGAAAAATTTGTGTTGTAGCAGTTGTGTCACTTCCATACAGTGGCGGCTCTAGACATTGTGCCACTGTGACATGTCACTACCTCTAATCATGAATAAATAAATTAAAAAATAAATGCAGTGAAAGAAAAATAAATATTTATAAATGCGGCATTCTATACTCTACAGCTAGGGAAAGTAATGAACTCCATCTGTTGGCCACATCAATGAACTGTTTCGCTGTCTTGGAGACAAATTTTGGTTGGCACAGATCGCGTATGCGCTCTAGCGTTTTCATGGAAATATTCAAGGTCGGGGGTTCGCTTTGTTAATGGGTAATGGAGACAACTTCGTTCTGTCACATGCTGCAGCTCGATTAGTAATACTGCCGGCAGAGTGCAGCAGCTGCCATTTTTGTAGCATTCAACTTACTGGAACAGTGCTTCAGCCTGTTCGCTGATTACTGGTGGTCCGCGAACATTTTGATTGTTTTATTGTGGATGATTTTATTTTTTATTATTTATATTTAGTGAAAAAAGTGAACTTTCAGGTAGCCTTCAAAAATCAGGGGCTCCAGGCTACTGCCTAGTCACTGCTTTTGGGTAATCCAACACTGCTTGTAGATCAACTTGTCGATTTTTGGTTAATCACTAAATGTTTACCATTTGGTCAATTTTAAAACATTTATCATTGATTAATTTCAAAATCATTTAATTAATCTGGCAGTAATCGCGCACGTTACAAATCTTTATATAGCGAGATTCTTACTCTGAGCTGTTTTTCACCTTTCACTTCAATGATGATCAGTAAGCCGTGGAAACATTCAGTGGCGGATCCAGGGAAGTAGAGGGCTGGGGGGCTTAGGCACCACCCACCTCCAAAAGCATCAAGGTCACCCCCGACAACATGGAATTTGGGAACCTTTTTTTTATGCTGTTCTTATAAGGACGGCATTCTGGAGTAATGAGCCCCCCAAACCAAATCCTAGCCCCCCCCCCCAAATCAAACCAAATTCCTGGATCCGCCACTAGAAACATTTTTTGTTGTCACTACCTGAGGAAATCACTTCGGCCGCCACTGCTTCCATATAACACCTTATTTAAAGAAAGGTTACACTTTACTCCTTTTTGGAATCATTTTTTCCTGTTCCTTATGCTGAAAGTATTTCCATTATAATTTTCTTGTCTGATGAATTTGTAGCCTAATTTGTCTACTGTGACTTGCTGAGAGCTGAAATTTTCAATTTATGTTAGTGAAGTGCAGAGTTTTTTTTCCCCCATTATTTAGGTCGTATAAAGTAATTTTTTTTCCGTCGTTCTGCCCAACTCAGGAGCGCGAGTGAACTAATCTAGCAGATGTGTTTTTCCTCTGTTCCCAAAATCTCTTCACCCTTTCGCTGTACTCTTTCCATTATTATTAGCTTTTCCACTATATGAGTTTACATGAATAAGTATCTTAGAAATCAATGTACAATGAATAGTGATTCATTTTGAATCACTAAACAGTAATAATAATCTGTGCTGTTTTGTTTATACTAAAATCTATTATGAGCTAGAAAGTTAACATAACTGTAAGCCAATATTAGCTTACAGATAAATTGGAAAACAGTAATGTCAAAAAACTGAACTGCTGTTTAAAGTTTAATACTAAAATTTTCTGACTTTGTGGTATTCTTTTTATGTTGATGTTTCTACTATCTCTAAAACATTTAAGATTTCAATTTTCATTCACAGGTTGGACATCTCAGTACAACCAGCAAAAGTTTCCATGCAAAAAGTGTGGCAAAGTTTATCGCGTAGCACGATCATTATGGAGACATTTGAATTATGAATGTGGGAAACAACCATCATTTAAGTGTATGGTGTGTGATTATAGCAGCCACCACAAACAGTCTGTAAAAATACATTTAAGAAATTCCCATGGCATTTTGTTAAAAGATAATTTTGTGAGACAGCTCCATTTTATCAATAATTAAGTTTTACAACAAGCAGTAAAATACACCTTTTTGTTAATTACAAATGAAAACCTTTAATTGATGCTATTGAGTGTTATTTATTCTAAGAGTTATAAGAAGGTACTTCATTTTCCATAAATAAATTTAATTAATCAGCTCAAATAGTGCTACTGTATTAGAAATAAACATTTCCACAGAAAGATGCAAAAAATTTTGTAAGCCCTATTTCTTGCCACCCCTTTCTGTGAATTGGTACTGTTTTCATTTGTAAAAATAAAAAATATTCTCACTGAGGACAATTCATCTGTTCAAAATAATATATATTCAAATATAATAATCATGGGTGATTGAAATGCTATAGTGCAAGAAGGGAATACTGTAGGAAGTTTTTTTCTAGGAGAAAGAAATTATTGAGGAAGCAAGTTGTTAGAATTTTGTGAAAAATATAAATTCTTAGTTATTTAAGAACTATGCACAAGGGTTATACACCTGGAATGGTCCTGGAGATATCAGCTAGATTATATCATGATCAAACAAAGTTCCAAATATCAAGTTCTAGACTGTAAAGCATAGTCAGGAGTGGACATAGACTCTGATCACAAACTGATGGTAGTTAAGTGCAGGTTGAAATTCAAGAGAATAAAGAAACAGTACAAGCATAACAGACTGGAAATAAACAAATTTTAAAAAAATTGAACATAAGAGAAAAAAATTCAGAGATGGTAGACATTAGTCTGAGAAATAATTCTGAAAGGAGTTAGACTGCGGATGAATTGAATGCATTGAAGAGAGAAATAATGAAAGCTGGTGAAGAAATATTGGGTTTAGGTAACAAGCTACCTGAAAATCTTGGATCATGGAAGTAATTTTGGATCTGATAGATCAGAGCAGAAGGCATAAAAATGGTATGGGAGAAGCAAAAAGAGAGCAATACATACAATTTAAAAATCAAATAAACAAGAAATTCAAGAAATAAAAATGCATGCATGAAAAGATCGAAGAAATAGAAAAGTAAATGATCATAGCAGATGTGGCAAATAGGAAGATCAAATGAAATTTTACAGAAATGAAGATAAGATGTATAAATGTTTAAGTTGCAGGTGGCAAACCTCTTTTAACTTCAGAAGATAGAGCTAACTGATGGAAGGAATACATAGAGAAACTGTATGATAGGGGTTATTTGAACAACACTGTGCTGGAAAAAGAACGCGATATCGACATTGATGACTGTTTTGAGGATAGAATCTGAATGAGTTTTTAATGATTTGAAATCAAATAAGGCAGTTGCAATTTCAGAACTTCTGAAATCTCTATGATGTAATATAACTTAAATTTTGTCATTTCATTTACAAAATTTGTTCAGAGAGTGTTCAGCTAGCATCAGTTCTATTGCATATCATGTTTAAGTTTCAACGGTTAAGTAAGAGTAAACAGTGATATGAAGTCGTAGCGTAAAGTAAATATTGCCATATAATGTATTTTGGCTTATTTTGTGTTAGAAAATACTGCATTCATTTTCAGAGGTACCTTAGTCCACAAGAAATGAAATGAGATATGTAACATGTAACAAATTTCGACTAATATTCCACTTGCCAGTTTCTTATCAACACATAAACAAATTTTTATGTTTCACCCTCTTCCTTTTTCCTTACATACAACTCACTATAATGAACACACATACTATCACAGTCATCTACACCTAAAATAACACATACAAACATACACTAGGTAAGGCAACAGAAAACTGTCCCAGTTGATTCTCTCAAAAGAGTTCCCATAGAAGGGTACATCCTCCATAATAACCGCCTACACGCAGAAACAGGCATGGCATCATGAAAAGAAATTAGAAACTTTGTGGCAGGTTGTTCATTAATATTGAATGGGGTTCACACTACAGCTGGGTTTTCTTACCGATCGCAAGATGGTACCAGAAATTTATGAGGTAGATAGAAATTTGCACTGGAAAGATATAAGACTTTGTGAGTCAAAGTTTTGATGGTTTGGGAAGTGATAGAAAACAGATCAAAAAAATTCCTGAAGCCACAGTTTTATAGTACGAGGATAATTCATAGCTCAAATGATGCGGAAATTTTTGTTACACATTAGGTAAAATTTTGAGAAGTATAGCTAAAAGTTAAATATTGTTTTTATATGATAATGATGATTTCATCAAAAATGTGGCTATAACTTTATAATTACAAACTGAATTTACAGAGAGGTGACTATAATCAGAGGATAGGATAATTTTCCCTGAACACATTTCACTAAACTTTATTAAAATCTATGCAGTATTGTGGCTGGAATCGAAAAAGGTAAATCCTCAAAAATGGCCAACTTCCTGTTTTAACAATCTGGTGGGATAAATTTATAAAGAAGAGCGAAATTTTGAATCAGTAGAAAAACTATTAAAGAAATATTATCATATTCGAATTATCTTATAGAAAATTTAACATATAATCAGTTGGAACATATTTTGAACTTGTACCTTTGATATTTTCGGAGATAGTGATCTGTTAGAATTTTTCACCTAGTTAAACATTTAAAGATAAACCAGTTTTTACACCACAAGATAGAGGAGGAGGAGCAGATCATTTCAAAACCAGTTTCAGGTCGATAGCTTTAATACTTTAAGAGTGATAGCAAAGTTTTGCTAATATTTATATAATAATTTTTAATGGAAAATCTATAGGAGATAGGAAAATTTACTGTAGGATTGATTTTGATATTGAACTACATACCATAAAAATTTCAAGCCGACTGGGAGAAAAATCATTTCAGTAAAGTTTCGGATAATTCGGAAGTTCTGATATTATTGCACAACCCTGAAACATAGCTATAAAAGGCCACCCCAGAGTGGGGGAAGCAGTCAGTCTGTTACGAGTGGTTGAGATAGAATCCATGTCGGGCTTGTCAATGTTTTGGTGCAAGATGTAGGGGTAGGCCTACAAGGCAATACTGGAAGCCATCATGTTTCAGTAGACAACTTTGAAATTTTTAAAGTGCATGCTATCTCAGTTCTATTCCTATGTAGCTGTCCTCAGTAAAGAGTTCATAGGAGTTGATCTTGCCTTGATTTACTTATCTGAACTTGCAATCGTTATTTTGGAAAAGGAGTTCCGATGCCAGTAGATTGTTCAGGAACTTTGTAAGTTATTTTTAAGAATATAGTGAACTTTAAATTTATTCTGAGGCTATTGTGAGCTTTTATTTTACATCACCTATCTACTCCAAAGGCAACATTACAGTCATAGTTCATGGACAAGCTGTTTATTTTAACCCCAACAAACAGTTTGACAAGGAGAAGAAGAAATTCAAAAAATATTCAGATTGGTTTCAAAAAGTTATGAAACAGGAGAGATTTCAACTGATTTTAATAAAAGTATCATCTTTGCCCTTCCAAAGAAAGCACAAGCTAATTTTTGCACTATAAGTCTAACATCTCATGCTTCAAAATTACTGATTGGAATAATATAGGTACAGAAGAATGGAAAGTGTAGTAGAGGAATTAGTATGTGAAGATCAGTTTGGGTTTATGAAAAACTGAGGTACGAGAGTGATTCTGGCTTCAAGATTAATACTTGAAGGGCGGATCAAGAAAAACAAAGATACTCTTATTGGCGTTCATTGATTTAGATAAAGCTTTTGATGATGTTAGGCAGGATGAGATGCTCAAAATGTTATAGCAGTCAGGTCTAAATACTGAGATAGAAGAATACTTCATATAAGAATGAAGTGGGTATAATAAAAGTAGAAAGTCATGAGAGACATCCATAAGTTAAAAAGGGGTGTGAGACAAGATAATAGTCGATCCCCATTAATATTCAACTTGTATGTAGAGGAAGCAGTGAAGGAAGTGAAAGAAAAATTTGAATGTTGTACAATTGTTCAAGAACAAAAAGTCAGTATGCTACATATTGCTAATGTCATTGTACTATTGACAGAAATAACTTAGGGTACTGAGAAGTTATTGAACGGCATGAACAAAATACTGAAGGAAGATTTTGGACTATATGTAAACTAGAATAAAAGAAAGGTGATGAAATTTAGCAGAAATTATAACAATAATAGTAGATTAAATATAAAAAACATGATCAGATATGAGTGGCGACTTTTCCAGCATATTGATGAAATGAATTATTCACAGGAGTTCAGCCTGAACTCTGTGAAGAATTCATTTCATGATCAGATGTGATAGGAGAACTAAGTTAATTCTGCTACTTATGAAGCAAAATTACAAGTGATGGTGTAACATATCTATAACCTCATTAAAACCATTTAGAAATAAGTTTACCCCATAGAACCAGTGTAGTAAAGCATTTTTACTAGCTATTTCTAATAATAAAATACCTCAGTTAGAGTCATTTTTTTTAAGTACAACAGATTTAGTTGCATCCATTCTCACTATGAAAACTCATGATGAGGATCATTTTAAGGTGCATTTATCATGCTCGGAAAAATTTAGTTTGGAAGATATTTCGGTTTTTGGCATTGTCAGAGGAAGCTAAATATAAGATTTGAAATAACTAGTTAACTCAAAAAGCCACATCAAATCTTTTATCATCAGTTGTAGTCAGCACCTTTTAGCATGTTCTGAGCACAAAACTGATTAATTAAATAAATTATAAGTATGATTTTTAATTGATGAAAAAATCTAAAATAAATAAGGTAAAAGTAGGAAACTAATTTGAGGAGATAGGTCAAATCAAGAGGATTAAAATTATGTATTGGTTTCATTAAAAAGTTTAAGATTTTAATAAGAAAAAGATGATTTTCAAAAAGTATTGTCAAGACATTATTGATTACAGGCAAAAGATGATGACATGACAGAATTGGTGTTAAATTTAATAGAATCCCCATTGAGAAGTAAGCTAAGTCAAAACAGGTAGAATAAGCTACCTGAAGACAAATTTGTTAATTGCAGTTTAAAATACTGAGCAATTATTTAGATAATAATTTTTAAAGTTATAAGCTGACTTCACAAGAACAAATGACTCGATAAATAGAGGTCAACCATCTTTTATTCAGTCTCTCAAGGTATTTTCTCAGGCTGGTCCACGCACAATGTGTGGAGTAATGTCTCCTTAGTAATGCCAGTCTTTTCAAGTATTTTCTCGAAGCCAGTCCACGCGCAGTTTGTGAGCCCTGCAATCTGGTGTTCAGAGTTAGTAGTATGCTTCAGTATGACATAGTAATGTTTTCATCCTAGTAAGCATGCTAGGGCGGAAGTTTGTCTTCTTTAGTGTGTGCTTAACCTGTAATCTTCAAGTGGAACTGTTAGTCTGATTGCCTTATCCAAAATTTGAAATCTGGTACTGAACTTTTGTAAAAGAACTTTTTAAATAATATAATTTTTCATTGAACTCTAAAACTTATAGACAGTGTACATCATTTATCAATCAATATCTTTCACGATTGTGGTACAAGTAAATCGTTTGGTGATTGTGAAATTAAATAGTATAGGTGCCGTAGACACCGGTCATTACCAAATTAAGCTCAAGCTGTGTTGAGGCTAACCCCAAGCATCATGATAGTCTGACAGTGGCCAAACCAAGAATTATATTAAAAGCAGAATAGCACTAGCAAAAAGAGCCTTCTTGAAAAAGAGAAATCTTTTATTTTTAGATATTGATCCAGTACTCAGAAAGAACTTTTTAAAACTTTGTGTCTAGAGCACAGCACTTTACGGTACCAACAAGAAGAAAAATCTAAGCATTTGTGACGTGGTGCTGTAGAAGAATGCTGAAAATTAAGTTTACAGATGAAGTATGAAATTAATATGTTTTGGAAATGATGGGTGAGGAAAGATCAGACACGATGGTGGTGTTATGATTAAATGTTCCTTGAGGTTGAAGCAACTTTCCTACAGAAGCTATGACTGTAGAGTTGACATTAAATTACTGAATTATTAGTCATGATGTTTCTGGTACCTTACTGAAGATGCATGGATTCTATGCTTGTGTTCACCAAACTATTGATTTGATACCCCATAATAGTTTAAGGGTTTGCATAGCAAAAGAAAAGTCGCTGATGAAATTTTAAGTAATATATTCTTGAAGTCTTTGAAGTTATACTGGAAACAGATCACACATTTAATAGATTCTACCAGACCTCAAAAATCACATGTGAAGACTGCAGATTATTCTTCAAGAATCACCAACACTGAAAGCATCCTTTCATAAACACTCCAGAATTATTATGAAAGTCTAAGAGAAATAACTGATCATTGTTCCAAAAACTGTACTAGTTTATACTTGAACATATTCTAAGTTCCCTACTTCCCAGCTTGTCTTGCTCACAAGTACATTAGAAATTTTTCCAAGTGTTTATCTGATGGATATTTTCCGTTTTTAGAAGGTGAATAATTTTATTAGTCACAACCTGGACGTTGGGTAACACAACCATTGGCCTGTCTGTTTGTCTGCTGTTCTCTTATGTAACAAGGCTATGTTCAAGTGATGTGATGGTATTACTAATTAATGTCAAGACTGTAGCTATTAGCCATAAACATCTTGCTTCATCACTAACTATACATCCACAAAGTGTTAAAGTTTTAAAATTCATCCTGTTTTGCCAGATGATGATGGAACACTACATGCAGATAGCGATTTGTATGTTTGGGCTTCCGGCATATTCCCTGGTCACATTCATAAAAGGATTCTTTTTGTAAACCCAAACTTCTGTGGATTTATTATGAGGAATGTTTAAAGTCTTGGAGGTACTCCTGTCCATGAGGCCAGATGACAAAACTGTCACTCATAACATTTCATAACCATAAATAAGATTTTTGATTTGAATGTTGATGGCCTCAGCCTCAAATGACTCCATAAACACATTGGTCCAAATTTAGAGTGTGGTCAATCCATTCAAAGTTCCTTCTTCTGTTGACAAAAGTTATTCTCATGTAGAAAGAAGGGTGTCTTTAGGCAAAATTCAGTAAGAGATGCCCATACTTGCAGCAAGCTCAGATTTTTTTAACCATTCACTCATTATGTTAATGCTTTCATCTATTGGCACATTTTTTAATAGTGGCACAGAATCAAAGCTTACTAGCAAGTGAATCTCTTAATGAAATCAGTTCTTTATATTTATATATAAAATTGGAAGACTTTCTAATGGCAGATGCTAAGTTTTTAAAATTCTTCAGTTTATGTGGCAGATATCACTCCAGTATACAGTGGACCTCCGGTAATCCGACAAACATTATGCAGGGCAGTGCTGGACTATCGAGTTTGTCGGATTATAGAGCAAGTGCCTAAGACCGCTATAGTCCGGAATTTTTTACAAAAGAGTACCATGTAATCCGACAAATTACATATCCAATGATAAGAATCTATATGTTATACTGTATGTACATATGTACTTTGAAGTACAAATCATACTTAATTTATGTAAGTCGAATTTAGTAAATTAAATAACAATTGAGAGCTTACGTTTTATTATAAAATTAAGCATAAATGCACATAAATATCTACCAAAATAATCAAGAATTATTAATAAAAATCATGTAGTGAATATATCAAATTATGAAGCTTTGAAATATTCATCAATTTTTTTTGTTTGTTTAAGGTTGTTATAACGCGAGATCAGAGCTTTGTCCCTCAGTCTTCTCAAAAGTAAAAGTTCGTTGTAGGATGTACCATTCTCTTCAGCCCATTGTAAACCTAGCTCAAAAGCGTTAACTGCGTCTTGTTCTGTGACTTGTGGAGCAGTTGCAATCACGTCGTCGTTATCTTCCTGATTGTTTGTTGTATAATTAGAAACCTCTTTTATAATATCTTCGTCAGACATTTCATGAAAAACATTTTCTTCTTTATCCATTCCAGATTTCCAAATCTTCCGGACTTATCTGTGTTTCAGTAGCGACTTGTTCTATAACTTCCGAAGTTACACTGATTTGTGGATCGTTGCTAGGAGTGGTGACTATATCTGGCCATAACTTTTTCCAAGACGATTTAATAGTTGATGACGGTAACGCACTCCACAACTGACTAAGAGCAAAAACCAAGTCTTTCATATTAAATTCTTTTAAAGTTTTTTCTATTGGTTGGTCTTTTGATACGGCTCTCAGAAGTAGGTTTTTTTTATAGTCTTGCTTAACAAACTGAATGATGTTCTGGTCCATTGGTTGAATCAGTGCAGTGCAATTTGGCGGAAGAAACATCGCAGTGATGCATTTATCCTCAGTTGTCAGTTCTTCTTCAGACGGATGACCGGGAGCGTTATCAAGAAGCAACAACGCTTTTTGAGGAAAATTATGATCTTTCAACCATTTTCTAACTTCAGGTACGAAGCATTCATCAAACCACTTTTTGAAAAGGTCTTTTGTCATCCATGCACTTTTTTGTCCGTAATAGTGTACAGGTAAATCAATGTTTTTGAATGCCCTTGGTTTATTAGATTTCCCAATGACCACCATCTTAAGTGCATGTGTACCTGCAGCATTAGCACATGGTAGTATGGTTACACGCTCTTTACTCACTTTTCGTCCAGGTACGGATTTTTCGTTACAAGAAACGAAAGTTTTGTTAGGCATCACACGCCAAAAAAGCCCTGATTCGTCTGCATTGTACACCTGTGACGGGTCAAGATTTAAATCGTTCACCTTTTGCAAAAATCTTAATTTAAAGGGCTCTATGCAGGTGGCATCGTTAGAAAGTTTCTCTCCTGTAATAGTCATTAAACGTATGCCATGACGACTTTTAAAACGTTCTAGCCATCCTTTGCTGGCCACAAAATCATCTTTTTTTGTTATTTCCTTATAAAAAAACTTAGCTTTCATGGCCAACATTGGTCCCGAAATTGGTGCATGCCTATTTCTTTCCTGAAGAAACCACATGTACAAAGCTTCTTCCACTTCTGGATGTTCAGCTTTCTTGAGTGTCTGTCTCTTGCCTGGCCCGCAGTCAGTAGTTGACACGAACTTCTTGGTGCATGCCTATTTCTTTCCTGAAGAAACCACATGTACAAAGCTTCTTCCACTTCTGGATGTTCAGCTTTCTTGAGTGTCTGTCTCTTGCCTGGCCCGCAGTCAGTAGTTGACACGAACTTCTTAATCTTCTCGTGGTTTTTTTTAATGTCATAAATTGTAGATCGGCCTACGCCGTATTCACTTGCTAAACTACTGAAAGTTTCATTGCGATTTAAGCGATCTAAAATATCACATTTTTCTTTAATTGTCAACGTTTTGTGCTTTCGCTTCTGGGTTTGTGACGACATTACTAGGTACTATACCTAATACACAATGAATAAATAGTAAACAATGAACGCACGCTAGGCCGTACTGCTATCACTAGTAGTCAAATTCAAACTAAGTAAAACAATGCATACGCGTCGAGCACAATAGCGGTGGCGCGTACGAGTTGTGACCTGTTCAAACCTGCGTGATCTACATTAGCGAAGATTGTCAAACATAATTCAAAGTCATGTCGGATTACAGGGGGCGCCGGATTAGACAGGGGCCGGATTATCGGGGGTCCACTGTATAATTACAAAATGTACATTGGGGTTAGGCAAGACTTAGGCCCAGTTCATATGGCACAACGGTTTTTTGACAACAGTTGCAAACCAGTTGAGCTCACAACCAAAACAAAACTGTGGTGGATGAGCAGTTAATGCTCTGGCCTCACATCCAGGACGCCGGTTCAAATCCTCATCCGAGCATCCAGATTTGGGTATTCCATGGTTTCCCCAAATCACTCCAGGCAAATGCCAGGATGCTTCCTTCAAAACAGACTATGGCTGAATTCCTACCCGTTCCTTGTGTCCAGTCCCATCCCAGCTCTAATGACCTTCATGTCAACGAGGCATAAAGACATAAGTAAACAAAATAAAACCTTCTGTCGCACATGGATAGTCTGGTTGTGGATTAGTTTCATTCAATTTCCATTAGACAGTGCAGAGTTTGTAGAATTTTTGCTATATCAGATTCAGACGAGGAAGACATTGTTAATTATTATCAATACTGCAGGATATGCAGGGTACAGATGAAGAATTGGGTCCATCCATATTTAAGGCACTTTTTTTCTTGAATGTCCTGGAAGTTTATAGTTGTAAAGTACTCTGCCTCTCCTATGAATTTTAAATTAAATTCTTTATCACTCATATTGTCTTTGAAAACTACACTCCTGGAAATTGAAATAAGAACACCGTGAATTCATTTTCCCAGGAATGGGAAACTTTATATACACATTCCTGGGGTCAGATACAACACATGATCACACAGACAGAACCATACGCACATGGACACAGGCAACAGAGCATGCACAATGTCGGCACTAGTACCGTGTATATCCTCCTTTCGCAGCAATGCACCGAGCATGGTGGTGTAACGGATAGCGTTCTGGCCTCGCATTCGGGAGGACGGCGGTTCGAATCCCCGTCCGGGCATCCAGATTTGGGTTTTCCATGGTTTCCCCAAATCACTCCAGGTGAATGCCGGGATGCTTCCTTCAGAAAGGCCATGGCCGAATTCCTTCCCATTCCTTGCCCCCATCCTTTCCCGTCTCTAAAGACCACGTTGTTAAAAAGGGACGTTAAACTGTTAAAAAAAAAAAAAAAAAAAAAAAAACGCAGCAATGCAGGCTGCAATTCTCCCATGGAGATGATCGTAGAGGTGCTGAATGTAGTCCTGTGAAACGGCATACCAAGCCATTTCCACCTGGCGCCTCAGCTGGACCAGCGTTCGTGCTGGTGAGATGACGTTTCATCCAGTCCCAAACATGCTCAATGGGGGACAGATCCGGAGATCTCGCTGGCCAGGGTAGTTGACTTACACCTTCTAGAGCACGTTGGGTGGCACAGGATACATGTGGACGTGCATTGTCCTGTTGGAACAGCATGTTCCCTTGCCGGTCTAGGAATGGTAGAACGATGGGTTCGATGACGGTTTGAATGTACCGTGCACTGTTCAGTGTCCCCTCGACGATCACCAGTGTAGGAGATCGCTTCCCACACCATGATGCCGGGTGTTGCCCTGTGTGCCTTGGTCGTATGCAGTCCTGATTGTGGCGCTCACCTGCACGGCGCCAAACACGCATACGACCATCATTGGCACCAAGGCAGAAGCGACTCTCATCACTGAAGACGACACGTCTCCATTCGTCCCTCCATACATGCCTATCGCGATGCCACTGGAGGCAGGCTGCATGATGTTGGGGCATGAGCGGAAGACGACCTAACGGTGCGCGGGACTGTAGCCCAGCTTCATGGAGACGTTTGCGAATGGTCCTCTCTGATACCCCAGTAGCAACAGTGTCGCTAATTTGCCGGGAAGTGGCGGTGCGGTCCCCTACGGCACTGCGTAGGATGCGACGGTCTTGGCATGTGTCCGTGCGTCGCTGCTGTTCGGACCCAGGTCGACGGGTACGTGCACCTTCCGCCGATCACTGGCGACAACATCGATGTACTGTGGAGACCTCGCGCCCCACATGTTGAGCAATTCGGCGGTACGTCCACCCGGCCTCCCGCATGCCCACTATACGCCCTTGCTCAAAGTCCGTCAACTGCACATACGGTTCACGTACACGCTGTCGCGGCATGCTACCAGTGTTAAAGACTGAGATGGAGCTCCGTATGCCACGGCAAACTGGCTGACACTGACTGCGGCGGTGCCCAACCGCTGCGCAGCTAGCGCCCTTCGACGGCCAACACTGCTGTTCCTGGTGTGTCTGCTGTGCCGTGCTTTGATCATTGCTTGTACAGCCCTCTCGTAGTGTCCGGAGCAAGTATGGTGGATCTTACACACCGGCGTCAATGTGTTCTTATTTCAATTTCCAGGAGTGTATAAGCCCTAAACACCTCGTGGTTTAGTTTGACTGAAGTCTGCAACACAACTGTGACCCCAGATCCACGGTTGCATACAACTGGTTTCAGACTGGTCTAAAACTGATTGCCCCATGTGCGATTTCCCATCCCCCTGTGATGACAAGGTCACATAACAGCTGCAAGCTCAACCGGTTTGCAACTGTTGTCACAACACAGTCGCATCATGTGTGCTGGGTCTTACTTTCATTAACTTTATTGTGATGCCTGTATGAATGTCTGATACCTTAATTAGAAGATGGTGCTCAGTTCATATACTATGTTTTGGTCACCAATATGCTAACTATTTTTACTACAACAGATAACAGTGAAGAGGTTACTCATCCAAATAAAAAAAGTCACTACTTGATAATCACTCTCTATATTCTTTAAAAGTTGTTGATACAAAATTGGTATCAGAGTATACTGTTACAGATATTTAGGGCTGTATTGAACTTCAAAATCACATAAGAAGATGGCAGGTTATTCTTCAAGTCACACTCAGGGCAATCTTTCAGAGTTTCTGAAAATTTGGAGAGGTTTAGTTCATGGTGAAATAATGGCAAGTTCTACTCCTAAGATCTCAATGTTACTCTCATAGATTACCAACCACATAATCAAAATCTACAAATCTGTGTTCCTACTGCTCGTAAGAAACTAAAAGTGCTTTGGGGCTCTAAAATAACTAACTTTCGTCATTGCAGTTCTGTAGCTATGTTGCTTAACACAATGTTCAATGCTTTCATTTACCTCTTATTACTTCTAATTAAATGATTCGAATGCCGCACAGTCACCAGTCTAGTTAGCTTTGCTAATTGGATACATTAATTGAATAACAGTAAAAGGGAGCATGCAAGAAGCTGCTGAGAAACACACACATATTTTCTTACACTGTTTCTAAAGTGCTTTATTATCAAGAAAATAGCTATAGAAATTTACTGTATGATTTGTATGTGATAAGCTTCTTTCTAAATAGTTTTGGTGAGGTTATGGATATATGATAAGCAGATATGCTGGAGGTTGAAAAACACTGACAAGTGATCCTAACAGCACCCCGTATTTGTAAATTTTTTGGTGTCAGATAATGTGATTAATTTTATCTTGATCTCTGGTTCAACTGAGGTTGCTGCATCTATTTTTCTTCTTAGTTTTGTTCCATATATTGGTATTCTTCAGTATACATCACCACTATTCCTTCGTTAGCCTGAAACACAATAATGTTGTCTCTTTTTTTTTAAATCAGTGTAAGGCATTGTGTTAATGATTTAATGTATGCTGCACTGTTCAATGAGTCCTGTGCAAACACCAATGGTGAACAAGCATTGAATGCTATGACACCCTGCACCTTGATTGGTGACTTTATTCCCAGAAAAATTTAGTTTAGAAGATATTGTGATTTGTTGATGTTATGAAACCATGTGGTCAGGAAGGAGCAAACAGAAAATTAAAGAACTAATGAATGCAAAAATTTACAGCGAATCCTTTATTACCACTTATAGTCAGCACCTTCTAGAATATTTTGAACATAAAATCAAGATTAGGCAAAGTATAATCAGGATTTTAGCTAAGAGAAAAAATTGAAATTTATACTAATACAAAGTTAGAAGCAAGAAATTAATTTCAGGGGATATACCTAATTAAGAGGGTTAAAAGAATGTACTGGTCTCACTAGAAAGTTTAAAGCATCTGTAAGGTAAATGAAATTTTTAGAAACGTATTATCGTGATTGTCAGAAAGTGCGCCTCCACTCGTAACGTAAGAGAGTTTGAAATTAATTTAATAGAAACCTTTTTTGAGGACTAAACCAGGTTGAAACAGATAGAACAAGATACTGGGGATACCATACGTTAATTACGACTCAAACAATTTAGTAGCTGTTGAGACATTAATTTCCAAAGTGTTTTTCTGATGTCACACAGTCGACGGATTCAATGTGTAGAGAGCTGCCATAGTGGCTACTCATTCAGTCTACAAGCAGATTGGGAGTAGGTAGGCTCGTGTGTTGCTAGTGGAGCAAATAGTTGCACATGGTGGTAGTACATCTTAATAATGCCGTAGTTCAACTTTCGTCGGAGAAAGGGGGAGTGATGTGAGTTTGTTTTCTCCCATGAGTGTGCCTGACCTGTGATCATCTAAGGAAATGTAGTCTGATTGTCTTATCCATATAATCCAGTACCGAACATTTGTAAGAGAAGTTTTAGAAAACTATAACTCTTGTGAAACTTGAGAAATGTGTACTATATGCTCATTTTTACTTTTCTCTCGTTTGAGGGGTATTTGAAGCATGTGGTGGCCATGTTATTGAAATTTTGTAGATACCAGTGGCAAACGGTCAAATAACATTATTGAAGTTGGAACTTAGGTTTTGCTTAACCCCCAATTTAAAGCAAGAGTTCAACACACTCACTTGGATGTTGTTGCACATTCAATTGGGCTTCACTTGCTTCATTGCAGTATCTGCTCAAATCACCATGTTGTGCTACTCATATAACCAGGTGCTCCTTTTATAACACTGCAAACCAGCATCAGTGGCAGTCAGCCTAGAGACACATGTGATATATATGTTTCATACACAAGAAAGTGAGAAATATATATATATATATATTATTATTTTTATTATTATTATTATTATTATTATTACTTTTTTTTTTTTTTTTTTTTTTTTTTTTTTTTTTTTTTTTTTTTTTTTTTTTTTTTTTGTAATGCAATCAAAGTCTGAAATAAATTACAAGGAGTGATTACTAACAAGTTACGTCAAACAAAGAAAGAATTAGAAAATTAAATTTCATTTCATACAAAAGTAGGTGTATGCACCATTGCAATCAATTGATAATTAAAAATAATAATCTCTACACATACATAAGAATAGGAGATAGGGATAGTGACAAAAAAATAACCCCATTAAAAGAAACACTGCATTAGGTGATCCAGCATGCACACCAAATACAGTGATTGCTGTTTTTTAATTAATGAATATCGTTGTAAGACAGGGGTCAAACTGGGTGGATGGTGGCATTGGAGTGTGTGATAGAAAGTGTTAAAGTACTCTCTTATTGTATTCATTGAATTAGAATTACCGCCTTCAATACTTAATAATATCTCTGTTGTGATATAGTTTGTACTCTGTGACCAATGTATAATCTGTGATTGTTATTATTCTGTGGAACTGCTCTATGCTACATTTTTGTTCTCAGTTTCATGCATTTTTCATACGAAATAAATGTTTCTCGTGTTAAATATGTGTTTACTGCATATTAAAAAAACTAACAGGTTGGGCCCAGTATGTGTAAAAGTGGCGAATATCTGATGAAAGTTTAATACATAAAAATCATAACCTAGGCAATACGCGGCATTCCAAAGTGCAGAAAAAATGGGTTCAAGCAATCAGTTACCTTTGATTGACAAAATCACTGGTTGAGAAAACTATTCAACATGGAGGTTTGTTGTAAAATCCTATCTGGAACATGAAGAATTATGGAACTGTATTGAATTGTGAATGATGATCACGTTGATCCCAAACAGGATTTAAAAGCCAAATCAAAAATTATTCTGCTAGTGGATTCCATCAACTATGTCCACATTCAAGAGTCCAAGACAGCAAAAGAAGTTTGCCTTTGATGATTCTGTATTAATGCGTCAAGTGGGCTTACTTTAATTTAATTTAAATTAATTGCAATGGAGCACAGGCTCCGGTGGCAATTTCACTACACACCCATCTTCCCCCCATCCTTCACCTACCTAAATTTGCCCTCTACAAATTTTATCTTTAAATTCTTTCAAAGTTTTCAGTAAATTCTTCATCATTTCTCTTGGTAACTCATTCCAATCCCTGACACCCTTACCCTTGTGCCTGAAATCGAGTGCCAGCTTGTGGTCATGGTCATCTTTTCCCTTCCATGCACTACTTTTCATACCTATTGCAATATCTTTCCATGCCTCATCGCCAGTATATGCCCTGGTACACTCCCATGACCCTCCTCATCCTCCTCCTGTCTTGCAATGAATCCCATGCCAAGCTCCTTTATCATATCCGTCACTGATTGCATTCTGCGATAATTTCCAGAAACAAATCTAGCAGCCCTTTTTTGCACCCTCTCCGACTCCTGTATTTGATACGTAAAATGAGGGTCCCATACTACACTACCATATTCGAGCAATGGTCTGACCAAAGTTTTGTAACCCAATTCCTTGACTTCTCTCGTACATCCCCTCATCACTCTCTCCAACAAGTGCAGAACTTGAAACCTTTTCCTACCACCTGTCCTATGTGTCCTGCCCAGTTAAGTTTGTTATCAAAAGTAATTCCAAGATATTTACATTTCAAGTCTTCAGCAAGCAATTCTTTCCCCACCTTATATTCATAATTAACCTTTTGTTTTTTATTTGTGTATCTAATAAGCTGACTCTTCTTTGCATTTATCTTCATTCCATGTTTACCAACCCAATTAGATATCCTGTCCAGATCACCCTGCAAGCTGTTTACAATCCTCTATCGTTTTGATTCTTTTATACAGCATTATGTCATCTGCAAACAATCTAAGTTCAGATAGTAAACAATCAACACAATTATTCATTAGAATAATGAATAGCAATGGTCCCAATACGCTACCCTGTGGCACACCCATTTTTTACTTCCACTTCTTTTGATACTACATTTCCTACCCTAACTTTCTGTTTTCTACCTTTTAAAAGTTCTTCTACCCAGCAAATGACTTTCTTATCCACTCCAATGGTTTTTACCTTATTTACTACCATTTTATGGCTTACTCTGTCAAACGCCTTAAGACAGATCTAGTGCTACACTATCAATTTGGCCTCCCTTGTCCATTTCATCTGAAATATCTTGCATATATCCCACCAACTGAGATTCGCATGAATATTCCTTGCCTGAAACCATGTTGCCTGCTTGAAAACCACTTACGTTCCTCACATATATTTCTGATGTGGTTGCATATCAATCTTTCCATTAATTTACCTACCACTGATGTCAAACTGATTGGCCTGTAATTCTCAACTCTATTTCTCACCCCTCCCTTATGTACCGGTACTACTATTGCACTTTTCCAGTCCTGTGGTAAGCAGCAATGTGTCTAGACTCAATTTAAATAATATTTCAAGATAAGGTACAATGTCACATCCGGCTATCTTTAAGATATCTGTAGTAATATTATCTTCACCAGCCCCTTTATTTTTTTCAGCTTTCTTATTTCCTTCATGATTTCCTCAGGATGGATATCAAATTTATTACTATCGTCATTTCTAATTGTGTTGTTAAGCTCGTTCTCCGAATTAGACCCTCCTGTTTCTGATTCATTGTCCCTAATGCTTTCACTGAACCAGTTACTTAAAATCTCTGCCTTTTTCAAATCGTCAGTAACTTCTTCTCCATCCTTATCTATAAGTGTCTCTACACCCTCCCTTGCCCTCAGTTTCCTGATATAGCCATAGAAATTTCTAGATGCATCAGTCAATGGTCCTCCTGCACTGACAATACTCTTCATAAACCCATCATTAGCCATTTTCTTTGCTGTTATTAAGTCCTTGTTTAGTTGTTTTAAATATTCCCTACTATCCCTGCTGTCTCTTAACTCTGTTATGTTCTTTTCTTACCAACCTCTTTAACCTCCTCACTTCCCTATTATAGTACATAGGTTCTCTACTTCTCTTTATTTTCTGCTTTGGAATAAATTTTTCTTCCCCCTTTCTTATTATCTCCTTGAACTCTTCCCACCTTGACTCTACTGTACCTGAGCCTTCCTTCCATTTGCTGAATTGTTCTCTGAAATATCTCTTCAAATTTGAAACCTGTGCCTTTTTATAATTGTACCTATTTCCCCCTTCAATTTTGGCTGCTGGTTTACTGAATCCTCTAATATCCATCAGAACTGCTTCATGATCACTTATTCCTTCAGTTACTTGATACCTCAAAAGGTTTTCATCGGGCTTAATTAGAAATATATCCAAAATATTTTGTCCCCTAGTGTTTTGCTCAACTACATTGTGTAAATCCTCCTTCCCTTATTAAGATATTTGCAAATCTTTGTTCCCTTGTGTTATTTATCTTATTCCCTTCCCAGTTTACACCTGGTAAATTTAAATCCCCGCCGATGATGATCATTCTATTCTCACCTCTGAAATCTGAGTATGAATTTAATTTCTCCCCAAGAGCCTCATCCTCTTCTGTCATTCTTCCACTGCGGTAAACAGCCAACACTCTGATTTTTTCTTTTTTATTACCCCAGAAATCTACCCCAAGTAACTCATGGTCTTGATCTATGAACGCCAGTGAACTGTGGTAGTTTTTGCTAACTAGTATGAAGACTCCTCCACCAATTGCTCCTCTATCTCTGCGGTACACTCTGTAACCATCAGGAAAAACCTCACTGTCTAGTACTTCTTCTTTTAACCAACTCTCTACCCCAATTATTACTTGTGGTTCGTGCATCTCTATTAAGTTTGCAAATTCGATTACTTTGTTCATTATACTTCTACAGTTTACCATTAACACCCTTACTACTGGCTTTACATTTTCAGAATTTATCTCCTCTTTCCCACTTTTACCGCAGTCAGTTATTGTTTCAGCCATTTCATCTATTTCTTTAATATCTGTGACTTTCCCCATCGCGAATCTGCAATCAGTATCACTTTGATAATCTATTTCTGTCCCTTCACCAGCAGCCCCTAACCTAAAAAAGGCACAGTCCTGACCCCATCATCACTGGAAACGGGCTCCCTCACTGCTTTAGCTAACAACTCAGAAAGTACTCCCTTCCCCCTTCTATTTAGGATGTAGGCCATGCCTAGTGAAACCCCACCTACCAATGGTGTTCACAGGCACAACCCCCAACACAGAACTAATGCCTTTCCCAAGTAGCACTTCCGTTTCCACATTAACCCGCCTCACAGCATAGTTCAATTGTGGCCGGTCATGGCGACTTAGGACCTGCATGAGCTCCACCCTGGTATGCTGTGCCTCCTTCACCACCTTCCTCAGGTCACTCTCTATACTATAAGCTCGCGTTTCTATCAATACTATTTCCCGCACCTCCCACTATCACTACTCTATCATCCTTAGTGAAACTCCTACAAAGGGAACCTATATCCTCTATTACCTGGCCTAATGTTGCACTAGGTTTGAAAAAACTTGTGACCTGATATCCTGTACCTAACTGATCCTGCAGAAGAGGGCCTACACCTCTCCCATGGCTACTACCTAGCAGCAGAACCCTTTTTTTCCTATTCTTGCCCTGCACGCCCTTATTCCTAAAGGTCTGCTGCATCTTACCTACTCCTACTCCTACATCTACATGAGGCTCTTCTCCTCCTGACTCTGGCAACAGGTCAAACCTATTTTTTCCCACAATTACTGAAGTGTCTGGCTTGTTCATCCTGTTAACCATGATTCTCCTACGACCTGTTACCAGCTCCCACCCATCCTTATCAACTTCCTCCAACCCACTATCTCTACTTTCTGCCTCTACAGCTTGAGCCTTGATAAGCTCAGCCTCCACAGGCTGAACCTCCACATGCGAGGCCACCACAGACCACGCCTGCAGAGGCTGAGCCTCCACAGGACGAGCCTCAAGAACCCTGATCCTTTCACGCAACTCCCTAATCGTTTCGCCCATCTCCCACATCCTATCATCCCTAAGACATAGTGAACAAAACCATGGGAGGGCCTCATTTATTTCCCCCGTTTCCTCTTCCCCACATGCCCAGTGAAACCACTTCTTACACCAACTACAACCCATCCCCTTCGCAACGTACATACCACAGGCGCCACAGTTTCCAGTCATGATTTTCCCAAATACTTCAACTATCTTCTAAACAAACCTTAAATTTATTTGATAAAGTAGTCTTACAAAGTTTATACTATATTTTTTAACGTTTTTACTAAATATGATAGGCGCTATACTCGACTAACTGTTGAATTGTTATATATATTTAATTTGATTGAAGTTTTATGAAAAACGACTAGGTAATTAAACTACTTAAGAACCAATGAATAAAACTTAAGCTAATGGATTTCGAAACAAACTTAAGATGGTAGGTCGATACTATTTAGTGCTAATGTGGATAACAACTATTTTGTTACTTATGAAAGTTTAAAAAAAAATAAAGGTAGGAAATTTTTATAAATATATATATATATTAGATGGCAATTTAACACTATTAAATTTCAGACAGAACAGGTTAATTTTTAGAACCTACGTTTTTGTTATCGTAAACTTGATTTCGATATCGATAGTCGAACTTAAAGATGATGTAACCTATGTGAGTAACTAAATGCTATATATGAATACTTATGTTTATTATTTATTATTTACAGTTGATTTTATTACTATTCCGGAACTAATTAATTAAGAAACTGTGTTATTTTAAACCTAATAAAGCCTTAATATAGGACAATACAGAAAGCTTTAACAATCGAAATTCAAACTAGTGATTTGAACTATTTTTTACGGTATATAAGAAATTTAACACTACAAAATCACTTAAACTACTATTTTTACCTATGCTATAGGATTATAGTAATCTAACTATGAAGCTTATGCTAAGTTTAATTCAATAAAACGTGCAATAACTAGCAATAACGTTAACAACAATGACGCGAAATTTAAAAACTGTTATTTATGGTGTAATCTTAAATAATTCTTCTTGCTAGCAATAATTCTAAGAGTTTAGATGATAATTAAAGATTTTAAAATAATTTAGTCTACAAAAACTTAGCTGATGAATGCAAAATCGCAGTTTGATGAGCAGCTCTCGACAGACACAGCCAATCGTTCGCACAACCAGAGATACTTCGTGATCTGTGCACAACAACTCTAATCGAATATCAAAATATAGAAGAATAAGTTAACAAAATAATGACCACTGCACACAAGTTGTGAAATATTGGATTTAAAGTAGACGATGAGTGGCTTGGAACCCAGCTTCTCTCCAGTCTACCAGAAGCATACAAACTTATGGTAATTGCCATCAAAAGTTCTGGTATGAAAATAAGTGCTCACCCTGTAAAGGCTAAAATTTTACAAGATGTAAAAACAAGTGACGGTGACATATCATCTTTTGCCGTAAATTATATATATATATATATATATATATATATATAAATAAAAACACAGGGCTTCAAGAAACAATTTCAAAAGGGACCTCACTGCTAGACTTGTAATAAGCATGGTCACATGAGTGCACAGTGTAAGTCAAAAGCAAAGTTGAAAATCAGGAAAGCTCAAGCTATGCCACTGCATTCATAGCTTCAGTGATTCTTGATATATAGACTCCAATGCTTATATGCACATGACCATGTACATGAATATACTACAAGAAAAAACAGTACCACTCATTAACTCAGTTAAGATAAAAAATGAATGTTTATCAGTAAAAAGCTCAGGTAAGCTGAGTTTCAATATTTGTTTCAAAATGTCCTGTATGTGCCAGAATTGACAGTTAATCTACTATCTGCCTGTCAGCCAGATAATTAGAAATGGTGGTCAAATAAAGTTTATCAGTAAGGGATGTATAATAATGAACAGTAATAATTAAATAGTTGTTACAGCAAGTTGAATCAACAATTTGTGCAGATTAAATGTATATAATCATCAAGCATACTTATCTGATGTTGATGAGCAAGACATTTTCCTGTGGCACCAACGAATGGGTCATTTGAACTTTAATGATCTGGAGAAAATAGTGGAGAATTCAGAATTGTCCAAGAAAGCAGACAAACTAGTTTGTACAACTTTTCTCAGTTCTTACAAGCTATTTAAATAATCCATCAAATAACCACTCTATACACTCCAGAACAAAGCGAATGAACTTAACATTGGTGGAAAGAGCAAAATGTATGTTAATCAATGTTAATCTTGCTAAGCTATACTGGGCTGAAGCTGTATATACTGCTTCTTACCGCATCAACAGAGCTTAAACTCGATCACTGACATTTAAAACAACAGAGGAAATGTGATTAGGAAGAAAATCAGTTGTGAGTAATTTAAGAATATTTGACTGTGATGCAATGATACATCTTTCTAAAGAAAAGTGAAGGAAATGGGATCCTAAAGCAAAGAAAGCTAAATTTATTGAGTACTGTGAGAATTCAGAAAGTTATAGATTTATAATCCCTCCTTCTCAAATAGTGATTAAAAGCAGAGATGCTGTTTTTCTGGAATCAACTGTCAAAAGGAATTATGTCCCTGTTGATCTGACAGAATCAATGTGTGATTCATCATCTGTATTAAATGACAATCACACATCGGAAAGCTCCAATGGCGAATCAGATTGCATAATTACTACTGCTGAATACTTCACTGATACCAATATCACTTCTAGCTGTGAGTATAAACCAGAAGTGATTGTTGAGACACCTTTACCCTCAAATATGACTCTGAAACCTAGAAATAAATTAGTGCTTTCTAAAGGAAAAGACAAAGTTGAAAAGGATTACCTGTGCTACAGTATAGATACAATTCCCATTCCATGAAACTACAATGAAGTAATAACATCACCTAATTCAGAAAAGTGGAAGATGTCTATGAACAAGAAATTAAAATCTCATCATCAAAATGGAACATAGACAAGTCTCAGGATGTAAAAGAAATAGGATGTAACTGGGTGTTCCAAATTAAGAATGAACCAATTGGTTCACATTACAAATCCAGACTGTGTGCAAAGGGATATGCTCAAACTGAAGGAATTGATTATGATGAGACTAATGTATGATTATTTGACTGTTACTGTCCATTGCAGATCAACATAACTTAGAGATCATGCAATTTGATGTAACGACAGCTTTCCTTTATGGTGGATTGAAAGAGAATATATTTACGACACCACCAGAGGAACTAGGCTGCAAACCTAATATGGTATGTAAACTCGTCAAATCTTTATATGGCTTAAAACAAGCCCTCAAATGGTGGAATACAGAATTCAATTCACTTATAAATAAATTTGATTTTGTGAAAACCAAAGCGGATCAGTATGTTTATACTGGACAAATCAATGTTATCAAATGTTATCTTTGTCTGTATGTTGATGACAGACTTCTGATCTGTAGAGATTAGGCTGTTTTGAATGAAGTAAGTAATGACCTGCAACATAATTTTGATTTGAAAATTTATCCTCAAACAAATTTTGTTGGCATCCAAGTAGAGAGATTTAAAGACTGTATTTTTACACACCAAACTAAGTGTATAGAACATTTGTAGAGAATTTTTGAAATGATTGATGCAAAACCTAACAGTATTCCTGCTGATGCACATGTGAGACTTTCAAAGATTGATGGAGTACCTGAGAAAAATCACCCTTACAGAAAAGCAGTGTGATCACTTATCCATGCAGCAATAGTAATTATTACCAGAAATAATATTTGCTGTAAGTCAGGTGAGTGATTTCTACATTCATTCTAATGATGATTCTCACTGGAATGCTGTCAAGAAAATCTCAAAATACTTGAAAGAAAGCAAGAATTATGGATTGTGCTACTTGTCTGGATTGTCTGGATTGCAGCTTAGTTGGTATATTGCATGGGAGGTTTCACAAATGGTGTGTCCTGTGATAGGAAAGCTCTCATCAGTGATAAGGTTGGTGAAAGTGGTGGAGGCATGGTGTATGTTGCACATCTTACAGCGGGGTCTATTGCATGGGAAAGATCCTTGAGGGTGTCTGATGGGATGAGGAAGACTGTGTTTGTGGACTAGGAGTTGGCTGAGGTTGTGAGGTCTGCTGACAAAAGTTTGTGAAGGCCCTGGTAGGATTTTTGTAAGAATGGATCTCATTTCTGGGCAAGTTGGTAGGAAAACATAACCCTGTCGCAACAGCAGCTCCTCTGAACTCACCGACCAGAGATTAGGTTGGATATTTATCTATGTTCAGGTATCAGCTCTGAATCACTGCTCTTCTACTTTTCCTATGTTTAAATTTACCCCGCCCCCACTATTTTCCTGGCCAACAGTCATCTGTGAGGCAGTCTCCAACATCAGCCACCTTCCATAATGTTCTCCTGTTGACAAAGGGCTCATCCCAAAAATTTCTTTATAAGTTGTGTTTTTGTCATTTCTGTGTGTTAGCGCCCCACATCCATCATCTAAAGGTAAGTGGTGGCTCATTTCCCAATCCTAATGTAATTCCATTTCGCTACTTACATTAGATGTTGGTTTGATGGGGTGAACACACAAAAAAGCATGAAACCATCTTCTAAGGTAAGTGGTGGTTCATTTTGATATCCTTTTTCTTTTTTGTAAATTCATATATATATATATATAGAGAGAGAGAGAGAGAGTGCAAATGTGTGTACCACAGACTGCCACCCACTCACCTTTGTGGTGGTAGATAGTCCCTGGTCTCCTGCTGTTAGTAAGGGAGTTTGGTCATGGTGTAGGAAGCTAAAATGTGTAATCTTTATTCATAAAAATTAAGCCTCCGTTTGCTTGTGCTCGCAAAACTTGAGAAGAAGACAGTCAATGGTGTTAAATTCTGGAAGAATGTGGTGGGCATCACAAAGAAGGTTTTTAAAACCACCCTCTCTCTTCCTTATTATTCCTTAATTTCATTTTACCCAATTTCATTCGAACTTTGCACACATATACTTTAAAACAAACAGAAACATTTTGTTTTCAGAAATCCAACCCATCTCCCCCTTTCCAATCCCCTCAATTTTTGTCAATATTCTTTATACAGAGCTATAGTTTCTATACAATTTTCAAGGAACTTTTTACACATATACCTTAAGGCAAACATAAAATTACTGTCTGCATTTGGTTTGCAAAACCCCAACCCATATCCCTCTCTCCACCCCCTTAATTGATGTACCCACAGTTTTTATCTGATATCAATGGAACTTTGGACACACATATACTTTAAACAAACTGAAAAATAATCTAAATTTGGTTTTCACAAACCCAACCCCTCACCATGTTTCCACCCCCTCCCCCCTTAATTTTTGTCAGTATTCTGTATACAAAGCTGCAGCATTTATCCAATTTTCAAGGAACTGTGCACATGTATACTTTAAAACAAGCAGAAAAATACTGTCAACACTTGGTTTAGAAAAACCCAATTCATCTTCCCCTTTCGCACCTCTTAAATTTTGTAAATGTTCATTATTCATACCCACACTTTTTATCCAATACCTATGGAACTTTGCAATGTATATTTTAAACAGAAAAAATTGCCTACATTTGGTTTGCAAACGCTCAACCTCTCTCCCCCTTTAGTCCCACCCCTCTTAATTTTCAATGTTGTTTATAAGATTTTCATGGTAAACTGCACATGTACACTTTAAACAAAGAGAAAAATATTTTCTACATTTTGTTTGCAAAAACCCAACCCGTTAACCATTCAATTTTATAAATGTTCTTTATACAAGGATATGCTTTTTATCCAATATTGTTGGAACTTTGCACACACATACTTTAAAACAAAGAGAAAAGCACGGTCTAAATTAGATTTACAAAAACCCACCAACTCTCCATCCATCAACGTACTTAAACAAAATTTACATTTGAGACCATTTAGTTTTTAAAAATATCTCTAAGAAATCTGCCAAAATGGATAGCGATATTCTGAGATCCCATAACATTTCCTGTCAAATGACATTGAACTGATTCTGATCAGACAATTGCTGACCAACGTATTGGAATTTGAAATTTAAAAATTGTATTAAAGTTTTTGTGGCAACATACAAATCTACAATTTTTATCCAATCTCGAAGGCACTGTGTGCAGATTTCACTGAGCCACAGCGAAGTGTGATCATGTTTTGTTAGTCATCTTATATAATTTGAGTGTTAAATTTCTCTCCCAACTACTTTTGTGATTTACATCATTTAATTTTAAGCTCCTTCATCGTTTTTGGTAATTATTCATCACTTCACATTGTAATTTGTTCCAATCCCTGACATCCTTACCCACAAAAGAAAATGTTCTCACTCCCTAATGCATGAAATCGAGTGCTAGTTTGTGGTCATGGTCATCTTTCACCTTCTATGAACTATTCCTAATTCTTCGACCAATATCACTCCCAGTTCCATCACCAACATATGCCTTGAACATTTCCAGCACTCTCTTGACAATCCTCTTGCCATCATATGACTCCCAAACCAGGTTCTTTTATCATATCAGTTACTGATTGGGTCCGGTGATAATTTCCACAAACATATCTAGCTGCTCTTTTTTGCACTCCCTCCAACTCCTGCATTTGATATCCAAAATGTGGATCACAACTACACCACCATATTCAACCAAAGGTCTGACCAAAGTTTTGTAACCCAATTCCCTAGCATTTCTGGTTACATCCTCTCATCACCCTGTCCAATAAATTTAGGACTTTGTAACCTTCTCCTACCACCTGCCCAATGTGCTCTGCCCAGATGAGTTTATTATCAAATGCTATGCCAAGATATTTACACTTCAAGCATTCAACATGCAATTCTGACCCCATCCTATCATAAACAGTCTATAATTTTTTATCTGTGTACCTAAATGCTGACCTACCTATTTAGATATTTTATCCAGATTACCCTGCAGTTGTTCACAGTCTTTTCACATTTCAATCCTATTTTATACCATTATATCATATGCAAACAACCTAAATTCTGACTATAAACCATCAGCACAATCATTCATTTGAATAATGAACAGCAGTGGTCCCAATACACTATCCTGTGGTGCTCCTATATTTAATTCCATCTCTTCTGATAATGTATTTCCTAGTCTAACACTCTGCTTTTAAGAATTTCTCTACCCAGAATATAACATTGTCATCCAATTCAACAGTTTTTAAGTTTAATTAAAAACATTTTATGGTTCACTCTGTCAACTGCCTTAGAAAGATCTAGTACTACACTATCAACTTGGTCTCCCTAGTCGAATTCATCTGAAATATCATGCATATTGCCTACCATCTGAGATTCGTACGAATACCCATGCCTAAAGCCATGTTTTCGATCTGCAAACCAGTTTCTTCCCTCACAGACATTTCTGATATATCAGTCTCTCCTCATTTTACCTATCACTGATGTCAAAGTAATGATCCCTTAATTTTTAACACTACTTGTCATCCCCCCTTTTTTTATGAAGGTACTACTATCACTCTTTTCCAGCCCTCTGGTATGCAGCAAGACTCCATTTTAAATAAAATTTCAAATTAAAGTGCAATTTCATATCCCACAATCTTTAGTACATCTGTAGTAATGTTATTTACACCAGCCACTTAGAGTCTTTTTTTACCTTGAGTTCCTTCATAATACTTTCAGAATTTATTTCAAATTTAGTAGTTTCCTCATTTGTACTTACAGGAAGACTCTCCTCTGATTCATTCCTTCCCATCACAGGATGAAAGTCCCTAGCTGTCTCTTTAAACCAGTCACTCAGTATCTCTGCCATTTTAAAATCCTCAGTGACTAACTACAATTGTTTGAATGCCTTCTCTTCCCCTCAGTTTTCAAACATAACCATGGAAATTTTTAGAGGCATCATTCAGTGGATCCCCTGTACCAATAATATTCTTCAGAAATCCTTTGCTTCTCTCTTCACTCTTATTAATTGCTTGTTTATCTGTTTCAAGTATTCTCCATTGCCTTCCTGTCTTTTAACTTTGTTGTGTTCCAATCTCACTAGCCTCTATAACATTATCACCTCCCAGTTTTAGTGTGTAGGTTCTGATCTTCTCTTCATTTTCTGCTTTGAAATGAACATTTGTTTTACTATCTCCTTAAACTCTTCCCACTTCACCTCCACTGTACTTGTGCCATTCTTTCATTTACTGAACTTTTCCCTAAAACATATCTTTAATTCTAAAGTCTGTGCCTTTTAATAACTAAACCTCTTTCCCCCTTTTATTTTTGCCACTATTTTACTGAATATCCACCAGTACTGCATTCTGATCACTTATTCCTTCAATTACTTGATACCTCACAAGAGTTTCATCAGGCTTTGTTAGAAAGGTATTTAACATGTTTTGTCCCATTGTGTTCTGCTCTACCACTTCTGTAAAACCTCCTTCCCTAACTAAGGTATTTGCAAATCTCAGTTCCCTTGTGTTATTAATCTTATTTCCCACCCAGTTGACACCTGGCAAATTTGAATCGCCTTCAATAATGACAATTCTATGCTTCCCTCTGAACTGTGAATACGAATTTAGTTTCTCTTCTTTTGTTGTTAAGGGTGTTCAGGATTTGAATAGATTACCAAAGAAAGCAATGAATAATTTACAAAAAAATGCTAACGGAAATTAAAACTGGTAAATAACAATTGTAGATTTGTGTAAAAATACATCTAAAATATATAAGATGATAATAATAATTAAAAAAGAAAAACACACATACACAATAAGAAAGGGGTAATTTTGATGAATAAGGGAATTGCCTACAGAGCATGTGCTCCATCACAATTAAATTAAATTCAGTTGAATTTGTCGCTGAAGCTCTCTGATGAAATATGCAGCCTTTGTAAGCTACCTTACTCTCTATTTTCGAGATTCAGTTAAAATCCAGCAAAGTTTGAGGTTAACATCAGTACACGATACCATAGTTGAAACCGAAATAACAACACTTTAAGTTCAGAAAAGTAAATAAACAACACATAGCAACCATAAATAAGAAGTTTCTAGTAAAATATAAACCATAAACTTATCTAAATGAGCGTAATCCATAATAATCCTGAAGCAAAATACACAGGTTTGTTTACCTGACCACAACACTAATATTCCACTAAATTAAACACTGTAAAGCACTTTAATAATTAGAATTTCACCATCGGATATTAAATTCACTAATAACTCGCAGTTCCAGACCGAATTAAAGCAGTAAATATGATTTTAAAGCATCTCCACATGGGATTTAGTTCAATAATTAATGTCAGTACATCTAAATAGTTTCAGAGCTTTAAAAGTAAATGTACCCAAGTAAAATAACCGGCCAGTTAATATCCTTTAAGTTTTCGATAACCATCAACTAATAAATAGAAAATATAAGTAAATAAAAGTCAACTTGGTGATGGCGTCGTAGCAACTAACTTTTAAGATTTAATTTCTCCCTAACTAACATCTTTCACGAAATAAAAACTTTTCTAAAGTACTTAAATTAAATAAAGGTTCGATTTAAATTTAGTTTCAGGCCACAACTGTCTTTAAATAAAAAGTGAAGTTTCAGTTGCACAAGCTAGGAAAACAGTAAATTTTAGAAATTCTATAACTTCTGATAGCCTTAACCGATTTAAAAGATTTTTACACCACTGGGCTCAGCAGAGGCTGGGGAACACTTTGAAAATAATATTAACTTGAGATTCTAAAGTTTTGCACGGTCACATTTTGTATGTGACGTATGATGATGTATCGCAATACGCGAAACAAATGTGCTTTTAAATTAACCAACTTTCAAAATTCATTTTCACCGGTCTGGAAGCTCTAAAAACAGAGCCAAACACACTACTACACTTTTCTCATTACGCTCTTTATCTTGTGATTTTCTTGTAGCACTCAGTCAACAGATTCTTTTTCTAGATAGACTATTGTCTAGGTCAGTAGACCACTTTGATAAAAGAGACCCGGCCGCCATTTTTAACACATTTCGCTGAAGTATCTTGTCGGGTTAAGATGTAGTGCTCTGTTAGACGAGTTCAAGCAGGACGGCAAAGGATCGCGGTGGCTTATGGGTAGACAGTACCATAACAGTATGGCTGACCGACGCCATTTCTAAAACCGGCATGGCCAACCTAACAGTCTAAAACTTTCCGACATGTGTTCACCTTAACTTTCAACTTCATTCGGGGTAGTGCGGTCTGTTCTGTTTCACGACTTGTGATTTTCGGTAAATGATTTCTCCGATTGCCGTTGCTAACTGTGACTTTTGTAAATTCTGTGAAAAATTTTAAGAATATAGACTTCAGTTGATTGGATGCAGACTTTCATTTCTACTTAGTACCTTTCTTACAGGAGGTTTAATCTGTAAGTGGCGACTGCATTAATCATTACAGTTAGCATTCTACAAGGTTTTACATGGTTATAGAACTTTTTCCGAACTTTGACAACTTTTTGGATGACTTCAAGCTTAGGTGGACAAGCCGATACGGACCCCAATATCAGCTTGGATCCTAACACCTTGCTTCATCTATAACCATCCATGATTCCCAAAGTGTTACTGGTATAGGTTATTTTGCACAAATTGACCTTTTGATCATGTCCCAGATGTATTTGATTGGATTCATGTATGGTCTTGGCCAAATCATTCTCTGGATTCATCCAGAATATTCTTCAGGCCCATCATGAATGAGTTTGGTGCAATAGCATGATGCACTATCATCCAAGATGAGTCCGTCATTCTTTGGAAATATAAATCTCATGAAAAGCTGCAAATGACCTGTAAATAGCTGAACATAACAATTTCCAATCAATGATCAGTTTCCCAAAGGACACAAAATGTCATGTACACTAGGGTTGTGATGGAGGTAATCTTTGTGGATGCAGATGCTGATGTTCAGTGCTGACATCCGCAGATGCGGATGTTTTGCAGAAGCAGATGAAGAGGTGGAAATATAAATTTATAATTATTTAGTTTCTGACATTTTATCAAAAATAAGCTTAAAACCAAAATAAGTATACTTTTATTCCATATTCTACATTTTGCATAGCCAGAACAAATTTCCATGTAATTGATTTATTTTATGCCTCATCTTTCAAGAACAAAAAGTTGTATGATTTCACAAGTGACTTAAATTATTTAAATAACTACGAATGCATAAACAAAACAATTTTTGTCTTGTAAACATTGTGGAGTTTGTAGCTTGACCAATTTGAGCGACAAGCACAAAGCCATGCCACCACACATCTCCAACTTGTAGGACCTGCGATGATCCAATTTTCCAATATAGGTCCTGTTTTGGGTAGTGAAAGGGGTTGCAGTACAACATGTAGAATGTGTTGGATGTTGCTGGACTCCTAGACAACAATCACTGGCCCATGCCGGCAAACAAGTTATGGTGCTGGATCATGATTGGAGGAAACATCCTATAGTTGCGATAAGGACACTGGTGTGCTGCAAGAATGTAGGAGTGGACAAGACTGCTTGAAACATCTTAGTGGAACATTTCGAGTAGTGTGAATGGGCGAGTGCATCCTATGGTAGTTCTATATGGTGGTTCTGCAAGTTGGACCATGAATAGGCCACTTGGCTTTACACGCAAGTTCAAACTTGTAAATTTGTTACTTAGGTTGTTACCTTTATCTCAACATTGTAAGAAAAAAACAACCATGTTGTTGTTCCATAATCTGAATCTCATATAATGAGAGAAGAATAAAATATATAACATATATATTGCAATTCAAACAAAGCCACCACTATACCTCTGCATTAAAAGTTGTGGATACGGAAGCAGATGTAGTACCTTCCATGTGAAAGTTCTGCACTTTCAGATGCAGAGCTCCTTAACATCCCTAATGTAAACACAGACAATACCAGGATGTAGCCACCAACAGCCTCTACAGTTCTTTCCTGACAGTATGGGTCCTTAGCCTCATGGAGCCTGCACCACACTTGAACCCCTTCATTCAGCTCTTACCAACTGTAATCATGACTCATCTGACCACACAGTCTTTTTCTTGTCTCTGGAATCCAACTAATGAGACAAAGAGGGGCTCTTCAGCCAGTGGCACTTTGGTAGCTGAGGCAGTTGTGTAAGTCTTTTGCTGCTATATCCCATCAATGCCAAATTTTGCTGCACATTATGCACGGGATAGTCTGTTGCATGCCCTACATTGAATGTTGCTGTTCTTTGGCACAGCATTTATTTTTTTCTTTTCTGTCAACACTGACACAGGGATTGCTGGTCTCATTCAGTAAGTAGATGTGTTCTTTCACTGTGTTGTCCATGGCAGGAGGTAATGTCAGAAATTACAAAGTCATAGAATGCTCTTGACACTGTGGGTCAAAAATGTTGAATTTTTGAACAATTTCCAAAATGGAATGCCCGTGCATCTAGTGTCAACTACCATTCTGTGTTCAATGTATGCTGATTCTTGTTGTGTGACCATAATTACCATCAGAATACCTTTCACATGACTCATGAGTGTACAAATAAAATCCTCAACATCGCAAGGCACATTTATATGTTTCTTCTGTGATGTTTCTTCTTAAGACATCACTTTAGATACTTCAGTGTATATTGTCTTGTAGCACTGTTCCCTATTTCATTACATAAATGTGTTCATTTTCTTAACTTCAATGAAAATTTAATGTTTCATTGTATAACATTGTATATTTTATATATATTTATAGGAATATATTGTATATTCCTTCAAATAAAAGATGGAAAACTGATTATGATTCAGCATTCATTATTTAGCAGTCTGGTGGCTCAGTGGTTAAGGTGTCTGACTGGAGATTGGGAGGTCCCTAATTTGAATCCTTGTCTTGGCAGGGATTATCAAAGGCCTTTTGCCTGACCTTCAACTATGGCACAGCTTGCCATGTAATGTAAAGTATGCCAGAATGCTTCCCTGGTTCCGGTTCCAATTTAAACTGTAGTTCCTCTGTAGCCGGTAAGATTACCACATTAGGCTAGGCAGCTGCAATGATTCACTGAGTCTTTATTGAACCATTATTCTTTGTTGGTTATTGTATAATTTTTGGATATACAGTAAAAGTCCGGTTATCCGAGTTCTGATTATCCGAGCTGCCAGGTAAACCGAGGCAAATTTTAAAATATGATAGGCAGCTTTTATGAAGATATGGAATATTTTTCCAACTAGAGTGTGTACGATATTAAGCGTGGTACTGTAGCGCTTGCGTGTATCGCCTGTTGCTGTGTCAATTATGAGACACGTCTACTGGCTGTTTTTAGGTCGAGCCTTTGGTTGTTGGATGACAATCAAAATCAGCTTAACGATGATGAAATTGATAATATGGTTGTCAGCGGACAAGGAGAAGAAGATGAAGAAGATAAAAATGAAACTATTCCAAAAATTTCTCATGCTAAAGGTTTAAAAAGAAGAGAAGCAGCACTTGAGTATATTGAGCAACAGGAAGAAAGCACAGCAGTCGATATAATGATGCTACAGCGTTGGCGCTATACTTCCGCTAAGAAGAGAAACAAAATTATGATACAGAAGACAATTAAAAATGTTTTTTGAAAGTGATCGTAATTAATGTACAAAAAACAAATTTATTGCTTCACAAATTAGTTTTACACTATAAATAAATTGTATTATTTCAGATTCAATACGTTTTTTGATTCATTGTAACCTCTTTCCTTAAACTCCGGCTATCCCAGTTTTTCGTTATCTGTGGTGGTCCCGGTTTTATTTACCTCGGATAATCAGACTTCTACTGTGCTTACATCCATCATAAGTTTTATCCACTGATTCTTCATCTCTTGATAATTATGACCATTTAAAGCCTCAAAAAACAATTTCTTTTGTGATATTATGTGTGTTTTAGATTTGTGCAACATTCTTTGTTACGCCTTCAAGCAGTTTCATATACCCCTTTTTTTTTATTAATTTATGACTTTTAATGTATAGTCTTTTGTTCCTTAAAAAGTTTTAACAATCTGGATATTGGAGAATGCAAATACTGAAGACACCTTATTGTGATGAGTAAAGGTGGCAGAATAGAAGAAGTAAAAATAACTGACCAGACTACACAGTGTCACTATTAAATTTACTATTATTATCGATTGTAAGTGTTGTGTATCTGAGGAACATTTCACAATGATTCCTGTTGAAGACTACCCAGAGAAGCAAACCCTCACTATGAGAGCATAAAATAAAAAGTCACCTATAAGTAAGATTAATTTCAACTGCACTTTATATTGTTTTTAAGTTAAATGTAACTAACAAAATGTACATATACCACACAGATGTCGCTGATGATGCTCTGGAAATAGAGTGAAATGAGTATGACACAAAAAATAAAATAAAATTCAATTACATTGGTGTGTCATTAACCTTTATAATAAATTGATTAACTTGCAATTGAGGAAATGGCCCACAATATCCAGACATCAAATATAAATTAAGATATTTATAGTAATTACTTTAGATAAAACAATTCAAATATTCTTCTGTAAAGTAAAAGAATTGGTATTGACGATAAAATATCTAAAATTGCTCAGAATTTTCCCTTTTTGATGTGGTAATTTATTGAAAAGCTTACTACCTATGTGAATCTAATTGTTTCCTGGTGTAATGTTCATGTACCTCGTTATTTGTTTTTTGTGTTGCATCCTTAACTATGATATTAATTCTAAAAAACAGAATACTTTTCCAAGATGTGAATGCTAGGCTGTGGGAGAGTATTCATATTTTTATATAATGGTCTGCGAGATTCCGTGTTTTGCCGTTTGTCATTATTCTTATTGTTCTCTTCTGAATTTTTGAAAGTATTTAGTGCATGTGACAACAAACCCCAGAATATAATCCCATACTTTATTTGTGAATTAAAATGGGCAAAGTAAGCATTTTTTCAAAGTTTGAATATAGTAGTTAACTTTAATGGATAGTAGATTTGAGTTAATTTAGGGTTTAAGTATTTAATTTGCCTATTGCATTTAAGATCAAATTGAATCCATAAACCTAAAAAAATTCCATTCTAACCTGTTTGTTAAAATCTAATCATTCAAATAAATATTTAGTTAGGCAGTAATCCTGTTTTGAGCAATATGCAAATTTACTGCAATGCTTTTATTGTAATTTATTATTAGATGGTTGTTTTCGGACCATCCAGATAACTTCATCAATGGTTTGGTTTTTTTAATAAGTTTCCCTGGTTCTGACTTTTTAATTCCAGATACCAATGTAGTGGCATTGATTCTATCTTTTCACTATATTTCAAATTAAATATTTTGCTGAGTTCAGTACTTACATTTTATTTACCTAATGGTTTCAAGGTATTAATGTTAAGAAATTTTGTAACAATACTCTGAAGCTTGTGTCACTCAGATATTTATGATGAAAGTTTCATTGTCTACAGGACTCCAATAGTATTTTGAGTACCATTCTGAATTAGAAGACAGGGAAGTTGTATGTGCAGATTCTAGTACTTATTTTGCTTAGTAATATTACAGAGCTGTATTAACAATATGAACTAACTCAACCAGTGATCATTATAATTAATATCTGTCGTGCTAGTTCTTAAAGGCTTAAAAGGAAAACATTTAATTCTACCAACTGGTAGCTAGCCAAGAGGTAGCAAGTCTGGCTGTGAAAAATCTTCAAATACAAAACCACAAACAGGAAAGGTATAGGAAGACCAGCAAGAAGATAAATTGAGACCATCACAGGCCACCAGGCAAACACTGGATAGGAAGAAGGACAAAAACAGCAACAAATACTACTAACTCAAGCAACTTAACTTCAAGTGTAAAACTTACCAGTTATAGTCTGAAATGCAGATCCACTGCAGTCAACAATATCTTATCCAATGTTACCAGATTCTTTTACTGAACTAAGTCACTATAAATGGCAGAGACAGAGATAAATGGTTTATCTTACCATGATGCTCACCTGTTTACCCTTAACTTAATATATCAGGTATTAGTAAGAATGAACAGAGGATAGCGTATTTCAAACAGTTGTGAACAACTGCCCTGTAATCAACTTTATTAAAATTTATGAACTGTGCAGATGTGGCTGATGCTCTAATTTCCCAGGTATGAATGAAATACACAATCTAGTTACTGAGAAAAATTAAAGATTTGCTAAGGTAGATAGGTGTGTATATCCTAACCTTTTTCATGTGAATTTTCTGTTTTTTGAGACACAGTGAAGGTGGTTGGGGAAGACCACAAAATTGTGAAACAATACCTTTGGAAATAGTGATAAATAATAACCAAAAACTAACAGAAATTACAATTGAAAGTGAAAATAGTAAAAATATATATAAAGAGGGTTGACTGAAAACAAAATGTGCTGATTAACAAATATACATACATTTATAATTTATAAAATTTTATGAGGATTTAAAAAAAAGAAGAAACAGAAAAAAGTTCTAGGTTCACAACAGGTAGGGTATTACATATGGCTATCTGGTCAGTGATATATATATATATATATATATATATATATGTATGCTACTTCTCACTGATTGCAAAGAAAGATTTGTTTCTGGAAAGATGTTACTAGCTTTAACTGTGACAGTCACAGTACCGGATTAACCACGTAGCAGGAGGTAGCAAATGCTATGGGTCTCGCGCCTTCTAGGGGGCCCCGCACCTAGGCTAGCGGGCGACCTTCTTTTTTCTTTTCTCTACAATTTTCCCCCAGACGACACAAATCAATGGCCTCTTCTTCACATTTGCTACGGGCCTCGCGCTGTCTTAATCCGGCCCTGGTCTGTCAATGGCATGCCCACAAATTTGCAGCAATGTCTTCACAAGCTAGACAATGAGGTTTTTTCCCAATGGTTACAGAGTATACCACAGAGATAGAGGATCAATTGGTGGAGGGATTTTCATACTGGTTAGCAAAAGCTACTACAGTTCACTAGTGTTCATAGATCATGACCACGCATTTCTTGGAGTAGATTTCTGTGGTACTAAAAAAAGAAAAAAATCAGGGTATTGGCTGCTTACTGTAGTGGAAGAATGAACTAATGAAGATGAGGCTCTTCAGGAGAATTTAAATTCATACTCAGAGTTCAGAAGTGAGAATATAACTGTTATTATTGTTGCATGTGTAACCTGGGTAGGAAGTAATACTAATAACACAAGGGAACAGAGATTTGTAAATATCTTAATATAGGAAGGAGGGTTTAGACAAGTGGTAGAGCAGAACACTAGGGCCCGATGATAACATTGCAGGGTGTCAAGTAACTGAAGGATCATGAAGCCGTTCTGATGGATATTAGAAGATTCATTAAACCAGTGGCCAAAATTGAAGGGGGAAACAGGTACAACTGTAAAAGGCATAAATTGCAAACTTCAAGAGATATTTCAGAGAAAGTTTCAGTAAATCAAAGGATGGTACAAGTACAGTGGAGTGAAGGTAGGAAGAGTTCAAGGAGATAATAAAAAAGAGCAAAGAAATATTTATTCCAAAACTGAAAATAAAGAGAAGTAAGAACATAAGTATTATAAGAGGGAGCTCAAGTTGTTAAAGAGATAGGGAAGAAGGAAACATAAGAGAGTTAAGAGACAGCTGGATAGTAGAGAATATTTTAAACAACTGAACAAGGAATTAATAATAGCAAAGAAGGTGGGTAAAGATGCATTTATGAAGAGTATTATCAGTGCAAGTGGACCACTGACTGATGCATCTATAAATTTCTATGGCTATATTAGAAAACTGAGGTGAAGGGAAGGTGTTCAAACAATTGTAGCTAAGGATGGAGAAAAAATTACTGTGGATTTGAGAAAGGCAAAACTTTTAAGTAATTGGTTTAGTGTGACCATTAGGGACGATGATTCAGAAATGGTAATTTGTAAATCGGAGAATGATCTTTTCCACATATCAGTCATGTGTGAACCTGGGGGTTAGCCTCAACACTACTTGAGCTTAATTTAATAATGACCGGTGCCCTTGATACCTAGATTATTTGGTTCCACAGTAGCCACACAATTGTCTTGTACTCGATCGTGAAAGGTATGGATAAATGATGTACAGAGTCCACAAATTTTAGAGTTCAATGAAAAACTATATTAATTTCATGCTTTTTCTTTATTTTCCTTAAATTCTGATGTTTTTCTCATTTGAAAGTCATACTTATCTTTTGTCTAATTAATCGGTTTTATGTGCAGAACATTCTAGAAAGTGCTTACTACAACTGGTGATAAAAGATTCGATGTGGCTTTTTGGATTAACTAGTTATTTTGAATCTTATGTTTTGCTGCCTCTGACCTTGTGAGTTAGCAACACCAAAAAAGCAAAACATCTCCCAAACTAAATTTTTCAGAGTATGGTAAATTGACTTTAAATTGATCTCTTTCATGAATTTTAATAGTGAGAATGGATGCAGCTAAATCTATTGTACTTGAAAAATGACTCTAACTGACATTTCTATTTTTCAAAAAGGCAGCCTCAAAACTGACTCTAACTGACATTTCTATTTTTCAAAAAGGCAGCCTCAAAATTGGACTGAAAGATATTTTACTATTAGGAATAGCTAGGAGTAGTGCTTTATTGTACTTGTTATATGGATGGTTTTAACAAGGTTATAGATATGTTACACACACAATTAGAAATAAGCAGATTAAAAAAATATCATGAAGGGACTAATAAAGTAGAAAAACATTAAGTGGCAGGTGTAGATAATACTACTATGGATGTCTTAGAGATATCAGGATATGGCATTGTATTTTATCTTGAAACATTATTTAAATGGAATCCAGATACATGCTACTTACCAGAGGACTTGAAAAGTATAATAGTGGTACCAGTTCATAAAGGAGGGGTAACAATCTGTTTGATATTAGTGGTAGATAAATTAATGGAGAGATTGATATACAACCACATTAGAAATATATGTGAGAATCGTAAATTGTATTCATGTTGGCAACATGGCTTTAAGCAAGGATATTCATGCAAATCTTAGTCAGTAGGATATATGCAAAATATTTCAGATGAAATGGACACGGAAGGCAAATTGATAGTGACTAGATCTTTTAAAGGCTTTTTACAGAGTGACCCATAAAGCTATGGTAAATAAGATAAAAACTGTTAGAGTGGATGTCAAAGTGATTTGCTGGATGGAAGAATTCTTAAAAGGTAGAAGCAAAAAATTTGCGTAGGAAGTACAGTGTCAAAGAAGTGGAAGCAAAAATTGGAGTGCCACTGGGTAGCTTACAGGGACCATTGTTATTCGTTATTCTAATGAATGATTGTGATGATGGTTTACTATCAGAAGTTAGGTTGTTTGCAGATGACGTAATACTATATAAGAGGATCAAAATGGTAGAGGACTGTGAGCAACAGGAAGGTAATCTGGACAGGATATATAGCTGGGTTGGTAAACATGGGATGAAGATAAATGCAAAGAAGAGTCAGTTTATTAGTTACAGACCTAAAAAAATTAAAGACTTACTATGATTATAAGGTGGAGAAATAATTGCTTGTTGAAGACTTGAAATGTAAATATATTGGCATAAAATTTGATGATAAGCTTATTGGGGGCTGATAGATTTATCACAGAATACAAACAGTAACCAATATGATAAAAGAGTTGCAATTGGATTCATTTGGAGATAGGACGAGGGTCAAGAGAGTCATTGGACTGTACAAGGCATATAGTGACAATAATGCTTGGAAATATATTGCTGTAAAATTATGAGTAATTCTTGGAAGGAAAAAGATGACATGACTACAAGCACAGGGGTATGGGAAGATTTTTTTTGTTGGTAAGGGTATCAGGTTTGGAATAAGTTACCAAGAGAAATGATGAATAATTTACCAAAAACTTTGAAGATTTAAAGTTAAAATTTTTAGAGTGAAAAAGTAGGTGGTTATAGGAAAGGTGAAAAGTTTGTGTGTAGGTAAATTGACACAAGAGCGTGCACTTCATCGCAATGAAATTGAATTAAATTAACAGTTGTGATACCATCCACTCCAAACATTAACTTAAATTGCTTGTGCACTAACTTAAAAACAGGGCAACCAAAAATTGAGTGAAGTCCTATTATTCACCACTCAGGTTTGTCTTTGTCTCAAACCTGTTACATAAATCCTTTATCATGGCCATTCTTTCTACATTCTTTCCCTGAAAGTCACACCGTTCTCTCTAAAATTCTTCTCACCACACCATTTATATTCTCCAGCAGACCTATGTGGACTCTTCCAAACCCACACATTGAATCTTTCCCCGTAGTACTTTAAGCATCTATGCATCCAGAACCAACCACTTAAATTCTATCCCCAAAGAAACTTCTTCAACTATTAAATGAAACACCTCCATCATAACATACTTCATATGTTACATCCTCTTCCTTCACAGCCATATGTTCATCACCACTAAGCCAGCTGGCCATCAGGAAAATGGATCTCAGGTAAATTGTTTACAGTAATAAACTGGATCATCAGGTGGTTGCTATAACAGTTCCCACAAAGCTTAAGAACTATTTTAAAATTAGAGCTACGCAGCTCTATCCAAAAAAAAAAAACAATCCTTCTGTGTATGGAAGTGGGAACTAGCTTACCAACATTACACTACATCCAGCTAGCCTCAATAGTTGGTAAAAGTCCTACCCTGGAAAATTGTTCCTGTCAATGATATGAAAGGTTGATAAAACAGTCACAGCCATCTTGCTTAAAACTTCAGTAAGTGTTAGGTTTAATTTCCTTATGCTTGTTTTTATTCACATTGCCTTAAAGCAATTTCCTGTTTATTATTATCATGAATACAACTTTTTACTTAGAATTCCAGGTTGAACATCTCATTAGATGTTATAAGTTTATATTTAAAAAATATACAGTGTTTTTAGTAGGACATAATCAATTTGTCTAAGTACATTATTCAACACAAGAGGATTGTTCAAATATATTTAGCACATTTCAGTGACATTTTGGTGACCAATACTTGTATTGTTGTATATATACATAAAAAAGAGAGATAGAGAGATGTAATTTATCAGTAAATGAGTTGGAAGTCTAAAATGGATTCATCTATGTCCTGGAATTATGGCTCTAACCTAAAATTTTAGATTTTATGTTCCTCTTCGGCAGTAACAATGGCTTTGTACACTGACTTTTTTATTGCAATATATTTATCTAAGGAACAAAGAAGTAACTGTATTTTTGTGACCTTCAACATTGATCTACTTTTATATTTCTCCTTTAGTTTTTTTTTTTAATGTTATATATGCCTGCATAATAATTCTGGTACTCAGAAAGCTGAACAAAAAAAAGTAGGGTAGGCAGTTCTACTTTGTAGTGTAGGGGCTAGGTGCCAAATGGGTCTGGCTCAGTAATGTCCCAGGAGTCTTTATTTTTCTTCTTCTTTCTTTTTACATAATCTCCATGGACTTCATACATGTATTACATCTTGATATATAATAGGCCCGATATCAGTGGTTAAGGCATGCACCTGCTGAGTCATTATCCTTCCCATTCCTTCACACCAATCAGATGTTACAGCTTGTCACCAGGGGCGGTTTAAGGCTACCGCAAGAACCGCAGTCGTGGGGGCCCCAAGCTTGAGGGTGCCCCACCACGATCCCCTTCAATATATTCCCTTACTTAACAAACAAGTTTCCTGCTAAAATAAATAATCTACAAATTTAGAATGTTAACAAGCTGCGTTCACAATAGTCCTAGTGTTGAGAGCATCTTTATTGATGATCCTATTTTCCCATAAAAAGGACAGATTTGATTAATACTGATGACGCTATAGCTTTCCATTTCTGTTCCAGTCGGTTGCCGGCTTCTTAGGAAATATCAGAAATGTTTGATATCGCCGACAGGTGCAATGTGCAATTCTGCTCACAATGCTGTCTGGCTGTTGGGGAATTCCGCTGTTGATAGAGACAAGCACGTTCGAAAAACGGGCCTCAAACGTACCTTGGTTCGGCAAACCAGTCAGGTGTGAAGTACGTACGCAGTTTGTGTGTATATGTCTGGTGGTATCAGAACCTGTGATTTGTTTCACACAAGTGTGTAGAATGGATCCTAAGTACATGTCAGGTGTCAAAAAAAGAAATCATTGGTATGATGTCTTAAAAGAGCAGTTGCGGCAAAGGGTTCATAAAACAAATTTTTAAATCGAATTAACAGTGTTTCTACAAATGTACATAGTGATATGAAAGAATGTAGTGTTATTAAAATGTCATCTGTCGATTGAACAATTGTATGGCCGGTGCAAGAAAGAATTAGTGGTTAACGAAAGTCGCACCAGTGGAAACATCTACTAGTAGTGAAGGTGTTCCTGTAGAAGAAACCATAGCTGGACACTTCCAAGAAGAAAGAAAATCGTCTAAAGAAGGTAGCGGCCTTCAAGTTGCCGATGATCTTACCGATCCGGGAACCTGGCCGGATATTATAAATGATACTTTTAGGATAAGAGCGATTAAGGAAGGTCCAAAAGACATTAGTGAAATAAATGTAAAATTTCCTATAGTTAGCAAAACAAGAAGGCGTTTCTCTATTTTTCATTGCTGCCGTCATCTTTCAAATGATGAAAAAGTTAAACGAACGTGTCTTGTACATTCTCAAAAAAAGATGCTGTGTATTTCTTTTGTTACAAGTTATTAAATTTGAATGGTGGCTCTATCACAAGAAAAGGTTTAAGAGACTGGCAAAGCTTGTAAAAAATTCTCTATAGCCACGAACTGTCGCGCAACTATATTATACAAATTTGTAAGTGGAAAGAGTTATCACAGAGAATTGAAAATTCAAAATTAATTGATCAGGCAACTCAAGATCAAATTGATCAGGAAGAAAGGAGATGGAGGTCAGTTCTGCTAAGATTGTTTTCAATAGCATGTTTCCTTGCTGAAATAAATCTTCCATTAAGAGGTGACCATGAAGTGTTAGGAAATCCAGGTAATGGAAATTTTTTAGTGCAAGTAGAATTAAAGGCAAAGTTTGATCCCGAACCAAATAAGCACATTATCTGATGTAATTACAATAGGCCTGTATATTTAAAGGCATGCATTGCTCTAAACCTGTTTCAGCAATTTATGTATTTTCATTCGAATAAACTCATTCATCTTTTGACGTTTCATATAAAACGTTATTGAATTAAAAAGTGTATGCCTGCTCACGTGTCTCCAGCCACAAAAACCTATATGTTCTACCAAAGAAAGGCAAGAAAAGAAATGTCGTATACAAAAAATGTATTATAAATATAATAGCAATGAAACTGAATACAAAAAAAAAAAAAAATTTGACACAATGAGCAGCAGGGCTTAGACAGAAATGAAAGTGACAATAGTTGGGAGATCCATATGAGATGCATTGATAAAACACCGAAGTTGGTCCCGTTCAGTTAATATTCAATAATCTGCTGACCCGTTTGTACACAGATTTAGAGAAACCTCAGTCGGTCTCTTGTTTGAACTCTACACACAGATGCAATGTAGTCTTCACGGGTGTGCAGCCGGATGGTGTTTTGAAAACACAACGTTTCAACAACCAGCTCGGTTGTCTTCATCAGGTGCCCGGTGTCTACAGGCTGACGAAAGCTGGCAGTCACCGCGTAGACTGGTTTAGCCTCCCAGACAGACCTCCTAATATACCTGTCGGCGTGGCGGAAGACCCGCTCTGATTTTCAGAGCGGGCATACCGGTACCACGGACTGCCAGCACTCCTGGGTGGGGAGGCGGAGACGGCACTAGTCGAGCGCCGTAGCGGACCGCGTATGAAGCCACCGCTTCCGGCCAATAAGAGCGGGTCTTCCGCCACACCGACAGGTATATTAGGAGGTCTATCTGGGAGGCTAAACCAGTCTACGTGGTGACTGCCAGCTTTCGTCAGCCTGTAGACACCAGACACCTGATGAAGACAACCGAGCTGGTTGTCGAAACGTTGTGTTTTCAAAACACCATCCGGCTGCACACCCGTGAAGACTACATTGCTTCAGTACGCCGGGAAAGTCTCCACGCACACATCTACACACAGATTATATATATATGTGTGTGTGTGTGTGTATTAAGTCACAAAAATCATCAAAAGTGTAGGCAAAAGTACATCTAGAAAAGAAGTAGGGGGCCCCGAAATCAAACTTTGCAGGGGGTACCGAAATTCCTTAAGCCGGCCCTGCTTGTCACTACAGTTATTTACTGTTTATTTGAGCGAATTTAAAATGTATGATAAAATTACTCATCCCAAGAAGTGTGAGGTTTGTAGTGTAACATGATTTTTAAATTTGAAAAAAAAGTCCACTCTATCAAAATTTCCAGACAGATAACCAGGTTTTATGGTAATGTGTTTAATGAAGCTTCAATTCAAAAAAGATACATCATGTTTAATGGTGGAGCATGATTATGCATGGTGAAGAATGCTCAGTTGGGACTGATGAACTCAAATCAAAAATTGAGGAAAAAATCAAAATGTAAGTTTTTAAACATCTGCCTTATAATCCATACATGACCCCTGGGGATTATTATTTTTTCCCCAAATCAAAGAATTTCTGGGGCAGAAACACCTGTGGATGACAAACTGAAAGACGGCATTAGTAACTGGTTTAACAACTTGGTGCCAAAGTGAGTATGTTAAGGTATATATATGTATATATAAAAAAACTAGTGAAATGCTATGCAAATGTATAAATTTGAACCGCAATTATGTATAAAAGTAGATTAGGTATAATATTTGTGGTAAAATAAGTTTTATTTGATCAACCTTAAATAAAAATGTCTAGAGAAACAAACATTCTTTTATTTTTAAATAACCTTGGTGCATAGGTTTTAAATTTCAAAATGTGTTTTCATGGTGCAATAATACAGAAACTAAATTTTTTGAACTAATTTAGATTTCTATCAAGGTTTTTTTTTAATATCTTTTGGTTTTGTTTTTTTCCTGAAAGCTTTAAAAAAAAGCACATTTGAATCAGAAAATTTATTGTTATAAGTTTTGCCTACTAAGAGAACAGTCTGAATTAAAGGCGATATTGTGGCTCAGAGAACTTCTGAATTTGACTGATTTTTACAGAACATGCAAAATTAATGTAAGAAGTAGTAATCGTTTTGTGAGAACAAATGATCAGTGGGGGCTAACACCTAACAGCTTAGATCTCAACAATGACTGTGTTGTGTTTACTTTGGATAGTTCGTTTGTGTTTGAAATTCGGTCACCACCTGGAAAGGAATGTTGAAGTCACACATGTAGGCATTGAACTCCTTTTCCAAAATAAATTATTGCAAGTACTACAAATTGAATTGAGACAGGCCAACCTCATTAAACTCTTAACTGCTTACAGTCACATGAGGCTTTGCAACTATTTAATATGCGTGCTGTAAATTTTCAAAGATGGCCACCGGACACTATTGCATCTTGGTATCGCTTACTACTGCCCACCTAGCCAAGCACGTCCAGACACACCACAGAGGTGCGTGGTGACTGCCCAACTGATTTTTACGAACTGCCACGAGGAAGTTCTGTGGCTTGTATTTATAGCAGAGCTGTGATAACATAGATCCTTCCGGGTTACGATGACATCCTAAAGCTCAGGGTACTCAAACTATTCCAAATGACTTGAAATTTTTACGGTAGGTAGTTTGTTAAAATGTATCCTAGTGAAAATGTTTGTAGCTATCATATTTCACCGTAAACAATTATTTTCTACAATTTTCAAAATATGTTTATAACCCCCAAAGTTTTAGCGCTATGAAGCTGAAATTACCTTTAACTTGATTCAATTTTGTTCCTCTTTCATTTGATACCAAAATCCACTTTTTTACTATTTTTAAACTGGGTGAATAAAAATTGTTATATGTCGTTTAGTTTTGAAAATTGATAGCTTTTGAACTATTTTACTTACAGCTCTTAAGCATGCTTTAAATAATTCTTCATACCATTTTCTATAAGAAATCATCACTCTCTAACAGTAATAGCAATTCTTTGATAGCTTTTCCATCATTTTACAATTTCACCCCCTCCCTCTTATAGTTTGAATTCTGACCAAGCTTCTGGCAGCAACCGCCATCATGGGGTGAATTATAATTATTTCTTTTTTAGATATCAGCCAAACTAATGCATAAATTTAAAAACCAAGTGTCATTCCTAGCAAAAATTCCTCTTTAATTTAAACATAGCACTTTCTTTGAATTTATTTCTCCTCTAATCTTAACTTTCTCCCCTCCCTCACATAGACTATTATTTTCATTAGAACCTCAAAAAACAGCTCTTTTAGCTACTTCTCTCAAAATGTTATATAATGTGTTAGCAAAAATCACAATACTTTAAAGCTATATACTGTCTCCTTATCTTCAAAATTGAGGCTTCTAGATTTTTAAATATGATATTGCGTCAGTCTAATTTTCTTACTAGTTCCAAATTTTAAAGTCTCATATCTCTTCAGGAGAAATTCCTAGCTGCAAGGTTACTGATCTCATTTTGCTAGTTAATATCTGAAATAGCTCTGAAAAATGCAGGTAATATTTTCTTTTCTAAAATAATTTGAATCCCTTTGTCAAGTTGAAAGAAGTAAGTGGCTGTGCTCGCATAAGCCTTGCAATCAAAGCAGCCACTCATAGTGGCTCATTCTATGAGTGGCTGCTTTGACTGCAAGGCTTGCGTGAGCTCAGCTACTATCTCTTTTAACTTGACGAAGTGTTTAACTTGAAATATTGTATTTTCTGTGTTTGTGTATTGTTTTGTGTTGCTGCTGCCCTCCTTTCAAGTTTGGTGAGTTTTGGGAGCATTTTATCTATCCTTTCCATACAAACATTGCCTCGCGGCAGTTCTTTCCTTCCATTCTTACCGATAATTTCAATCCCATTATATAAAGTCAGAATGTAGTATTGATATTTTCATTTAACCGTTTACTCTGAAATATCACTCGAAATACCTAAGCAAATGACTTTAAGCCTGATCTGCAATGTTATGGAGGTGAAATCGATGTTCTATAACAAATGTGGTTATGAAATAACAAAATTTCTAGACTAATTGACAGTTTTCTATAGTATAGAATGAATCGTATTATTGGTCATGATATCCCCAAAGCATTTTCCCACTAGTTGACAGAATTTTTGTCATATAACCTTAATTTGCCAATATATTATCAAAATTATGTAAAAGAGCTGCCAGCATATAGTAGTCTCAGATATAAAACCCAGGTATAGTTAGATCATAACGAAAAATCAACACACACTTTATATGAAATTTTCTTATTTGGTAAGGAATTCTGTTCACTTCATTTACAGAAGGACTACATTAAATTATGATTCAAATGAGGCATGATACTTCAGGTCAATAAAAGTAGAACATAATGTAGTTTTCAGATTTAAAAAGAAGTTTTAGCCAAGTTCATGGATCAAAACATCTGTGGAGTTTGGCTAGCTACAGCAATGAAAGTATATTCTAATCAAATTAGGATTTTTACTGTGAACATAGTGATTTTCTTAAAGATTAAACAGAAAATGTAAATTCAAATTTTGAACCAAAAAAAAAAAAAAAAAAAAAATGACATAGGGACTCTTTGGTAAAGAAACGAAGTGTTGTCATACTATGCAAGGATTTTATCAAAGGAAATTAGATATTGTGGAAATAACACTACCATTGAATGGATAATTAAATTTAGCAAAGTTTGATGTATATTACAGATTGGTAGCACTAATATTTTTGGAGATATTAAACCTATAAGTTTCATAGCTATTGCAACATATGAGGAAAAGTAAGTCTTTGCTATGAAATACATTTTGAACCATCTATGTTATACACCGAAAGTTAGAGAATTTTCAGTAGGATAGAAAGAGGGTTTTAAATTTTAATTATATTTCACTGTGTTTTTTATTTAATGTCCTGCTTGTTCCCTTATTCTGACTGAAGGCATTACATAATTACTTAAGAGATGAAAAATTAATTTTTATGTTACATGGCAGCTTAACTTATGTTTTCAGTTAATATTAAATTGTTTCAAGGGGTAGATTAAAAGTGAAAAAACAAAGTGTACATACTGAATACTTGTTTTTGTCACTGGACTTTCCTTTGTGACCGCTGTTCCAAACCAATATTTCAGTATTAGTAAAAAAATTATGAAAATATCAATTATAGTAGTAGATTCTGTTCATTATCAACAGCAATAATTATCTAAGCATGGAGAAAGTAAAATAATGTCTGCCAAAGAGGGCAATCTAACAATGAACACAAATTTTCAAGATGAGAATTTGTTCATCTATAAGATTACTTGAACATTTACTTGGGGTTGAAACAAGAACCCATTCCAAAAATTCATACTGTTTATGTACATTGTTGGGCTATACCACATTTTGTAAATATTAGTCTCAGTCGAAAATATCAGAGACATTCCCTGTAATTCATCATGTGGAAAAAATTATTACCAATTGGACAAACAAATCCAAATAAGGAAGAGTAGTTAGTATTGACACTACATTTCTCAAATGCCAACTCAAATTACTGTCAGTTAATTACTGGTATTCTCTATGCTAGTTAAAAGGGTAGGAATATAATGCAAAACACATCTTCCTCTTCCTAGTGCCAAAGTTGTGTGTTTGAATTGATGTTAATGTATGAAAAGAAGGATAACTGTCATAAAGTTTCTATTTTTTCTTTTCTTAACAAGTAATAATTTTTTTTAATTTTATTCTCAGGTTGGTCTTCTATAAATGATCAGAAAATGTATCCATGCAAAAAGTGTGGGAGAACTTATCGTGTAGCTCGTTCATTATGGCGACATGAAAACTACGAGTGTGGAAAGCAGCCATCATTCAGATGCATGATGTGTGATTTTAGTAGCTATCATAAGCATCATGTTAAAACACACCTTGTACGTGTTCATGGTTTGTTTGAATGTTAAATTGTGGTTATTAGCAATAGAAGTCAACTCCATATGCCTTGAAGTATCTTGTTCTTAAGTAAATAAGCTGTGTGATATATAATATTCCATTTCTAGTTTATTTTTTCATTATTATTACTTGTTTTTAAAATTTATACTTGGACACTGTTTTTGCATGCTAATATGTGGTTTGTGGTTTAAATTATTTAGTTTTTCTCCAATTATTCCTTTATCACTTGACAGATTATAGCTACTACAACTGATATTTTAAGTGAGAGCAGCAACAACCTTTTCATTAGTACTTATTATGATACTGACAACACAATTTTATTCAATTTCTATCCTTGTTGTTGTTACCATATTTCTCAAAACAATTATTACTGTTTCTTGAGTCCCAGCTATAAGAATTTTGAAGTTTTAATTGTTACATGAGACTATTGTTTGTGACAATTGCATCCACAAACATCTGTTATGGGAAGCAATCTGAAAAAAAAAATAAGGCTTAGAGCACTAACTGAGAATCTTTTTCTGTAACTAATTTCTATGCAACTAAGGTAATAAGTCTGTTAAATATTTTACAAAGTTTCCCTACTTCACTAAGGAAAAATCCATTTTCTGTTTTTTGAGTGATTTATAAATTCTTCTATTCAATATTTTATTTTACTCTATTTAATTTTCATTTATTTAGTGGAATTATTTATTTTCCTTGATGTTCTTGAGCTTTATGATTTCATTCCTTGATATTTTAGAATAAAGTCTGTAATGGCCTTCAAGTATTTAATTAGCTGATTCTGCTCTTCTATGCAAAGGTCCATTTTTATTTTACTAGAAACTATAGCCTAATGTACTCTGAAATCCATTCCTTTGCCAATTAATTGTTTATAGTATGTTGACAACCTTCCTTTTTTAAAAACAGCCTTCAAAAATAGTAATATGTTTAAAAAGGAATTAAATTTTTCACTAACACCATGTGAAGGATATGAAGAGCACATAGGAATTTCTTGTTAGCATTCACAATGCTTTGCTGCAAGGATTTTCAGAAACAATACACATCACAGGATGGCAATGTAAAAACAAAAGTAAATTGTTGACTTCTTTATATAGCGATAAAAATAGTCTAACAATATTTAACAGGAGAGATAAAGTATTGAAGCATTTTATATTTACATGCAAACATAATGATATCCGCATAGAAGTTAATTCTTTCATGTAGAACACAGGTGTCAAAACAATGTGTCTCTTGAGTCTTGAGAAACAAATTATTTCAAATCAAACATAACTAAAATGGAAAGAAGAGCATGCTTCCACCTGGTGATTGAAAGTACGAGGCGTATTCCAAAAGTAAGGTCCGGGGTACAAGATGTCACAGATGATAGGCCTGAATAACGTTTCCCACCTGCAGCGCCATCTACCAACTCCTGGTAAATATGCAGTATTGTTGGCGTGCCGCAGTAGCCGTATATCTATTGTTGAGAGCAGTTCGAAATGGCCGCGACAATCGTAGCTCCCGCCAGTTGTGAAGTGCGCGGTGTGATTAGATTTTTGTTGGCAAAAGGATCGTCAGCTGCGGACATCCATCGCGAATTGTGTGTAGTGTATGGACCAAACATAATGAGTGAGAAACAAGTTCGACACTGGTGTCGAGAATTTCAAAGTGGTCGCACGGATGTGCACGATCAACAGCGGAGTGGCAGGCCCAGTATTCGGACCGACGACATCGTCGAGCAAGTTAACCAAAAACTGCGAAGTGATCGGCGTTTGACGATTAGTGGTCTGGCTATGGAATTCCCAAATGTTGCTAGAACCTCAATTTACAGGATTGTCACTGAAGAGCTTGGATATCTGAAGCTTTGTGCGCGGTGGGTGCCAAAACTGCTCACCGCTCAGCACAAAGAGCAACGAATGCATAGCACACGACAATTTTTGGAGCGCTATAGACAAGATGGAGATAGTTTGTTTTCCCAAATTGTTACGGGAGACGAGACGTGGATAGCGTACACCAACGCAGAATCAAAACAACAATCAACGCAGTGGCGCCATTCTGGTTCACCCAAACCAAAAAAGTGTAAGCAATCGCCGTACACGAATCGCAAAATGATGGCTTCCGTGTTTTGGGACGAAAAGGGCGTCCTTTTGATCGAATTCATGGACCGTGGGACAACCATTACAGCTGACGTGTACTGTGCAACGCTCACCAAACTGAGACGTGCCATCAAAAATCGACGCCGCGGGAAACTGTCGTCTGGCATCATCCTCCTGCACGACAACGCACGCCCGCATACCCCTTCCAAAACCAAAGAGAAGATTCAAGAGTTTCGTTGGGAAATCCTAGACCACCCTGCTTACAGTCCAGATCTTGCACCAATCGACTATTTTCTCTTCCTGCATTTGAAACGGTGGCTTGGTGGACAACGATTTCAAACCGATGAAGAACTCAAGACGAGCGTTACCAATTGGTTCAGGTCCCAGGCGGCAGACTTTTATGCCGAGGGGTTAAAGAAACTGGTACAGCGTTACAGAAAGTGTATAGATATGAACGGCGATTATGTGGAAAAGTGAACTAGATATGTAGTTACATACTGACGTTAATAAAAACCTTGTATCCTGAACGATGTTTTTATTATGATCAAACGGACCTTACTTTTGGAATACGCCTCGTATAACTTCTTGGAGAATTATTGCTGATGCTAGCGCAGTAGCGCTCCAATAATCAATTCACGGAATTACTGCTGTGCCGAAACTTACTGGCCCATCTTGTCCATACACAATACAATACATTCATTTTCAATAGATCCCAATATAAGATACTGGCTTTGTGAGATGTGGAAAGTTGTCAATTTACAGATATACACTTACATAACAAAATAGTTAAATATACCACATATACAGTCACAGCATACATGGTACATTAATTATATCAACTACATTTACACAAACTACTGACAATTATTTTGTTGATACCTTATAAATAAATTCTTCAACAGAGAACAAGGAGTTGTCAATTAGAAATTCTTTTAATCTTTTCCTGAATTTAATCTTATCATTTTCTAAACATTTAAGACGTGTTGGGAGCTTATTGAAAATATGTATTGAATATTGGACCCCTTTTTGAACAAATGACAATGATGTGTAATTCTAGTGATGATCATTTTTATTGTTAGTGCCATAATTGTGTATTTTACTGTTTGTTTCAAACAAAGTATAATTTGTAACTACAAAAGTAATTAATATGCTTATGTACTCAGCCACCAATGATAAAATCCATAACTATATTATACATCATTTTTCAGAAACTTTGGAGAAGGCTGTTAGTGATGAAATAGGATGATAATATGATGCAATCCTTATTCCCCATTTTATAGAGTGGTTTACCTACAGCACACTTAAGCCTTTCTGGAAAGGTACCCTCACATAAAGATATATTAAACAGATATCTTAGTATACTACTTAACCCTTTCCTCCCTGATGGTACTCAGGCCTGCCGTAAGCGGGCGTGCAAGGTGTGCATAGCACGCGGGCGGCACATCGAGGGGGGCGGCAAAACGAGTGATGGACAGTCGCCGCCCCGCGATAGCTGCCACTCCATTGTCGCCGAGACGAAATTTACAGCGTATTATGTAGCGGGCGACCTTTTTTTTAATTTTTTTTGCTCAAGAGTTGCTTCGGGCGACAGGCGACACTCGGGGTGGCAACAATGGGGGCGGTGGGAAATAATGTTGGAAGGGGCGGCAATCTCACAGTTTTTTTTACCCGGTTTGGAAATTTCCTAGATCCACCACTGGCTATAGTTAGACTGGGGGCGGCATAATCGGTATTGCACGCGGGCGCTCAAACAGCTAGCGACGGGCCTGATGGTACTAATTAGTACCATTGTATTTACCACCATTTAATTTGACAATACCAGTGTCCACTGAATTGTTAAGCCTGTTGATCTATTGTTGTACAATTGGGTCAGACAATAACAACATTTATTTTTAAATTCTGTGCGAAATTGCCGAGAAATGAATTTTCTAAGTTGGGGCTTGACAGCATATTGACAAGAGTAACAAGTACTACATTACAATGCATTTTTAGATGAGAATTTAATTGGTAAGTGTTATTATTTTTTTAGTTTGAACATTTAACCATATATATTTTACCTATAAAATATGTTTTTCTAGTTTCTTTACTAAATAATCAAGAAAAACCGAAGAGGACTTATAAGTACCATCAGGGACTTCTGGTTAGTTTTATAAAAATTATTGGTCAATAGATTTATCAAGTATACAATTGGTTTTATCATTGTTTTAGATATTTTCAAGTCGATATTTTTAAGAAATACCCTCTGATTGAAGCTCTTCTCTTAGAAGTTTATAATTCATCAAGTAAAAAATGAAAAAATGACTGGAAAGTTCTCAGAATACTCATTGGGTCAAAGAGTGGTCTTAGAATTGACTGGAAAAAAATGTACCAATGATGATGTTATCTATTTTAATAATTATTTTTCATGTGTTTCATTATTAAAAAACTGAAACAACTTTTGTTTGTGGGAGAATCAGGCCCAACTGCAAGGGACTTTTTAACAATTTATTGGCAAACTAAAAAGAGGAGATTGTGACCATAAATTTTCAAACCTACATATTGGCTACTGGAAATGGAAGGATAAAAACGTTGTACATTTAGTATCACATTTTTATGGCAGTGGGGAAACTCCACTACCCTGGTTGGGGTCCATGGCAACTTCAACGGATGGGCCCTCTCTCAGGTTGGATTGGCGACTGGGTGGATCTTGGGCTAGAGGGCCTCTCCGGCCAGTCATCGGGGGCCCCCTCCAGCAGTGGATCCCATGGCATTTTGCCCATCCTGCCACCCTGTTGTTACACCACTGGTTATATTCAAAGAAAAAGATGGATTGAAGTCAACAATTTCATGTCCAGGAGTCATCAAGGACTGCAATACATTCATGTGTGGGATTGATACTGCTGATCAGCTGGTGGCTTCATGCAATGCTGACAGAAAATTACTGAAATCACGGCACAGATTGTTTTGGGGAATTCTGGATATTGTATTTGTCAATGCCTATAACATAAATGGTCTGATATTTGATAAAATGTCTGTAAATATTTCAGAAGATCAGTTGCACATGTTATGAAGGACATCGGTAAGAAGAAAAGGTCATCAACAGATATTTCACCAAGGCCTTGCCCATTCAAACAATGCAAGTCAGACTATTCAACAATAAGAGATGTAAGATTGGGAAACAGAGGTATACACTGGCCCTAATTTGTAAAAATCAGATGAAGATGTGAAATATGTAGTATGAAGAAGATACAACGAAAACATCATTCCAAATGTTCCCACTGCAATGTCTTTGTGTCTGAATGAGCAAAAAGGATTGGTTTGTTGAATATCATGAGGCGAGCACTTCATACCAATATGAACATAATTGATTTCAACTGCTATTTCTGTAGGCCTACATCCTGTGATACAAAAAGTCCCTGATGGTACTTATTAGTACCTGCTTAGTAATTAGCACTTAGAGCTCCAAAAAAAATATGAAAAAAATATTTCTGTTTAATTTCAAGTACCTTTATACAAATATATAATTGAAATTATAAATTTCCCTTTATTTCCTATAGCCGGTAGGTAAGGGTTAATTCCGTGGAGCACAGTTTAATTAATCCACTAGAAATCCCATCACAACCACTCGAGTATTTGCTCTTAAGAGACATGATAACTTTACTTATTTCTCCTGGGGTTGCTAAATCTATAGACATAGGGTCAAACTTTTTGGAAGCCTGTCTTGACAAAATTCTTACTATGTGTCACTGAGCTATAGGCAGTCAATTTATGAACAATGGATAAGAAATGTTTATTGAGTGCATCAGCAATTGACTAATTAAATTCTCCTGAATTTTCTTTGATATAAATATCATTACTGGACAGATTATTTTCCTGTTTCCTTTTTTACAATATCCCATATTGTCTTAATTTTATTTTCAGACTCATGAGTTTTATGTTTGTAGAACATACTTTTAGATACTTTAATAACCTTTTTCAGTATTTTACAGTACTGCTTCTAATGTATTTTAACATTAGCATTGTGACTGTTCTTAGTGGCAATATATAACTTGCTTTTACAAAAGTATGATGTTCTAATGCCCAAAGTTTCCATGGTTTTTGTTGTTTTTGAAAAGTACAACATGTTTGCATGGGGAAGCTGCTTTATAAGTTATTTAATACAATGCTACTAAAAGTTTTTTATTGTTCATTCATACCTTATGTACCAGAAACATGTTTCCAGGTTGATGTATTAAGGCACTTTCTAAAATAACTAACTGATTCATCATTTATTAGATAGATAGATAGTACATTGAGGGATTTTAGTTATAGTATCTTGCAAACTTTTACTCGGGATAATTTAACTCAAGCTGCAGCTATGTAATGTAATTCCATCCAGCGAAGCAGAGCTCAAGGTTGGGCAAAGTCACTTCCCGTGGGAAGGAGTCCCCCTACCACGGTAGCCCAGAAAGCCCTTAGCAAGGGATTTTAAACGAATAGAACTAATGTCACATGACTTCCCCCACTACGCTCCTACTCTGGAGAGCGCAATCGAGAACAGCCTCCAGGGCAGTCTATTCGCCGATTCTCAGGATGGACCATGTTGCCAGGCGGCATGCAGATTTTATTAGGTAAAGGCTAATGCATTTATACCCTTCTGCTGGCTTAGAAAGAATATTCCGAGTGACGGGATTTTATTAGTAAGAGATTCCTTTTATGAGAGTTATTTTATGCAGTATTTTCAGTTATTTCAAGTGTATGTCTATGTGCCCATTTTTATTGAAGTATTAAAGTCACTCCATTCTTTCATCTACATGTTTTCATTTGTATCGCTGATTCCTGCTCATTACTAGCAATAAGTGTGGGTAGAACGTAATTGCTCTGATCTTATGGCCACATATCTTCTGGGAATGGTTGATCAGAGACGAATCCAAACTTGGTTGTAGTGATTTGCCACTCGTTTACTACAACCTACTCTTCTCAAAATTTCTATGTCCAACATAAGCAAAACTATAATTTGCCAAAATTCTAAGGTGCTTACAGTGCCTGCGGCACATAGGAGGAAATCTTGTCTGTTCCTCGCATAGTTCGTTCAAAATACGGAGAAAAACTAACATAAGCCGGTATGTGAATCTTACTATCAAATACTTAAAATTTTTTGTTGAATTAATTGCTTTGACATCCATAAAATGCGTAATTTTGAACAGCAGCACGCTTCGTTCATTTGCCGCTTGCATCCATTGCCTGAGTTTACTCCTACAGTGACGTCATTTCAACAGCCAATCGCCGCTCGTTACGCTTCGAGCCCTACCTTTACTAGAATTACCTTTGCTGTATAGTCAGGGAAGCAACTCTAAGTTCCTTCATAAAAATAGAAGAATAAATAAAACATAAAAACAACGTAATGAGAAAAAAAACGTAATTAAAAAAATCAACGGGTCAGGTATTAAAAGAATATGCTTTTGCGATATCTGCCGTCTTTACATGAAGTACTTAACTAGTGAAGTATTTTACTACCCGCCTAAGATATACGTAGCTATAGACTCCTAAATATGAGATTGGATGTACTGAAGACCGTCTCCACGTGTAAATTTTAGATTTCTAGCGCCGCTTCTGTAGCGTATAAATAAAAATGTTGTAAACGGCACGACTGTTCAATCAGTTTATGATTAAAGCTCAATTTTTGTTCGGGAACAGAAGTTCGACATCCCTGTCGATTTAAGGAACGCTTAAGAATTTAGGTAGGCTACCTCTAATCGACAGAGAGGTTACCCATAGGAATAATAGAAATCTTTTTCTCTAAATTTCTTATGGAAAATTCTTAGAGAATCATACGCTTATTTATTTCATCGCTATCATATTTGCATATTCTCGTTTTCTCGATCAGTAGAAAGAATAGAAAACTTACATTAACCTAGAGTTAAAGTGCTTACTAATGTTACGATTTCGCTAGTAAGATATGAGGTTCCAACTGTTTTAAACACATGCTCTACAAAAACTGATTACCGACAGACGATCCCCTCAACGAACACTTGGACTGTTTGGGATTGACTTGAAACCCGACAGTTTTGCTAGTTGAATGCAGTTTTACAAATCATTTTATTTTCATAAATTCGAACATTATATCATTTCATGTCGAGTACAGGTACACTGTCGACAATGGGTAGGTATGCAGAGTGTAAATCGGTTAACGCGAAATGTACTCAACTTATAAATCACGAATCTGTTAGATGATACTAGAAAATACTTCAAGGCACTTGTGAATCTTTGTTTGAAAGCTAATGGAATTCTAACTAAGTAAAACAATTTTGAAGCCTAGACTACGCGTGTTCCGACATACGATTGGTTGCATTTTTTTCATTTTCAAAGGAAAATCTAACATTTTTCTTTAAATAATTTCGAGGATAAAATTGTTAAAATCATGGTAGTTAGACAATTAAGTTGTAAATCCTCGAAATTATTTAAAGAAAAATGTTAGATTTTCCTTTGAAAATGAAAAAAAAAAGCAAAGCGTATGTCGGAATACGAGTAGTCTAGGCTTTAAAATTGTTATATGTATGAATATAGTGTATCCTTTAATTTAAAAACATCCTCTCTTTATACAAGAAAACTTAAATTATATCCATCGCCGCTTCCAACAAACCAAACAACAGCGACGGCAAGCACAACGAATTCCTGTGATTGTTGGAGCTACAGTGCGATGGTGTCGCGAAAACTGCGCCCAGTGAAATTTGCGCCCAGTGAAATCTGCGGCCAGAACTCTCAACAATGCTGTAGCGGTATGTTTATTATAGAATAGGATCAAAGTGGTTGTATTGTTAATAGCCGCCACGCCGGCGCTCTGAGCGGATTGCTACGTTTGTAATCCATGTTTCTAAACAGCAGATTGACACTATAGATGTTTTATAGTGTTTATAACTGTTATTAAAACACAAGTTTTATTCTTGCTTAAAAGACGTAGAAAAGAATTGTAATAACGAGTCAGATACTTACAGAATCGTAGTAGATTTCATGCAAAATCTCCCTTTGCCTCACATTACTAGTACAGGAAAAAATATTCTACCATCAGCAGTTGTGGGTTAACTGTTTTTGCATTTATGACTGAAAACCAAAACAAGTAAAATCTATATCTACCATGAAGGCACTGCGAAAAAAGCAGGCAATGAGGTTTCCTCTTTCCGAAATCACTTTATAGCATATCTCATTCCCCAAACTGTAAAAGAAACCCAACCGTTTTCCGAATCGAATACTGAATACAAATGCTGAGAGTTAAATAAACGTCCAAAAAAGTGCGAAATGACGATAAATAAGCTCTGTGATATTACGAAAACTTAAAGAAATGCTATATAGTGATTATAAAACAGATTTATTAAATTTAAACAAGCCGAAAATAGTGACAGGTAAGTAACATGTTCTAAAACAACATATTTAAACAAGTAGTCTAATATAAAGAAATTGATCTTGTTTTACTAAGTTCTTTTTAAAAACAAGACCGCTAAGAATTTTTTTTAACACCGTTTTTCTGTTTGCATTTATCTCTTTATTTTTAAATAATACTAGCAATTGAGCTTTTGCCATTTTTATTTTGTCATGGTAGTCAGATCTGCCACAGGGGTGATCTTTATTGTTATCAATAATCTCCAGCACAAAGTCATGTTGAGACGAAATAATTTTTTCAAAAAAAAAAGTAAAATAAAAAATAATATCGTCCTAATCGTTACTTAATATTTTTAAGACTCTGTTATTTTGAATACTACATTCAAAATAATATTAAACTAGTAGCAAAACAATTATTTCTATACCAGATTCAAAACAAAAAGCAATGGTACAATGTTGTGTAGTCCACTCAAGGCACTGATGTTGCCTGCTCGGTGGTCAGTGATAGAATGAGAAGTGTTTGGACCGCGGTTTCACCATACACGAGCCGACTGGAGCGATGGCTTGATGTCACTCCACGTGGTTTTCCCCACACATCGTCAGTCGTCTTGATGGCATGATGGACGATCCTGAAGGATATTGGGACTGACCGGATATCCAAATACCTGTAATCCTGTCAGTCCACGTCATCTACATCAAATTTTTCCACAGACGACACGATAATGGAGTGACATCGCTCCATTTGGACGGATGGAGCGATCGTGTATGGCCGCCTCTAAACGACGTCTGCCACTCCGATCTAGTTAGTACCGCACTGGATTTTCCGAACAGTGTTGCAGATCAGCAAAAAATTCAGCTTTCAGTAACGAGTGCGAAAAAATTCTAAGAAAGAATACTTAACCTGTGAAACAAAGTGATGTGCTTTTTAATTCGAAACATTTGCGTGTCTATTAAAAAAAAAAATAGAAACTAGTTTGGCTGTTACGGGAGTGTAATGTAAAATGATTTGTTCACGTAAAAACTTCCAGGCCACGATTTAGTGATACCAGGTCGTGTCGTCTAAAGGGACCCTTTAGAGTGATTAGGACGGCGCGGCACGACACAAAGAGAACAGGTATTGGCCGCAGATTTTAGGTTGGCCGCAAATTTCACTGGTCGCAGTTTTCACATATCCACAGTGCGATGATCTCTTTGTTTAAGCGCCCGGTGTTGCCAATATATACTCTACTGCAATCAAAGAGTACAGCTCCCGGTATAAGTAGACGTGTTTCGAAATCAAAAGGTAAAAGAAGTCTATCTCATTTTTTTAATCACACTAATTTCGATTACTATTTTCGAAATGCGGGTGTCACCCCCCAAACGGGCGGACCCTCCCCCCTCTCCCCACCCCCCTAGCTACGCCACTGTTCCGAACAGTTACAGTGTGTATCCAGGCCCGCCGCTAGCTGTTTCAGCGCCCGCGTGCAATACCGAACATGCCGCCCCCTGTCTAACTACAGCCAGTGGTGTGTTTAGGAAATTTCCGAACCTGGTCAAAAAACTGTGAAATTGGAGATTGCCGCCCCTTCGAACATTATTTGCCGCCCCCATTGTTGCCATTCCGAGTGTCGAAAGCCGCCCGAAGCAGCAGTTGAGCTAAAAAAAAAGGTCGACTGTCGATCGCTCGTTTTGCCGCCCCCCTCGATGTGCCGCCCGCATGCGGTGCACGCCTTGCGCGCCCGCTTACAGCGGCCCTGTGTGTATCGCAGAGATAGAGGAGCAACTGGTGGAGGGGTTTTCATACTCTTTCGAAAAAACTATTACAGTTCACTGGTGTTCACAGATCATGACAATGAGTTACTTGGGATATATTTTGGGGTAGTAAAAAAGAAAAAAATCAGGGTGTTAGCTGCTTATCGCAGTGGAAGAATGACTGATGAAGTCGAGGCTCTTGTGTAGAAATTAAAGTCATACTCAGATTTCAGAGATAAGAATAGTCATTATTGTTTGGGATTTAAGTTTACCAGCTGTAAAGTGGGTAGGAAATAAGATTAACAACTTAAGGGAACAGAGTTTTGCAAATACCTTGATAAAGGAAGGAGGGTTTACACAAGTTGTAGAGCAGAACATTAGCGGAAAAAACATGTTGTATATCTTCCTAATAAAGTCAGATGACAACCTTGTGGGGTCTCAAGTAACTGAAGGAATAAGTGATCGTGAAGTAGTTCTGATGGGTATCAGAGGATTCAGTAAACCAGTAGCCAAAACTGTAGGAACAATAAAAAAATAACACATATTTCGAACTTGAAGAGAAACTTCAGGGAATGTTTCAGCAAATGAAAGGACGGCACTAGTATATTAGAGTCAAGAGGGGAGATGTTCAAGGAGATGAAAAGAAATATTTATTCCAAAACAGAAAACTATGGAAAGTACAGAACCTCCATACTATAAGAAGTAGGTGAGTTGGTTAAAGAGGATGGGAAGAAGGAAAAATACGAGAGTTAAGAGGCAGTAGAATAGTAGAGAATATTTGAAACAACTAAACAAGGAATTAATTATAGCAAAGAAGGTAGCTAAAAATAAGTTTATGAAGAGTTTTGTTGGTGCACTCCACTCTAACAGAAAATTACCTGTCAATATAGATCAAATAAACTTTCACATTACTCATACCGACACCAGAATTTCTAGCTTTCATCCGACTTTTACAATGGAAATTTTTTTTTTCCATACATTCAGCACAGGAATGTCACTTTCCCTCATTCTTATGAAAGGCCGTCGTATTTCTTTTGCCGCGCCCCTCAGCCCAAGGATGGTTAAAGAAAACTATGCGAGCACTCAAGGTACAAACTGTACTTGACAATAAATTACATCTTCAAAGTACTCGAAATAGCACAACGGACAATCTCCTAGTATTTTCTACAGTTATGTTTCACTGTACTAAATGTTTGTGCGTGTAATGAGTATGTTAATCTACGAGTATATGATCACCTTGGAGCCTTCTGAATAGTAGATCTGAAGCATCGCCTAGTTTGTTTCGTAACAATTATGTTTCGGAATGGATGAGATTCATGGCCAGAGAAAGAGTATGTTACTTCAATTGTTCTAAGAACATGATTTCATTTTAACTTTTAAGCTAGCGAGCAGTCAAACTCTATGAAAATTCACTCACTCTGCGCTTTTTTCAGAACGCCCGCGGTCACAAAAAGGGAGTTAGTAGGACACGAGTTTGATCAGCCAAATGCAATTTATAATCTTTCTCCATATGCTTCGGATATTAGACAGCTAAGATTTTCAAATATTTCGAAATAATTCTCAACACACACAGTGGTATAAGCGTTATGCGCGGCTGGGTTGATAGCTTTCTAGCATTGGGGGCTACGACGTTTGGCCGTAACCTATCTTGTAACCGTTATAAATCGACAAATTTAAGTATCCACTTAATTTTTAATTTGCTTCTGTACCTCCACATTTCACTTTTTGGCTGCACCTGACACGCTTCAGAAAGATTTTACCGATGAATCCCGTATTCCTTTGATCAGCCGCTAAGAAACGGCTTGTCAAAAAGCACCCGTGCGCGACCGTGGCCGCAAGACCATTTGATTTATTGGTATGACTTTAAGCAGCAGCCAGTTTGTTCGAGGTAAAACACCATCATTATCCATGTCTATAAAGTCTAACTGAAGCTTTTCCAACTGTTATATGACTGCTGATTAACCTAATATCACACTCAATTATATCCAGCTTAAGATATCTTTTCATTGACAGATTGATGATTTTTATCTAGTATATAGGTCTTTCCAGCATTATTCAGATTCAATATTTATACTGTCATCATGCCAGAACAAGGGGATACATGTTAGGTAGCCGAGTTACAGGGTATAACATCTAAAAATAATGATACAATTTCGTACTGTCAGTCCATGGGCGTATAAGCTTCTATTGTAGGCCTCGAGGTGGTTTTTTTTATTTTTTTTATTTACATTAGAAGGAAAACAGCTGCATATATGGAGAAGAGGAAACAGAAACCCTTTATTTGGACACGGACATCAACCCACAAGGTTAAAGTCAAGAAATAACTTCTTACAGTCAACTACAGCCATAACATCTTCACCTGAAGCGCGCCGTGCAGAACTGTGGCAAAATTCGTTGCCTGAAGGGCACTGGAGGAATATCAAAGAGGCACCGGCCGCGGGGTGTAATCTGCCATATGCAATATGGAAGGCACTAAATAGATGAAGAACTGAAGTATCCCGATGCCGAGCTATTATCAAAAAATTGGGTTACACTACTAAAAACACACTATGTGAGTGTGCTGCGTTGCAGGACCCACAACATCTTCTGGTATGCAGGACTCTACCTGAAACCTGCAATATCGACGACCTTTTTATGACAAATGAGAAGGCCATCAATTCTGGTCACATTAAATTTAATTGTGTTCTATCATCCATAAGCTTAATATTAATTCATTAATTTTATTTGTTTTGTTTCAACTTGTAATGTTATGTCCTGGACACGAGAGATAATAATATTAATAGTATTTTTTAAACTTACTGAATCTCAGCAGACATCGGAACTGTGTGTTATCAGTGATCAGACCAAGTACACTTCGATATTATAAATAAGTTTCAGAATAATCCAGTTGTAGGAAAAAAAAGCATAAATTTGATTAAATAAATGGTAAAAATTAAGTAAAATACATGAATCCGCAAAATATGTAAAAAATCACCTAAAATACAAATTTTCCCACGAAATACATGTATTCTCCTTCCACGACCACCAGTGGGGGAATAAATCATGTTTCAGAGGCGGACAGCGAAAATTTTATATATTATCTAAACTTAGCAACAATTGCGTAAATTGATACAATTTTTTTTTTAAATTACAAGAAATACGTTAAACGTTTGTTTAGTTTGACACAATAGTCTTCAAGTAACTTATAGTGAAATCCTGTAGATTCCTTGTTGCTAGAGCTTCGTTCCAAGCACATTTCGACTCTAGCATGGCTACTCACTTCAAATATAGTGCAACCACACACACAAGAAAAGTTACAGCTATTACAGAACTTCACATATCGAAAAACATCTGCATAAACCTTACAAAGCCACCTAGCAATATAACGTCCACACAAAGACCAAATCACATCGTCAGTGAAGTTTCCAACATAGCTGAAAAGCTTCATCACTTACAAACAAACCTTAAGATGGGATCATACTGAACGCCGCATAGACATCATTAACCACCAACAGGCAGGAGGACATTTTCGTACAACTAATACTCGTAGAAACATATTGTGGTACATATTATGTCAATTCCCTCCACAAAAGCAGTCAACGGGCCTGCATTTCAAAGTTTTCTTCGGAATAAATGTTATTAATTAAATTGTCCATTTTAATTACACAATGTAAAGGTCCTTTTTAAGACCATTACTATTTGGGGTTGTAGTGGGCGGCCAAGGATTTTGGGCTATAGTTACTAAAGCTGAGCAAGAGTTGTTTGCATGTAGCAAAAGCTAAATCTAGTGCAGTAACAACAGAGAGTCGAAGCAGTTAGAGGCTCTGGAATGCAAGCACACAGGCAGCATTGACATCAAAGCAGGGCAGATAGTCAGCAAAATTGAGCTGTTGCAAGACGTCATTGGGAGGAAAATGGTAGGGAAGGAATTATCCCTATTAGCTGGAGTTACTCCCCACTATTGATGCTATGGACGGAGGAGTTGATCAAAATTATGAGGCACGAGCAGAGAGAGGTCGGACTCGTCGAAACGGGTCGATTCTGGGCGGTCACAGGAGAAACCTCTTTTGGAAGCTATGGGGCTTTGGAGCTATGGAATGATGTGGCGGTCGAAGTAATTTGCTCAGGTTGTGGTTTACATTTCATTGTTGAAGTGAAAGGTACCTGGAAGAACTCATAGTTGGCTAAGAATTAACTTTAAAATTTGCAACGTGTGAAAGTGTCATTACTCGCCTGTCCTGCCAGATTAAATAAATGATTTTGAAATTAATCAGAGATAAATGCTTTAATATTGACCAGAAAGTAAACAACAAATGACTGATTAGTGAAAAACCGACGAGTTGAACTACAGGCAATACTGGATTACCCAGTAGGCACGACTAAGCATCCGTTTTTTTAAAGGCCCTCCTGTGAGTTAACTTTTTTAATTAAATAAAAATATTAAAAAATAAATATAAACATCCAAAATTAACAAAGTAATATGAAAAGAATAATAATTAAATTTTTTGTTTGATTGTAGTGTAAGATTTTAATGAAAATAATTTTCAAAATATCATACATTGTAAAATTGGTTTGTTTAGTTGGATGAAAAATATAATCAATTCAGTTAGTCATCTACGAAACCTTTTCTTTGTAGTTAAAAATTTCATGTAACTTTTTCAAAAACAGTGTGACGCAAAAGAATTTGAGTGCCTATGGCCCCATAGTCCATATTTTCTTAATTCGGCACAGCCTTCGATGACCACGACGACAATGGCCCACCGTTTCGCTTGAGAGTCGTTTTCTGTTACGCGCATTAATAAACTTGAGTAATTCTTCTTCAAAGGAACTAAGACATAGAAACAATATTGGCTCCTCGCTTTAACAAAGTTTCTGGGCTAGCGTTTCTCAATCTTTTTCTATCGGAGTACCAGTAAATTGTAAAAAAATAATGCCGCTGGCCACTAACTTATATCGTCATAATTTTTTATCTATGTGTATACAATGTATGTAGACATTTTTTATAGTACCAACACAGCATAATAAATCTAAAAGTACGTTTTGAATTCCTGCGAAAACACAGTTATGGAACTGGAAGTGAACTATTAAAAATTATTTACTTGTTGAGCAGATTCTTCATACTTAGCAAACCATATAAATAATAATGTTACTACAGACTGGACGCTACATTATACCACCCGTCTGCATGAACAAAAATAGATAAATGAAATAAAGAAAAAGACACTAGATCATACATCTTTTTCTTTCGTTTATTTCACCACTCCTATGTTGCAAATTCTAAAACGTAACGCAGTCCCTCAACCCTATTACAAGACAATGAGAATACAGCCATTTACTTAATCCCTATACGAAAGGCACTCTTTTCAATGCCATCTGGAAATGAATAGATTATTGTAGAAACAATGCTGTTCTATCCTCATCCTGGAAATGCCAGATTTTTGCCTGACCATTGAAACATTCAAGGCTTTTTGTTTTGAAAAAGGGGGGACGGCTTTACCTTATAAAGTGGGAATAAGGTATCAAAATTCGTAATATTCTCTATAATGTTCCAGCAACCACGTGTCTGCCCACTGCCCGGGGCAGCTTGAGAGTGAACAAACTTGTTACCAACGGCCACTAGCAAAGCGTCCCCCTTCCCCACCCTTGAATATTACCCTCAAAACGCCAGAGCGCATTCGCGATTGGTGACAAATCAAAGCTGTCTCCACGACAGCGAAATAGTTCACTGGTCTGGCCAACAGATGGTGTTCAATAGTTTCCCTAGTTTTCATAATTAATAGTATTTTTGAAAATACAGCTTTTATATATATTTATTTTCCTTTCACTACATTTTTTTATTATTTATTCTTGACTCGTAGGTGGTGACATGTCTCAGTGTCACCACCTCTAGAGCCGCCACTGCTGGCAATGCGTTGTTTCCTCAATAATTCCAGAGTCTGCTAATTTTATGTGATTGACTGATTGGTTTAGATTTTTGTCCCAACTTGTGACTACTACGTCGTGTGGGTATGGCATAGTGAAAAGCCAATTCTGTTTTATCGGTAGTAAATATGGACGAATCTTTTTTTTTTTTAATTTCGCGTTGACATAAGCTTGTGAAATTATTTGAGAAAAACATTGATGTTTCACAATTTGGAAGGCTTCTGTAATTTAAAACAAGTCGTGGACAAATAGTTATGACCGAAATTTGACACTTGTCTAAATCCTGGTTATTTAGTACAGCATACGCTGTCTGGGTTTGTGTCTTCCATTGTGCATAATGCTCTGCATGTTCCCAGAAAACTGAAATGAATGTATTGAGTACCTATTTAGGAACGAATCCGTAGTTCCAATGGGTAGATCGATTATAATTCTTAGGTGTCCGCCCATCAAAGCTACGTTTATTGTTGCTATTTGATAATAATGATATATGTTTTCTAGGGTACATGAATCATCTGCAAATACTGTAAGTATACTTTAGGACTAAGAAATACTTCACTAAGTTTACCACTTGTGGCTTGCACCAACTCAATTGTCAGCCTAGTTAATTCTACTTTTGTATTTGTAATACTAACTGTTGTAATTGCTGAGTGCTGTAAAGTTGTATAACTAATATTTTTTCTAACTCTTTCAGGTTCTGATTTAAAGCGGTTTGGAGCTCTGATACTTTAGCCTTGAATGTATTACCCAATCTTGAGATATTATAAGTGTTATTTGTCACTGCTTTTTGCAGATTATTGATAAGCAGCACTTGTCTAGATTCATTGATCTCTAAATTTTGGTCTAGATATATCAAACTTGAGTTTAATTCTTCATAATCTTGTTCTGTTAATGTCACGAATAATTTTTTTTAAAAAAACAGACCTACCGAAATTTACCAGAGCACGTTTTGGTCTATTGCTTTCTCCAGGTAGAAGTTCCCCAAAATTGTGGTATTCTTCCTGCAGTAAGGCACACAAAACTCTCAGGTTAGCAACTAGGGCGTGTGTTATTTCTTCATCAAAGGAGGGTAGGTTTTGAAGAGAAGCATCTAATCACCTGAAAATATTGCTTATCTCCAAGCTGTGATTTCGTAATTATCTGATCTGTGCCACAATAGACCAATGAAAAGGAGAACTTATTAGGTCATTTTGCTTAACAAATATTATGCCATTTGTAAGGGGTCTGATTTTTTAGTATTGGCTTACCTCTCTACTCTGTAATATGCTGAAGCCTATCAATTTAAAACTAAAGGAATACATTCTTTTATGTTACACTATACTAGACAATTCGTTAAATATTACTGCACCAAGCACTGTTCTCTAAATCACTGGTGTCTCTAATAAAATATTATCTATATTCACTGTCACATTGTCATAAAAAATACTTATTTTTTTAATGCACTACAATGTAAATTATTGATACTTAGTCTTTCTGTATATGAAATGAACTGATGCGCTCCTCAATTAAACATCCGCTGACGACGTTGATTCCATGCGTCTGCCGTGTCGCTCGCATTGTCACGCCCACGTCAGATGGTCGTTGCCCGCTACTGTCTGGAGTGTAGAACATAATTTCCTCTAGAAAATGTTCGCTTGGTATTGACGTACATTTTTTTAAAATGCTTTGTGTAGGGTTTAGCTTTGTTATTATTGAGACAATTTTTCGTTATTAACTTCTAATTCCTCAGCTCCATTACTAATGAAACTAGAATTTTTGCATATTCTAATACAAGGTTTACTAATTCTACAGTCTACTTCGCCATCGTTGCCCTCAAGTGGCCGCCGCTTAGACCCTTCTAAGCAATTTCCTGTTCGCTTATATTTTTGGTAGCTCAGCTGCTATTTCTTAAGCTATACTGGTGTCTTCTGCTTTTCGCGGATTCTGCTTTGTCTTCTAGTTCCTTCTGTCTGTTCCGCACTTGCTGCTGTAAAGGGCCTCTCTTTAGTTAGTCGGTTTGGCGACTTTGCAGATTGTATTGCGTTTCTTTGCGTTGTGGTGGTAGGGTATTTAGTGGAAGTCTTGCGTTCGTCTCGTGACTTGGTGACCGTGGGAGTGCATTAGTATCTGCCCTCCTATGACTCCGATTGCTTTTTCGCCAGACATATGGCATGACTCAGTTCTTAAGCACTATTAGTTCCCTGTCGGGCATTCTGATATTCAATATAACAAGAGATTTAAGGGAAACTACTTCGAATGGCCCTCTCCACGAAAAATTAAAATCAGAACAAAACCCTGGTTTTCTATATGGCCTATTTAATAAAACAAAAGAATCAACAGGAATTTACTTGTTTAAACCTTTAGCTTTCTTCGCGAAAGATTTCGATATTGCCTTTCGTACACTGTTCCATATTCTACGCAATTTGTGTGCTAGCCTTCTTACTTCCGGATTTGAGATGTCTTTTAACACTGGAAAAATTGAAAAGGGCGAGTTCATTTTTTGTCCTTACAGTACTTCATATGGTGTTGTTATTGTGGAGTCATGAACTCTACAATTATACGCGCTGACTACAAAAGGCAATACAGAATCCCAATTTTTTGTGATTTATTCATGCAAGAACTACGGGCTTTTATGATCGTTCTGCGACATCTTTTCGCGCGTCCGTTTCCGGCTGGATTTAAAGGCATCGTCTTCAATTTTTCTATCCCCAGTAATTTGCATACTTGCGTGAATAGATCTGGTAGAAATTAAGATCCTCTTTCTGACAAAATAAAGTTCTGTGCTCCATGAACAAGCGCCCAATGCACTACAAAAGCCTTAGCCACTGTCTCAGCACGCTGTTTTGAGAGAGGGATCATTACAAGATATCGCGAAAACGCGGCTGTGATGGTCAAGATGTACGAGTGAACTTGATCACTCCTCGGGAAAGGCCCCATAATATCTAAAAGAATTCGCTCAAATGGTGCTGTGGTCTCGGGTTAAGAGGTGCTAGTTCTTCCCGATTTTTTGTTTCGCCCGTGCGCTTGTTACAAATGAGACAACTTTTCACATATCCACGCACGTCGCGCTGACGCGAAGGCCTCCAATATGCTTCAGGCTGGTAGGCAGTTGCTGTTATTATACCCTGCATGGCATCCATAGAACGAACCATGGTGAAATTTCATTACTAATTCACGTAAAGATGCGGGTACTACCACTGTTTCCCCTTGTTTAGTTTGTCGATACAACACCTCATTACGCAGCACAAAGTGTGGGTGCTAACGCAATCGTAAATATTGATCGTCTTTCGACTGTGCACCGGTTGTTGCACTTCCATAGTCCTGACTTTATTGCTCAGACTATCAGCATTTCTTTTTTCCCGGACAGGCCTGACTTCAACCGTGAAATCGTTTTCGGAGAGCAACAGCGCCTACCGCATCAATCTACTTGAAGGATCCTTAAGATTTAACAGAGAAGTGAATTACGGTCCGTTGTTATCTTTATTGCTCTGAACTCTGCTAAGCCCCACTGCTAATTTTTACATTAACCAGCAGTAAGTAGATATCCCGCTCCTCGCAACATATGGCCCTACTGTTGGTTTTGGCGGTAGTGATATCACTTAGCGTTTTATTACTACTATTCAACAAACCACTTTACAAGATATACATGTTAGCGCAACGGGTATTACAGTCAAATAATTCAGTTACTCCACTCATTCATTTGAGAAACTTTATTCTATATTTCAAACGTTCGCTGCTACAAAATACTGCCAACACACACTTCTATCTATACAAGCTCTCTCCTAGTACTCTCTCGCCATATTGCCATCTTCCCTCTCTCTCCATACACAATCACAGTAGTACCAACTACAACAAACTAAATTCTAAAAAAACTTAAAATTACCCCAAATGTCTACACAAACTACTCATGCTGTGAAGTCTATTTAAACTATTTTATTTACAATTATTTTTTATTACAATGATTTTGTGAGTGGGATCTCACATATGCCCCCACTTTATAACAAACAAGCATATTTTAACAAAATTGGTTGGCTTGTTATAAAGTCCAACCTTTTTCACAAATCATTGTCTTTATATACATTTCCACAATTCTGTCCTTATTTATAACAATTATCACTCACTGTCTCTATCAGTCTGCATCTTTATCAGTCAACACTATACAAAACCACCAAATTTCACAATAACACATTATGGTCACTTATCTCTTCTGACCTTGTACATTTTCAAGTCTGTTATGTTTCTTAACCCAAATTTCTTACCAGACTTAGGATACACTAGCCAGTATGCGTTCCTATGTGGCTTCCCTTCTACCTTAAATGGTCCGTGGTACACGTCAAAGAATTTCTTAATCTCCGCATTTAATTCACATGACCTCTCCTGAGTCTTTACCAGTACCAAATCTCCCAAATTAAATTCGACAGGTTTATATCTTCGGTCGTGCCTGTTTCTTCTCTCTTCTGATCTTTTCTTCATTCTTTTATCAGCTCAATGTTATGCCCCCATAACGTAAGGCTTTAATTTTTTCCTTTTCTTCCAATCTTTTAGTGCTTGCTTCTTTAAAAACTCTTCTTGCAATAAATCCCTTTCAAGTTCTGCCTGTGACCACTTCAACAATTCAACTTTACTTCCATCTTTTAGGCACAACTGTTGTAAATCTAATTCTCCGCTATTACATTGGCTATCGTCTTCTGTGTTCCATCTGCTATTGTTTCCTACTAGATCTCTTTCTTCTTCTGTTTGACCAGACAAATTATCCACCACATTGGATTCACTGTTTCCCATAACTAAGCTCATATCATGACCACATTCTTCTGAAACTTGAACATTTGCCCCCTCTAGCATTATACTTTCTTCTTCATCTTCGACGGCGTATTTCTTCACCAAGAAAAATCTCACTTCTTCTGTTTCATCATTGTTTAATATTCCATTTTCTTCTTCTATTTCACTATTTTCTTCCTCTTCGCTACTATAATCTTTTTCGCTGCATAATTTCTCACTTCCTTCTTCTTCGTTGTCATTAGTACTATCACTATCCACTGATGTAGTTTCATACAGATCTTCGTCCACCCTTTCTGATATAAGCTCATTTGGTAACATTTCTTCCTCTGCAGTGCCTGTCTTTATATTCTCCTCACAGTTCTTTTGATTATCATGATTTCCCACGTCGATTCTAGCTAATTCTTGTACCTCTTCTTCGTGCCAATTATATTCACACAGCCTTGTAATCTTCTGTGGCTCATCCTCATTTAACAAGTTGAAACATTCCCACCATTTTAGCGGCTCCTCCTCCTCAAAAACATCTTCTTCTATTGTTCTCTCATGATTATGTGTTCCGTTCTTGTAGTTCACATTTTGTACATCACATTCAGTTGTTTTCTCCCGTATGCTTTTAGTTCTACCTTGATTATTATTGTCGTCATCCAATTTGGTCATCTTCTCTCGATCCTTCGGTCCTGTTTTGACTTCTTCCGCTACTGTTCGGACCGCCCCAGTTGCGGCACTGAGTTTCCCATCATTCTCTCATGATCATGATGCCTTACTTCCTCCCTTCTTACTGCCTGGCCATTATTGTGATGCGACCACTGATTGTCATGGACTCTGTTTTCATATTCCCTTCTCCTATTATCACCCGAATTCCTGTTGAACTGATCTCCTCGGTTATATCCGTTCATACGGCCTCTGTCTCTCGTAAAATTATCTTGCGATGGCACTTGGTTTGACCTGTTATAATTTCTGAAATCATTCCTCCTATCCTCCCTTGGTCCATGTTCATTGGTACTACTCCAACGATCTAGTCTTTCAACTGCTTCGAGAAATTCTTCTATACTATTCCATTGATTTATTACAAGCTTCTCTTGAACAGGTCTGGGCAACTTTTGTAATAATACTTCTATCTTTTCATCATCATCTATTTCTTGGTCCAGATAACGTAATTCCTTCATAACTGCTTCACAAAAGTATTTCATACTGCCATCACGCCGACTATAATATCTACAATTCCAAAAATCCCTTCTCACTCTTCTTTGCCTCCGTTGCGACCAATACTTGCTCAAAAATACTCTCAAAAATTCTTCATAGTCGTTACACTCCTCGTCACTCTCGCAACTCCATGCAAAAGCATCCCCTCGTAACATGTTCTTAACATACCTTATTTTGTCAACGTCAGACCACTCGTAAGGTAAGCCATTTTTATAAGCTCTAACAAATTCTACAGGATGAACTTCTCCTTCGGGTTCAAATTTTACTTCCGGTAACTTGAAATGATTCGTAATGATGTTACCGCTTCCCATAGTAGTCACACCTCGCCGTTCTGCTTCCTTGACTCTTTGAGTTAATTGTAATATCTCTTCTCTCACATCTTCTTTAACTAAGTCGATCTGATTAGCTACTTCCGCCACCTTGCATGTCACTCCTTTTGCCTCCTTGTCCATAACCATTAGTCTCTCTCCTAATCGAGAAATCCTTTTGGAGTTAGTTTCCGCCTTCTCTTTCAACTCTTCAATCCCTTTAGCACATTCCCTCTGATTTTCATAGATTATTTTATTTTCTTCCTGCATGGCCATTTGCTCTTCTTGTATTATATTGCTACTTTTCTTCACTTCCTCCTCAACTTTCTGTTGCACTAAACATTCTACATTCTTTTTAGTAGTCTCCCCAAGCTTTTCCACATAATCATACACCATCGTTATTTCCTTTTCCATTCTTGTGTCCACTTCCTCTTTTAATTTTTGCCTCATATCTTCTATCTTCTTGTCACACCTGTCTTCTGATTGCCGAATACATTCATCCATTTTTACGAACATATCCTGCTTGATCATTCGCATTTCGTCTGTAAGTCGTTCACAATTATCGATAATTTTTTTCTCCATATTTTCTGCTGCTTTCTGACTTAATTCAATTTTTCTTTCCATATTTTCTGCTGTTCGTTTTGATTCTTCTCTCATTTCTTCTGTCATTCTCTGACTTAATACAATTTTTCTTTCCATATTTTCTGCTGTTCGTTTTGATTCCTCCCTCATACACTCCATTAAAGAAATTAACATTGATATTTCGCCACCTTTCTGTTTCTGGGCATCAATCATTTCATTACCCCTCTCCTTTTCTCGAAAATTAACTTGATTGACTAGTACTGGTGTAGACGTAATATTTGTCATGAAATTCTCTGACTCAGCATCACAGATATCACTACTTCTAATATCTACACTAACATCACCGCTGGTCAACGATTCAAATCCGCTTCCCCCCACGCGGTCAGAGACATCAACGCTACTAACTTCTGCTACACTACATACGCTAATTCCATTTCCCTCCCTTGCAATCGAACGCTCACCGAAACCAGAATCTTCATTGTTGACCTCAGCATTATCATTATTATCCCCCTCTTTAATTTTTAATTCAGCATCGCGGTTGACTAATTTCTCACTAATTGCTGCCATGTTAATTACAAATTTACATCAAACACAGTACCACGGGCTAAGTCTGCTACAAAAATTATTCCCGCCAAATCACAAGACAATATTACACATACAAAATCACTTCACAATTATACAACGCCGTATTACAACGCAGCTAGACTTTCAAACGGGTACAGAAACCCTTTCCAGAATTACTTACTGTACCAACAAACAGCTGCACCCCTGTAAAAAAATAAATTTTGCAACACAAAATATACACAACATGTCATTACATCGAAAGTTACAATGACTGACATACATGCATATACACAAGTTGCTTTATATTCGTCTACAAAAAAAATCTTCCCCCCTGTATTTAATTATTTTCTTTATTACTTTAACTAAGACTTTCACAGCATGTAAATTTAGCTTAAACAGTTTTTTACGGACCAAAATTATTCTTACGACAATTTTACAAATTTTAAACTTTCAATTCTTACAAACAGTACTCCGTTACTTTATGCTTGTTTTCAAATAGTTCTGCTTAATTCAACCGTTCATCTGCTGATATTTACACCACTTCTTTTTCCAATCAAGCAACAAAATTGTTCCGCAAAAGTTACAACGTTAATTTCCGTCAGTCTTTTCTGTAATTACTGCTACTTCGATTACGCTGAAATTCTTCCAAGAAAATTAAATTGTCTTTTGTACTTGCCAGCATCTGCGCCGTTATTTCTTCTTTCTTGAAAATACCTGCTACCAGTCGTCGACGTTTTCCTCGCGTCGTCTGCTTCCGATGAAATTATTCCAGCTCGTAAGCAATGCGATACATTGCCTAATCCTGGCTTAAGGGTCTCCAATTTGCTAAGCCCCACTGCTAATTTTTACATTAACCAGCAGTAAGTAGATATCCCGCTCCTCGCAACATATGGCCCTACTGTTGGTTTTGGCGGTAGTGATATCACTTAGCGTTTTATTACTACTATTCAACAAACCACTTTACAAGATATACATGTTAGCGCAACGGGTATTACAGTCAAATAATTCAGTTACTCCACTCATTCATTTGAGAAACTTTATTCTATATTTCAAACGTTCGCTGCTACAAAATACTGCCAACACACACTTCTATCTATAAAAGCTCTCTCCTAGTACTCTCTCGCCATATTGCCATCTTCCCTCTCTCTCCATACACAATCACAGTAGTACCAACTACAACAAACTAAATTATTAAAAAACTTAAAATTACCCCAAATGTTTAAACAAACTACTCATGCTGTGAAGTCTGTTTAACCTATTTTATTTACAATTATTTTTTATTACAATGATTTGGTGAGTGGGATCTCACAACTCTTTGCCCCATAAATATGTCCGATAATATGTGATTCCACACACCAAGCTGGCTAGCTCTCTCTTTGTCGCCGAATATCCCGTTTCTGCGGTATTTAATTGGCGTAACGTGGAAGAAATTAGTTTTTCCAAGCCATCGAAGATCTGACAAAGTATCGCGCCTGCTGCAATTTCCGAACAATTGGTGGTAAGACGAAATTTTCTGAATAAATTGTGATGGGCTAGAAGCGATTGTGTGGTCTAAATTTCTTTTAATGTTTCCATGGCTTTGTGGCACTCATCCGACAATTAAAACTTAGCTCCTTTTACTAGTAGTCTACCAATTTAGTAGTTTAACAATTTTGCCATATCCTTTAATGAACTTTCTGTAATAATCAAACAAGCCCAAAAATAACTGTAGTTTGCAGGAGGGAAATGCCTCACTGCAGAAACTAATCTAGGATGAGGCTTTATCCCATCTTTCGAAATCAAATGGCCAAGATATTCGATCTGTGGCTAGGCAAAGTGACATTTCTTGTAGGATAGAGTCAAATTGGTTTTTCGGAGACGTTCAAACGCATCCCGAAGATGCGCTAGGTGTACCTCGAAAGATTTGGAATCAATAATTACGTCATCTTTGTATACCAGTGCAAATTCAGGTTTGATTCCTCTCAAAAAATCGAATCAAGAAGACGCCAATATTCACACAATCCATTAGGATCGGAAAATGCTGTTTTAGGTACACTGAAATGCCAAAGAAACTGGTACACCTGCCTAATATCGTGAGGGCCCACGCGAGAAGTACTGCAACACGACGTGCCATAGAGTGGACTAATGTCTGAAGTAGTCCTTGAAAGAATTGACATCATGCATCTTGTAGGGCTGTCCATAAATCCGTAAGAGTACGAGGGGATAGATATCTCTTCCAAGTCGCACGTTGCAAGTCATCCAGATATGCTCAATAATGTTCATGTCTGACAAGTTTGGTGGCCAGCGGAGGTGTTTAATCTCAGAAGAGTGTTCTTGGACCCACTCTGTAGCAATTCCGGACGTGTGGGGTGTCGAATTGTCCTGCTGGAATTGCCCAAGTTGGTCGGAATATACAATGGACATGAATGGATGCAGGTGATCAGCCAGGATGCGTAAATACGTATCACCTATCAGAGTCGTATCGTCACTCCAACTGCACACGCCCCACACCATTACAGAGCCTCCACCTCCTGCTGACATGCAGGGTTCATGAATTCATGAGGTTGTCTGCATACTCGTACACTTCCATCCGCTCGATACAATTGAAAAACGAGACTCGTCAGACCAGGCAACATGTTTCCAATCATCAACAGTACAATGTCGATGTTGACGGACCCAGGCGAGGCGTTAAACTTTGTGTTGAGCTCTTATCAAGGGTACACGAGTCTGCCTTCGGCTAAGAAAGCCCATATCGATGATGTTTCGTTGAATGTTTCGCACACTGACACTCGCTGACCTCAGAGATGCTGTGTCCTATTTCTCGCGTGCCGACTATAACACCGCGTACAAACTCACTTAAATCTTGGTAACCTGTCATTGTAGCAGCAGTAACTGATCTAATGCCGGATCCAGACACCTGTTGTCTTATATAGGGGTTACTGACCGCAGCGCCGTACTCTGAGTGTTTACATACCTCTGTGATTACATACGCATGCCTATACTGGTTTCTTTGGCTCTTCAGTGTATATTATTTTCAGAGACCTTGACCTGGTGGTATCCCGACTTTAAATCTAAGGTGGAAAAATATTGACAGTTTGCCAAATAATCTACTGTTTCTGAGATAGTTGGTACAGTTACCTTGTTTACTTGCCGATAGTCGACACAACATCGGTATTTAATTTTGCCATCTGTTGCCTTCTTTCAAACTGTCACAACTGGGCTTGACCATGCAGAATTTGAAGGCCTAATTATGCTCTCTTGCAATTGCTGATCAATTATTTCGTCTAGGACCTGTCTTTGACTAACCGGGACGTGATAGGGCCTCTGGTGTACTGTCGGCGAATCCCCTGTCAAAATTCTATGCTCATTAAGACTAGTTCCTGGTAACGCCTGTTTTGGTGAAAGCAAAATTAAGTACTCTTTCAATAGTGATTCTAAACTATCCTGCTGAGCTCCTGACAAATGTCCTTTTTTTCCTTGAAATTAATTACTGGTTCTGCCGTACCATATCTAACCTGATTTGCACAAACATCAGCACACTCACCTGAATCAGGCACAGTTTGCAAAAAATGATCGACACTTGCTATACACACTTTCTATAGACACACTTGATATGTGTTGACTCCAAGGGATCTCTACTGCACTCTTAGCAAGATTCTCCAATATAACTGGAACACAACTCTTCTCATTAACTACACTAACTCTAGTTACACACCTGTTTACATAAATTTTCCTCTGATCTAGGAACTCGTTCAGCAGTAATAGGTCTTCAATTATAGTTGCTCCTGCTTGTACCTCCATTCTTTTGGGTAATGGAAGCATAAATACTTTACCTGAGAATCAAGGAACGTCATGTGTGGCTTCGGATTTCAAAATTGGCTGGTGTATCCGTACTGTAGAAAGAGACACGTCTGACCCCTTCATTGGATACTTACTAGAGCCTTGAAACTCAATCAAAAGCATTTGCATAGGCGATTTCTTAGACTGACAGAACAGTTTGCGAAATTCAAAACCACTTTATATTGCTGCAGAAATGTTACCCCTAGGATACCATTACATTTTGGGCCTATAGTAGGAACCACATAAACCGTCGTTAAGAAATCCTCTCCCTTTATACTGAATTTCACCTCTTTAACGCCTAAAACCTGCATTTCTTTGGAAGCATCTACACCTGTGATTTTGAAATTTGGATGTTTCAGCCCATCTGACCCACATATTTCTACGCTGAGATGGCACATTTTGCTCCTTAGTCAATTAAAAATTTACAAGCCTTACCTTCACAATCTGCTAATACCGTGACGTCAATCTTGTTAAACCCTTGGTTGCCCTGGCTATTAGCGACAGGAAAGCTTAACAGGGGCAACCCGTCGTGCTCACTGCTACACATTGACTGTTTTCAGACTTACCTCTTTCTTTATTTGTTTTAATGTCATCATTGTCCCGCACATCACTTGCACGATCCCCACCCCAACTACCATTTTTCCGCCAGGCCCTGGGTTCGTTTCTATTGGCATTGCTGCTACCTCCGTGGGGATCTCTATGATTATAGCCATACTTGCCCTGACTTCTGTGATGAATCTGCGAGCATGAGGTGTCAACATTACTCCTAGACCTCATTAATCTATTATGTGGTTGTTTGTTACGATTTTTTCCCCTATTCGCTAAGTTGCGGAAGAAATCTCTCTGTCGATGGCCTGCCAACCCGCAGGACCAGCACCTTATTACCTTCTGTGCATAAAATACTTGCGTAGTAGGCTTAATCTAAGCTTCTGTTATTGACCTGTTCTTCACCGATTCGAACAGTATTGCGAACTCCAGTGTCTATGAAAATGTCTTCGGGAGGTGAAAAGAAATAGCTTCATATAGTTTTGTACTTACCCCTGCTATGAAAGCCTCTAATAATCTTTGCTCCTATTCAAAGAGAATAATTTCGTCGTCCAGTTTTTCATCCCCTCTTAGCTCAAATATATGCGTGTTTAAAGCCTTCAACTGGTATGCTAACTCGTCATGATTCTCCGAGGCTTTTCTCTTGGTGCTTCGTAACTTTTCCCGATAAGATACCGTACTACCTTTCGGTTCAACTTTTGATTAATTCTTCCCGAACACCCTGGTTCGTTACTGACATCCTACACATTCGATTAACCCTTACAAGACGAAATTCAGATCCCGTCACTCGAGATTTCAAAATAAGTTTAACCCTTTAACTGCTACGGTTCGGCCGGCCGAGCCCTCGCTGAGTGCGGCTTTGTTTACGCCTAAGCTGTTTACCTGCGCTGGAATGCCGCATTAGACCGGACCGCTGTGTGCTGAATACATCTGGAGCGTTGTGTGTGGAGTTCTTCTGCTGTCGCTCTGCGATTTGAAACCGCAGATACAAAATAAATACAGTTAATATAACATCTAAAGTTTTTCAGTTTAAAGCTCCTCTAAAAGTAAATGTCTGCGTAATCAAACATGACGGTACTTCATATACTATATAGATATTACAGCAACTGAAATGTTTTTAGTTTGTGAGCGTAGTAATTTATCTGGAGAGAACCTTTCCGAATACCTTTCACAAATTCTGCACAAATTTTCCAGTCATCTTTTTGACCCGGTTAATATATATATATTTTTTAATTATTTTCTTTAGTTTTAGAGGCGTATAAATGTAATATAATTATTACTCTGCAGTTAACCATGGTTAGTAATTCTTTTTGTGTGATAAGCCTTGAAAAATGGTACAACACACAGTGATACATTACATGTTCTGCATTGGTTTCTCGACGCACTTTCTGTATCGAACATACAGCGCATTTGCGCATTGGCGTGCTCTTCTTTGAATTTGCAATAAGAATGAAATTTGGAAAAAAGTCTCAAAAAGTTGCGAGGGCGATTTCAAGGGGGGGGGGTGGCGTCTCACGGAACCTGATCTTACAAGACGGGGGGGGGGTGTCAGGAAATCCTGAAAAATTCCTCACGAAATTTAAATTTATGGATGCAACAGACGAAACTCTGCAACTGGCATTTTTCGTCCGGTTACTACTCGGTGAAGAGCGTGAGCATTTAAAATGCAGTGTTCGAGAATGTGGAAAAAGAACTTTTTAAACCACTTCATAGTGAAAATATAGTGTGAATTGATTCTCGCGTATCTGTTGGTCTCATCAGCATTAGATATCATATGATATTCCGTTAGAAATATCAGGAAAAATGACAAACTGCTGGAATGTTAACGTAATCCACACTTGTGTCCTGCAGCTTAATCGACAAGCACATGCTGTCAAACACGTCACTAAAGCATTCTCTTTTTCCACACATTTCGCTCGAACAATCTGTAGCTTCAAACTCTGAAAAATGGTCATTTTCCACTAGCTGATGTACACAGCTTAGGAAAATTACATCGAGATCCTGTCGAAGGGTTATCACTGTCATCCATGTTAAAGTGATTATATTCACTGTCGCTTCTAGTAATAATCTCCATGATTTCTTCCGCGGTACAAACACGACGGCGTATTCGGGAGGACGATGGTTCAAATCCCCGTCTAGGCATCCAGATTTGGGTTTTCCATGGTTTCCCCAAATCACTCCAGGTGAATGCCGGGATGCTTCCTTCAAAAGGCCATAGCCGAATTCCTTACCATTCCTTGCCCCCCATTCTTTAACATCTCTAAAAACCTCGCTGTTAAGAGACGTTAAGCAGTTAAAAAAAATACTGTATGCCATTTTCTCAGCGAAAACTAAAAGGAAAAGAGCAACACAAATTAGATCGCAGCTGCCAATGCTCAAGGGCCAAATGAGGAAAACAACTAACCACCCTGGGTGGAAATATGGCTTCATAGCCAGGCCGCTAAGAGGCTAGCGTGTTAACACGTCTGGAGTACAGATAGGGCGGCGAGGCGGCGCGTGTATACACGTCTGGAGCAGAGACAGAGCGGCAAGGCGGCGCGTGTATACACGTCTGGAGCACCTGGGCGCAGTAGTAGCCACGCGCGTTAACGCGTCTACAGCAGTCAAAGGGTTAATATCTGAAGGAAGATCAAAAATATTTACCACATTATCAAAACGCTCGATAATCTCCCTGGAGCCCCACTGAAAGCAATACTTGACAAGAGAAACGTACTGAGGAGTTGCAGATTCCTTGCATTTTCTTTGGCGAAATTCGGCAGAATGGCTGAATTTTCCACGCTCTCGTTCAGATCGGAGACAACATCCTGAACCGTCTGTCCACCCTCAACTGTATTACTTGTACTAGCCGTAATTACTAAAATTACTGAATTAAACTCTACTTACCGTAACATCTCGCTGATCAGGGCCATGCCCCCCTGGGCCTCTTGTCACTGCGTCGTTCGGTCCTTCACCGGCACAGTCCAACCAGCCTCTGTGGTGACTCGTATCGTCAAGCTGCCTAGTTGCCCGAGTAGCAGGCCCCGCGCCGCGCCATGGTGTTATATGGTGGCCGCTGGATACGATCACGTTGCCAACTCTCGCTCGTAACCGGTGTCCGATTGAACCCTGATGTTATATTGTTCTGCCTGCCGGGGTCCTTCCTTTTGCACTGTTAATCATCCTTTGTTTTCTTTTGTTTCTATTTGTCTGCGTTCAGCTCTACTTCTGGTACCAACTTATAACCGACTATTTTGTGGGTCGGTTATCGTCAGAAATAGTCGACTGTGGTGTTGCTCTATATCAATGGTAGTTGTAATGGAACTTGATAGGTGATGTTTCTCTGGCTAGACGCTCTTCTGGTCCGTCCTCGACTCTTGCGTCCTTGATTGCCTCAAGCTAGGTAGATGGTATTACTTGGCAGGTGATTATGCAAGTGAAAATCGTCCAACACTTTTGCCCATTTATTCCACCAGTAGTAGAGAGGTTTACAATCCTTGGCGTTCCCTTGAGCAACTATCCAGGTCCATGAAGTGTTCTCCAAGACTTACTAAGTTCACTTACAGGTAGGCGCGGACCCGGCTGGCTTTCGATGATCTGTTGGCGATGCTTAATCGGGCATAGTGACGCCGTAAAATGATACTGTTTGATGTGAGGCCGAGGTACTCTGTTGCCCCGTCGCTATAATATGTGACTTGGTCCAAAGAGCTCTGTTTTTCTACAGTGTCAGGCATCGACCCTAAAAGTTCGATCAATGTTCTCGAATATTGGACCGTGATCGGTGGTCTTCTTCTCGACTTGTCACGTTTATTCCCGATCGTTCCCCTTCCTCAAAATGAGACGAGCACACAATGCTGCTGAATCAGGCAGCTGACAGTGTATTTCTTAGGTGCCGGCTAGCGGCTAGTCGTATCTTTTTAACAGCTGCCTTATACTCCCATACTTTTAAGATAATTATTTATTCCTTACAGTTATTTATCCCTTAAAATTGCCTATTACAGTAGATTCTGCAATTTGCTGCTGAAGCATTTGTTGTTGCAGGATGCGGTTTTGTTTTTGAAAGTGGCGGAGTAGTTTTTGATGTTCTCTTGTAGTGACGGCGTTATAGTTCGTCGTTTTTGTGGCGAGATCACTTTCCTCCCATGCACACACGCCGATATAACGTCGGATAACACATCGGGTATCACCTAAGGTATCACGTCGGGGTCACCTGATATAATACTTGACGCGGGGAGATGATAATCAACAATCGAACATAATTCCACACATTTAATTTAGAGCACGAATATCACGTACACGTTACATTAGAATTGGTCATTGGATCAAATTAACTGTCTACTAGTACAGTCTTTTTCATGTACACCGGAGCGGCACTTCACTCCGCGAATCATATGCGCGTCACGTCAAGACCTCTGCAGACCATCGAACGCAATTGCAGCCGCACTGCTTTCTATCAGTCGCAGTGTCGTAGTTGTAGCAGCCGTGCTGCTATCTGGCGGCCATAGCTCACGTGGTGTTGCCATAAGACCCCACACCCAAGCTGCTGCCAATATTAGCTGTTAGTTTAATAATGCTTGTGAATTTCCACCTCTACCCATCGGGACCTCAGTTCCCGTTATAAACCACAATCAACAACCAACCTCCCAGGGAGTGTTATATATTACTCCAAAGGTAACTCCTAAACGATTCGTTCAGCAAGTAGATCAGTCACGAAATCAACGAGCAGTTCAGTCGTCTACATCGTAAATATTTAAAACACAAGGACAGCAGGCAACGAAATTGTAATTCGTCAGAGTTTGCTTAGGAGAAGCAACGGTCCTATACACCTAATAGCCTCTGCCACATATTCGGTACCTCACACATAAGGAATTTTCTTGAGAAAATCGTTATGGGGAACATTTAATGAAACCAGATATTAAAAAAAAAAAAGAACGCATACGTCCGATTCGCAGTTAAAATTCCTTCAGTGGAACGGCAGATCAGTTTTTTTTCAAATAGGGAAAAGTCTGCACATAGTGCTTCGAAATAGAAAAATATATTATTTAGTTTATTTTTTTATTGCCAATATACTTGTATATACAAGTTTCTAGCAAGGTCAGGACCCAAAAATCTTACACAACAAGAGTATATAATAGTCTAATGAATTCCAATATAAATTAATTCCATAGCAAAGCCAGTAACTTTAATCAAGTATGTTAACATTACAACTTACAATAATTTCAATATAGAAATGCTATTACATACAGTTCACAACTAATTTAGATTAGACAAGCCTCATTGTATGGATAATGCTTGATTCAGTTTTAAATTCATTTCCAATCAATGATTTTAAACGGGTTGACAACTTATTATACTTTCTTGCTCCCATGTCATATGCACTCTTATCTGCTGCCTTGGATATGTAAATTAGTTTTGATTCGTGTGTCATATTTACGAATTTTACTACTAATAATGAAATTCATAAATATGACACTCGAATCTTATTATCTGAAACATTGTTCCACCCTCAAAAATAAATCAGTTTAAACATCACCAAATCTATATATTAATACACTTAGCGAAAATTTATGATACATTTTTAAGAATATTGCGCGCATGGAGAAGTGTGAGATTTGGCATAGTTAAAGATTATATGGAGAAGAAGTGAAGGAAGCTAAAATCTATAGATAATATGCGTTAAAAATACATTAAATTAAGTAAAATAAAACTCTCGCTCGCCTACAAAGTTCGCTCAGATGGCTGGTAGATGGCGCAGCTAGCGGCCTTACTTTGTGGTCTTTGGTTAAACAAAACAGTCGAAATTAATCTTTGAACTTATATAGAAGCAAGAAGCAACATTTCGAGGGCTGGTAGATAGGCCAGAATATTGTACGAACGGAGAAACTTAAAGAAATACTCTTGGTCCAGGTCGAATTTTAACCTAACCATGATCACTATGACAAAACGAACCTATTTAGGTTGATATGATCCCTGTACCGATAATTTTTGTGTCGTTTTTACAGTGCTGCTAATATTTCGCGGTAGTGAAGCATTCCATATTTCGGCATTTTAATTTAATTCGTGGCGACTTTTCCAGAAAAGGAGAGTGCTAAACGTGAAGAAGACACTATAAAGAAACAGTTAATCCAAATTCCAACAGGTCAGTAACAGTTTTTCACTGGTGGTCCCACCCCACCCAAAAAATATAATAAGCATAGTTAATACATGTTACAAATAGATTATTAAAATAAAAAATTAATTTGCGAACGTGTATGTGCGCGTGAAATAGGATCGGAGCCAACGTTCTTACGTGAATTCCCCGCATTGAGACACTCTGTGGTCTTTGGTAAAACGAAAGGCTCGGATAAAGTAGAGATTAATGTTTGAAGTTATGAAGGGAATACTTTGAAAAGGAATGTAGCTATTCTGCCAGATACTATATGGTCATTTGATTATTTAAAATGTTAAGCTTTGGTTAAGTGTCTTTTTTTAATTTCAGTAATTTCATTAGAGAGAGAGAGAGACAAGAAATAAGAAATACTTATTTGAGTGAAATTCAAAATGATAATACACCAAATTTAAATAGCGAACACACAAAATGACGAAATTATTTTGATAGATACATTTAAATGCGCATGTTTCATAAAGCTAAAGCAGTCTTCCGGCCTTAAGTCAAAATCAATATTTTGAATTCAAATGAACCATCGATAAATACATTTCATCATTTGCTATTGTTAGATTAGAAGCTAAAATTTAGCATACAGTTACGCGTGGAGTGTATCGTTTTAATTTTATAGGTAATGCAGAGAATTACTAGATTATTACTCATTCATGAAGAAACTAAACAACTTAATGAATCACGGTCGAATTTCGATCGCTGGGCGATCACTAGTATATAAATGACAAATCGGACGGAAAATTACGAGTGGCGGTTCTAATTCATCATAAAATTTAATAATTATAATTGATAAAATTCCGATGGAGTGCCCGCTCCAATGGCAATCTCAATACAAACCCGTCTCTCTCCTTTCATCTTCCAACCCACTTTTGCCCTCTACTAATTTTTACTTTAAATTCTTACAATGTTTCTGGTAAATTATTCATCACTTCTGTTGGCAATTTATTCCAGTCTCTTACACACTTTCCGACGAAAGAAAATTTTCCCACACGCTTATGCCATAAATTAAGTGCCAGCTAACGGTCATGGTTAACCTTACCCTTCGATCACCTCTCTTAATTTTCCCACCAATATCTTTCCATGCTTCATCTACAGTAAAGGTCTTGTACACTCCAATGACTCTCTTCACCCTCTTTCTATCCTCCAATGAATCCCACTGCAGCTCCTTTGTGATATTAGTTACCGATTGTGTTTTGCGGTAATTTCCAAAGACAAATCTGGCAGCCCTCCTCTGCCCCCCCCACCAACTAGTGTATTTGATACCCAAAATATGGGTCCCAGACTACACCACCATATTCCAGCAGTGGTGTAACCAAAGTCTTGTGCCCCAATTCTCTTACTTCTCTAGTGAATTCCCTTATCACTCTTTCCGACAGTTGAAGGATTTTGAAGCCTTTCCATATTACCTATCCAATGTGTCCTGCCCAGTTAAGTCTGCTATCAAATGTTATGCCAAGGCATTTACATTTGGAATCTTTAATAATTAGGTCCTTCCTCACTTTATAATCACAATCGACCTTTAGCTTTTTATCTGTGTACCTAAAAAGCTGGCCCTTCTTTGTATTTATCTTCATCCCACGTTGACCCACCAAGGTAATTATTCTATCTAGATCACCCTGCAGCGTTTAACAGTCTTCTATTGTTTTGATCCTTTCATATAACATTATGTCATCTGCAAACAATCTCCCATGTTCCCTCCTACTTCTTTTGATTCAGCATTTCCTTACCTATATTTCTGCTTTCTACCTATTCGGAATTCTTCTACCCAGAAAATCACCTTTTTATTATCTGCAATTGTTTTGACCTTATTTAGCACCATTTTATGGCTTACTCTGTCAAAGGCCTATGGAAGATCTAGTGCTACACTGTCAACTTAACCTCCCCTGTCAATTTCATCAGAAGTATCTTTCATATAGCCTACTAACTGAGGTTCTCATGAATATCCTTGTCTAAAGCCATGTCGCCGACTAGAAAACCACTTACGTACCTCACAGACACTTCTAATATGGTTGCATATTAATCCTTCCGTTAGTTTACCTAGTACTGTTGTCAAGCTGATTGGCCTATAGTTAGTCACCGCTCCTTTATGGACCGGTGCTACTATCGTACTTTTCCAGTCATCTGGTAAACAAGAAGTATCCAGGCTCAATTTAAATAATGTGTCAAGATAAGGTACAATGTCCCATCCCACTACCTTTAACACATCCTATTATATAAAACGCTAATCTGGAGTCTGGTTACGTCGTCTATAGCTACTACAGCTATTGGCTAGAAAACGGTCGCGTGCCAGCCTTCACTCGCCAGACAACAACCACCATATTACATTAGTACCATCATCTTGCTTTTAGTTTATTTACAGCTAGACACAGAAATTCATGTAAGGAGAAGGAGATTCAATATTTACGCTATTTTATCTGTATTAGTTAGACGCAGAAATTAATGTAAGCAGAAGGGGATGCAATATTTGCGCTATTTTATCTGTCTCAGTTATAAGGACTAGGTTAAACAATAACCTAAGTTTTGGCAGACAGTAAGAATCAATGAAGATTATTAAAAACTCGGAGAAACGTAATACGAAATGTTTTAGTGAAATAAATAACAGTTATCCATTTTCGAAATTATAATCTCCGTCATGTAAAGTGAAATGCATTTATTTATTTTAAAATCCTAACCAAATACTCTGATAATCTAACCAGAGTAATGTATTCATATAATGAAAGATATAATTAAAGATGACTTTTTCGTTTCTCCTTATAAGCTTTTCCATAATAAATTCCTACTACCATTATATATGATACCCTCAGTTTTTGATACATGTGTTAGCTATTAAATGAGATGTAAGATAACTTTTTATCAGATTTAAATCATCAAGAATATGACTATTTACTGTATAAGCGATTCAACAACGATATTGTTGCCGCAAAATAGCAGTGAGCAGTGATATTAGAAATACTGAGAGCAGGGAAAAAAATTAATGCAAGGCATTTATATGTCACATTCGTTTATATTTAAATATTGCGTTTTATTTATCTACGACAACCAGATTAATGTAAAGAGAAAGGTTTTCAATATTTACACTATTTTATCTGCATCAGTTGTAAGCACTAGGTTAAACCGTAACCTAAGAATTTTTTTGGCACACAATAAGAAATAATGAAGTTTATTAAAAACTCAGAGAATCGTACATACGTAATCGCGAAATGTATCAGTCAAATAAATAACAGTTATTCGTTTTCGAAATTATAGTTTCCGTCATCTAACCTAAAATGCATTTCTTTATATCAAATCCTAACCAAGTGCTCTCATAAACTATCCAGTGTACGTATTCATATAACAGAAGATACAATTAAAAATTATTCTTTCCTTACAAACTTTTCCCGAATAAATTCCTACTATCATCATAGATTAGTATTTGATAAACGTTTTAGATATTAAATGAGATTTAAGATAATCTTTTTATCAGCTCAATTCATAAATGGCAATTCTACAACGATATTCTTGCAGCCAAATAGTGGCGAGGAGAGATATTAGAGATTATTTACACAATTTAATAAATACGCAACCGCCAGGTCTCTGCTATTGGTAAATTCCAAATCCCATTCCAGTCTATGCTCAATTTTAATTTAATTAAAACTTTCGCTAATATTGTTGCTTGATTAAAGTTTATTTATTACGGTTTATATATTTTTTGCATATTTTACTGAACACTTTCGTTAGTGGTATTTGTTCACGTTTATCTGTTTTTGATATTATACTTTCCGAGATTTAAAGTCAAGTAAAGTAAAGTAAATAAATCGTGATTACTGGAGATAGCGATTCCGCCAGTAATTGCCGTGGTAAAACGCAAGAATCCTCTAGAAATACTTTCCGAAATACATTTAACTGGATTATGCCAGTCCATGCTGTAATACAACCTAATTCCTGCTTGAAAATAATGGTTCAGGCTGTATTACATCAGAATTACTGCTTGAAAATAATATGTCTTGCGATTGACTACAGGAGTATAATGACGTCTTGAATGAATGTTATTTTGGGGGAATCGCAATCTCCAGTAGACCTGATCGTTATTCATTTTTCCTTAAAAACTTCTCCTGAATAAGTGCCTACTACCACCATAGGTGATACTCATCTTTATTCATATGAGGGTAATAGAAGCTATGACTTTCGAACGCAATATTAGTGGAGGTTGTGGTTAAGTTGACCAGAATCTCAACTGACACATTTTGTTACAACATAATTCACTCTGAAATGAGTTTTACAAACCAATTAAACTGCTTTCATAAGCGCCATGTTACTAAATGTATTAATTAATGCGGGTGGAAGTAGTTCCATATTTAACGTGCTGAATTGTGCCTGGTCCAGGAATAAAACTGATATTACATGGGTAGCAAAAGTTTTTCGGAATCCTAATTTGATTTAATTTCATTGGTTCTTTACTTCCGGCGTCATTAATTCAGTGTAAGTGTGAAATGCAAATGAACTATGTAGAACATTATATAATCAATTCTGTATAATTAACCAACTGCAAAAAAATGAACTGCCAGAATATTGCGTTCAAACCGTCATTTTTGAGGGGCTCGAAGCCAGTATGTAGTAATATTATCCACACCGGCCCCTTTATAGTTTTTTAGATTCCTTAGTTCCTTCATGATATCTTCATATTTAATTTCAAATTTTCTGATGTGCTCACCTCTAACTGTGCAAATAAGCAAGTTTTCTGATCTACACCCTACCGTTCCTGAATTATATTCTCTAATGGTCTCACTGAACCAGTTACTTAATACCTCAGCCTTTTTAAATCCTTAGTTGCTTCTTCTCTATCCTTATCTATAATTGTCTCAAAACCCTCTCTTTCCCTCAGTTTCCTAATACAGCGTGTGACGATCACATATTTTATAGGTTATTCCATGGTATGAAAGGATACTTATATGCATATAGATTCCTTGAGATTTGGTTATGTTCGTGCGGTTGTTATTTTATATGAAGTTGGTTGCTAAGAGTGACATAATTAAGCCTGTAGGATTGAGTCATTATTTTAAGTTCGTAAATTCAAGATACGTACTATGAAATATGAAGAAGAAGTCAGATAAAGACGTAACGATTTTAGTTTCTTCTGGTGCTGGTGGAAAATGTTAAATAATTAACTAATTGATTACAAGTTATTACAAGAACAATTAATGATTTGTGCATCTTTTCATATTTACATGCGTTCTATAAAAAAATGAATTAAAGAATAAAGGGCGACCATGTTCGAAGAGAATAAAGATATTTTCCACAAGGATTTACGAACTTACGCGAATCATAGGCACCAGGCTGAAACGATATATGAACAAATCTAACACAAGCGATAAAAAGAAATTTCTAGATGCATCAGTCTGAGGTCCCCCTGCACCAATAATATTCTTCATAAATTCATCCTTTGCCAATTTCTTTGACATTATTAATTCCTTGTTTAATTGTTTCAAGACTTCCCTACTGTCTTGCTGTTTCTTATCTTTGTTATTTTCTAGTCTCACCAATTTTATTAACCCACTCGCATCCCTGATATTGTATGAAGGCTCTGTACTTCTCTTTATTCTCTGTTTTGGAATAATCATTTCTTCACCCTTTTTTTGTTATTATTTCCTTGAACTCTTTCCACTTTGTCTCCACTGAATTTCTCACAAGCAACAATATTTAAACATTAGTAATCTTCCTTTCCAAGACGTTATTATAAGAATTCAGCTCAACAAATTTTCGTTCACTATTGTATCTTTATACTGTACTTTTATAACAAAAGTCGAACAGATTGAATGGATAAGTGTTTTTAAAGAAATAAAACCACCATATATAATAGCGAGTGACTTTAACGCATATAGCCCAAGTTTGGGCTGCCAGTATGACGACACCTACGAACATCCATAATCGATATGGCAGGAGACGAGAACCTCGTAATTATGAACGAAGGAATCCCCACGTCTGTTAGCAGAGCAGGCGGAAATCCATCCACCGTCGACCTGATTTATGTTCATGAAGCATAACATCCATAGCCACATGGCAGGTATAAAATGACTCCTTAGGATCGGATCATTTGCCAGTTCAACTCACTATTTGTTGCCTATGTGACTACGATACCACGGGCCACCCTACTAGATGCTGGAACATTAACAGAGTGGACTGGGAACTTTACAAGCGATATTTGGAAGAGGAGTTAGTGAAATCTCGTAGGAAGGTCAGGCATAAATGCTTACATGCAGTTCGTTTCAGCATTTACAGCAGCTGATAATAAATCAATACTGCCAAGAACATGACGAAGCTTTCCGGAAAATACCACTGTATTTTAATGGAACACGGAGAGCATTAGCAAAAATACCTTTAGCTTTACGCATATACTGGAGGAAGCCAACATTGTCACGTTACCTAGAATACCAAAAACATGATGCCTGCATGAAACACACGTTAAAGAAACTAAAGAAACTAATCTGCATTAAGTAATGTAAAATACTGGGGAAAGATTCAAGCACGAGCTCAATATTGGGCAGAGTAAGATGCTTGAGGGAGAGGAACTATAGATCTACGGCAAATTTAGTAGATGGTACAGAAGAACTTGTTAAAAAAAAGCTCCAGACAGTGTCCCCTATCCAGATTCCCATTAGTCGGTTAGCCCAGTCGAGCATTTTGAACAAGCGCACCTTTCTGTCAAAGAACTTTTGCAATGCCTAATGCAGTCCTCTCATAGGGCTACAGGCATCCTTTATTTCATACTAGCAGTTACCTGCGACTTCGTCCGCGTTGACTTTAACTTGCCAGACATTGACTGGACTAATTACGTTCACGTTACTGGGGGCAGGGAAAAAGCAGCTTGCGAAATCATTCTAGACCTCTTCTCAGATCACCATCTTGAACAGCTCGTAACTAAACCAACGCGATGCCTCAACGGTAACGAAAATATTTTAGATATAGTTGTTACAAATAGGCCCGAACTATTCACGGATATTTCTACCACCGCAGGAATAAGTGATCACAAAGATGGAATTGCTACAGTAAAACTGACTACCACGCGCAGAAAGAGAAAAGAAAGGATCGTTTACAGATTCGAAAAGGCTTCAAAAGAGTGTTTTAGAGCGTATTTGAGGCATAATTACCACACCTTTTTAGTAGCAGGAGGCACCGTTGAAGAGAGGTGGCATCGATTCCTACATATACTCGGTGAAGGTATGAACTTGCATATACCGAAACGGACAATCAGGGAAGAGAACGATCCCCCATGGTACACACGGGAGGTGAAAAGGTTACTGAAGAAGCAAAGGAAGATACATGCACGATCAAAAAAGACGATGCATCGGACTGATTTAGATAAGTTAGAGGAGATAATGGGACGTGTTAAGAATGCGATGCGTGAGGCATTTAACAACTTTCGTGAAAATTCTCTCTCTAAGAGCCTCACTGAAAACCCTAAGAAATTTTGGTCGTATGTAAAAAAAGTTAGTTGTAGTGGGAACAATAAGCCAGTTCTAATAAAAGACGGACGGGAGGTTGAAGACAGCCGCGATAAGGCTACCGTATTTAACACCGAATTCAAAAATTCATTCACGCAAGAAAACATGGTAAACATCCCCACTTTACCACATCGTGTGGAATTAGAGATGGATCCGATAGAAATTGATATCGTAGGAATTGTAAAGCAATTAAAACTCCTGAAGTGGGGTAAAGCGGCGGGTCCCGATGGTATACCGGTAAGAGTATTTTCTGAATACGCGGAGGATATTGAACCATTTCTGTCAGATATATTCCGTAAATCACTAGAAGAGAGAAAAATACCTTCTAGCTGGAAAATAGCTCAGGTAATTCCCGTTTTTAAGAAAGGAGATCGGAGTGATCCTAGCATCGGTCTGCAGCAGAATTCTGGAACATGTCATATGCTCGAACATAATGAAGTTTCTAGATGAGAACGAGTTACTTACACCATGTCAACACGGATTTCGGAAGAAGAGATCGTGTGAAACACAATTGGCCCTATTTTCCCACGACATAATGAAAGTTATCGATGCAGGTTCGCAAGTTGATGCAGTTTTTTTGGATTTTCAGAAAGCTTTTGATTCTGTGCCACACAACCGACTTTTAGCGAAGATTCGAGCTTACGGTATTTCGGCTCAGATTTGCGAGTGGATACGTGATTTTCTAACTGGTCGATCACATTATCTCGTTGTTGACGGGGAAGCCTCTTCTAAGGTAAATGTTACTTCGGGCGTTCCTCAAGGAAATGTAATAGGTCCACTTCTTTTCTTAATATTTATAAACGATCTAGGTGACAACGTCAAATGCTGGTTGCGATTGTTTGCCGACGATGCGGTTATCTATAGGGAAATAAGGTGCTCCGACGATTGCTTAGAAATTCAGCGTGATTTGGATGCTATTTTCGATTGGTGCCGTAAATGGCAGCTTACACTTAATTGCAAAAAGTGCAAGGCAATGCGGATAAGTAACAAGAAGAATCAGTTTGTTCACGAGTACAAAATAAACAATTCACATGTTACCACGGTTGATTCCGTGAAGTATCTGGGGGTGATAGTACGAAGCAACATGAAATGGGACCTGCATATAACTTCCATCGTGGGCAAGGCTAATTATAAATTACGATTCATAGGTCGTATTTTGAGGAATTGTAATGCTCAAACAAAGGAGATAGCATATAAAACACTAGTGCGTCCGCATCTGGATTACTGTTGTGGGGTTTGGAATCCGTATCGCAAGGTTCTGCTTGACTCAGTTGAGAGGGTGCAGAGGAGAGCCGCTAGATTCGTGACTTGTTGTTACAGCCCTTATGAAAGCATCACAGAATTGATACATAGATTTGGCTGGGATAGTTTGGAAGACAGACGACGTAGCTTGCGTTAGAATTTTTTGGACAATATGCGAAAAAATTTAAATTTCGAGTGCAATGAAATACTTCTTCCGCCAACCTGTTTAGGTCGCAATGACCGGAGGGATAAGATTAGATAAATAAGATGCCGTACTGATACTTATACTTATACGTATGTATTCCTTCTTTCCTCGCACTATTCGGGATTGGAATTGGCGGGTTTAGGATGTGTGCTTAGCACCCTCTGCCACCCACAATGTTTGTGATTTGCAGAGTATGGATGTAGATGTAGATGTCGAAGAGTGTTGTAATATAAGATTTTATTGAGAGGTATGATTGCTCAGTGGTATGGTTGCCAACTGGAGATGGAAAAGTCCCCAGTTTGAATCCCAGTCTCGGAGAGGATTTTCAAAGGTCCTTAGCTCGACCTTCACCTCTGGCATAGGCTGTTGTGTAATGTGAATTACGCCAGAATGCTCACTTGGTTCTGATTCCGTGTTGAACTGTGGGTCCTCTATGTCCGGTAGGATAACTGGGTTACGTTAAGAGGCTACGAAAGGGGCTGATTGCGGAGACGTAAAGAAGCCTTGTCACCAGGTCAATACGACCATACAATTTTTTTAGAGCTATTTTTATTAGTAATAGTAGTAATAAATGTTGCAATAAAATAACAAAAATGTATTTATGTTCCACAATTACTTCATTGAAATTTTAAAACAATAAAAATATTCTGTTTGTTAGGAGTATTTTCAGTTTAATATATCCGTATATACAATATTGAGGATTTGTCTATTTTCATAGCCCTAGTTTTCTTACATTTCTTTGAAAGATTTGAATTTCGATTATCCAGCATCTCTTAAAATTAATAATTTCATCTCGCGAATAAAAATGAATATATTTTAATTAATAGAAGCTCAAAACATCAAAATATTAGCAATACATTGATAGAATCGACTAAATATCAACAACAACAAAATACTAACATCCAAACACCAAATAAATACTTAAGTGGTCCGTTAAAAAAAATTGCGATACTAAAAATTAATATTTTGATTTGCTTTGAATATCAGAAAAAAATCTAAAAAAAAGAGAACTTAATTTGCTCATTGAATATTGATTTTGTTTTGAGAATATATTGGTTCCATCAACAGAAATTTACATATTATAGTAGTAAGTATAGTAGTAATTAAGACTTTTATCCATAATGATCAGTGGTATTGTGGTAATGGTTTCTCTATCTGTGGAAACAGTTGAAATGCCTGTAGACCTGTTTACTATAGTTCATTCGTTTCGATCCATTAATTCTGCGCAAAAATATAAATTTCAATGTTAAAAAAGTAATTGATTCTTTCTTCATAATTGGTTTCTCAATCTGCCAACAGAATTTAATGTCTACCGGATAATTACCACTCCGCTTGTCTGCCACTCCACTATCTGAATAAAATATTTACAAATTTCAAAAATTTACTTCGGTCAACGCCACGTGTTCTGCTAAATCATCCACGCTTATTATAAATTTTTTGATACAATATCGGAACAAAGCAACACATGACATCAGTAAAATGGCGCTCTTAAAATAACTAATAATGTTTTATTCTGGCCCAACCTACATTTCAACCAAGTCACATACTCAGCTAATATTACCGCTAGAAAATCAAAGCTTCTAATAGTTGCGCATTAATACATTCACTATAGGGCCTATTCCATTATTGCAGATCGCGATACTAAATGAATTGTGGGTCAAAAACGCAGTAAATTAAATACTGAATTTATCTGAAACTACATTCATCCACATGAAGTATGTCATCAGCATCATGACAGTTATTGGAGTAACGTAATTAAAAAAATTATACTAAAATACTTGTAACTTATAGTGTACATCGGAAAGTCCATAATTCTCTACAACTCTAAGGCAACTTTCGTTAATATTGCTGGTCAAGTTAACATCTCGATAAGGTGACTGTTACTACTCGTGATTTAGTAAGGTGTATAATTGCATTTAATATGTTGAGGTGTGTTCGTATAGTTTGACTTTGTAGCGGCAATATTAACAGAGATAGTGGTTTGATTTAAATTATGCCTGGACCAGATTGATTTTTGTTACGGAATAAGGCAGGAGTAATTAAGTTATTATTAGTAATAAGTAAACAGCTTTCATATGTTCCGTGCAAATGAGGTGTATTGTGTTCTAAACGACTTCCAGTGTTGTTTCATGAAACAATAAGTTTCTACATTAGCCCGTTGATTACATTCGATTTAAGTGTAGGATTCGATAGATATTTGTAGAATATTGAACAATAAGTAAAAAACAGTTTCGTGAATCATATTCTCTACTATTTGTACAAAAATTCTGAACAAAAAATAAAAAGGGTTAGTTAAGTTTTAAATTTCGGCAAAAAAATTGTAATACAGAGACTGTATAGTAACAATAAAGAAATAGGAAATAAATTAAACCGAGATAGGATGGATTCCTTTACATTTTTATAAATACGACTTTTGGGGCACGACCATTTTGCACTTTTAGTGAACCGACTTTCGTGCTGGTATACTCATAGCAGTTTACCTTTTTTATTTTATTTTTTATTTTTCAAGCTTTGATTTTTTATATTTATTATAACGCATATATTACGAACGAAATTATGGTGTAATATTTGATATGTCATACTATTTTAAATATGCAAATGAAAACATCTCTTTGCGAACTTGACAACAGTACCTACCTTTTTTTTTAAATTTAAGGTTAAGTACAGATTTATATTTCCTGACTCCAAACTATTATATGTCAAGTGTGTCGGTTTTATGGCTTTTAAATTAAACACAAACTTGCATATGTAAGAAGGTTTTTGCTTTTATTTCTGAAAAGTAGTGTTTGCGATTTACATAAAAAGCAAAGAGTAAACGTGGCACTGCTATCTACGAAGTACGAAACTGTTTGTTGTTTCCGAATTGATATTAATGGCAATTTCTAAAAGAACTATGCGTTTTTGCTGGATAAAATCTATCCTATGTCACTTCGCACGCAATTTACTGACTTCATGACAAATTTCATATAAATATGTTGAGTTATTAAGGCGTGATTGATTCCAGAAATACATCCAAACACACATCCTAACTTTCACATTTTCTCATTTATAGATATATAGATTGTTCAGTCTATTAATATAATAAGTAAGCTGTCATGTATCACGTCACCTGTCACGGCATCACGTCAGTCTATGACGTCGCGAAATGACGTCACGCTTTGCGTCATAATTCTCAGTAATGAACGTTATTTAATAACATTTCCAAGCATCCCCGAATATAACTGACAGAACACTGAGATAAAAGTACGTATAGCGTCAAAATCGACATATCAATCATTAGATGCATATTTACGTAATATTCTTTATATACTGGGTCCGGCAATAAAACCTCCCTCATTTTAATATGTTGTCACATAAAAACTAAATATGATAGAGAATAATTACTTTTATTTATGAAAAATACATACTTTGCCATTTTTAATTATTTGGTTTTAAAAATTATATCTGCTAAATGACGTGCTCCATTGTTGATACATTGACAAAGTCTATCCCGAAAGTTCTCCATACATTTTCGTGTCATTTCTCTTGGTATGGCTGTCAATTCCTGGGTAATGGCCTCTTTAAGTGTTTGCAGTGTCGTGGGATGATGTTTGTACACTAGAGGCCTTAAGTGTCCCCAAAGATTGGTGAATGTTGCATAGACACACTCACACGCGCCAAATTTTCTGGCGTTGTTGCAGTCCAAGGACGGCCTGTAGGTTTTCTTTTTAGTGCTGAACCTGTCTTTCTAAAGTTTGACACCCACAGTTGAATAGTTTTTCTATCCGGGACACGATCATGTAGGCCAAGTTCAAATCGTCTCCGAAAATCTCAGAACAACTGTTACGAATAAATTCGTCCACAACAAACGCACGATGCTCACCAAGCCACGACATGGCGCACATTGAAAATGGCAGGTACACCTCTTTAAAATAAAACACACTCCACATCAGTATCCTCACTACAACCCGCACGCCGGCTACGTGAAATGTTGGAGGTTTTATTGCTGGACCCTGTATATAGAAGGATTCCTTAAATTCTTTGTCCATAGATATGTAAGATAAAAGCTTCGCGATTTTGAGCATCAATGTAGCGAATGTTTTGGTTAGATTGTTACTTAGCATGGGTCAGAATTACAACTGGCATTTGACGTTATGGCAGAGGGCATGAATAATTTAGTTTTTTTTTCAAAATAATTTAAACTGTGTCCTATTATTGAAATTATTCATTCGTTTAAACGGAAATATTAGCACACTTATCTCGATCTGTGCATCATACACTTGAAAGAAATATTACGTGGCATATTGTAAGTTTATAAGATTTATTTTAATTACCTTTGCTTCCACATTGGAATAATACTAAGCCTATTATTTCAGCAACTGTGTCAGCCATTCAAACGTTTTAATATCGGTCTGAATCACGATTAACAAAAAAGAAATGTGTAAAAAACCCTTGAAGATTTTTGATCAAATTTATATCGCGATGCATTATTGCCACTAAAACGCGATATTGTTCATGTATTAATTGACCCAGATGGAAACTGAAACCTTTTGCTATAGCGCAAAGCAGGAAGAATTACACTGAATTTTTTTTTATAACAATTCTATTTAGTTAAGCAATTGCTAAGACATGAATTGACAAAACACTCAAAGAAAAATATGTATTGCGTTTAAATTGGCATATTAATTATCAGGTTTTTTTTTTTTAATACTAAAATCATTACATGGTTCGAATGAAAGAAGTTCTAAATTTAATGTGATATATGTGGCCTAACTCACAATTAAATATTACGTGGCATAGCGTAAGTTGATAAGATTTATTTTTAGCATCCTTCATTCTCATTACTTCATCCGATGTAAGTTGTCTCAGCCCTTAAAATGTCAATCTTTATCACAGGTATTAAGAAAGAAAGGTATCAGAACCTGTGAGGATTTGGGATCAAGTTAATTTCGCGATGCATGGTGACCCTGACATGCAATACAGGGAATGTATTAATTTGCGCGTGATTAAGCTTTGCTTTTATATTGTGGTTAGGCTGAAATGCAGCCTGGACCAAGTTGACAGCTGAAGATTTTGCTACAGAACAATGGACGATAAATTACAATGAGCTTTATTTTATAACAATTCTATTTAGTTAAGCAACTGCAGAGAAATAAATGACCATAACACTCAATTTAACCCGTCATTTTTGTCGGACTTCATAAAATATCTTAACGACATATTGTAGCAATTGAATTTATAAGTAGTCCACTCTGTATTATAATGGATGTGAATAGTTTGTTACTTCGTCGTAATCTATTAGCGGTATTGTTCATTGTCTTTAGCCCTTTGTGGAATAGACACACGGTTATTAAATTACTATTGTTTCACACTCCACATGCAGGTATAAGAATTTTGACCGTGATCTGTTTATCGTTCTTTAGTTACCGTGTAACCAAGTTTATACTTCCGTAAACAGCTTCTGCCAAACAATCAACTGACCGTGGCCGACATCCCGTATTCGGGAAAATAACAGTATATCCACTCAGGTAACTTGTTCTTTAAGGTATTTATAACTTTGAAATAACTAAACCGCACTCTGCATAAAGTTACAATAAAGTTTATTCGGAATTCTTAAAACTTTAGGCCGGTACCAGACATGTACCACACTTTCAGAACAATGGTGGGCCTTCGACCAGAATCGTGCTTGCAAGATAATAATTAGAAAAAGTACATCACTTGTTCAAGTTTGTCATAACAAACATTCCTGTAGAGTCCCAGTTAGGTTAGATAGCCACAAAGGGGCTTTCACCTGGCGGCCGAAAAATTCCTTCGGGATCTGCCGGCCAACAATGATATATGATTATTGAATTGACCATCAGTAATCAGAGTGTAGTACATACTAGCGGGTGTCATCTTTGCGGATGTGGATGCTAATCTTCAGTGCTTGACATCCGCGGATCCGGACGTTTTGCGGAAGCGGAAAAATAAATTTATAATTATTTAGATTTTAATATTTTATCAAAAATAAGTCTACATTTTGTGCTAAATTATATCTTTTTTCATAAGTAAATTCTATTTCCATATGATGAAGCCATATTGATTTATTTTTGCCTCATCTTTAAAAACCAAAAAATGTGGGGGGGATTTCACTAGTGAATTAAATTATTCACAAAATTATGCACGCATCTAAAAACTAGTCTTTTATATATGAACTTTACGAAGTTCGTGGCTAGACTAATTCAAGCGCCAAGCACAATGCTACGCCACCGCGCATTTCCGAGCTCTCTTTTTTTTTTTTTTTTTGGTTTTATGACTACACGCCTCGTCGACGTCATTAGAGGCGTGAAAGGATAGGGGCTGGAACGGGAAGTAATTCAGTCATGGTATTTTAAAGGAAGCATTCGCTGGGTTGATTTGGGGAAACCGTGGAAAACCAAAATCCGGATGCCCGGACGGGGATTCGAACCGGTGTCCGCCCGAATGCGAGGCCAGACTCACCACCTACCTTCCCACCGCTCTAGTAGTGCATTCACGGTACATCTTATAGGATCTACCATATCCGATTTTCGATAGAAGAACTTTTGACGGTCCGTGAAAGAGGGTACAGGAATACATGCAGGGGGTGTTGGATGTTGGTGGACTCCCAGGCAACCAAAAAGGGTCCTTGCTGTCCAACAAGCTATAGAAATTGGAGGAAGCTATTGAGGGAAACATCTTACAAGTGTGCGATAAGGACACATGGTGTGCCGCGAAAAAGTACGAGTGGAAAGGATTGGTTGGAACATCTAGAGTAGCGGGAATGGGTGAGCGAATCCTACGGTAATTCTACATGGATGTCCTATAAGTTGGACCGTGGATAGGCCGTTTTACATGCAAGTTCAAACTTGTAAATTCGTCTCTTAGGTTATAACACCATTAAATTCATTATTACTTTTATTGCAAGATCGTCAGAAAAACAACCCCTTTTTAGCTAAGCGACGTTGGGCAGAATCTGGAATAAAGAGAAAAGAATAATATATATTGCAATGTAAACAAGACATTTGCTATACATCCGCATAAAAATGCGGATGCGGATGTAGGATCTCACGCGAATGTTCCGCACTTACGGATGCATATATCCGTTACATCACTATTACATACATATACTATGTAATACAGAAATAAATATAAATCAATCGGGCCTACTGGGGTTCCAGGTCATTTTGAGCGACATAGTAGGTAAAAACCGAAATTTTAAATAAGTGTGAAGAACTGTAGCTCGCTTAGCTTTGACTTTAGATAAAATTTCTACTACGAAAGTTCTAGGAAATTTTGTCCTCTTTCAAGTTGAAAATAGATTATTTCTTGCTAGGACTTATCAGCAAGTAGTTATAGACGAAAAACTGAAAAAATACCAAAATTTTTGAGGTTGTCTGGCCACAGAAAATTGTTCCTAAGGTGTTGGAGGTCAAAACTTGGTTTCTGCATGCTCTCACCAATTTATACAAGATAAGAAAAAAAATCTCCTACGTGATATAATGTTTGTGAGACTCTCTTTTACGACCCCGTTGCTGGACTAAAAACAAAACCAACTATTTTCTTTAAATCTACAAAATCATTAGAAACGTTTGCTCTAAAGAAATTGGTCCAGATTTTATCGTTTGGCAAGTCTTTTGGAAGAACCGCAAAACACTTTTCAGACATGTGAACTCTGTATAGAGGGTGTCAATGTTAACTGCATCTAGAATTTTCAGAATTTAAGGAAATTCAAAGAGTATTTTCCTGTCAATTTAAATTCCTCTGATTTAAGGAACTAAAGCTCAAACTGTTTGTGCATACCAACCTCCCGCTGCGAGCGCGGCAGGCTTGGCTTGGCCTCGTGGCGCCGCAATTTGATGACGGATTCTTACGAAACTCGACGAGACAAATTGAATGTAAGAAATATATTTTTTTATCTTCCTTAGTTCTCGAGATATTGTATCTCAAAATTGACGTGGTTAGGTTGAAATGCGGCATGGACCAGAAGAAAAAATTCGCCATAGCCAAATTTGATGATGAATTCGAATGTAACTAGACCAGACAAACCGAAAATAGAGAATACAATTTTTTGATATCTCATTTAGTTCTAGAGATATTGCATCTTAAACTTGAGGAGGTTAGGGTGAGATCCGGCCCTCCTCCATGGATCCGGCCTGTACCAGAAAAAAAATAAAAAAATCCCAAAAGCCACTATATCTAAGCGGTGGAAATGCACTATAGGTGTTTTATTTTCTTCCTAGTGGTTGTTGATAAGTTTACATGCTCAATATTATATAAAAATCAACATTTCTTTCATGCACGAATTTTAGTTTATATCAGGTAATGCAGCGAACTTTTCAAACAAATTAAAATTATTTTGAATAATTTTGAATATGTTTAGGGTTATTTAAAAAATTACAAATAAATTGATGCATTTTTTTTTCCCAAAATGCTTCCCAAAATTGAGGTACTATTTAATCCAAAATTATACATTTGAAGGAGACCAAGTTTTTACCATACATATGTGACATGATAGCTGAGGTGCTAGACCTATTTAATTTCACATATTATGTATATTACAAGGAATAAAAAATATCACATCTTACATCTTAATAATTTTTTTAGAATACTTTCCCTAGTAAAAAAAATTTTTTTTTTCTATAATTTAGTTGAAACCGCAATTAAGCTTAGGTCTACTACGTAAGTATGGGCTATAGCAAGTTACAGAAAAAAATGAAAATTAATGCAATGCTTTATAAACTTTAGGAAATATTTGTACCTGAATTCTGAAAAATACAACTTGCGGGAAATTCAGAATGAAGATATGAGTCCAATTATATTGCGCCTCAGAACATTCCTAAAGCATAGCCTTCATTCTGCTGCATTTCTTCATTTTCAAGCGTCCTGTTGGCATTCTTGTTAACACTTCTTGCTTCTTTGGTATTTGAAGAGCGAATCTTTCAGCTTCATGTACCCGTTGTCTGTCATACCCCAGCAATTGATCTTTCATATTAGAGCCACTTTTTATGCCTAAATTTCTCAGGACTTCCAATCTACCTATCGCTCTACCATTGAAACATATCACTGCATCTAGTACACCAACTTTTAATGTATTTAGTCCTACAAAAACATTCTTGGATAATCTTTTCCATATGCAATGGCTGAAACTTTCATTTATATTCTGAGTGCCCTCATGAACACATTTACTAAGCAAAACAGCGTGACTCAGGTCTCTAAAAATGGGTTTTATTTCATTCATAACTGAGTCAGGAAGGGAATGCGTATGGCGGTATATTTGACCACTTTCTTTTGCTATTTGGTAACATTTAGGGCAAAGTGCATGAACACGGTGGTCAACTGTGGACAACTTATGAAAGAAAGTAGCCCACGCAGCTATTCTCATTGCTGTAACATCATTCAGAGGTGCAGTTCGTCTAATGGCCAGTCCGTAACAACTCTGGAGAAGGTCTATTTCAGTTCCTGTTAATCTGCCTCGGCAAGACAGAGATTTTCCATCAGACAGTAACTTTCTTTTCTCTTCATAGCTTCATCATTCTAGTATCCTCTTCTGCACAAGTCCACAACACTGCAGTTTTGTTATCAAGGTATCCCCATAAACATTGTACTCATTAATATATCACAAGCACAATAGCTGGAAACAAAAAGTTCACATTTCTATTCCAAATAATACTTGTTTCTGTAACTGAAATAAGGGGGCGTGGCGGCATACATGACCCTAACTTTAAAATTTGGTATATATAGCTCATTTTTCATTTGAAACCATGCAATGTGTATATCAATGTAATAAACAAAGACTATAGAATTTAATAAAGTGATAAAAAAAAATCCGATTTTAAACCATTAATAAGTACCCTGTATCCTTAAATACTGCCTGGACTACAAGAAACGACGCCAAAAGTACCGGTTCAAGGAACTATAGCTATAATTGATTTTTAACATGCTATATCTCGAAAACCAAGTGAGATATCAAAAAATTTTATTCTTTATTTTCGATTCTACAAGAATTCATCATCAGATTGTGGCGCCACGATAATGATAGAACTGCCCATCTAGCAACCCTAGTCATATAGTTCCTCCCTTAACCTGGCCATTTTTGTATCTGACATCCTATTATTGTCAGAAGATGTCCTATCTTATCCAATTCCGCCTTTTTTCTGTCTCGGGTCCTTATCTGACAAAACAATTGGAGAACCTCATCCAATTTTCCGATCTCCTCCCCGTTACAACTTCTCCAGTAAAACCACAAACTCGTCAAAAAATACTGGTAAGGATAGTTTTTGGAGAATAGCTCTGAATAGCAACAAACAGAGACAATACTAGGCAACAAATTAACCTCGATAACAAACAGTATTGCATTAAAGATATGTTTGTAATTCATAAGAATACGATCTTTGTTATAAAAATATTCGAAATTATGATCTCTGGTGGAGAATGTGTGAAATAGTGGCAAAATTAAAATAAAAATTATGAGTTTATGTTCTGTTTGGAATCCATAGTCAGAATTTATCACTCACTAAACTTACACTATAATTTGTTCTTTCCAGCAACCATTACAAACTGCAGTGGATGGTGAGTTAGGTGTTTATTGTTATATGTATATTTTTGAAGAATAATTTTGACATGTTAAACCAAAACTTCCCTTGTTTTTACATAGTCTGGAGCTATCGTTGCCGTTTTAAGATGTACTTTAAAATTAGTTTGGTGTAAATCAGTGTTTTGTGGTATTCTGTTTCAATTTAGTCATCCATTTGGCTTTCAATAGATAATTGAAGCACAAAAACCAAAATACATACCTACGTATATTTGTACAACAGAACAAAGTTTGGTTGTCATATAAAATGTATATGTTATAACTGGTCAGGAAGGTTGGTTGTTGACAAGATTGTTTTGACTGAATCTATCCTGCAGTTATGAACTTTTTATTGAAAGCTCGGAATAAAGGTATATTACAGGAAATTTTCTATGATTGGGTAGCTCATTGCTTTAAATTGCACCAGCTAAAAGTGTAATTAAGATGATTTTATGGGTCAAGTTTACAACGCGATATAGTGATGTATTATTGTGTGTGCATTAGGCCAGTGACAGGTCATACTGAAAGTGGTAATAGCGCAATCACTGGGACTCATCTAGGAGTTGTTGTTTTCGTTTGAAATCTGTTGCACATGTTCGTTTGGTGATACTATTTAATATATGTTGCTCTTAGAGGTGTAAAATATATAGATACCACGCAAAATTCACTCAAAAAGTGCCGTAACGCTATACCGCGAGCGTCTATGTCCACTTTGGTCCAGGCTGCATTCCAACCTATCCGCAGGCGCCGCTAACGATTCTGCTTGAAAATCATGATAAATGTTTAATAAATCCAAATTTCTGGCGAATTATGCTTGAACAACAACAACCAAATACCATTTTGGTACAGGCTGCATTTCAACTATTAAATCAAATACTGGAACAAGCATATTGCCGCACTTTCAACCTAAACATAAGCTACGTTAATATTGCCGCAACCTACTTTGATAAATGCCGTAGAATATTAACATCTTGGAAACAACATGCGGATATGTTTCTTGGCGATGTACGAGTTATCGTAGGATGTCGCGTATGTGTCCGTAAATGATGCAACCAACGTTCGCTTACGGTTCAAAGTTTTTTTTTTTAGTGTGTAATCTTTTCCATATTTATACTTTTATAACAAAATATTCCCAAATAATATCATTCATAGAATGTGGTCATGGTCATTTTACTTCGCTATAAGGCTTCTCCCAGTCGCTCGCGGTATAGCGTTACGGCACTTTTCGAGTGAAGTTTGTGAGGTATCTATACATTTTACACCTCTAAGAGCAACATATATTAAATAGTATCATCAAACGAAAATGTGCTACAGTTTTCAGACCAAAACGGCAATTCCTTGATGAGTCCCAGTGATTGCGCTATTGCCCTGAAAGTTTCTGATAAAATTAATTTAACGCTTTATTCTATGCGAATTACGAATCCTAATTAAGGCAACATTGTTTTTACCAAAAATGTATTTTGTGTGTTTGCATAGTTTGATTTTATGGAGGTAAGGACATGTAATGCGATGTAAACTATTCCCAATGATATAACCTCAATGGGGATGATATTTTGTGCCTTTCGTGGATCAGTTATTGGCATACTGCTGTTTCTAATATCCACACATAATTTGCTAATTTAACAAAAAAATTGGCTGTTGCAGATGCCACTTGTTCATATTTATAATATATCAAAACAAATGATGCTCTGAAGAATCGTACAATGGCTCTGTGTGTGTGTGTAGGAGAGGGGGGGAGGAGGAGGAGGATACTTTATGTAAAACAGATACAGTTCAGTTACAAAAGTAGTAAATCTTTGCTTTCCATCTCTTAAGAATTATCTTACTTGAGATTTCACAAACATAAAATTCATAAATCACTTGTAAATAATTTGTTGTTCTGTTAGTTTCATGTTGTAATTGAGTGCTGTTATACTGAAAAATAACAATTTGGGTCATTCCAAGTCAAATCAACCAATTCTACTATATGATTTGAACCTTGATCTATCAGATTTGGTTGAATTTTTTTTTCAGGTAATGTACCCAGCAACACTAGGTTACATTTGAAATTTCAAACCGAGCGTGTTGGTGTATCGGCTAGCGTTCTGGCCTCGCATTCGGGAGGACGGCGGTTCGAATCCTTGTCCGGGCATCCAGATTTGGGTTTTCCATGGTTTCCCAAATCACTCCAGGCAAATGCCGGGATGCTTCCTTCAAAAGGCCATGGCCAAATTCCTTCCCATTCCTTGTCCCACATCCTTTCTTGTCTCTAAAGACCTCGCTGTTAGAGAGACGTTTAACAAAAAAAATATCTGACTTTTTGTTTTTGAGTTTCAATGGTTTATAAATCCAAAAAAATGACTGTTTTTGATCAATTTATGATTGTTTTAAAATGCTGTAGCTCAAAAACTGTACAACATAGAGAGCTCAAACTTGAACCATTGTATTCCACTAAAAATTGTCTTCAATTTTATATGTAACATGTCTATGCAACCTAAATTTGAAAATTCTAAAAAATTCATTTTTTTTTTTTTTTTTAAAAATTTCAAAATACATACTTTCGGATTTTTATAAATACAAATTGTGTGTGTTGTACAGTCTAACTGACTACATGCATGCAAAATTTCAAGATGGGATCACAATGGGTTCTTGTATAAAAAAATATTTTACTACCAGAATAGACGCTAGTGGGGTTAAAAGCAGACTATTTCTAGGCTATGAATACTAAGGTAGGCCTAAATATTTCTAACAAACTTAAATTATTAAGTTAGCCTTTTTTTAATACAATATTACCCTCTTGTTGTTTGTTAATTCATTAAATGATATATAGTGTTGTTTTAATTTATTATGCATCAGAAGGAAGTGAACACATTTTAATTGTAATATTAATGCTAAAAGTTAAATTTTGAATAAAGTCACTCACCTTAATCGTTTGTTTTAAATGGCAGTGATATATTTTTCTTTGGTTTCCAGTGTTATTTGTAATCATTTACAAGTTCCTTATAATAGAAATTGGCAAAAGTAATTTCACTGTATTTCTAATTATAATTGGTATTCAAAAGTTAATAAGCATAGTATTTATACAATTAGGTGTTTAGTGATGGTAGGCCTAACATAATTTAAACACTTCTTTTTGATCTTTTAAGATATTTTTTCAAAGCAAGAGAAGACAACTTCATTTCTTTAGCACTTAAAGTGTAGGTTCTTCCCGTAGCTGTAGTTGGATCCACTCTTTGTAAAAGAGTATTTCCTGGGACATCTAATAAATCTCTTGGTTGTGGATAGTAAAAGAATGGGCTGGACCTTTTGGGTGTAAAAAATTTATTTGTTACATGTCATTGTATTTTTCTTCAATGCATCCTATCCACCAAGAGTCATCATATGCTACTGTCACAAAACCAGCAGCAATATTTTCCATATCTGACGGTGTTATTTGGTTCACTGTTGTCACATATTCAAGGGACTCGTCAAGACTAAAATGATAGGCTTGACAGTAATTTGACTTTCTGTGTAGGGTTTTTATGAGTGAAACTTTTGTGTTCCCACAACTGCTTTTGATTCGCTAAACCGAGGAAGTAATTATTCTTTGGTCTCTTCAGTGTCTTCTGTTGTGCAATATTCAATGTTTTTTTATGTATTCCAAGGCAAATACATAAAGTGATTTGGGTGTTAAGATTTGTTGGTCATATGGCCTTTGTAAGCGGGTTTTACTCCCACTCTGCCTCAGCTTCAAAATCAGTTTTATGCAAACACAAATTAAGGAAGTTTTTTTTTATTTTTATATTGCGCAGTGCTGCCATCAGAAAAATAAGCAATCTTTTTAAGTGCAAAAGACGAGGTTTGCTTTAAGATTTCTAACAGTTTTTTCTGGAATACATGGACAGTGACTGTATTATGTTCCAGGCAATCTGATATGAAGACTTACTGCAGATGTTTTAGTTTTCCCTCCCATTTATAATATATGGTGAAAGGATGCAGTGTAGCTTAGGTGGTAGTCCAGTGGAATGATTGTATTTCATCTTGTACAATGAAAGAGTAGTTTTCTGCAAAATCACAGTTGACTACTACATGGCCTTCAGTTAAATTGTCCTTGATTTCGCTTTAGTATTATTTTTGCTGACAAGCTATAAATGAATGAGTTTTTACCTGAGTTAGAGTGTCCAAAAACTCATCTGTACATTTTACTACAGTTTCCATCAAACACCTATCTACAGTTATCCACTTTTTGTAGGTAACTTCATCAATCATATCATCATTGAACTTTGCATTCAATAGATCTTTAAATCTAGAGACATCAGGACATTCTGTACAAATATCCATAAAACATTGTTGAGATGGTGGATTGCACATCATCTTGACCAGATTTCAAAGCAGTTTCATCTCCATCCAAAACAAAATTTTGCATTTTAGCACCATTCATCATTAGCTTAATGTTTTGGTGTAAGATACACACACAGACAGTATGTGTGCCACTTTTTCCAGCCAGGATACAGTTCTTTGGTCTGAATTCGCAAAACTTGTAAAAACCAATTTTGTTTGCTGGGAACTTTTCCTTATTGGTATATTTCTTGCAAATTTGTCAACGCTAGCCCCTTTTGTACCTGGATCTTTCCATCTTTATTTCTTATGGTCACACAATCTTTTTCCCCGGCATCATTCTACTAATGTCGTCAGAATTGTAGAAGTCTTACAGAGTCAGCAATATTCTCATTTAGAGCTCTTCCAGGTTTAAAATTAGGATTTGACAAAATTCCGTTTTCTTTTACTAACAATTTTACTGCACGGGCCATGTAGTTTGTCATTCCAAATTCTTCTTCTATTTTCTGACTGCTGCAACTCATAGGTAAGATGGATAAAATCATCATTTTTTAACTTCTTTTTGTTGTTTGAGCAAACTTTTCATTTAACTGTTGAATCATCTCTGATTCATGTTTGGAATGTTTAATAATAACTTCTTCTTGGCTTGATTCTGGTAGTAAGTTCTTTTCTAAGCTAGACTTTATTTTATCAAGTTCTTTCTTTGTATAGCTAGGTACAGTAATCTTTTTCTTCTTTAGTGGTGACTCACCCATGAGTTCCAGTGACTTGTTCAAATATTCAAACGAAGATTGAGGATCAGCAAAAAATTCATTTAAATTTTCACTACTACAAGGTAAAACTTCATCTTCTGTTTTGTGTTTGTCACTAATCTTTTTCCTACATGCATCATATATGCCACTAATAATTCCTAAGCCTAGAGAGCACATCCAGTCTGTTACATTTCTTAGTGATTGTAAACGGACTTTCTTATGGTCTTTAAAAGGGTTACAACATTTAGCAGAAATAATCGCCCAGTTATTTTAAGATGCCATTTTTGTAAGTTAAGAAAATCTACTATCAAAAAGTAAAAATATATACAACTTAAAAAACTGCATTTCTATTATTTGGAAAATTCTACAAAAAATAAATGTAGTAAATACTCGTATTTTATGATGTTTGATATATTACCACATACACGGCATGGCATACACTAAGACTACACTGCTGTATACTAGATCACTTGGACAACTTTACACTAAAAACACAGTACAATACAGAGCACTCAAACTTTTTGTTTACTCTACTGAGTCACCCAGACAATTGACTGGGCCCTGTGGATCCAATCTCCAATGCAGGGCATGAGTACATTTTGGGACATAAAAACAGGCTGCAGACTTTGCCATTCCTTTCAAGTTACAACTGGATACATTCTTATCTGAGTATTGTGAATGCCCAATCTAGCATTATTCTTTGCTTTGATTATTTCATACACATTTTAATGTATTTGAAAATCCTAAGTTTTTTTAAAATAAAAAGTGAATGTCATTTAACATCTTAAGATTCTTATTATTTTTTTATATTATATATTCTGGTATTAAAATATCATTTAGTGAACAGTAAGAGGGTAATGTTACATAAAAATGCTAACTTAATAATTTAAGTTTGTTAGAATTATGTAGACCTATCTTACTATTCATAGCCTAGAAATAGTTTGCTTTTCACCTCACTAGCATCTATTCTGGTAGTAAAATATTTTTTTTATATACAAGAACCCATTGAGATCCCATCTTGAAATTTTGTATGCATGTAGTCAGTTACACTGGACAACACATATAATTTTTATTAAAAAATCCGAGGGTACGTATTTTGGAAATTTCAAAAAAAAAAAAAAAATTAGATTTAATTTCTTGTTGGTGGGTACCTTATCTGAAAAAAAAAACAAAAAAAGAAAATCGTCCAGACTGTTAGTTGATTTGAGATGGAAATGTGATTTAGGTATTTTGGAAAGGAGCTGGTTGTCCTAATTTTGAAACACTAATAACAGTTTGGTATATTGACATAGACAATACTCGTAAGATTACTTTACATCATATGATGTAGTGGTGTCGTAGTCAGATGCAAGATTTATTATTTTCAAGTAATAAATAGGTTGTTATATACCCTGGAAAAGCATAACACCTCTAGAACCACTTTGGAAAGTGGTAATAGTAACACCAATTGAGTGTATTCCAATCTATTTATTGATTACAAATAAAAAGTCTCACAATTGACTATCACATCACAAACTCAACAGTGTAAAGTAGTTCACTGGTATTGTATACACTGATTAAAACCAAAGTTTGTGGGGAATGGTTTAACTTACAGCAATGAAGGAAAAATTGTATTTACAGTTTGGTATTGAAGAATGTTTGACGGTCAGAGTAAAGCAGATACCGTGTAAATTTTCTTGGTTTACAAAGAAAAGGTATTTGTTGGCCAACTACAAGAAGGGAGATGCATACACGGTAAGGGCTAGTGCATGACTGGACATGCCACAGAGAATAGAGTGGGAGAAGTGAGGGAGGAGGATGTTGAATAAAACATAGTATACTGTTACTAACCATGGAAAAACAATATGACTGATGGAGGTGAAACACATGAATAAATGCAAATGTATAAATTTAAAGAATAGTAGCAATTAAATACATAAATAAATGAACAATAATTGATAAATAGTAAATAAATAACTAAACAGTAAGTGGTGAGTTTGTTGGTAGTATTTTATCGGAGGATGAGGCTAGGTGTCCAGGGCATATTGTTAATCTAGTTCCCAATTAAGGATTTCAGAAGCAGTGGTAGTTTTTTTTGGGGAAACTCTAAAGCCCTTACTGTAAAATAGTTGTGAGAGGACCGAGGGTGGTGGGTGAGCAGTTAACATTCTTGCCTCGCATTTGGGAGGACACTGGTTCAAATCCGTCTGGGCATCCAGATTTGTGTTTTCTCTGGTTTCCCCAAATCATTCCAGGAAAATGCCAGGATGCTTTCTTCAAAAGGCCATGGCTGAATACCTTCCCGTTCCTTGTCTCCAGTCCCATCCCGCCTCTAATGACCTCAATGTTGATGAGGTGTAAAGCCGTAAGTAAAAAAAAAAAAGTTGTGAGAGTTAGGGAACTGGCATGGGCTGCCACAGGATGGCCTAGGTTGGAAGTATAGACTGTCTGCCTTTCGACATTCATTTAGATCAGGGGTCCCCAAACTTTTTATCCCGTTGACCCTTTGATACGATATTTGCCTTCTTATCGACCCCTACAAGTATTTAATAAAAACATTAAATAATTTTTGGCATTTCTGATGTTAGGCAATAAGGAGGCCTTCATAACAACTCAATGAAATAATTTATAAAATCCACCCAATAAAATTAACAGAAAAACGAGATACTTTCCATTTTTATTATAATCTCAAAAAATAGGAACAAAACTATGGATAGATGGAATAAATTTGAAATAAAGACCCGCCAAAAAGAACAGATGGTTGTTGTACTGTTTTAACTTGTCACATATTTCATCATTTACTTTAAATAACTTCGCAAACAGACGAGAATTGTGAATATGAGTTTTAATTTTACTTATTGACCTGATTTTTAGTAGAACATTCCTATTTTTCCTGTACAGTTTAACTGATCCTCTTTAGTATTAATCAACCCCCTTTCAACCCCTCTGTATTAATCGACCACAGGAGATCTCTTATCGACCCCAAGGGGTCAGTGTCGACCACTTTGGGGACCCCTGATTTAGATTGAAAGCTGGTTGGCAGAGTGGCATTTGTAACAACTGGTGCAGTGGATGCAGGTAATTTGGTATATCAGGTGCATAGTGGTGCATGTAGCTTGTCCAGCTAGTGGGTGTTCTGGATTCTCTGTGAATACCATTTGTCTGTGGCGATTAATTCTTACGGTCAGTTGATTAGTGGTCAGACATGTGGGAAATTAACTAGCATATGACACAGGAGTTTTCACAGGTTGCATGCCTTATGAACGAAAAGCTTTTACCAATGAAGGGTTTTCTGAAGGTGGCAGAAGCATAGGATCTCTTGTCTTGAACCTGCAATGGTTGAATTAATTCAAGAACTAAGTTTTTTTTACAGCAGAAAAAGTAACAGTGAGTTTAAAGAATTGTGGGACTAAAGTCAGAACTGAATGGAAACAGCAGGATCAGCTAGCAAATTAGAAGGTGCTTCCTTCAAAAGGCCATGGCCGGATTTTTTCTCATTCCTTGCCATCTATCCTCACCCATCTCTAATACTCTCAACATCAATGAGGTATAAAGCCACCACTCCACAAATTACTGTTTTCAGAAATATGTTGACAACATTGCCAAAAAAATCTCATACCAGTTTGGGTTATGTTGGCCTCTTCAAATGTTAGGAGGCACCCTGGATACATGGTCATGTACCCAGGCAGGTATGAAGCGTGTGTAGTGTTGATCTCATATATGTATTTTGCATCAAACATCTATGGACACCACCTGCCTTAGAGGCAAATTCCAATAGCTTGAAGATAGGATGGGTGGATTCAATTCCATTCCAGTATTAACTGGTGACAGAACTCTTTTTTTTAGACCAGAAACCAAGAGTAGGAAGAGAGATATTAATGTTAGAAATAAAGAATGTCAGTCTATAACAGTTCCAATTCTGCAGAATATTATGGGTATTTCAAACAAAATTGATGAATCAATGACCGAGCGTGGTGGGTGAGCAGTTAATACTCTGCCCTCGTATTTGGGAAAACGCCAGTTCGAATACTTAGATTTGGGTTTTCCATGGTTTCCCCAAATCACTCCAGGCAAATGTTGGGGTGCTTCCTTCAAAAAGGCCATCCTTCCTGTTCCTTGTTCCCAGTCCAATCCTGCCTCTAATGACTTTGACACCGATGAGGCATAAAGCCATAAATAAGAAAAGATGAATTAATAACCTTTATAGAAGGAACACATAATCATCCGAATGTAAATTTCAGGTGTGATAAAATAATAAGAAGAATTTTTCATTTTTTTCAGAACATGTTTATCCCATCTTCTTCATAGTAGTTGCCCTGTGATATTACGCCCGTATGGCACCTTAGTTTCCAGTTTGAGACACACTGTTGCAATGCCCCTTGTGTACATTCTTGAGCTCTATGATTTCACCTTTGTCTCATCTATTGTTGGAAAAAAATGTCATTTGAGTGTACTTTTAAGTCTAGGAAGTAGGGACAGGTTACTGTATGCCATTTCTTGAGAATAGTGTGGTTGCGATTTCAGAGGGGTGTTAGTGTGGTGTTTGCCAAGAACTTTTGGATATGCAAAGTGGTATCTGGCAGGACGATGTTGTGGTGCAAAATCCACGAGTTCTCTCTTCAAAGTTCAGGTCAATTTACCCCCTCCCCCCCTCTCCATATTGCCTCTTGCAGGTTTACTTCTATTCCTTCAGCAATCTCTCTAATGGTAATTCGTCTGTTAGCAAAAGCAATCTTTTTACGTGTTTTTATTACTGATGGACGAGTTTGGATGCCCAGACCTCATGCCATCTTTGATGTGTTCTTGACCTTGCTGAATGCATTTGTACCGTTTATAAACACATGGTTGTGATATAGCATGGTTGTAAAAGGCCTTCTTTAACATTTTGAATGTTGCACTTAATTCATTTTTCAACATAAAATTTCACATAAACACTCTGATCTGACATTTCACTGCACAAACAAATGCCAAACACATTAAAGTATGTCTAGTTCATTTACACACCTATTACAAACTAAGCATCACAGTTAACAAACAATTAATACATACATTAATTCAAGTGCTTCCAACACAAACCAAAAAATCAGCTCAACAAACAAGATATGGTGCATGCAACTTCAAAATCCTCATTAATTTTATCTCTAAAGTAGAACCATAAAAAAAACCCAGAAATATGTGCCCCTCTCTTAGGATCACATTTTTGTTGTTCAGATATGAGAATAAATGTTACAGCAAGATTTATAAGAGAAAATACTAAAACAGAATACTTTGTTTTGAGTAAATATTGTATAGAACAAGACTGGATGTTATGGAGTAAAGTTAGAACTAAATAGTAATAATACTGTAGCATTTTTTTTTTTTTTTTTTTTTGTAACAGTTTAACGTCCCTTTTAACAACGTGGTCTTTTAGAGACAGGAAAGGATGGGGGCAAGGAATGGGAAGGAATTCGGCCATGGCCTTTTGAAGGAAGCATCCCGGCATTCACCTGGAGTCATTTGGGGAAACCATGGAAAACCCAAATCTGGATGCCCGGACGGGGATTCGAACCGCCGTCCTCCCGAATGCGAGGCCAGAACGCTATAATACTGTAGCAGAGCCGGATCAAGGGGGTATGGGGCAAAGCGGGATGCTTGCCCCGTGTAGCAACTACAGGGGATGGAAAAAATTGTATTTGAAGGGTGACAATTTTTATGTCACAGCACCTTTTTTTTACAACCTGGGGAGGTGGCAACAATGGAGCCCCAAAATAATGATGGAAGGTGTGGCAATCTCACAGTTTTTCCCCCTGTTCGGAAAATCCCTAGATATTCTGCTATACTGTAGTATTGATAATTTTTAGAGCCTTTAAACAGTTCTCATAAATTAACCTCCTACTGAAAGAGAAATTATCTTGTGTGTTGAACATAACATAAATTTTGCTCAAGACTGTTACCAGACATTATCTACTAACACTGCTTAAATCATTCAGTCTTCGTTAAGCTGTAAATTTTGCCCCCACAGAGCAGAGAGAGTTGGTAGCACCATTAGTGATAACATTTTCAATGAGAAAAATTCATTAGAAAAATACATAACTGTTTCAATGGAAAGTGGTTTTGTAAAATCATATTGCTCACGTATTTACTTTGCATTGGCAGGGCTGGTGCTAGTATTCTTGAACCATGGGGACAGGTTCTTAGGCCCCCTCCCTGCTGTCAAAAACGTTTTTAGTTTAAACTTTTTTTTTTTATTTTGTATAAAGTCAGTAAGTTTTAATGCAAAAAATCAAATAACTCCTTTTTTTTCAGAAAGCTTTTTATGTTTTCTATTTAGTTAGGCACTGGCTGGTGGGGGCCAATGGTATTCTCCCCTTCCCCTCTTCCCCCCAATAATGCCAACCCTGTGCATTGGGGGAAAAAAGAAAATAACTCAGAGGTAAGATTTATCATAGTAAGGCTATTAAACAACATTAAAAAAAAATATAACAATGAGCTTCTAAATGGGAATTGAAACACTATAAAGGTTTTTGGAAATTTTAAATAAATGGCCCTCTACAATATTATTTCCAATAAGCCAAAAATGGACAAAGAAGAATTGGCTAGTGATAAATATGAAAATGACTTGTTGGATAGCAAATTCTTAAATGGGAGAAAACAAAACTTTGGGGTCAGAAACGTAATGTCCAAAGTGGTGGAAGTGGAAATGGGAATACCACAAGTTAGTGATAAGATAAAGGAGCTTGATTGGAATTCATTGGAAAAAAGGAGTAGGGTGTAGAGAGTGATAGGAATGTACAAGGCATATATTGGCGATGAGACTTGAAGAGATGTTGGCACAAGAATTAGGAGTACTGCACGGAAGGGAAAAGATGATCATGGCCACGAACTGACACTTGATTTCACGCATAAGGGAGTGGGAAAATTTTCTTTTGTAGGCAAGGGGGTCGGAGATTGGAATAAGTTACGAAGGAAAGTGCTGAAACTGAGCGTGATGGGTGAACAGTTAATGCTTTGGCCTCGCTTTCAGGAGGACGCCGGTTCGAATCCCCCTCCAGATGTGGGTTTCCCATGGTTTCCCCGAGTCATTCCAGATGAATGCTGGGATGCTTCCTTCAAAAGACCATGGCCGAATTCCTTTCCGTTCCTAGTCCCCAGTCTCATCCTGCCTCTAATGACGTCATCGAGGCGTAAAGCCATAAGAAAAAAAAAGAAGAAAGTGCTGAATAGTGTACCAAAAAACACTGAAAGATGCGTAAAGGGGAAAATTTGATGGATGGGGAAATTGCACTTTAAATTAAGAACTTATGATGATAAAAATTCTTCACAGCTGTTCTGCCGGATAAGTTCTGCCATACATGGCATTTCAATAGCCACCTCTGCCGTCTTCGTCAGGTGAAATGGTAGGTTGAAGTTGCTACTGCACAACACATCACCAACTGTAAATTCCTCACAATTTTGGCTCATGTAAATACCCGGCAGCCAGCAGTCACATATGAGGTCCATTGAGGAAGCTGCTCTTGACAGGCTTTACCAGCTTTTGGGGATTGCACCACCCAGTATCTGTAGAGAAGTGTCTGCGAACAAGGAGAGGACAAAAGTAGAATGGGAAAGTACTCATCCACTGCTTGGCAATACTTCACCAGCCCAGAGACTCAAGTCCAGAAAAAGCTTCCTGAGAATATCGCAGGGAATAATTGGGACACCTGAAAAGGCAGAAGTACTGTTGTGCAAAATGAAGGCCCCTAACATGTTGGGACCACTGACAGTTGCAGAGCGCTTGACTCCTGGTCACGTAAAGGACTGGAACATCTGGTGGTCCTTAAATCGATTGCGAAAATTAGTGGCAGGTCCAAGGTAAACCTAGTGGAATGGTGTTACACAGATGCTACCAGCAATAAGTGGGGGGCCAAACTATAAACCATGTGCTTGAGTACTCTGTGTGCCCATCTTGCAACGAAGATGATTTGTTTCAAGCAACACTGAACGCACTTGATGTTGCAAAGTACTGGGCAAAATGTGTTAAAAGTTGTTAATTTGCACAATGTTTTAACTGTGTACTTGATGTTTGTGACTCAAGAATAATAATAATAATGACATTATTCACAAGAGAAACCAAAGTGGGGAGGGAAAAAAAGAGAGAAATTACAACTTCACTTCAGGCAATATTTACAGCTTAGTCTTCAAAATGTCAGCCATATTCCCACACTGATACACTTGCACTCTACTGTAGAATTGTCCTCTCTTTCTAATTATGCTTCAGCTGTGTTTCTGTTAATCCTTAAACTCAACTAAAACACAAATCAAACAGAGAGTAATGCTATATTTACGATGCCTTCAATTCTCTTCCTGTCTATGTACAGAGGCTTGCCCATAATAGTCATAAACTAAATGACTGTGACTGAAGCCCTTTATCAGCAGACATTTAGTTTCTACTATCTTCTCACTGAAGATGCTTTCATCTTCTTTCTGTGGTTAGGTCTGTAGCTTCACCCATATTAAAACCTGAGCCGCCTCAATACATTTACCTCTTAATGCCATTGGTAGATTATGGGCTTACAGACATAACTTATTTGGGACTATTACCGATCCTTGAGGCAACCCATTTTCTTAGTTTCATCTGCTGGCTCCCTCATTTCAAACCATAGTAGCTATAAACAGAAGCCAGATCCATATACAATGAAGATATCTTTTCCTGACTTTAAAAACCTAACTTTATATGTAGTAAGGCTCAGCATCTGATCATTTCTGTGTCTTTTTTTTAATGTGGAGCCTGCTTGTTATATGGTATAATATTGGCTTTGTCCAGAATATAACTACCCAAAAGTTTTTAACAGGAGGCTTGGGGTTGAAGGCTCTTTTGGATTTAAGATTATATTTTTGTTAATTGATACAATGTTTTTGGGTGACTAGCCAAGTGAACAAGGTGTTTACATGCGTTATTTCAATAATCAAATTCTCTGTCATCATCTTCTGGTAAATTACTGGATGCAGTGGAAGGTTGTGACTTTTATAGCATGTGAGGTGGCCAACTGCACAAGAGGTTAACATGATTGCTGCTGATTGATTGACTTGGGAAATGCCTGGGCATTGGGGTGGGGTTAGAGATGGTAACTGCCTGGTGTTTGTTCAGTTTGTCTGGGACCACAGGTTTGTTCATACTTCGGCAAGCTGCTGGTGTGCAGCATCGATGACTAGCGTTCAAGCTCCACTTAGTTGGTACTTCCATTCCCAGTTAAGTGACTGTGGGCACCAACTTAGTGAAGCTTGGACGCCAATCATCGATGCTGTACTTCACTTCTCAGGCTACAAAGGTCCCAACCTTCCATTGCATCCAGTGCTTTACCGGATGATGGTGACACAGAAGTGAATTACTGAATTTGTGTAAATACCTTGTTCACGTGGCTATTCACCCAAGAACATTATATTAATTATCAGTGCCAAGAAAAACTTTGTTATTATATATATATATATATTTAATTTAAAGGCTTTTAATAGGTCTCCTTTTACTACCATGTAAAAATGAAAGTCGGAGATTTTAAACTTATTTTTAAAACACTAATAAAAAATGAGGATGAAATTCCTTCTTTGATTTTTTTTAATGTTAGCAGATATTTTGTTGCTCAATGGCTCTAATTATCTTCAGTTGAGTAGTGTTCATTTTAGACATCATGTATATGTTGCCAGTCTTCTAATTCTTTGTATGGCGAGACTTTGTGGGCAAAATGAATGGTAGATATCTGATTTTTCTTATATTGGTGAAGCAGCTGTATGCTTCCTTATTAAAGTGAAACTTTTATTCTATCGCCTCAAATTTTTCCATTCATCTATCACATGTCGCATTACAGCCGGCCAGGCGCATGCGCGCAGGTATGACGTGACCTGGTGCTGAGGCCTCATGTCCTTTAACACTCACAAGGGGAGGTTTTCAGTGTGGAAATTGCAATCGTAGAACGAACAAGTTTGGGAAATAGTACATCACCTCTTGTTTTCGCCCTAAAGCAGTTCTGCCTGGTGGGCCTCCATTTAAGAGAAACCGGGGATTAAAAAGTGCTTAAATTGTATGTAAATGAGCTATACTTGTATGGAAGACCATTAGTTTATTATGTCTATTTAGCTGTGCTCATTGAGGCGGTGTGATCAGATGCGATGGGTCCAAGGTTTGATCCCCCCACCCGCGATTTTTTTTTTCCTATTTGTATTTTTTTAAATTGTTATTCTATGTTGTAGCATTTAAAATTGTTTTGAAACAAATTCTACAATTTTTTTTTTATTTTCCTTTGATAAATACGCAAATATTAGGATGGTACCACCGAAATGTACGGAATTATGTCAGCCATGTGATGTGTATTTATTTATTTATTTATCAATCTTGTTTCATGGATCCCTGCTGAGGAAGCACCTCTGGGATGTGAAACATGTCATGGTTAATATACATACATACAATATGAGTCATAATCATAGTAAAAAACAATTACATGTTACAAAGAAAAAATAAAGACAATAAAATAAACATAAATTTTTACAACTGTGATTTGCAAAAGTCATATTGAATACAATTAATTGTTTTGTCAAATTCTTGAATGGAGTAGAAGGAGTTGCCAATAAGATAATCTCTCAGTTTTTCTTTAAATATATCTTTATTTTCTGCAAATTGTTTTATACCCTTGGGAAGTTTATTAAACAGATGTATACCAGAATAATTTACTCCTCTTTGTACTAATGACAGAGATGTCATTATCATCATCAGGTAAAAATACTAATAAAAAAGCTTCGAAATGCGCCGTAACTGTTGCAAGATAACCGTACAATATCTTCTCATGATGATGCTGTTAAGATATATTCTCTTATTCACCACATTTTGCGAGCACCTGTATTTTATGACATGATAAAATATTCCTGGTATGGTTCAAAATTAACGAATATAAGACCGAAATTTACAAATGTTAACGAAACCTGCTTTCCTAAATCAATAATAAATACTGTAGGTGACTGTTGAAACATATCGTTCATAAAGTGTTCCTGGTGTGCACGTAATTTTTGATTCAAATGTTTTTGTGATTTATACCATCCTAATATTTGCGTATTTGTCAGAGGAAAATAAAAATTTTGGAGATTTTGTTTCAAATCAAATTTTTAATGATACAAAATGGAATAGCAATAAAAAAAATATAAAAAACATTTCGCGGTTAGTGGGATCGAACTTCGAATCCATCGCATCTGATCACTCTGCCTTAATGATAACGGCTAAATAGACATTATAAACTAACTGTCTTACATAAAAGTATAGCTCATTTACATACAATTTAAGCACTTTTTTTAATTCCTGATTTCTCTTAAAGGGAGGCCCACCAGGCAGAACTGCTTTAGGGCGAGAAACCAGAGGTGACGTGCTATTTACCAGACGTGTCGTTCTACGATTGCGATTTCCACACTGAAAACCTCTCCTAGTCAGTTGAGATATGTCTGGTGTCAACTACAGTTGAACTGATGCAAGGTAATCGGTAACTGACGGGTGCTTTCTAATCTTCTCTTCCGAAAACAGGAAGTGTTATTTCTTCGTCCATCTATCGCATGTCGCATTACAGCCTGCCACGGAGTGGGGATAAAGTGAAAGGCGCTCGGCAGAGCAGGCAAGGCCAAAATTGCGGCGCCCATAGCTCGCATTAGTTGAATGTTTAGCATTTTCATTCTCACTTATTCGTGCAGTTGTATTTATTATGTATTCCATACTGTAATACATAGAATGAAATTAAAATTTATAGTTGGATATCTTGTTTACTATTTATTTCCCATTATCATTCCCATTTTCCAATTATTAAGTTAAGATTAAGAACGCAATTTTAATATCCTAAATCGAATAATTTTCCGAAAATTTTCAGTTAAATGCTTAAAAAAGTTTCACTTGCTTCGTGGTTTCATAAAACCACACAGTTGTTTTTTGATGTTTTTTTTCTTTCTTGTTACCTCAGACCCCTTTTTCCCCCCTTCACTCTATATTTGTTCTCTTCAGAACATTTTCACCACTTAAAATATTAAGTTAGATACAGTCAGTTTTTCATTCTTGAATAAGTATTTTAAGGAAATCGCTTGGGACCTTCTGTAATAATTTTCTGATCTAGCAGGTTTTCATTTCATGCTAGTGTCTATATTTCTGAAAAATGTTTCCATATTTGCATTCTGTGAATTCTATTTCAGTCATCTGTTTGTTTAGGTATTTACAACTTGACAGCGCAATTAGAGGTGGGACAGGACTGTGGACAAGGTAGAAAGTAGTTCAGCCATGTGCATTTGAAGGAAACCATGGAAAATTAAAATCTGAATGGCCAAATCTTCTTGAATGCCAGGGCTAAGTGCTACACTCAACCATCAGATTTGGTGATTTGAGTCCAGCGAGGTAGCATAATATATGTCTTATAAAATGAACTGGCACTGGTTGCATAGAAAGTTTTCAACCGTGCAAGCATTGGTTGGTTTGTTGTAACTGTTACAATCACTGTTCACACTGCAGACATAAGAGTGTCCCCATTTTCTGGCACCAATAGGATCAGATTAGTTTCCTCTACACATTTTACATGCATATGTCCATTCTTGTTATTTCAAAAATATATCCACATTGTGTGATGACTGTTGAAGTTTCATTGCAAACTAGATAATAGATTGTGGTAGTGAAGCTAGTACCTTAGAAATCCAGCAGTTTTTACTGAATTTGCTTAACTTATTTCTATACTTGCCATGTTTCATATGGCCGTTCTGTTGGCCATCATGATTATATTATTTTGGTGTTTTCCTAAAATGTGTTGGTCTAATGGTGGCTTAGCGGCTAAATTTTATGATCGTCATAACTGACAGTCTTGGGAGGGTAAAAAAACATTCACAACACTCTCTTCCATCCTTTAATTTAATACAATGGCATATCAGTAAATAAAACACAGCAATTTTTTCCCACGATTGTTATCTGTGGCACAAAACTTACAAAGAAAATTCTTTGAAGTTCATGCCGTAGTTTTTTGATCGGCAGTACCCCTAGCATAAGAAGAGCAAACTACTGAAGATGGAATGTTTGTAACAGTCATCTATGCTGAGGTAGCAGAGATTTTTTAATGGACAAATGCTGAAGTCCGACTGAAATTCACAGGGAGATTGTGGGTGTGTGTATTCAGAAGACTGTATATCGCAGCAATATTGCCAGAGGGCCATGTGCACGTTAGCAGATTTATCACATGCCGGGCATTTGATAACAACACATTACCGTGTGTGAGGTGGTGCATGATAAACTGAATTTTCATAAAGTCAGTGCTTGGTGGGTGCCAGAAGAACCTCGCAGCTGCCCGTAAGAAGCAGTGGATGCTGACAAGCCTAGACAACCTGACATGGGATGCTGCAGGCGGACAACCTAGTCTGGAATATATCATTATGACTGATAAGTCACTGGAGTATTATTACACACATGCATCCTAGTGGGCATCCATGGATTGGAAACATCCCAGTTTCGTAACAGAAAATAAACTCAAGTGATTGTGATAGTGTTATGGACTATGCAACTTTTTCTGATGAATTTTCTTCAGTTTGGGGCCACTGTGAATGCAACATTGTGTGCCAGAACACTGGTAAAGTTGCATCTTGTGCTTCGTGACAAACTATCCAATGCTGGATGGAAATGTCAGACTCCTTCATAACAATGCCCACCTCTGTGTGGGAACTTCTGTTCATGTGAACTCAAGAAGTTTGGTTGGGGGTGTTCCAGCATCTGCCATTCAGTCCAGATGTATCCCCTGACTGTCATCTGTTTGGTCGGGTAAAGAAATTCTTGTCCTGAAAGCAACTCACTTTCATGCCAAAGTAAAATCTGTTGTGCATAGTCTCAACATATAAGTGGACTTCTATGTAAAGGTTATTTGCAGACATGTGCCACAATGGTAGAATATGTCGACACTTTTAGCGCCGTCGCAATTAAAATAAATAACAATAATAAAACTTTGTTGACAAATTGTGTAACACTGCACTTTTTTCATATTCTTGGTGTGTTACCTATTAAATCTTCTGCTACATAAATTGCTGTGGATTGTTCTGCTGTTGTACTTTCTGCAATAACCCAGAGATCAATATGATGATAAGATGTAAATTCAAAACACGAGTGCTAATTTCACATGTGTGGAGTGTAATAGGATATTGTTTAATTGGTATAAGTTTAGATCTTGAATGTAGCCTACACATAAAAGGAAGTGATTGGTTGTGTTGTTTTATCTTAAAGTTTTTTCCAGTTGTCAGATAGTTAGAATTACTATTAGAATAATGTCTCTTATGAAGATCCTTCTTGTGCTTACTAAAACATTATTTGAAACAAATTCTTTTCTATTGTAAGGTAGATTTCTTATTACACTTTTTAAAAAATAAATAGAATGGAAATGTTCGAAGTATTTTGAGACACTTTAGATTGTGTCACTGAAATCAGTTTCTTGATTTAAGGAAGTCAAACCTCAAGTCATCTTACAAGTCTAATCTGTCCTGTATTCTTTTTTGACATAACAACTTGTGATTATTTTATTTTATGGTAACTTTGTTTGTCAGATCAATGGAGCCATTGTCATCAGGAAACGATTTCTAGATTGAATGGTGGGTTAATGTCTGAATAATGCATTAGCAACAGTCTATTTAACCTAACTACATTCCAGTTTTACAGTTCCCTCTCATTTTGTATCAGGGGGAGTGATTCCAGCCACACCATGTAGTTTTGCAATTAGTGTAGCTCTGAGGTAACTCGTTACTAACGTAAGAACTAAAGTTAGTAATATAGCACGTCAATTTCCGGATCATGGAATAATACTAGAAGGTGACCTCAGCTTTCCGTATATCAACTGGACTTATTACGCCCACATTACTGGTGGTGGGGATAAAACATCCTGTGAGATTATTCTTGACCTTTTCTCAGATCTTAATCTTGAGTAGCTCATCACTGAACCAATGCGGTGCCACAATGGTAACAAAAACATTTAAGATATTCTCGTTACGAATAGGCCTGAATTATTCACGGGCATTTCTACCACCACGGGAATAAATGATCATAAAGCTGTAATTGCTACAGTAAAATTAACAGCTGTGGGCAAAATGAAAAAAGAAAGGATCATTTACAGGTTCAAAAAGACCCCAAAGGTGAGTTTAAGAATGTTTTTGAGGGATAATTACATTATCTTTATAGAAGGAACAGGATCGGTTGAAGAGATGTGGCTTCGATTCATGAATATAGTCAGGGAAGGTATGGACTTACATGTACCGAAAAGGACAACCAGGGATGGGAACGATCCCCTGTAGTATACACATGAAGTTAAAACATTACTTAACAAGCAAAGGAAGATACATGCATGCTCAAGAAGGACGATGTGTAGGAGTGATTTAGAAAAGTTAGCTGAGACAAGATGACATGTCAAGAATGCGTTGCGCGAGGCCTTTAATGACTTTCGATGCAACTTACTTTCCAAGAGCCTCATCGAAAATCCAAAGAAATTTTGGTCGAATGTAAAAAAAGTAAGTGGTTGTGACAACAATATGCCAGTTCTACTACAGGATGGTCGGGAAGTTGATGACAGCCGTGACAAGGCTACTGTATTTAACACCGAACTTAAAAATTCTTTCACTGACGAAAACTTGGAAAACATTCCCGTTTTTCCATGGCGTGTAGAATTTGAGATGGATCCAGTACAAATTGATGGTGTAGTTATCATAAAGCAATTAAAGCTCCTGAAGTGGGGGAAAGCGCCGGGTCCTGATGGTATACCAGTAAGAGTGTTTTCGGAATACGCGGATGAAGTGGAACCATTTCTGTCAGATATATTTCATAAATCTTTAGAAGAAAGAAACGTACCTTCTGACTGGAAAATAGCGCAGGTGATTCCCGTTTTCAAGAAAGGAGATTGGAGAGATCCTAGGAATTATCGACCCATATCTCTAACATCTATCTGTTTGTAGTAGAATTCTGGAGCATGTCATATGCTCTAACATTATGAAGTTTCTAGATGAAAACGAGTTACTTACAGCAAACCAACACAGATTTCGGAAGAACCAATTGTGTGAAATGCAACTGGCTCTATTTTCGCATGACGTAATGAAATTTATTGATGCAGGATCACAAGTTGATGCTATTTTCTTGGATTTTCAGAAAGCTTTTGACTCTGTACCACAAAACCGACTTTTAGCGAAGATTCGAGCATACGGTATATCTGATCAGATTTGCGAATGGATGCCCAATTTTCTAACTGGTCGGTCACAGTACGTCGTTGTTGACGGGGAAGCCTCTTCTAAGCTAGATGTTACTTCAGTTGTTCCTCAAGGAAATGTAATAGGACCACTTCTTTTCTTAAATTTTTATAAATGATCTCGGTGACAATGTTAATTCCAGGATGCAATTTTTTTGCTGATGATGCACTTATTTATATGGAAGTGAGGTGCTCTGACGATTGCTTAGAAATTCAGCAGGATCTGGATGTTATTTCAGAATGGTGCCGTAAATGGCAGCTTACACTTAATTGCAAAAAGTGCAAGGCAATGCAAATAAGTAATAAAAAGACCCTCTTTACTCAAGAGTAAAAAGTTAAAAATTCATTTGTTGACACGGAGGATTCCCTGAAGTATGTAGGCATAGCAGTACAAAGCAACATGAAATGGGACTTGCACATAACTTCCATCGTAGGCAAAGCTAATTCTAAACTATGATTTATTGGTTGTATTTTGAGAAGTTGTAATGATCATACAAAGGAAATAGTGTACAAAACACTATTGCATCCGCATTTGGAATACTGTTGTGGAATTTGGGATCCGTATCACAAGAGATTGATTGACACGTTGGAGAAAGTACAGAGGAGAGCCGTTTGATTTGTGACTGCTAGTTACAGTCCTTACGTAAGTGTCATAGAGCTGATACATTTGTTGGGATGGGATTGTTTGGCTGACAGACGACACTGTTTTCGTTTGAATTTGTTGGAGAATATGCAAAAATCTTTAATTTATGAATGGAACGTAATACTGCTTCTGTCAACCTGTTTAGGTCGCAATGACAGGAGGGATAAGATTCGAGAAATAAGATGCCGTACTTATACATTTGTGTGTTCTTTCTTTCCTCATTCTGTTCGGGATTGAAAGAACTGAATTAGGATTGGTGCTTAGCACCCTCTGCCACCCACAGTATTTGTGAATTGCAGAGTGTAGATGTAGATGTAACAATTCTTCTGGTTTCATTTAGTGACACATCCATATATTTGACATAAGCTGACTAGTTTCAAATAGGACAGGCATATTCTGCAGTAGAATAACACAGTTTAAGAGCACTGCAGGATGTGAGCCCATATGCTTCCTGTAAGTCTCCACACTTTTTGAGTTCGAGCATTGATTTTTGTAGGTGAGAGAGTGGTCCATTATGTCTCCAAGATATTGTGGATTAAAGTACTTTTCTGGATTCTATATCCTCCCATCTAACTTTTAGTTTTCTATTGAAATCTCTATTCCATAGACAGAAGGCACATATCTGAGTTTTAGCCATGTTTGTTTCCAGCTGATCATTCTCATAGCACTTTTAAGTTAATGTAGACCATCATTTAGAATATTCTTCCACAGTTCCAGAATACTTTGCTTGCACTGCTAGCACTAAAAACATCTGCTTTGATAGTATAGATAAATAATGATTGTGCCAGGATTCTCCAATCTTTCATAAAACTATTGTTTTTAAACACAGATAAATATTATGTAATTTTATTTAAACGTTATTTGGTAGGTTTCACAATATGCTTTAAAATTTGACCAAAATTGAAATGATGGAGAGTGATTACGTTACATTGTTTTGCAAATCTTGAGATTGTAATCCTCTGAATCATACCATGAGCCATAAATTGAGAATTGTTACTATTGGTGATCTGAATTAAACAATTTGTAATTGAAGGTATGAATGTCTTTAAGAGTCATGGGAGTCTGCATACAGATCTGCTGGCAACATTTACTCTATTCAAGAATAATGGCAACAATTATATTTTCTAGTTTATATATTGTGCTACTATGTTATCACCTCTTGATTCACATCAGTGTTCTCAATTGTGGCATCGATTTATATGTGTTGTCAGCAAAGGTATGGATATTCATCTCTTGATTCAGATAAGTGTTCTCAATTGTGGCATCGATTGATATGTATTGTCAGGAAAGGTGTGGATATTCATATACTGAAATGAACCTACAGGAGGAGAATTATCTGCCGTGGTATACACTTGAAGTCAAAAGATTGTTCAGAAGCAAAGGAGGCTACATGCACGCTCAAGAATGATGGGGTGTCATAGTGACATAGAAATCGTAGCTGGGTTAAGAGGACGTGTTAAAAATGTAATGTGTGAGTCCTTCAATAATTTCAGTTGCGACTCTCTTTCTAAGAGCCACACAGAAAATCCCAAAGAAATTTTGATTGTACGTATGAAACGTCAATTGTAGTGGCAACAATATGCCAGTACTCATTCACAATAGTTTTGTGGTTAAAAAAAGCCACAGTATAGCTAACTTACTTAACGCCTAATTTAAAAACTTATTCACTGATGAATATAAGGAAAGCATACCCATTTTCCAACTTCATGTGGACTTTGGCGATGGAGTCGTTACGAATAGGTACTTTAGGGATTATGAAGCAATTAGGGCTTCTGAAGTGGGAGAAATCACCGGGTCTGGATGGCATCCTAATGAGAGTATTTTCAGAGCACGCAGCAGAAATAGGACCATTTTCATGTGATATATATACGGTAAATCCTTAGAAGAGCGAAAAGTATCTTCTGGCTGGAAAATTGCGCAGGTAACTCCGATTTTCAAGAAAAGAGATCCTAGTTACTACCATCCCATATATATAACATCTGTTTGTAGTTAATATAGGTAACAATGAAAGGAAAGAAATGCCGCGAGCCAACATTTACATGGAAAAGAAAGGGAAAAGGGAAAATGCACCCAACACTCACCAAAGTTGAAGGGAGGAGGGCAGCAGCAACACAGCACAATACACAAATAAAGAAAAAACAATATTTCAGGTGAAAATCACCTTTTTCAACTTTGGTGAGTGTTAAGTGTGTTTTCCCTTTCTGTTTGTAGTTAAGTTATAGAGCACACTGTATGCTCGAACGTTATGAACTATCTAGATTCTAGACAAAAACAATTTGCTTACGCTGAATTGACACGGATTTCGGAATATAAGATCATGTAAATACAGCTTGCCCTATTTTCACATGACATAATGAAAGTTATCTATACAGGTTCACAAACTGATGCAATTTTTCTGGATTTTCAGAAAGCCTTTGTCCCTGTGTTTCACATCCGACTTTTAGCGAAGATTTGAACGTATGGTATATGGGATCAACCTGGTGAATGGATAGAGGATTTTCTAATTGATTGATCACAGTATGTCATCGTTGATGGAGGAGCCTCTTCTAATTTAGATGTTACATTGGGTGTCCCTCAGGGAAGTGTAATAGGACCACTTCTTTTCTTAATTTTTGTAAACAATCTTGGAAACAATTTGAAGAGCAGCTTGAGATTGTTTGCTCATGATGTGATCATCTATAGAGAAGTAAGAAATTTGGCAGATTGCTTAGAAATTCAACGTAATATGGATGTTATTTCGGGATGGTGCAACTAATGGAAGATTACAGTAAATTGTAAAAAGTGCAAGGTCATGCGCATGAGTAATAAAAAGAATCCACTTGTTCAGAAATACAAAGTAAACAGTTCAATTATTGGTATGGCTTATTCCGTGAAGAATTACAAAACAACGCGAAATTGGACTTGCACATTAATTTGATCGTTGATAGAAGTAATTCTAGGCTGCTATTCATAGGTTGAATGTTGAAAAATTGTAATGCACAAACAAAGGAGGTAGGGTATAAATTTCTCGTGGGTCCACATTTGGACCACTGTACTGCCGTTTGGGACCCATTTCGTGAGGGGCTGATTGACAGTATAGAGAAAGTACAGTGAAGAGCTGCTCAATTCGTGATTGCTTGCTACATTCCTTATGAAAGTGTCACAGAATTGATTCATAGATTGGTCTGAGGTACTCTGGCAAACAGATGACGTCGGTTTTGTTTGAACTTATTGGTAAACTTGCGTACACCCAACTTCATTTGCGAGTGTGATGAAATAATTCGTCCATCAACCTGTTTGGACCCCAATGACAGGAGTGATAAGATTAGTGAAATAATGCTTATGTGATTTTGGTGGTGTACAGAAATGCATACTTCAGATTAATCCACTTGCTTATTTTTTACCTTGTGGGAGTCGTGTCTGGAATTTCATTCCACGAGATGCAGCATCGTTTTGTGTTCAAACAGATGTTTTTTATTTGTTTGTTTAATACAAAGACTATACACTCCGTTTGCTGGCTCGAGTCTGAAATGGAGTGCATGTAAGATCCTTATCACTAAAATCACTTTCCGAAACTAGATGGGAATGCAGGGTAGAATTGGTGAAGGACGTTAAATACACACTAAGTATTATATGTAATGCTTTGAAGGAATTGGCAGAAAATAGTACAGGTTGTTTGTTGGTTAATGAATGCCATTCTACAGAAAAGAAATAACTACCTACGAATTTGTAGTTACTCTTGTCATATGGTATGTGGCAGAGCAAAAAAATGCACCTAGATGTGGCTATGCAACACCTAAACGCAATCACACATTGGCTTGATAGTTATCGGGAAAATAGTTTCCAATCATCCTTGGTAACAGTGAGAGAAATAGCTGAGGATAATGATATGACAAAGTACAAAGTTGGGAGAAGGAGTCGTAAAAGAAAGAATTTTGCTTATGAAGGGGAAGATGCTCTTGAATTCCCTGAGGACGAGATTTTCAAAATAAACTACTTCTATACCGCTGTCAACAATGTGCACACAAGCTACCAACCTAGATTTGAGGCACTTAAACATCTTGAGAGATTTTTATTTTATTTTATGTATAACATAAAAAGATTAAAGGATATTATTGAGTGTGAACTTTTGAAGCAGTGCAGTGACTTGCAAATATCTCTGACAATGGGAGAAACATCTGATATTGATTGACATGAATTGTAGGAATATGAATAAGATCTTCTCAAGTTTTACACCTTGAGAGCACGTTCTAAAGAGGCAACGTTTTGACACATTCTCCCTGTGGAAAGCTAAAGAAGATTTTATTCATTTGATTCACTGAGAGAGTCTACATTCTTTGAAGAACTGAAAATGTTTATCCATGTTTATGAAGGAAATGACATTATCTCGGTGCTTAAATATCAATGTATCCCACTATCTAAAGTGTCCTGATAATTATTGCAACCACACCAGTGACAGTTGCTTCTGCAGAAAGGAGTTTTTTGAGACTGAAAATCACACAAGATTGTCTTTTACCACAAGCTATTGTTTCAGTTGAAAACGACGAAGCTTATTTTTTAGGTTATTGTGCTGAGGAAAAGCCACAAACATCATTTTTAAATCCCTTTTAAGGCATTTATGCACAATCATTAATAATTTGATGTCTTTATGTTTTTAACTTTTATAAATCTTCTAATAAAATATTTTAAAACTCAAAATTTATTTATTTATAACTTTGCATTTCTCGTCAATCATCAGCAATACCTAACCTAACCTAATATCAGAAATATCTACTTTCGATTCACACACTTTGCATAAATGACAAAACCTTACAAAGATCTGCTGCCCGGTGCCTTGCAATGATTAATGCGGCCTCTATGTAACTGAAGGGAAAGGACTGAGCATGGTGGTTGAGCAGTAACGCTCGTTCTTGCATTTAGGAGAATGCGGTTTCGAAACACGTTCCGATCCTCTATATTTGGGTTTTCTGTAGTTTCCCCAAATCACTCCAGACAAATGCTGGGATGTTTCCTTCAAAACGCCATAGCCGAATTCCTTCCATTCTTTGTTCCTAGTCCTAGTCCTTTCCTGGCTTAGAGACCTTGATGTCAATGAGGTGTGAAGCCAAAAACGAAAAATTGTGCTTGACCTTACTACCTCCTTTAATGATTGGTACTGCTATTACACTTTTCCAATCTTTTGATAGGCAAAAAGTCTCCAGACTTGCAGCATACCTGTCTGGACCCTTATCAGTCCCCTTCCTTTATTTAATTTCCGATGATTGCTTTCTTTCTTGAGCATTGAGCTATATTTAGGAAAGTACTAAGGGGAGAACGAGTATATATTACCATAATATTTTAAAGTCTATCTCACTTATTTGTTCAATGAATGTTTGCAATAAATAATTAATAATAATCTGCTAATCTTAATTGTACAAATTACTCTCAGAATTTGTTTAAAAATTAACTTCGCTCTATAAGTCTCTTACAAATAAACATAATCTATACGTAATATAAAAATTAATCAGATTAAAACATCCAGTCATTTATCAGCACACATGTCCCTAACGAGATTTGTATCCAATCAAAATAGTTTAGACTCAAATCATTCATTGAATGAGAAAGACGGAGAGAAAGATTGGCTAACTTCATCACTTGTCGAGATATTTTGCTTGTAACTCCTTTCAGTGGCATGGTTGTGGTGCTCATCAGTTCCCCACAAATAACACTACAATAATTGAAATCCCATTTTGTATTGAAGAGTATTTTTAAACATTACTGTCCAACAATATCCTAAATTGTGGGCATCAGTAATCGCTTTCATCACTGTTCTAGCCAGATGTAATATCATCATTCCACAGACTCAATTGAAATAATATTTCATGATACTTTACACTGTTGTTTCCCCTTTATTTTCAATACAACTGTTGTAAAATTGAGAATTAAGTTTTTCCCGGCGTATGGCTGACAAGAATTCTTCTCAGGTATTCTGCCAGATAATTTCTTCTTTCCACAATGTTTCGGCAGCAACCTCCACTGCCTTCATCAAGTGAGATGTCAAATCAAAGCTACCAATGCGATGACACAGCACCGACTGTGAATGCAGAATACTCGAGAATAATTCTTGTAGTAATATTATTCACACTGGCCACTTTACACATTTTTTTAGCTTTTTTAATTCCTTCATAATACCCTGAGGATTTATTTTCAGTTTTTTTTTTATCTACTCATTTCTACTTATGTGGAGAAACCCCCAATTTTTCTTCCTGCCATCCCTGAATAACATTCCCGGACGCTGTCATTGAACCAGTACTTAATACTGCTTTTCTATCATTGTCCACAATTTTCTGCATACCATCCCTTTCCCTCAGTTTTATTACATAACCATAGAAATTTCTAGTATTGTCTTTAAGTAATCCCCCAAAATCATAATATTCTTCATAAATCAGTCTTTAGCTTCACACTTTACAGCTATTAATTCCTTCTTATTTGTTTCAAGTTTAATCTACTGCCTTGCTGTATCTTTACTCTGCTAACCTCTTCAGCCTCCTGACCTCCCTATAGTGTAGGTTCAGTATGTTATTTTCTGTTTTGGATTATACAATTATTCCCCCAATTCTTATTATCTCCTTGAATACTGACCAACTTCTACCCACTGTACTGATGCTGACCCTTTTTTGTATTTTTTTTTAACTTTCCATGAAATTTTGCCCCCATAAAAATTTGACTAACATTTTTATGCTCATCCAAATAGGTAGCAGATAAACACAGACATTTTTATTTATTTCTCAGCTTCCCGACATTTCATGAAGATGAAAAAGAAAACATTTTAGTCCTGCATAACCCATGAAAATCCACGTAGTAATTTTTGCTATAAATCTCTGTCAATGAAATCTCAGCTGCTTCTCGAAATCTAACTTTTTACATCCTGTGATGTAAAGTAGTCCAAGTAGCATGTGTTAATTTTATAACATGACTTTTAACAGTTGCAGAATGTGTTATGTGCGTTTGTATAAGGTATACAGTTGAATATCATTCAGTGATAAAATTCTGTGAGAATAAAGCGAATTCCAAAGTTCATAAAAGTTTAAGAGATTTCTGTATTTTCATGAATTTATCAATTAATACCTGAATTAAAATGTGACCATGTCAGCCTTCAGCATGGGTAACAAAAAATAAAAAAAATAATAATTGTTGAACAGGTGCAGTATATTCTACTATATTACTGGTAAGCTAAAGTGTGTGAAGTGCAGGCTATATTTGTAATTGAAAGAAGCTTCTCACAAGATTGTTAATGTGCTTGCTACGAGCATTTGTATGAAACTGTGAACTGGATTTGGAGTCCAGTTTGAGCAGTTCTTTACAATTATGGATGGCTTGGAGAAATAATGAGATTTTGGATGCTGAATCCATTAGTGAGTATGCTACACTAAATCAAAGTCTTTGCTCTGTGTGGCCAGAGCAAGATAATCAGCATAAAGAAAACTCCTGCTGTTTGGGGATATAAGATGATCATTGGTCTATACGTTAAACAGAAGTGCGGCTAGCACACTTCCTTGAGGTAGGCCATTCTTCCAAACCTCCAATGGGAATTATAATGGCAGATGAACAGCTGAAGAAGGTAAACAGTTTCAAGTACCTGGGGAGTGTTTTAGAGGAAACCAGAAGGAACAATGGTTACATAAGTGAAAGAGTGAGGCAGGCAGAGGCATTTTTAACAAACATCAGCAGCCTGATACGGAAAAAGGATGTGCGGCAGAGAAGCAAGGAAGTAATTTATTGCAATGCTATCTGCATCTACATCTATACTTTACAAATCATAAATACTGTGGGTGGTAGCATCCTAGTTCTGTGCATTCCAATCCCGAACAGAACGAGGCAAGAAGGAATACATACATGAATCAGTACGGCTTCTTATTTCTCGAATCTTATCCCTCCTGTCATTGCGACCTAAATAGGTTGGCGGAAGAAGTATTTCGTTGCATTCGTAAATTAAAGATTTCCGCATACTCTCCAACAAATTCAAATGAAAAAGACGACGTCTGTCTGCCAAACAATCCCAGCCCAACACACGTATCAGCTCTGTGACACTTATGTAAGGACTGTAACTAGCAGTCTCGAATCGAGCGACTCTCCTTTGTACTTTCTCTAATGTGTCAATCAATCCCTTGCGATACGGATCCCAAATTCCACAACAGTATTCCAAATGCGGACGCACTAGTGTTTTGTACGCTATTTCCTTTGTATGAACATTACAACTTCTCAAAATACAATCTATGAATCATAGTTTAGACCAGGGGTACCCAAACTTTTTACCCCGTCGACCCCTTCATACAATATTTGCCTTATCGACCCCCACAAGCATTTAATAAAAACATTTCAATCATTTTTGGTATTTCTGATGCTAAGCAATAAGGAGGCCTGCATAACAACTCAACGAAATAATTTATAAAATCCACCAAATAAAATTAACAGTAAAACGAGATACTTTTCACTATTGTTATAATCTCAAAGAATAGCAACAAAACTATGGATAGATGTAAAAAATTTGAAATTTAAACCTGCCAGAAAGAACAAATAATTGTTGTACTTTTTTAACTTGTCACATAGCGATGGATCCATCTTCCTTAGGCATTCTTCATATGACTCTCTGCAACTATCACCTCTTGACAACCACATTACCTCAGTGAGCAAAAGTAATTTGTTGAAAGTTTCATCATTTACTTCACATGACTTCGCAAACAGAAGAGAATTGAGATGATGTGCTTTAATTTTACTTATTGACCTGATTTTTTTGTAGAACATTCCTATTTTTTCCTGTACAGTTTAATTGATCCTCTTTAGTAATAATCGACCCCCTTTCGACCCCTCTGTATTAATTCCTATTTTTTCCTGTACAGTTTAGTTGATCCTCTTTAGTAATAATCGACCCCCTTTCGACCCCTCTGTATTAATCGACCCCGGGAGATCTCTTATCGACCCCAAGGGGTCGGTATCGACCACTTTGGGGACCCCTGGTTTAGACGGAAGTTATGTGCAAGTCCCATTTCGTGTTGCTTTGTACTGTTACATCTAGATACTTCAGGGAATCCACAGTGTCAACAACTGAATTGTTAACTTTGTACTCGTGAGCAAACGGGGTCTTTTTATTACTTATGTGCATTGCCTTGCACTTTTTGCAGTTAAGTGTAAGCTGCCATTTATGGCACCATTCCAAAATAACATCCAGATCGCACTGAATTTCTAAGCAATCATCAGAGCACCTCACTTCCCTATAAATAAGTGCATCATCAGCAAAAAATCGCATCCTGCAATTAACGTTATCACCGAGATCGTTTATAAAAATTAAGAAAAGAAGTGGTCCTATTACATTTCCTTGAGGAACGCCCAAAGAAACATCTAGCTTAGAAGAGGCTTCCCCGTCAACAACGACATACTGTGACCGACCAGTTAGAAAATCGCATATCCATTCGCAAATCTGATCAGATATACCGTACGCTCGAATCTTCGCTAGAAGTCGGTTGTGTGGTACAGAGTCAAAAACTTTCTGAAAATCCAAGAAAATAGCATCAACTTGTGATCCTGCATCGATAGCTTTCATTACATCATATAAAAATAGAGCCAGTTGCGTTTCACAGAATCGGTTTTTCCGAAATCCGTGTTGGTTTGCTGTAAGTAACTCGTTTTCATCTAGAAACTTCATAATGTTAGAGCATATGACATGCTCCAGAATTCTACTGCAAACAGATAGATGTTAGAGATATGGGTCGATAATTCCTAGGATCTCTCCGATCTCCTTGAAAACGGGAATCACCTGCGCTATTTTCCAGTTAGAATGTACTCTTCATTCTTCTAAAGATTTACAAAATATATCTGGCAGAAATGGTTCTATTTCTTCTGCGTATTCCGAAAATATGTCTATCCAGATGTGTGGTGCTGAAATATGCACAGTAAAGAAGTGGGACATCAGCAGGATACAAGCAAGTGATATGAAATTTCTAAGATGTATAATAGGTGTTACTAGAATGGGCAGGGTTAGGAGCAAAACGATTAGACACACAGGAAAGGAGAAACCCATACAGGAAAAGAGAAGGCCAGACTAAGTTTGTATGGGCATGTAAAGAGAATGGAAGAGCAGAGAATCCCAAGAAAAATCTACCGTAAGAAGTTGCATGGTAACTGACCCGTCAGAAAGGAGTGGAGGAGTGTGTACAGTAGAGAGGAGAGAACTGGACCAAGGTAGTGACAGAGGTTGCAGGAAGTAAGAACAAATTGGAAAGGCTTGTGTGCAAAGCAGACCCAGCTACTAGCTGAAAGCTGTTGTTGTTGTTGATGATGATATGATTATGGTGAGCGTGATTATCTTTAAGTACTTAAGTTATGTACAACTGAAGCAGTGACAAACAACCACCTTATCTCAGACATTCTGCTGCCATATCTCTTCCAACAGTTTGTTGCCTACTTCATTCCACTCACCACGTTTTGATGAAAGTTTTTTTTTAGATTACTGATATATGTATTCCAGACACATCAGTTTACTGTTTAAAAAAATAACTATTGGAGCTATATCATATGCTTTTTTCTAAATTCTTAAATACTAAGTACAAACTTATATTGGTTAACCTCAGTTTTATAGTTTCTTGTTTTATCATACAAAAATTACCAAGACGCAGTGACAGCTGAAGTCATTCATTTAGGTAGTTACAACACTGAAGTTTTTCAACGGGTTACTGATCTTCATTGTTAAAGTGGAAGATGCTTGGAAGAACAGCTAAGTGTTAACTAAGAATCTCGCAGCTTAAAAATGCACAATGTTTAAATGTCTCATTACCTACAAGTTGCCAGATTAAAGAAATGATTTTGAATTGAAGGATTTGGTGCTAAATACTTTAAAATTGACTAAAAGGCAAGCAACAACTGACTAGCGAAAAAACATCGAGTTGACCTACAGGCGGTGTTGGATTACAAAGAAGGCACATGTGGGAACTGTTTTGGCAATAGCAAGATGGTATTGAGAATTAAGTTGATTCTGAATATTTCTTTTACAAAGCATTGCTAAACTAAGCACATTGTTAATAAGGTCTGCCAATTTTTCGTGGGTCTTAATTTTTCCTGTGAGATGTGTCAAATCAGAAACTCCACCACATGACCAATTAAATTCATCCCTGCACTGAATACAAGGAAAACAGAAAACAATAATTTTTTTTTTACATTGCAACCACACGGCCGGTTTTTTTTTAATACAGTTTATGGTTAAATTTCCTCAACTGAGATAGGCTACTTTTACACTTTATTGTTAGTAAGAAATATTTAATTGAGTATACGAGGGTCGTCTCAAAAGTAAGTTACACTTAAAAAAAAAAAAAAAAAAAATAAAAAATAACGCCCTGAATTTGTTTAAAAGGTTATATTTGTGAAACTACATATATTAGTTATTTTTCTACATAATCTCCTTGAATTTCAATATATTTTTGGTATCGTGGTAAAAGTTTTTTTAATCCAGCGTCATACCATTCTGCCGCCAAACTGGTTAGCCATGTCTGAACTTCTTCTTTGAGAGTTTCTTCGTTTGCGAAGCGTCTTCCCCCAAGGTGTTGTTTCAGCTGTGGAAACAGATGATAGTCGCTTGGAACGAGATCAGGGGAGTATGGTGGGTGTCCGAAAACATCCCATCGAAACTCTTCAAGCAAGTCTTGAGTTTGACGAGCAGAGTGTGGACGAGCGTTGTCGTGGAACAAAAACACTGTTTTCATCAACTTTCCCCTCCTTCGGTTCTGGATCGCCCTCCTGAGTTTCTTTAACACCTCACAATAGCGTTCAGCTGTTATCGTTGTCCCACGTGGCAGGTAGTCGATCAGCAATACCCCCTTCGAATCCCAGAAGACCGTCGCCATAACCTTCCCAGCTGATTCCACAACTTTCGCCTTTTTTGGAGTTTGCTCATCCTTCCCTTTCCACACCATGCTTTGTCTTTTGGTTTCAGGCGTCCAGTGATGGATCCAAGTTTCATCCCCGTCACAATTCGGTCGAATAGGCCATCTCCTTCATCCTCAAAAAACTGCAGAAATTGAAGAGCAGCGTCAACTCTCTGCTCTTTGTGGTGGTCTGAAAGGAGCCGTGGAACCCACCTTGCACACACTTTGGACAGATGCAGATCATCAGAAATGATTCTGTGAAATGATGCACAGCTAAATTCAACATTAGGCGGGAGTTGTGAATGAATGTCGTCGAGCGTAAGGCGTAAATTGGCGTCGACGACTCTTCGGACTTCTTCGACAATGTTCGGGGCCCGTGAAGTGGATGGGCGGCCGATTCGTTGTTCGTCGTGTGTTGTTGTCCTGCCTTCAATAAATGATTGGTGCCAATGAGCAACCATTGGCCTCGACATAATGTTTTCACCGTACACACTGCACAACTCACGGTGAATTTCAGTTGCATTTTTATTTTTTGCCGTTAAAAAACGAATTACACTGCGTACTTCGCAATCGGCGGTAGGAGTAAGTGGTAGCTCCATAGTGGCTTGATCGCAACTGACAAATGAGTCATGGCGGCCTCTTTGGAATTTTACAGTGCTGCTGCCACCACACCCGGACGAAAGTTCCCTGTGAATCCCAGACGTCTCCTGCCAACTGCACGGATATAAAAAAATAGTGTAACTTACTTTTGAGACAAGCCTCGTATATGGAGTATATATGTCTTTCTAAATTTTTCACATAAATATATATATATATATATATATATATATATATATATATATATATATATATTTCCCCTGATGCGTCTTCTCAGTCCTTTGTGGGGCATTGTTGCCACCACATCAAGAGCTCGGCTGCACTCGTAAAAACCATACAGTCTTTAACAATTTCAGATACTGATATACTTGTTAGTTTTGATGTTGTGTCTCTCTTTACCCTAGTGCCAGTAAAGAATACTCTGGACTTGATTCACTGTCATTTGGAGCCGAGTACTGCAGACCTCTTTGATCACGCACATACTTCCACTTGTTTCAGGTATGGAGGGAAGTACTATGAACAATCCGATTGAGCTCTGTTCTCACTGGTAGTAGATAACCTCTACATGGAGGATTTTGAAGAGAGAGCTCTTGAGAGTGCTACCCTCAAACCCACCTGCTTCTACCGTTACGTTGATGACACTTTCGCCATGTGACCACATGGTATGGAAGCGTTGGATCACCTTAACGGGATCCAATTCTCTGCTCTACACCTGAATAGTATTCCTTCATACACCATGTAAAACCCTTTTCAACTTATTATTTGACTTTTTTGTCCGTTCTATTTTTACTAAAGCTAAACACTCGTCGCTGTTCTGCAATCACCTTAACTTCTGGCATATCTCCTTAACTTCCTTTTCAAGTTTAACACCATTCATATAATATATTTTAAATACATTCAAATTAGGATAGGGAAATTAACCACCACTTACCTTTAGATGATGAATGTGGGGTGCGAACACACAGAAAAGATACAAACACAAATAATAAAGTAATTTTCGGGATAAACCCTTCATCAATGGAAGAACATTATGAGAGGTGGGCGCAGCTGGAGACTGCCTCACAGAAAGACCACCGGTCGGGAAAATGGTGGGGGTAAATTCAAACATCGGAAAAGTAGAGGGACAGTGAATCAGAGCTAATTCCCGAGCATAGATAAATATCCAATCTAATCTCTGGTCGGTGGGAAGATCAAAATATAATTAGAACTAAATGTGAAAAAAATTATAATTGTATAAAATATTATACAAATAAAAATAATAATAATATAATAATAATTTTTATGAAGTTAAACATCACCTTAGGTTAGTGGTTGTTTAATGTAGGTAGAGAGGATTTAAAAAATGTTAAACATATGTAATAATAATAATGACCGGGTACTATCTCAAGTTGAGACCAGGTGGTTGCCTTGTGCCAAGTTTGTACTGGTAGGCAAGTTCCCACCTTCTGAGTTCAGAGAAACTGCTGCTATTGGGGAGAACTCTGATAGCACGGACTGTGAAACAAGAGTTGAAATTATTCAAGTCGTAGGTTATGGCATGGGCAGCAACTGGGTGCTTTGGGTTCTGTATGAACACCGTCTGTCGGTGACCATTCATTCTTATGGAGAGTGGATTTGTGGTAAAACCTATATATGAAACCAGGCTGTGGTTGCATGTTAATTGGTAAATTATATGGGTGGTTTCACAGGTGGTGTATCCTATGATAGGGAAGCTTTCCCCTGTGACAGGGTTGATGAAAATGGTGGAAGTATGGTGTATGTCGCACATCATGCAGTGGGGTCTATTACATGGGAATGAGCCTTGTGGCTGACTATTAGGAAGAGGAAGACTGTGTTTGTGGACTAGAAGTTCGCTGAGGTTAGGAGGTCTGCTGAAACAAGTTCTAGGAGGGGCAGGGAGGATTTTAGGAATAATGGATCTCACTTCAGGGCATGCTTGAAAGAAATCATAGCCCTGCTGGAAGATTCCGTTAATGGATTCGAGTCCTAGGTAGTATGTGTGACCAAGACTGGGTTGTGGTTGGTTTTTGTGGGTTTGGGATGATTGATAGGCTGATTCATTGTAATGTTGCATGTGAAAGCTGATTGTTCACCAAAGCTGGAGGGTAGTTGTGAGATGTTAATGCTTCTGAAATACTGTTTGAATAATCCATGAGAGACTGTTGGTTGGAGCATATGCGACTGCCTCAAATACCAAGAGAGAACGTTTGGTATGGTATGGGTGGCAACTGTCGAAATGGAGATACTGTTGAAGGTTTTTTAGTTTGATGTGGACTGAAGAGTTGAGATAGCCATTGGATAGGGACAAATCCACATCCAAGAATGTGGCCTGGGTGTGGGAGTAGGACCAAGAGAATTTCAGCATGCTAAAGTTATTGAGATGGTTCAGGAAATTTAGCAGTTCATTTTTTCCATGTGTCCAAATCATAAATATGTCATCAATGAAACGAAACCAAATGAGGGGTTGGAGAAGCACTTCCTCCAGAAATGTTTGTTCCAGACGGTCCATGAACAGATTATCATAAGAAGGGGCCGTGCGGGTGTCAATGGCAGTTCTGCAGGTTTGGTGATAGATGTTGCCTTCGAAGAAGAAGTAGTTGTTATTAAGGATAAGGTGGGCTAATTTCATGAGGAAGGATGTCATAGGGAGGCTGTTGGGAGGGCGCTGTTCCAGAAAATGTTCCATGCCAGTGTGGAATGTTTGTGTACAAGGACGTGACGTCAATGGTAACCAGTATTGAGTTGGAAGGAAGGTGGGTGGGTATGGTAGAAAGCCGGAAGAGAAAGTGTTGGGTGTCCTTTCTGAGGGGGGACCCAAAAAAATGGGAAATTCTTCATAATGTCTTTATTTTTTAATATTTTTACCCCAAATTTTGATCACCTTCAAAGTATTCTCCACTGACTACAATGCACCACTTCAAATGATCGTTCCATTGTTCAAATCAGTTTTTAAATTCACTTATCGTGACGTTAATAATATATCATCTTTGAGTAGCAGGGAGTCTGTCTTTGACCTCCGTCAGAGAAGGTCGCACGGAGTAACATTTTTCGGTCCAACAGTTGAAAGTGTGGTGGACTTGGAAAAGTGTATTATGTAGACGTGCAACTAGTGGAACTTATGATTTGAAATAGAATGTTTTTTTAAGTGACTGCATGGTGTTAAAAGAACGTTAATGAGTGTGGAGGATTTTGTTGGTATTAAAAACTCTTGTATCCCACGAACTTGTGATCTTCGGAGAAGTTCTATTCCTTATCTTAGTTATTAATTTGGTGGTGGTATTTTCCGTCGGGCTGTAGTATCAGAATTTAATGACTAGAATAAAGTTTTGTGTGTCGAAGTTGCTCATAAACTGTGGAACTATTTTCATTTCACTAACCCGGCGATAGAATAATACCTAAAACCTGGCGACCGCGGCAAAAGAACCTTTTGTTTAATTAATGAGCATGTATATGTTCCATAAGGGACTTAATAATTTAAAATCAGTATTCAACAGCTAGCCGTCATAGAGACAGTTAGCCTACAACCTCTGCAATCGAAGAAACAAATGATCATTGTCTTGATGTTTCACTTCACCCGGCGAGTTTTTTGGGACGAGGAGAGCACACGTCTTCCACTGACTTGATTGCTTCTTTGTTTCGAGGCCATATTCATGGCACAACGATTCATAATCATTAATCACTTTCGAAAATAAATTTCAGGGTTTACTTTGAGCTGATTTTGAAGCTCAAAACTGCCTGTCGACGCTCCCTCTGCTCGTCTGTGAGAAGGCGAGGGACAAATTTGACTACAACCTTTCTCATGTGCAAATATTCAGATAAAATCCTCTTAATTGAACTCCTTGATATTCCAGACATCTCATAGAGTTGATCAATGGTTCGGTGATGGTCTTTATGAACGAGGGCATTGATTTTGTCGACGTTTTCGTCACTTCTTGTGGTTGAGGGGCGACCTGAACGGTGTTGGTCATCAATTGTAATTTCTCCATTTTTAAAACATGAAAACAACTCGTAGACTCCGGTTTTACTTAGGGCAGCATCCCCATAAGCAGTCTTCAGCATAACAATAGTTTCCGCGGCCGATTGTCCCAACAGGAAACAAAATTTCACAGCCACGCGTTGCTCTCGACAATCTACCATCACGTTTTCGCCAAAATGGAAAAAGTTGTTTTACTAAAAAAACTATCACGGGCGAACCGATTCACTCACAGTGACACAACTTCGCACACTGACTCAGATGGCATGATATTAACGGACACCAGGTCTAACAATGGGTTTTCCCCACTCTCCCTCCCCGCCGCAGCACAATTCCCGTTACTTTTGGGTCCCCCCTTGTATATGAGAAGGGAGCTGATTAACTATGGGCTGTAGGTACTGGCCAATCAAAGTAGAGATGCACTCAGTTGGCGAATCGAAAGCTGCAATGATAGGGCATTCTGGATTGCCAGGTTTATGAATTTTGGACAAGAGATAAAGGGTTGGTGTACGTGTATTTTGGAGAGTAAGAAGCGAAATGGACTGTGGGGTGAGACCGTGGAGAGGTCTACTAAACTGTACATATTCTTGTATTGTTTTGTTGACAACAGGAGTTGGATCTTCCGATAGGTGGCAGTAAGTGTTGGTGTCTGATAGCTGACAAAGAGCTTCAGCCACATAGTCATCCCTGTTCATGACTACAGTGGTTGAGCCCTTGTCAGCTTGAAGGATAATGAGATCTAAATTGCTGGAGAGTTGTTTTCTTGCATGGGTTTCAGCTGGGTTAAGATTACCGGTGTTTGCTAAAGATTTAAGGAAAGTGGGAGAAGCCAAACTGGTGGAAAGGAAATCCTCAAAATTTGGAGGGGACGGTTCTGGGGAAGAGGCGGAGGGTCAAGTGTGGATGATGGTTTGAATTTCTCTAGACTTGGTTCTAGGTTGTCCTGATACGCCTGTTCACTGCTATGAGTGGCGAAGTGATACTGCCAGCGGAGTGTATGGCAGAATGATAGAGAGTCACAAACTAGTTTGGCATGGTCAAATGTGGGGTGGGTGAGAAGGCGAGTCCTTTGGAGAGTACAGTGAGTTGGGATTCAGATAATGGTGATGAGGATAGGTTTATAACTAACAGTTCTTAAACTACCCCCAAGCTTACTTGGGGGTAGGGCTTGAGTGCAGAGAGTGAGGTACAGGTTTTAAAGGGGGAGGTTGAGGTATGTTCAGGAGCTGAGCAATGGACCATTTTGAGGAAATCAGAGGAGGCTGTGATTTTGATTAGTAGACCATTGGCTGGTGTGGAAGAAACTGCCCTAGTGCAAGATGGGACTTCAGAAATTTGTACAACTTCTGTAAATGTTTCTGGGCATGCATACTGCTGGAGTTATCTGCTTGCTGTAAAATATGATGTAAAACTGTAATTACTTGTGGGAATGATAACGTGAGTATTTTGTGAAGGGATATGAGGTTTCCAGAATGTTGGTTAGCCAGAATGGTATACTGTTGCGGAACAAGGTGAATAAGGGCCAAAGACTGTTGGTAGCAAAAGGCATGTTGGGCAGGGCGAGCTTGTGGGGGACAACCAAATATTGGCAGTTTGATTGTAAGACCATTTGGGGGTATGTTAAAGGACAGACATGCTTTTTAAAAAAGAATATGTGATTGAAATTTGGCGAGCTGAAAAGCATGGTATCTGTACCTATGTATGTATTTATCAACAAGTGGCTTATGAAGTGATGTCAGTGGAGGCATGTTGAGAGCCAGAAATGTTTATATAGAATGCAAATTGTGTTCATTGTCTGCAATGAGGTTTGAATGGTAAGAGGATCAACAACAGATACACGCTGATAAAAGCAAAAGCGGTTAAATGTGGAAGGGACGGTAATAAGATATTTAAAGGACGCTCAAAATGTATGTAACAAAATAAGTATTTGTGTGCGCGCCATGTAAAATTCCGTTTCTAAGATGGAAATGGGACGTTAATATATAAAATTTGAATGAATGATATGATTATTAGCAGAAGTTACGCAGTAATAAGATGGAAACACTGTCGGAACGGTAGGTATCGGCGCGCGGAGAGCACAATTTGTCATTGGCGGTAACAATGGTTTGATACACGATGTGAGATTATGTACCTGGATTCGTATTTTACTATAAAACGGCAAAAAATAAAACGGAAAACAAACAAAAAGTAAGAGAAAGAAAAGAAGGAAGTAAAGAAAAAAAAGAACACAAATATAGTCAAACATAAAGGACAAAACAGAAGAGAGCCAGGGCAGCAATATGGTAACAATGAAATCAAGGCTCTAAGTAGCGGAAAGGAATCAAATTAGGATAGAGAAATGAGTCGCCACTTACCTTTTGATGAAGGATGTGGGGCGCTAACACACAGAAAAGATACAAACACAAATAATAAAGTGATTTTCAGGATAAACTCTTCGTCAACGGGAGAACATTATGAGAGGTGGACGCAGCTGGAGACTGTCTCACAGAAGGACCGCATGTCGGGAAACTGGTGGGGGTAAATTCAAACATCAGAAAAGTAGAGGCGCAGTGAATCAGAGCTAATACCCGAGCATAGATAAATATCCAAACAAATCTCTGGTCGGTGGGAAGATCAAAATATAATTTGAACTAAATATGAAAAAATAATTATATAAAATATTATACAAATAATAAAAATAAAATAATATTTTTTATGAACATCACCTTAGGTTAGTGGTGGTTCAATATAGGTAATAGAAAAAGAGGATTAAAAAAGGTTTAACATGTGTAATGATAATAATGACTGGGTATTATCTCAAGTGGAGACCAGGTGGTTGCCTTGTGCCAAGTTTGTGCTCGTAGGCAAGTTCCCACCTTCTGAGTTCGGAGAAACTGCTGCAATTAGGGAGAACTCAAATAGCACGGACTGTGAAACAAGAGTTGATATTATTCAAGTCGTGGGTTATGGCATGGGCAGCAACTGGGTGCTTTTGGTTCCATGTGAACAACGTCTGTCGGTGACCATTCATTCTTATGGAGAGTGGATTTGTGGTCAAACCTATATATGAAGCCAGGCTGTGGTTGCTTGTTAATTGGTAAATTACATGGGTGGTTTCACAGGTGGAGTGTCCTATGATAGGGAAGCTTTCCCCTGTGACAGGGTTGATGAAAGTGGTGGAAGCATGATGTATGTCCCACATCTTGCAGCAGGGCCTATTATATGCGAATGAGCCTTGTGGCTGACTTTTAGGAAGACGAAGACTGATTTTGTGGACTAGAAGTTCGCTGAGGTTATGAGGTCTGCTGATACAAGCCACAAGGCTCTTTCCCATGTAATAGACCCCACTGCAAGAAGTGCGACATACACCGTTCTTCCACCACTTTCATCAACCCTGCCACACGGGGGGAATGCTTCCCTATTGTAGGACACGCCACCTGTGAAACCACCCATGTAATTTACCAATTAACATGCAACCACTGCCTGGCTTCATATATAGGTTTTACCACAAATCCACTCTCCATATGAATGAAGGGTCACCAACAGACGGTGTTCACACAGAACCCAAAGTACCCAGTTGCTGCCCATGCCATAACCCATGACTTGAATAATTTCAACTCTTGTTTCACAGTCTGTGCCATCAGAGTTCTCCCCAATAGCAGCAGTTTCTCTGAACTCAGAAGGTGGGAACTTGCCTACCAGTACAAACTTGGCACAAGGCAACCACCTGTTCTCAACTTGAGATAATACCCGGTCATTATTATTATTATTATTATTTTAATTTGTAATTGTATGATATTTTATATAATTATATTTTTTCGTATTTAGTTGTAATTATATTTTGATCTTCCCACCGTCCAGAGATTAGTTTTGATATTTATCTATGCTTGGGTATTAGCTGTGATTCACTGCCCCTCTACTTTTCCGATGTTTGAATTTACCCCCACCATTTTCCTGACCGGCGGTCTTTCTGAGAGGCAGTCTCCAGCTGTGCCCACCTCTCATAATGTTCTCCCATTGACGGAGGGTTTATCCCGAAAATTACTTTATTATTTGTGTTTGTGTCTTTTCTGTGTGTTCGCGCCCCACATCCATCATCTAAAGGTAGGTGGTGACTCATTTCGCTATCCTAATTTGATTCATTTCCGCTACTTAGTGTCTTGATTTCATTGTTACCATGTTAAATACATTAGTAGATTTCTCCTCGTCTCCTTCTCTTCCTAAAGGTATACGGGATAACACATTAGCCACTACATTCTTGTCACCTCTTATGTACTTCATTTCATAGTCGAACTGCTTTAAGTATAGCAGAGGTGGGCAAAGTGTTTCACTAAAAAGAGCTGCGCTCATTTGATCACTCTATGAAAAGAACTAGTTCTTTTCAACGGTTCACCAGTTCACTAGCTCAGTTTAAACAAAAAGAGCAGATATATCTATTTTGACTGTAGAATCTGTTCTTTTTATTTACATTTAAACAGATTTCTTAGGCTAATCTGACATCGGTTATTTTCATTTATTTTTGTATTTATTTTGAAACATTTTTGTTTCTTAAACTCTACAGGATTACTTTCACGCTGAAAAGGCCATTTCAAAGTGTCAATGAAATATTGTTTGGATTGCTGGGAATATTTGAGGGCTAGTTTGAGGATAGTTAGTTTTACATTAATTTCAATTTTAAAGAAGTTTTTGCTTTAAATGAAATGAAGGTTACTGTTCACAAATAAAATTTTACTTATTTGGCCATTTCAGCCTACTTCATTTTTCAGTGCGAATTTTTCGAGCATTTGAAAATAATCTTTCACAACGCACGCTTGTAGTATGAATACACAAAGAGAAGCAGATTTGAAAGAACTAGCTCTCCAGAGGCACTGCTCCGTGCTGTGCTGAGTGCTGGGATCAGAGAACGACCCGCACGAACTAGCTCTTTCTGCGCCAAGCGCTTGGGATCGGAGAATGCTGTGAACGAACTGCCTCTTTCCGCGCCGAGTGCTAGGGATTGGAGAACGACGCGAATGAACTGGCTCTTTCCTCGCCGCGCACTATGGATCGGAAAACGATGCGAACGAACTGGCTCTCTACGCACTGAGCGTTAGGGATTGGAGAATGTCGCGAACGAACTAGCTCTTCTCGATCTTCGGGATTTCTTATTTTTTTCAGAGCGGAGTGGATAAGCAATGAATGGCGTGGAACAGAATTATGTCCAAGACAGTATGTTATGGTAGAACCATCATAGCTATTAACTGGTTAGGTAATAAGTATTGAAATCTGGTAATAGTATATGCTATGTTGTAAACCTAAGCCATGTAGTATTTATATTACATCTGAAAAGCATGAATTCCTTACAAGATGGGTATTCCAAGATAGAGCGATTTCTGACATTACTTTGCAAAGTTTCCCTTTACTAAACTTAATATGGAACATGTAAACTGGATTGTAGAATGAATATATATTAATTGTGTATCTATAAGCAAATGTGAATCTTGTCTAAGGCAGCATGGTATGGCAGAAGAATCATAGATACAAACTTGTTCGTTTTTGGTGAACGACTGCTCACTTGCTCTTTCAAAAGAACTGTTCTAAAGAACTGGTTCATTTGCGAACGACCCACCTCTAATGTATAGGGCTCATATTGTGAGTCGTGATTGGAGCAATTTTTATTCCTCCAAGAAACTCAGCACTTTTTGATCAGTGTATACTATGGTTTTGTGATTTCATAGATTAGAAACCCCACACAATTCTCGACACCTCCTTCTGGCTGATTCTGTAGTTCCTCTCATGGATATTTAGTATACGGATGGCATAGGCAATCATCTCTATTTCTTTTATAATATTTGTCTTCACCACTTGGAAAGCTGCACACCATTGTCGTGATCACGTGTGTCCGATGTAAGATAAAATGATAGTTCTGAATTTTGTTGATACATATCCTTTCCTTTCCCAACTCCTCTTTAATTCTTTTGAAGCTATTCTGGCACTCTTGAGTCCAAAACCAGAAAAGATTTTTCTGTAACAAAACATTAAGGGCTGGTTCGTTGAGCAGTTGTCTCGAGACAAATTTCCAAACCCGTAGATACACAGGAATGATTTCAATTGCTTTTGGTTTGTTGGCGGAGGGAAGTTTTTCACTGCTACTAACTTGCTAAGATATGGTACTATTCCTTTCTCATTGATAATATGTCCTAGAATGTTTATCTTTTCATTTACAAATTCAGATTTTGACAGCTGTAACTTCATTTCTCCAATTTTCAATGCTACCAACACCTCCTGTAATAGTGTGCGGTGCTTTTCCCACATTTTGGCACTTGTCAATATATCATCTACGTAAATAGTCAATATCCATAACCAGTCATCACCTAATATCTTGGCAAATGCTCGTATAAAAACAGACACCGATATGTTGAGTCCAAATGGCTCCACACATTACTGGTAACATTTGCCACCATATATGAATGCTGTATATTACCGTGGCTCCTTGGCCAAAGGAACCTGTCAGTACCCTGCGGACAGACCAAACTGGTCAAGTACTTAACTTCATGAAACCTCTGCAGTATTTCCTCCAAATTCTCAGGCCTATCACTTTCTCAATCCACTATTTTATTCAACCTTCTTGCATCCATCACCAGCCTAATACTGCCATCCTTTTTTCCTATCACCACTAGAGGGTTGTTGTATTTACTATCACTTCATTTGATGATGCATAATTTGAGCATTTTTGCCAATTCCTCTTCCACCACTTTTCTGCTTTCTAATGGTACAGAATAAGGTTGTACAAAAATGGTTCATGATCCTTTACCCTCAGTTTGCATTCAAACCCTTTCACACACATTGAACAATCTGAAAACGCCATGGAGTTTTTCAACAATATCTCCACTAATTGCTGCTTTTGATCGTAGGATATATGTTTTATGGCTTCCACTATTTCTTGTTGGCCCACCACCTGTCTCTGATCATACAAGTCATCACCTTCATCTGCTTCCAAATCAGTTCTTTGGATTGTTGCTATTAGTTCCAATCTTCCCATACTTTACTTCATCTTAATCATTTTACATTTGAATGGTACTACATATTTCACGTTTCTATTCTGAAATTCCATCCTTTCTACATTAAGTTAATTATTGCCTTATATTTTACCAACCAACCCATTCCCAGAATCCACTTAACTTTTAACCCAAGTATCACTAGTATATCATGGTCCACTGTAATCTTACCAATCATTATGGTCACATATACATGCTGATAAATAAGCTACTTAGCTTTCCACTGGCACCGACATTTTGTGTTTTACTTGCTGACATTTCTATCATTTGGTCCTTCCTTCTTAACTAGTTGAAAAATGATTCAGAAATTGCAGTCATATCGCTTCCTGTGCTCATTCCAGTACCAAATACTTTCAGCTCTACCAAAGGCTGCATTATCATTTTACTCCATTTTTCTTCATCTTCTTCTAATAAATCCTTTTCCTTTTCTCAGTACAACCATCCTTCCACCCTCATCTTCACCTACATTTTTGTTGCTTCTCTTCCTTACATTTTCTGTTCTCTTTCTTTCTTATTAGAAAACATTTCACCATATCTTGTTCTTTACTGTCTTCCTTACTCGCCACTCTGTCATTTTCTCCCTCCTCTTCTTCACTGCTGCTCTCTTTTTCACTTTCTTCTGCATCTTCATAATCCTCCCCATCATCAGTTTCTTCATCCATTTTTCAACTTCCAACTCATAATCTCCCCCATCATTATCCACAAAAGGAAAAAGCATCTCACTCATTTCTTCACTTATCTTCTGGTCATCATTTTCCCATTGGTTCATTCTTGTAAGGTCAATTATATCATTTTGTTCTACTTCTCTCCTCTCAGCATTGTTAACCACTTTGATTTCCTCTATTTGCTGCAAGCACTCCCACCATTTCAATGATCCGCTGTTGCCCAACATTACATTCAATTCCTCGTCACACCCTCCCTGATCTGGTTTTTCCTCTTCCCTTCCATCTTCCTAAGTCTCCATTCCTAGCTCTTCTTTACACACTCTTCTCACTTGCTTTATCCAGCCTTCTGCTTCCTGTTCCACGTCTCTATCCACTGCTGTATCATAATTTTCTACAGTAGTCCTGACTTGATTATTATTTCTTCCTATAGACATTTCTTGACATTTCTCTTCCTCATTTCCTTCCGGAAATATGCTGTGACTTCTTCTAAAACTTCCTTTCTCTGCTTAATTATATCATCTCCACCCAACTTCATTAATAAGCACTTCGGCTTCACTATAGCTCCCGGTCCTCTTGTCGCTCCAGCTTAAGAATTGACCTCTTCACAAACTGCCATTAATTTCCCTTATTATATCCTTCTCTTCTTCCATTTTCTTGATCATCACCATGTTGCAGAGGCGAAATTCCAGTTCTTGATTCGGTCACCGGTCTTGTATTGCTTGTACCTTGTTTTACATCCATACTTCTTTTTCCTCTGTTCCCGTAGTATGTATTATTGGCCTTTTCCTATGCCATTATGACATTTTCTGTATACACTATGCCTGAATAGGTTCTGCTCTTTTTTATACACTGCATCCTACCTATATATTTCATCAACTTATTACGTTCTTTGGTGGTTTAATTTATATATACTGATTAATTAAAAAGTCCACCAGAAGGTTATATCGAAGATTTGTTTATTGTTTTTAAAATGAATATTCACAAGCATAGATACAATACAGAGATACACTTCTGAGCCATTGCAAATAAAATCTCTGTGAACTAACTGGATGAATCTCTCTGTAAAATTGAATATTGAATGAAGTCAACTAACTGCTCTGTCCAGCCGATCTGTTTATATAGTCTCTATCGAAATTACGAGAATTCTTCAAAGACATCCGCCCGATATTTCTCGAACATTAACAATCACTCAAACAATCAAACATATTAAAAACAATCGGAATTGATACAAAATTAATTAACAACATTACAAAATGATCAGAAATGGTAATTAGAGATACTTAAATACAAAATTATTTGCAGAAATCATCTCAAACTGTAGAAAATTGTCCTGTAGACATCATAACTTGCATTAATACATGGAATTACAAACATTTAAGAAATTCTCTTGCACCACTCGGTTCTTAAACATATTAAATGGACTTTAAATAATTTTCTTTCATAAAACAAAGTCTATATACACTGATTTACAAGAAATTACAAAACAAACATACCAGATCATATTCAAACAAACTTTAGCTCACTACAAATACTCCATACAGTACAATACTATTCAAAATTCAGGTATGAGGGCTGTTACAAACTCCTTCTAGTCTCATGTATGTTGTTCCATTGCATTAAAAGTATTATTTCTTGCACGTGGTGTGGCACCTTCTGCTCCAATATTTCTACAATCTCATCTTCTTCCATTGGTGAAGACAAATACTTTAGATTTTTCAATAATTTTTCATAATAAACTCTCAAGTTGCCATACTTCCTTTTGTAGGGTGTACTATTTCGAAATTCCTGTTTCACTCACCACTGCCTTTTGTCAGACCAATGCTTCTTTAAGAAAATCTGCAAAAACTCCTCATAACTTTTGCTAACCCTACCTATTCCAAAGCTTCATTTTAACGTTTTTTCTTTTTCTTTTTCTTCTGGCTACTGTCTTGGTAATGCCCTCGTTTATACTTCCACAAAAAGGTAAGTATGTATCTCGCCACCAGGTACAAAATTCACTTCAGGCAATTTTATCTGCACTGACTGTACTGCTTTGAATGTTGTCAATCTGCTGATTCAACTCCATACATTGTTGTTCAGCCACCACTTCAACATGCCACTTCTCCTCACAGGTTGATTGTTCCAGATTCCAGTCCTTTGACATTACCTTGTACCAGGGAAATTTAATGTTTGACTTCTTGAAGATCACTAACAAATTAGCTATTTATTCTGCTCTGTTTGTCAAATGCTGTCTTTCACAACTCCTCAAGGGTGTGTTCTTCTCTCTTCACTAGGTGTTGTACATCCTTCAACATCAAACCCTCGAGTTTAGAAACTTTCTCATACACTTGGCCTACCTGAATATTTATTTAAGAATAAATAGTATCTTTTTCCTTTCTCCACCCTTGCATCATTTGCTTTTGATTCTGATGAATCTTCTGTTCCAATTTTTGCAGTTCTCCTTTCACTCCTTGCATAATCATTTCTTGCCTGTCCCATTTTGTCTCTTGCATTTCTCGTTTCATTTCTAGCTGTCCTTGTTTCATTTCATGTCTGATCATTGCCAGAATTTGTTTCCGTAGAATTGCTCTCTTCTTTACATCAATTCTTTTCAGTGCCACTAGCTGTTAAAACCATGTGAAAGATACCAGTATTACCTGCTGTGATAATTGGATCGTTCATGACACTCGAATCTGTGCTGCTATTTAAATTTTCCGAAAGTCTTGTATTTTCACTAGCTTTACACTCCATCTCAGCTACTTCCAAAACTTTTCCTTCCATTATTATTTTTAATCTTAAAAGAACTTCATCACGCTCCAAGAACTTACTTCCCCAAAATCAATCACAGAGAAAAATGAGAGCAAATATATTTCAAATAAAGCTTTCGCAAGACGAGATCTATCAGGCAATGCAGCAGTAATTTAAATGCCGTATAGAGAACCAAAGACCATTCATCAACACAAATATTACCTGCACATAATATTCAATAGAAAACACATTTATATCTATGGATACGCATGCAAAATTCAAGTTTACAAATTATTGTTACACTTTTGATCAATTTCTTTGATAAACCATTTAGTTTTCAAAACTACATTGAATGGAATTTAAAAAATTATAATTACTTTCATTAATAACAATTTCTTTTCACTATACTTCCAATGAAACATAAAACACTTCATGCAATCAGCACTACTATACAATTAGCATTCTGATTGCTCACTTTTTGTTTTCTTACTATATTACTACAATTCATTACTACAGTTCACTTTAATAGAATTTTTGTCTTTCGCTTTGAAAAACTTTGATCTTTTTACTCAATTTTGTTAAATTTTGTCTTTACTAAAATTTGCTACACTTTGTCTTTTTTTGTTCATGTACTTAAAATTGGTTTTTCTTGAGTCTACCTTTGATGGCTTCTTATCCGAAAATTGCAGGCTTCTTTCATTACTAAGCTAAATAATTAGCTTTGTGTCTCAGTCACGTGCAACACATATAAGGAACTTTTATAAATATATGCTTTTCTGCTCCTCCTCTCATTTCATCACAGGTCGCCACGTATAAGTTACTAATCTGGAAGAAATCCATGTGCTTATCGTTTAGCTTCATCAACAAAAACATTAAAGCCTTACTTGAATTTTGTTTTTGTCTTCTTTTTTTTACCAAACACTGTTTCACAACTTGATTTTATTGAACACTAGCAGGGCTCCTGGTTTTGCCCGGTATAGTTGGTGTAGATTTACCCGTATCCTATTTTTATTCCCGCAATGAAAAACTTTTCGCACCAACTTTTTTCGGAATTAAAGCAAACCTAGATTTACCCGCCCCCTACCAAGAAACTGGTGGGTTGAAGTTTATTTGCTCGAACACTATTTTCATTCGTCCAAAAAGATTAATGTATATCAAGCTTCGTTAATTTGGCTAAGCAATTGCATTAATACAATACTGAACTATGCTAGATTATGTTAGAAACTCACATTTGATTCAATTGCGAAGTGAATGGATATAATTTTTGCTCGAAACGTCAGATACTTTAACTCTGCAGATTCAGCCTTTTATACAAATATCCGGAATATATTATCGTAAACAGAAGACTAATGCTGATAGCCAAAGACTTTGTACAGAGAACGTGCTTAAAGAAAATCTCTGTATGGCGTTTAAAATTTGAATATCCCAAATTAAAGTAAAGAATACTTCAAGTTACGGCTATCTATTGCATTTAAAAATTCAATATCCCGAATTAAAAGAAAGAATACTTCAAGTTTTGTTTAATGTGCAAAATAGTTATTATTGTAAAGTTATCTTATTGCTTTCACTAAAGGCTATGGTCAGAGACATTTAGTTTTGTGTTTAGTATGGAACATGTCAGGGAACTGAGCGGTGATACGGGGGTATGTATCCACTTCTTCACCTGAACCAGTCGTCTTCCAATATATTCTAAGTCCAAAAAAGTTCTGTTACCGTGTTGAATTATTTATGCTAACTGTTAAAATTGACCACAGTCGCCACTTACAGTTTTAACCTACTGCAAGAAAGGTACTATTGTAGAAATGAAAGTCACAAGTTGAATCACTGGATTATATTCTCAAAATTTTTCACGTAAATAATACAGGTTCACAGTTAGCAAGGCAATCGGATATATCGTTCACCAAAAATCACAGGTTGAGAATCAGAGCAAAAACCGCACTCCCCCAAGGAAAATAAATCGAAAGTTAGAAATTCACATGTCCAGAAACTGTTAGTCCGAAAATAGGTTTGTTCAAAATTTCGAAGATGGCTGCCGCTAAGCGTGCCCTACACATTGTAGACTCACTTCCTGCCTAACACCAGCCCGCGCTGACCGAGACGTGTTCACGCCTGCAAGTTGGAATAGAGACTGAGCTACCGGCGTATGGATGCCCCTTGCTACCTGTCTTATATATGCTCGCCTCACGTGTTGACGTACTACATCTGAGCGCCTCCATGCTGCTAAATATTCCCTTATGTTTGACTTAATAACTTCTTTATTATATGTTTAATTTAAACGCGGGAACGGGAAAGTTATGTGAGTTTCGAGTTGCAGTGTTTAGTGTCAGAATATAGCGTTAATTGTATCTCTCCGAAGACTACCAAATATGGTCACGAATATAGTGCTCTGACGATCTTACGTCACCCCCAGGTTTTTCAGAACTTTTTTAAATCGGCTTTATTTACAAATATGAAATTATGCTCAAATTATTGGCCCCATTTTTAGCCTCACAAAAATGTAAACTTTATTTAAATCGGTTATGTGGTTATTGAGTTATTGTAAAAACATTGATTTCTAACAATCCGACATAATTATTATTTATGTTTTTAGGTATAACTCTGAAGATATATGGATTATTAAGCCGGAAAAATTACCAATCTGTAGCCTGAATTAAACTGCTTATTTTGAATGTTATTACATCTCTGTCGCTATTATATTATGGACACAATAAAATCGTTTGTTTATTCCACGTGGATTTGATGTCGAGTGAATTTAGAAAACCTATAACATCGGTTCTATGGCTTTAAATGTCTGGAAATTAATATGTACGAAACTAGAAGAATGTATCTTTACGGCAGACTACTTTTTAACCCGGAATCTAAGTAGGCTTTTAAATGAAAAAATGTTAAAGTTGAGTGATCTATTTTACGTGTTCAGATCGCATTTAAAAATACTTAAACGGTTGTAAACTATCAGATTTAGTTGAATTTAACTCTCTTTAGCAGTGTTCTAATTTATTATTTACTTTATATTGGATGACAGTGTTTAAAATCAGTGAAAAAGCATATAATGTGTACTGTGCCACTGGCAAGTTACTACGAAATTGGATTAACAGACAGAAGGTCAGTAAAATGTCTTTTAATGGTTTTAGAAAATTAATTATGTGTGTTTACTGGCATTTACATATTCTTAGCGCTTTTGAAATGGTTTAATTTTACTGGAATTACTTCCGAAAGACTCGCAAATTTAGTCGATTTACCGGCTTCCTGTTCTTCACTAATATTTCATATTTTATGGATTGAAACTGCTTGAAATCTATTAAAACTGAAGGATAAAATTATTTACTGCTTGTTTATCTGCTTTTTAAATCCTGAAACTATTTAAAAGACCTAAAATTGTTTATGTAAACTGTTTAGGAAAATGAGTGATCAAATTTCTTCATAATTACTTCTTGTGAGTATTAAATGCTTTAAAACTATCAGAAACCTGTTAATTATCCTACTAAACTGTCTCAGGCATTCAAATTCCATCACAATGTGATATCTTCATTCTGCTTCAGTTTACTATTCAATCATCCTGTTTATTTCTTTAAAATACTTGCTAAACTATATTTAACTGTGAAGTTATGGTTATTGTGAGTCTAGGCTTGGCTATTATTGGTTCTTTACACTCTTTACTGTATAAAATCACATTAGAAATACCAGAATCTGGTATATGCCAAAATTTATGGTTAGGTTTGATTTATATTGGAATTATCTGTTTATCTCTGAAATAACTCTTATTAATCATGATAAAAGGTTTATTTAGTGCCTGTATTTGCTATCATTTACCATTTACTCCTTTTAAATCCGTCCAGACTATCTCTCTGACTAATGTTAGGATCTGTTACTAAAAGTTTGCTTTTATGTGAAATAACCTATTTCCTGCTGAAATATCATGGCTTTATGACAATTTATAGTTTATGTATGTTGGTTATAAGTTATTTATTCACTTTACTTTACTACAAGTGTTGTTAACTCGATTTAAACTGTGGTATCGTGTACTGAAGTTAACCTTAAACTTGGCCGGATCTAAACGAAATATTGAAAATAGAACGAGGGATACCTTACAAACATCTAATACTTCCATCCAGAGTATCTTTGGGTTGTTTACGATAACAACTGCTTTCACTGAGTTCGTGAATTAAAATAAGTTTTTATATATATTTGATTCACAGTTCGATCGTTCAGTGAAGTGTATATCAGCTTAGGAATGTTAAAAGACATTTAATACCAGTGTTTAATACCTAACATCTGCTAAGTGCTTTGGCCTTGCGATAATATGGCAGACCCCCCTGATACGGGGTAACTAATCAAATCGGCGCTGCAGTCGTGCTACCATCCAGAAAAGTATGCCACAATTCCGCTGATGATGTACAGCCAACAAGAAACCCAGCAACAGCCACATCATCCTCAGCCACTGCTACATACAGGTAACGGCGTTGTCTGCAACCTGCACTACGTTCGTAGAATTCGCGACCAGAAGAGCAGCAGGTTAAACGGTCTCGTGTAGCAGAAATTCCCAATGTGATAGTAAATGAGATGACTATAGAGACTATAAATATACCGGTCAGCGTTTCCCAGAAGATAGCTTCCTTGCCAACAGGCCAGTGCTTTCCAATTTCACGAGCCGTAGAATTTGACAGCCGCGATTCTACTCAAACTGCAACTGACGTAGAAATGATCACTGACATCCCAAATAATTCTGCGAATCGCGAGGGAGTTCAAGTGATAACACCCAAAGATCAGAACCAGCTAAAAAGGGTATTATCCCGCAGGCGGCAAGCACTAAAGTAAATTTCAATCGGGACAGAAGCAAGAATAACCGTTACAGTCGCACAGACATGGGACCATGTTACGTATTCGTAGAAAGTGTAGATAAAAATATCGGAAGACTACATCCCATGTCAATAGGCAAAATTCTCTACACATGCAATCCTGCATATAAACAAGACATCATTAATATTATAACAGCCAACAGAAACAGATTAAAAATCGAAACTAAGTCTGCAGCTTCAGCCAACATGTTAGTACAGTCCACACTGTTAAAAGACAGGAATCTTGAAGCATATATACCAAATTTTTTAATAAATAAACAAGGGATTGTTAGGGACATAGACGTCACCCTTTCAGAAGAAGAAATTCAACAAGCTATAGAAAGCCCTTATCCAGTGATATCCGTGAAATGGTTCACCAAGAGGAGCACTTACTAAAACAATGAGAGAAGGATTCCAATACCAGTATGCATGATTACCTTCAGATCTCAATCCCTACCAGATCATTTAGCAATTTTTCGAACACGGTGTTCAGTAGAGCCTCATGTTCTACAAATACTAATTTGTGTCAATTGCTTACGTTTTGGACATCGCATGACACAGTGCCACTCGTTGTAATAAGTGTGGAGGCCCCCATACTATGGAGTCCTGCACTAGGACAGCTGATTCGCGATGTGTTCACTGTCAGGGCTAGTGCTGTAAAAAAACAGTTTTTTCTGACGTGAAAAAAAAACATGAAAAAAAACTGTGAAAAAAAAACAAGTTTTTTTTTCTGGGACGTTTTTTTTTCATAACTACTAAATTTCAAAATTTTAAGGCATTTATCGTTTAATATGACTGTTTTAGAGTTTATACTAAGTACTTATCTTACTTTTAAATCTTCTATATCTTTCTGGTTCAGTAGGAAAAAAAAAAATACAAAAATATTGGCAACATTGACTGAAGTTTTCTTTTACGAAAGGGGACTTCCTGAAAAGGCTAGGTTGCGTGAGAAGGAATCCCCGTTCGGTCGTTCCCCATTGTTTGGATTGATACTCGCTATTTGAACTAGGGCTGCCAGGCCCTACAAATTTATCTGTAGACCTACGAATCTTTTCAAAAAATTAGGAAATTTAACTACGGTTTTTTGCCTCTTTTTATAACTTGTTGTGCTTTCCTTATATTCGTATACTTGTTAAACTCGCAGCCTATAGTGATACTGAGTCATTGTCAGTAATAATGAATAATTTCCTTGCAACCGTTGGCGTAAACCAACGATTGAAAACAAATAAAGCTGCTATTTTGTATGATAATAGATTTAAATTCAAACTTAAAAGACCGTAATACAAAACTATCGACTCAGTCTTCATTCACAGTGTGTACTTTACTCACAATTTAAAATTGCAATCTCAAAAGCTTTTGCATGCAATACAACCAGTAAAAGAAAATGTAACTATTTCTGAAGTTATGGATCTAGAGGGGACAGAAGAAGAAACAGAAAATTCCAACTCCGACCGAACTAGTGTTGGTAGTACTGATACTAGTGATTGTGGTACCGACATAGAAGATGAATAAAAAATTATGTTACCTATATAGATACATTTATTAATCATTATGTAAGATATTATATGATTTAGTAAGGTTTAAAACACACATGTAAAATGTAAGTTCCATAAATAAAACTATAATTTATCAAATATATTATTTTCTGAAAAAAAAACCAAATTTAGAAAAAAAATGAGGGTGCTAGGTTTTTTTTCATGTTTTTTTTTTCACATCTGAAAAAAAAAACCAATTTTTTTTTTTTTTCAGTTTGCAACACTAGTCAGGGCCCACATCTATCCAATGATAGACTATGCCCAGTATACATACAACAACAAAAAGCACGCGAGGCCGTGGTCTACAACAAAGCTTCACCAATGACGAGTTTGACATCCGCTCACAGACAGACTTATTCACAAGCAGCCTGCATCGCGCCATCCTATCATGATGAAAACCAATTCCCCTCGCTCCCACCGCCTACATCGTCGCTTCCGAGTTCAGTCTCACCAAATGCACTCCAAAACAACCCTATTATCCCCATCTATCAAGAACAAGAGATACGTCACCAATCCAAAGCATCCACTATAAACCAACTGCTTCACACTCCCACTGCCACTGGCCACAACAAGCAAAGGCCAGCAGCTCCAAAATCAAAAACGCCCCATTATCCTCCTGTCCATCAGAGAATGTATATACCACAGCATTTACCTATATCACCCATCATACAGAATCCTTATCCTCCGCAACTCCAGGACAAGGAGAAGGCTCCTTCAGCAGAAAACGCAGTGCTCGTAGAGCAAATATTGCAAATGATTTTGCAGATGATACATGAATTCCAATCATCTCCATCTGATTCTCTCCATTTCGATCCACTCCGCCGTCTTCTTACCAGCTCAGTACAGAACAAATAAAGAACCCACAACTACCCACCTTAACCGAGTGTTATGGCGCATACAATTTTGCAATCGAACTCACGTTCTCTCGCTGCCAATCGAGAGTCACTTCAAAGGGCATTAAGTATAATGAACGTATCCATCGCTACCCTATCTGAAACCTGGCTGAAGACAGGTAGGAACATCTCCTTTCCAACATACACTGTGTATCGTAAAGATCGCGAAGATGGCTGGGGAGGAGTCGAAATTTTAATCAAAACCCTAATACCACATACAGTGATCGCTATAGATCACACCCATATAAAATATTTTCAAGCAATCGCCGTTAGAGCGATGATTAGCCGGCAGGTAGTCACCATAGTATCCCTGTACTGCCCACCCAGGAATGTCATCACAGAGCAAGAATGGCGCTATTTCATGCGACAGTTGGAGCAACTGTTACTAATCTGTGGCGGCTTTAATGCACACAATACGACATGGGGGTGTGAAATATCAGACATTTACGGAAGGAAACTCTTGGAATTAATAGAAGAAGATGAACTATTCATCTTAAACGATGGATCTGCAACAATACTTCCCCTGCCAGAACAGCGGAAATCCACCATAGATATTTCCCTGTGTTCAGCATCACTTTCCTCGGAGTTCCATTGGCGGGTCCTCCCTTCCACAATGGGATCCAACCATTTTCCAATAGAAATCATGACCATAAATCCAACTAATCTCCCTCCATACAAACCTCATTCTAAATGGAAATTAAATCAAGCGAACTGGAATAACTATAGATGAATTATTGAAAGGACTGTCGACGATATTCCAAATACGCTTCCTATAACTGAAAAGTATAACGCTTTCATAAATAACATCAACTACGCAGCTAACCAATCTATCCCACAAAAGAAGATCATAACTCACCCGCGGGGAATTACAATACCATGGTGGAGCCCAGAATGTGGAAGGATCATCGCAAAAAGGAAACTAGCTCTGAAATACTAGAAGCAGTTTCCAACCTGGGAAAATTTTCTCGGCTACACAAGAGCAGACGGAGAAATGAAGAGGACGCTGAAACACCAGAAGAAGGAAAGCTGGAGAGCTTTTTGCAGGAAACTTTCCAAGGACACGCCGCTCGCAAAGGTATGGTCAACCATAAATAAATTCAAAAAGAAGTTTATACTTACTCGCTCTCTCCATTGTTGTACTGAAGAATTCACCGACATTGTGGGCCCGCTGTTCGTAGCTTCTCCACCTGAGCCGTTACAACTGACCTCTACAGGTGAGAATCAGATGTGTCTCATGTGACCCTTCAGACGAAATGAGCTAGAAATTGCCCTCAAAAAAGCATCACACACAGCTCCAGGGATCGACGGAATTCACTACAGCATGCTCGCCAATTTGCCAAGTAACGCAAAGCAACTCCTCCTTCAGCTTTTCAACATAATCTGGATTACAGGAAATTTTCCTGAAGATTGGACTACACACATCATCGTACCCATCCCAAAGCCAGGGAAAAATCCTAACGATGCCAAGTCCTACCGACCGATAACTTTGTCTTCTTGTGTCGCCAAAACATTTGAACGAATGGTGAAACAACGATTAGAGTGGTGGCTGGAACACAATAATCTATTAACCAAGAATCAGTTTAGATTCAGGAATGCACATTGTACGATAGATAACCTCAGTCTTCTAACTACAGATATAGAGAAGACATTCACTGAAAAGGGATACCTAACAGCCATATTCCTAGATATTTCAGGAACCTATAATAATGTGGTGCCAACAGTACTGCTCAAAAAATTAAAAGAAATTGGCATCCCAGCGCAGTATTGTCAAAATATCTACAATCTACTTCGTCAACGTACCATATGTATACGAAAGCAAGATAATACCTTTCTCGAACCTAGAATCCTATCGAAGAGCCTACCCCAAGGATCAATCCTCAGTCCGCTATTATATGCCATATATACAGCCAATCTTGAAAAAAATCTTTAGCATGAATATAAAAGTATTACAGTACGCTGATGACATTTGCATATATACCATGTTTTCCTCTTTGTATTTAACCTGTCAGTGGCTATCGGACGCTGCAATAACTTTATCTGTATGGACATCTGAGTGTGAACTTACACTCTCAGCACCTAAATCAACTGTCGTGGTGTTCACAAGGAAGTGCTGTACATTCGGTGAACGTACCATACAGCTGGGACCATATACTTTCCCAATAGAATCATCGGCTAAATTACTGGGCCTGTATCTGGACAGCAAACTAACATGGAGCCGTCATATAAACTACATATTAGAGAAGGTGGGGAAAATGCTAAACATATTCCGATCCATCACAGGAACATGGTGGGGAGCAGATCCTTCTACTCTACTGATACTGTACCGATCCTTAATCCGTCCAGTAATAGATTATGGAAGCACCCTATTCGGAAACGTGCCAAAATACGTTCTGGAAAAACTGGACAGGGCGCAACATAGGGCCGTGAGATTATGCCTAGGAGCAATGAGGTAAAGTCCAACCAATGCTCTTCTGATAGAAGCAATAGAAATGCCCTTTCTAAATGCCGGGAACTTCTTACAAACAAATACCTCATCTGCATCTTTGCTATGAAGGAACATCCTTTACTAGAAGCTGTCAGTAGAGAACAGAAGACTCACAGAGAACGGATCACCGCCAGTGAGAAGAGTGCCCCTACTATCAAAAGGATGCAAGGAATACGAAAAAATTAAACCACTCGTATTAAAAAGCCACACGATTCCATGCTTCCTGTATCCATACGAACTTCAAATTTTGAAACTACATATATATTATCTACCAGAAAATGTCATCCGGAGTAACAACATCAACGCAGCAATCTCTCACTTTCTGAACAAAACTTGGCCCAACTATATTCATATTTACAGTGACGGCTCTAAAACTACGAAAGGAGTAGGATACGCTTATTATTGCCTACATACTAACGAGTTCAGACAAACATTACTACCTGCAGAGACGTCCATTTACACAGCAGAAACTACAGCCATGTGTGCAGCCATCAGGTACAGGTTAGACAAGCACTTTCCAAGAATCTTAATACTTACTGACACTGAGAGCGCTCTCCAGAAATTACAGAACCTAGTATGGAGTAACAAGACACACCAGTACCTTTATTAAATAATAAGATTAGTTTCAGAAGCTTCTTCAGATGGCATACAAGTACACTTTCTCTGGATCAGAGGTCACATAGGAATAGTACACAATGAAATCGTTGACCAATTAGTGAAACATAGCATCAATGAAGGGCACTTTGCATGCATCCAGTCACCTTGGAGGGATTTCATCCTAATAGTCTCTAGGAAGCCACACCTCAATTGGAATGAAGACTGGTCCCGGACGTAGCTACTGAGAGGAATACACTATGCAGCAGTACAGCCTACAATACCGAAGACACCCTGGTTCGCAGAGCACAAAATAGCACGAAGACACGTAACAACCATTATTAGAATGAGACTAGAACACCGTTGTTACCCACAGCACCTATACCGCCTCAATATAATAGAAACACCTATATGCACTTTCGACCGAGAGATCGCCGACCTCAATCACATCATGTCTCCTGTTCGCGGTTCCAGTCACAACGCAAGCGTTTCTACAGGCGCCTAGAACAGCTTTCCGACAAATTTCTAGTGAGCATCACCACCATTCTACAATCAAGAAATGTGCAGATCTACAAGGCAATCATTCGCTTCCTTCGAGACACGGAAATCAAGATTTGAAGGTTTCAATATGTTGTAACAAGGCAACAATAAATATACGTTAATGTAGAATGCTGGCTAAATGGTTTCAGACCAAAGGCCAAATGAATAAAATAAAGTACTTCTATCTTTGGGATTTGTCATTATATGTTCAGAATTTCATTTAATGCTCTTGCGTTATTTAAAGTTGAAACAAAAAACAGGCCAAACAACTGAATTAAGATTCTAAGCTTTAAAACGCGTAAAACCTCATTGAAATCTGCTCCTTAGATTCCGAGTTTTTATACGACCAATATATCTGGTTTTCGTTTTATAGATATAGATTAACTTTCACTTTTTCAAAATTTCAATCCCCTTGTACATTAATTTCAATAACCTCCTCTGCTAATTTTCATGTACAGCCATAATCAACTGTCCACAACAATACAAGTAAGACCCACTCAATTTCCTGCACTTGCCATCATCTTTTTGGATTAACTTTTCAAAGATCCTCTCACTACACTCACAGTTTATTGTTCAAAGATAATTCACGTACAATAAATACAATATTTTACAATAATTCTTGTCAAACTTGAATAAACAGCAAAAATACTACACATAAAAATATACAAACCAAGAAACAAATAAAATAAAAATGAAAAGAAAATATAAACCAAAATATATATTTTTTTAAAAATGTGAGGAGACTGTGTTTCCTTAAAAAGTACACCGCAGCAGGTAAGAACATTTTGTATTGTGAACAATGATTTGTCTTTCTTTGATCACTTATCTGTACAGTCTTCTTGTAGTAGTAATTGCTCTATTGAGCCTGTAATTTTTCCGATGATTTTTATTCCTTTTTGGTATGAATTGACATTAAATATGCCATTTGTCATTCGTCTTACGTCCTCTCTCAATTTCCTAATATAATTTCTATTGCCAGTTACGGGGCATGCTTTAGGAGCTCTGTGGGAATGAATGCTCTGATTATGCATATTTCTCAGTTTTTATCTTTTTTTAATTAAATTCATTCTTATTTCCTTCCCACACTCCAAGCCATTTTTAATTGATTTCCACTAGTTCAGTATTCTGATTCTGCAAATTTCTTCTCCCAATTATCATTTTTGGCTCTGAAAATAACTTTTTTCAATTCTTAATTTGTTCTTGATGGTTGTCTCATTTATGTGTCGAAGCACTTTGCCTTCTCTGTACCTACTTGCTGCTTATTTGACTAGCCGCCATTCAGTTTTCATTTCTTCTCTTTTTTTCCGAGAGGTTTAAAAGCTACTTGAAGTATACTTTCAAACAGATTTTCATGCATTATCCTCTGCCATCTCTTCTGCATATCTGAACTTTGTGCAGAAATGTGGTCGTTCAAATTTTTTTTTTGACAACCCACATCATTTTTAAAGGTTCTGGTCCAGAATAGGTTTCTACATTAAAAAATCTGTTTTCAGCAGTAATAGTGATGATGAAAATTCTGTTAGGTAATGAAAATAAGGAAGGTTATGAAAGTAAATCCATTGCTAGCCACAGATGAAGGTAGGAAGAGCATGGCAAATGCTCAAACATGAATACATTTTACAATATTTCAGTGTAAACCTTAATTACAAAAAGAGAAGGACACACCAAGTCTTACCACATGACTAAGCCAAAGATGAATCAGGTGGGAAGGATGCAGATGGCTGTGGTAGGTTGATAAGTTCACCATAAATAATTATGAGAAAGCATAATCTCTATAATGGCCGGTCAAAGAAAATTAAAATAAAACGAATTAAAAGATTTTAATAAAACAAAATAAGCACGCACAAAATATTTTGTGTTAAGTAAAAACATAATAATACAAAAAGTAAATTAGTTGTTTATTTATAATAAAATAAGTGATAGGATTACTGGTGGGGTGTAACAAAGGATAGTGAAATGAAACATACCACTCATTAAAGTTGGAGGCAGGAGAGCAGCAATAAACAGATGAACAGAATTTTACAATATTTTCACAATGGCACAATGTGGCCTACTGCGTGACTGGGCATGTTGTGGAGACTATGATGGAAGAGGTAGTGGTGGGAGTTTGAATAAAACTGAGTAAAGTATTGATAACTATGGAATAAATATCACTTGTGGAGGCAGAACACACAAATAGATGCAAATACTGAAATTTAATTAACAATATTAAAGAAATACATAAAAGAGGGAACAGTAATACAACAAACAATAAGTGATGGGTTTATTTCTTGGATCTTTGAGATTGAAACGAGGTGGATGCCTAGTGTCCATGCATGTTGGTGAGCTAGTTCCCATCTATGGAGCTGAGAAGCAGTGGTGGTTTCCAGGGAAATTCTGACAGCTCTTATTGTAAAACGGTTGTTAAAGTTGTGTGAACTGCCATGGGTTGCCACAGAATGGTCTAGGTTGGACAAATAGACTGTTTGTCTGTGGCTATTCATTCTCATTGAATGCTTGTTGGTGGGTAGGCCTATGTAAGAACTAGTGCCTTGACAGGTACTTTGGCATAAGAGGAGCATAATGGTACATGTCTAATGTTGGTAAAGATTTCTCTCTGGGCCAGAGTGGAATAATGAATCATGGTGGCTGGATGCATGTTGTAAGTTTCTGTTATATGGAAAAGATCTATGTGGTGGTTTGGAAAAATCAAAAGTGCAGTATTTGTGGACCATGATTGTCTTCAGAATGAGTGGTCTCCTTAAGCACCTTTGGTGGGCAGTGGATCTTTGGGCGAAGGAGGCCCGTTCCAGGGAAGGAATGTAGAAAATCATGCCCACTGCACAATATCTGAATATGATGGGTCTATGTAGTTTTTATGGTAGATTGAGTTGTCTGCTGAAGCATGTGCTTGAGGCAATGGACAGGTTTTTGGGAAGATTGTTACACATTCCAAGGAATGAATGTGGGAAGTTATGCCCATGTCACAATATATGGTTAATGGAATGAAGATAATGAGAGAACTGGGTAATGAAGATTGGGCTATGTAGGTTTTCAGAAAATGAGACTGATTTTGTGGGGGTTGAGTTGCAGCATTGGTGATTGGCTTTAGTACAAGATCAATAGGGTTGCAGTGGGAAATGAGGACTTGTGATAGGTTTTGGGATATTTGGACAGGTACTCTATATAATAACAGATGTGTATGGTGTGGATTAAAATACTGTATGGAAGGATATGCTTGGTGTAGAAGAGATGACAAGTGTTAAAGTGTAAATATTGTTATTAAGTTAGTGAAGAGTACCCTGTCATAGAGCAATGTCCACATCAAGGAGCGTGACATTTTTGAGGGAGTAAGTTCAGGCAAGTTGATGGAATGTCTATTATTGAGGGAATAGAGGAAGTCCATGTGCGAATTTCCACTGTGGGTCCAGATGATAAATATACCATCTGTGTATCTGAAGCACATACTGGTTTTAAATGCATACCATTACATACAATTTAACAGTTGTCATCCCTACCACAGCAAAAGTTCCCATCTGTGGCAGATGAATCTGAACTAATGAAGAGTCCCTTAACAGGTACATGAAAAACCTATCACAATATCCCATTTCAGGTAGTAGCACTGGGGGAGGTGTATGCCTTCTTCTGCGGGATCAGTTAGGCACAGGCTGTCGGATCACTTGTTTTTTCAAACTTAGTGCATTATTAAGTCAGGTAATAGAGGACTTTGTTGGGATTTAACTAAGGAGGATAAAGTAGTGATAATGGGGAGTGTGGGGAACAGTATTGATAGAAATACGAGTTATAGTATTGTGAGTGACGTGAGGAAGATGGTGAAGGAAGTGCTACATACTAAGGCCGAATTCAGGCAGGTCCTAAGCATCATTGACCAGCCACAGTTGAACCACACTGTGAGATGGGCAAACATGGAGATGGAGATGCTGCCTGGGAAAGGCATTAATTCTGATTTGGGCATTGTTCCTGTGGGGTTTCACTAGGCATGATCTACACCTAGATAGAAGGGGTTACTTTTTAAATTGTTAGCTAAAGCTGTGAGGGAGCTCTCTTCCAGTAATATTGGGTCAGGACTTCGCCTGTTCTAGGTTAAAGGCTGCTGGTGAGGATATAAAAACAAGTAACCAAAGGGATACTGAATCCAGGTTGAAATGCTCCATAAGAATTTATTCTTTTATAAGCAGATTTGTTTAAATAATTAATTAATAAATGATTGCTGGTATAGTTCTCTACCAGATTGATTATTCACATTAATCAAAGCGACTGTGATATCTTGTTAGTCAAACACGAATAATAACAGAATACATACAATGACTTTATTAATTTTATTAAGTGGAAAACATTACTTTATTTATCAAAACAATTAATTCCTAGGATCAATTGTTGTCTTCTCAAAGATAGTGGAATTTACAGGTCATGATTTCTGTAATCTGGAGCTTGTAAGTCATTCAGTGTCAATTGTGTATGTAGAAGTTTCGGTAGAATTTTAGAGTTGTGTAGGCGATGGCATCTCACATTGTGTCGTACCTCGTTAGTTGTGGACTCAATCAGCTGGGCGTAGTCTCACGGGAGTAGCAGGCTGTCCTTTATGTGTTGGAGTTGTAGCAGCATTTTTTTCTCTCTCCGGGCAACCAGTTAAATGCGATGCCCGTGCAGGAGCTTCCAGGACTGCAGTAGGCTACCTCCCAGCTCCAAATGCCGCTGCAATATTCCTTGAAGTTGCACGTCGACACTCTGCTAGGTGTGGCATTTTTCTTTCCTGTCCACTCCATTGACCATTACATACAACTAATATTAACAATTTGTTAGAAATGCGCGGGAATAATTTCTATTGGGCCAGATATATCTCCAACATCTTTCAACACTCTTCATACAATTTATCCCCTCCAAATATCCAAAGTTTATTGCTTCCCATGCTCAAACAGTTTATTATCTACTAATTTTTCCTTTCTTTCATTATTTGTCTTAATCGGCAGCATCTAGCATTTGAGGTTATAGGCTGTGAGGCCACTCCGTTCTGGCGATAATTACCGACTGACAGTTTTATCAATTTCATATCAGCGGAATGCCCTGCCAGCTGTTGTTTGAATTAGGTCCCTTTATTCTTGCCGGATAACCAGGTCAACAAATATACCACCTCCATTATAGGGAACACACTGTTGCCTATTGTTTAAGTTCCAAACCAACCTCACTACACTGAATCATTTCAATTATTAGTTCTCTAGATGTCTAAAGAAAGACAGCCACCGCCCATCTTTGTATGTGACAATCACGGCCATTAAATATTGTTCACAGTAACTGTGTTGCAGTGAACCACTCCCACAGTACACTCAAATCGAATTTAGGCTCTGTAATTAATAAGAATTATGGCAATATAAATATTAAATTTATCCACTGCATTTACCATTGCTCATCGACTTTGAGTATTCAATTGAGATACTCCAAGATGGGAAAAATCATAGATGCTAAAGAAACATTTGTAGCTGATGAAGCAATAATATACAGGGTGTTACAAAAAGGTACAGCCAAACTTTCAGGAAACATTCCTCACTCACAAACAAAGAAAATATGTTATGTGGATATGTGTCTGGAAACGCTTACTTTCCATGTTAGAGCTCATTTTAGTTTCGTTAGTATGTACTGTACTTCCATGGCCCCCACGCTCTCCTGACATCAACCCTCTTGACTTCCATTTATGGGGGCATTTGAAAGCCCTTGTCTACGCAACCCTGGTACCAAATGTAGAGACTCTTCGTGCTCGTATTGTGGACGGCTGTGATACAATACGCCATTCTCCAGGGCTGCATCAGCGCATCAGGGATTCCATGCGACGGAGGGTGGATGCATGTATCCTCGCTAACGGAGGACATTTTAAACATTTCCTGTAACGAAGTGTTTGAAGTCAGGCTGGTACGTTCTGTTGCTGTGTGTTTCCATTCCATGTTTAATGTGATTTGAAGATATAACAGACCTGATGATGGCGGCAGTGAAAGTCGCCGAAAGCTTGACTGTAGAAAATGTAATCCGGCGGCAAACCCGAGAAGAATTTATATCGAAGATACGGCGAGAAAGACTTATATCTTATGTCACAAGCTTGTTGCAACCAATGGACCACTCTGTTATCGAAACCATGAAACGCCATTACAGAAGGCAACTTTTAAGGAAACTTTTGGTGGAGGGTGAAGACGAAGAAGGTGTGTTGGCTAAACACACACACACACACACACACACAATAATAATAATAATAATAATAATTGAAAGATTGTGCCTACATGGTGGCAGAAGCTTGGTTGAGGCAGTCCCATTAAGATGCGTGTGGAATAGGTTGAAAGGCATACCAACTGAACAAGGAAAAGGAAAAAGAAGCTCAAGAAAAGGAAAGGGAAGAGACAGGAGGAGATGGGGATGACATGCCACTTGAAGAATTTGAAGAATTCAGAAACATTCTTTTGAAAACTCCTGGTTGTTCAGAAGTTAGTGCTGAAGATGTAGGAGAGTGGGTGGTGTGTGATTCGTCAGACCTTGGGTATGAAATTCTAAATGATGATGAACTTATTGAAAACGTGAGAGAAGAAAGTGTCGAGGAAGAAGATGACCTTAATGTCAAAGTTGAAGCAGACACGGGACCATCAGCTAGTCACGCATTTGCCGGCATTGAAGCTGCGTTGAAGTGGATGGGGTGTCAGCTCGAGTGTGACCACATGCAACTTCTCACTGTCAAGTGGATGCTCGACTTGGCTACCCAAAAACGGACGAATACAGTCAAACAGCTTTCTTTGACCAAGATTTTCAGCAAGTAATGACTTATTTACAGTATGGCACATACATACTACCAAGGGCGGATCCAGCCTTCGGGCCAGGGGGGGATCATGTAGTCGAGGTCCAGTTAGGAGAGGCTTCAAAATTACAATAGTATATATAAATAAAAATAAATTAATTTTTTGCATTATGTCAGAATAATTTTAATCGAATAACAAAATAAATTATTCTCTTTTGAACTCTTGCGAATCTTGTTATGACTTCCTCCACTTGAATGAGTATGGTTTTGTGAAGGCGGAGAAGTGCCGGTTCAGTTAGGTGGTCCTCTGCCAATGATGCTCAGACTCAAGTTTCGAGCCTCCTGAGAGTAGAAAAAGATCTCTCTGCCATAGCGACACTATCTGGTAGTGTAGCAAGATTACACAAATACTTGTTTACGTTGGATTCCATTAGATTAGAAATCGACTGCGGAATATTCTGATTCCGTTGCAATTATACTCTCCACAGCGAACAGTCGCTTATAATGACTGATACTGTAGTGTTGTCTAGACCTGTTTATAGTTGAATGCGAGTTTTTTAAGCTGTTTCAATGCCTTCGTTAGTAAAGGTATAATAGACTTTCGGACTAAAAACGACTACTTGAAATAAAGCATTTCAGGAGATAGATGGTCTTGTAGGTCATTTACTATAGAACCTAGAATTAGGATATATACGGCCATACGGAAATAATCATTGAAGAGGTAAGGTATTGGCTCTATGTATTTATCTCGACACTGTTCTGGGACATTAAATTTCCATCGCAATTTTCTCGGCAAATTCTTTTACCTCTTCAAAATATTTCGGAAAACTATGTCCTCCTGTTCCATTTTTTTTTATTTTTTATTTTTTTTATTTTTATTTTATCTCAGAACACTTGTATCATTTATAGCGTCAGTAGAACTTTTTAAGTCAACTGAGTTTGTAAACATTAATTTTATTTGGCTTTATATTTTAAATACACGAATTTATATAAGTAACTTAATAGAACTATCCATACTGTTATAAATCTGTGAGCATCCTGCGTGTGTCTGATAGTTTGAAATGGCATCACGCAAAAAATATTTCAGCAATTCAGATGTATTTTCAAATTTTAAGAGCTTATGTTCCAGCTTAAAATCTGCGAAAACAACTTGTGATGTGTATGTACTGAGGACCAGAGTACGACATTATAACCATTTCTAGAAAATAGAAATATGCATACAGATCACTCTGTATTCTACATGTATATAAGCACTCCTCTCAAGAAACACTGACAATAGATTACACTATGATCATACTTTCATCCTGTTTTATTTTTTTCACTTCGATTATTTAGTTCTCAGTTTTGTACACTAAAATAAACATAATACTTGAATCAAATGTAGTAAAATATTAAACGTAATAAGAATCTTAAAATGAATAGTTCATTTGGGAATGTTCATTACCAATTCACATTTACTCATTGCTTTTTAGAGATCAAAGCAAGAACGTTATTACATGTTCAATGAAGTGATTCGTTTAAAAGCAAGAAAGTTAAAGCAACTGATAAATTAATCACTCCGGAGTAGGAAATTATGTTCTTACAGCAAAAAGTAAAACGGTGATTACATATCAACTAGCTTCGAAGCCCGATAGAAAGAAAGGTTTGAATTCAGTGATCTGGGAATTTATTTTCCTCAGTTTCTTAATTACGAGGCATGTTTTTTAAGTAAGTACCGTTTTGAAATTAAAAAAGACGTGCTAATATATCTCAATAATTTTATTTTTACATGAAAGCCTGTACCTTACTCTACTTTTCTACATAATTCCCTTTAATATTGAGGCACTTGTCCTAACGTAGTACCAGATTTTGAAAACCCTCCTCATAGAAGGGTGCCACCTGATTTGTTAACCACTGCATCACAACTGTTTTGACTTCGTTATCGTCTTCAAGACGCTGACCGCCCAGGTGTTTCTTCAAGTGCAGTAATAGATGGTAGCCGCTGGGCGCCAGATCAGGGCTGTACGGAGGATGATCTAGAGTTTCCCATCAAAAAGATGTGATGAGATCTTTGGTCTGATTAGCCACATGTAGACGGGCATTGTCATGCAGCAAAACGATGCCCTTGCTCAACTTGCCACGTATTTTGTTCTGGATTGAACGGCGCAGATTGTTTGTTCAATGTCTCACAATAAGCTGCTGCATTGATTGTCTCATTACGATGCAGAAATTTCACAAGCAATACTCATTTTCTGTCCCAAAAAACTGTGCACATGATTTTCCTGGCAGAAATCGTTTGCTTGAACTTCACTTTTTTGGGTGAATCTGAATGCCGCCATTCCATGGACTGTTACTTGGATTCAGGTGTACGTAGGCCACCCATCTCTCATTGCCCGTAACAATTTGGCTTAAGAAATCATCACCATCGTTGTGGTACCGCTCAAGGAAAGTCAATGCACTGACTAAACGTTTGGTTTTGTGCACATCCGTTAACATTTTCAGTACCCAACGTGAGCACAATTTTCGGTAATTCAAGTGCTCGGTCACAATGCCATACAAAACACTACGAGAAACATTAGGAAAGTCATCACACAAGGAGGAAATCGTAAAGCGTCTGTTTTCTCTCACCTTATTTTCCACTTTCTGCACCAAACTTTCATTAACGACCGAAGGACACCCACTCCGTTGTTCATCGTGCTCATTTGTGCGGCCATCTTTAAATGCTCTCACCCACTTTCTCACCATTCCATCACTCATAATGTTTTGTCCGTAAACTGCACAGATCTCACGATGAATATCTATCTGTTTTAGGCCTTTAGCACAAAGAAATCTTATAACAGCCCGTACTTCACAGTCGGCGGACTCACGATTATCGGAGGCATCTTAAACACTCAGTGAACAACGTAAACAAAGAAGAATTAGACTGTAATGGCGTCAGTGCGTAGGCAAGAGATGCAGGTACCCAGTGCGCATGCACAGAACGCCGACCGTAGCGCTGCAGCCATGGTGTGACAAAACAGTACTTACTTAAACAATACGCCTCGTAAATAGATTTGTTATTGAATAACGCTCGTAACCTTGATATTGCAATGTAAGTTGTAGGTTGAAGTATAAATAGTCATAAAGTTCGAATTACTTACGTGCTATTTGATGAAAGCAATAAGGAGTCACTGAAATTAAAAATGAACTAGGAATCCTAAAACCTTATGCTACATCGCGTAAATTACAGAACTAAATCCATCGTGCCTTATACATTAAAAAGCGTGTCAGTTGTCATTCTGTCCAGGCTGTATTTCAACCTAACCGCAACCTCCACTAATATTGCCGTTCGAAAATCAAAGGTTCTTAATTGAATTTTAATTGCAATGGAGCGCACGCTCCGGTGTCAATTTCCCTACACATCCTTTCCTGCACCCACCTACATTTGCCCTCTACAAATTTCAACTTTAAATTCTTTAAACGTTTTTGGTAAATTATTACTCATTTCTCTTGGCAACTTATTCCAATCCCTGACATCCTTACCTAAAAAAGAGAATCTTCCTACACCCTTGTGCCTGAAATTGAGTGTCAGCTTTTGGTCATAGTTACTTTTTCCCTCCCATGCATTACTTTTAATTCTTACACCAATATCTTTCCATGCTTCAACACCAATATATGCCTTGTACACTCCTATCACCCTCTTCACCCTCCTCCTGTCTTCCAATGAATACCATTCCAGATCTTTTATCATGTCTGTTACTGATTGTGTTCTGCGGTAATTTCCGAAACAAATCTAGCAGTTCTTTTTTGCACTCTCTCCAGCTCCTGTATTTGATACTAAAAATGTGGGTCCGATATTGCACTACCATATTCAAGCAATGGTCTGACCAAAGTTTTGTAACCCAATTCCTTTACTTCTCTCGTACATCCCCTCATCACTCTTACTAACAAGCGCAGAATTTTGAAATCTTTTCCTACTACCTGTCCAATGTGTCCTGGCCATTTAAGCTTATTATTAAATGTAATGCTAAGTTATTTACATTTCAAGTCTTCAAAAAGCAAGTCTTTCCCCACCTTATAATCATAATCACCTTTTAGTTTTTTTGTTTGTGTATCTAACCCAACTAGATATACTGTCCAAATCACCCTGCAGCTGATTACATTCCTCTACCGTTTTGATCCTTTTAAATGGCATTCTGACAAATGCAAACAATCCAATTTCTGATAGTAAAAGCATCAATACAATTATTCATTAGAATAATGAGTAGCAATGGCCCCAATGTGCTACCCTGTGGCACTCCCATTTTTACCTCCACTTCTTTTGATACTACATTTCCTACCCTAACTTATTGTTTTCCACCTTTTCAAAATTCTTCTATCCAGTAAACCATTTTCTCATCCACTCAAATAGTTTTTACCTTATTTACAACTATTTTATGGCTCACTCGAGGCATCAGTTAACGGGTCACCTGCACTGACAATACTTTTCATAAACCCATGTTTATCTACCTTCTTAGTTATTATTAAGTCGTTGTTTAGTTGTTTTAAATATTCCCTACTACCCTGCTGTCTCTTAACTCGTATGTTCTCTTCTTTCCGACCTCTTTAATATCCTCACCTCCCTATTATAGAATACAGGTTCTCTGTTTCTCTTTATTTTCTGTTGTGGAATAAATATTTCTTCGTCCTTTCTAATTATTTCCTTGAACTCTTCCCCCCTTGACTCTACTGCACTTGTGCATTCCTTCCGTTTACGCAAAGTTTCTGAGAAATATCTCTCACATGTGCATCAACACATTTTCTGTATCATGATCTAAAGTTGATTGGTTAGAACTAATTACTCACAGCGGAAATAATGACATCAGTAATATGGCGTCAAAGAAAGATAGGAAATTAAAAATAAGTTTTGAAGATCTTACGTGATATCACGTAAGATTAGATTTAATCCACACAAATTTCTATTTTAAAGCAGAAATATTTGATGTAATCAATATATCGTCAAAATAAAACCAATATCGAGACACCAAATAATTTGACTTTTTTGGAGGATAAATATTTGGAATTGTTTTTTCATTATAAGACGTTAATAAATTTTTCTCATTGCAACGTTTCTTACTATTAATGTAATTATTGTTAAAGAACACTCTTACACTATAACACACTTCCATACATTCGAAGTCGTGAGTAACTACTAGTAAGTTAAGTTTTTGCATTCATGCATTAGTAAATACCTAAGGTAATAAATAAAATATTTAGGTACCTATCTAAAACCCTGCTCAAGCAGATAGATAATATTAAAAAGTCCGAACTGAACAACGTTTGCAGTAAGCAATGGGCATCATTAGCCGTTTTGTTGTCTTGCCAAGTAGAAATATTTTCCAGAGCGTTACAAATTTTCACTACGTTGTTTCATGAAATTGTAGATGGCCATTATGCCTCTCAACCCAACTTGTCTCGCAGATACCTTGCATTGTAGCTCCAAATTATTAAAAAAAAATATTATGCCTTTTAGCGGATGAATTGGTAAATGCAACAACTTTTTTCATTGTGCCCGAGGTATTAACGTTAAGAAACGTCTGGATGACATAGCTAACATGTTATTAAGAACATGATTGATGCATGTACAGCATATCAAAATTTGAGACACAGACTTTCAACTATTTTCGCAAGCTCCATATCACCTAGACAGTTATCATCACAGAAAGCAACAAAACTTCCTCGATTATAGCATTGCGCTTATATCTAAATGAAAGACAAGCTGTGAGATATGTGTTATGTTTGTTGTTTCATCAAATAAAATAGAAAAGTATTTAGTTAGATTCACATTCAGTAAAATACTTTCCTAAATTATTCCCTTGCAAATATCAATCAACTAATTTTGCTGATGAAGGTTGCATTAGACTTAGAAGTCTCTAAATGATGCTGCTAAGCTGTGTCACGGGATTCTACACGGAATTTTAAAAGTGCTTCCTTCATCATCTACCATGCTGTCGTTACTTGCTTCTTTATCCAAAGATTTGTCATCTGTGCGATAACCACTTAAGGGGACATCAATAAATTACATAATGTGTTTTTCGGATTTCGGGACCTCCCCCCCTCCTGTTGAGAGACTTCGTGAGATCTGGCCCTCCCTCCTCCCCCCCCCCCTTCTGGTTCGTTGAGAACCCCCACCCCCTAGAAATCGCCCTCGCAACTTTTTGATACTTTTTTTTTAGGTGTCACACTTCCGAAGCCGGTTACACCGCCACTTTTAGACAAAATACCCCTTCTAAAATCGACTTTAGTGTCATTTGTAGACCTTTTTTTTATTTATTTAGCTCTACAATCCAACAATATTTTAAAAAACCTCACGTGAGAGATTTCCGTTGACCCCCCCCCCCCCCCTTATTTCACCTGACGTAATTTATGGACGCCCCCTAACGATATATCTTGATGAACACAAAAAATTATCGTTATGGCAATTGGTCGTAAGGGTTCCTTATTTTCATTAATTAGTGTCGTTCAGGTTTGTGAAATGTTAAAAAGTTTTTTTTCTAGCTTCGACAGCTACTTCGTGGTATTGATTTCGCTGGCGAGTTATAAACACGCCATTTTCAACAAGAAACTCATCGAAAGCTTTTAATGATTCTTTATTAATCGTTTTAGTGGTGTTTTTGACTGTGTGCCAATTCGAGGGCGTTACTGTAAATGAAACATAATATTTGCTGTAATGGTTCTGGTCTTTATGCAATAAAACAAGCCAGTGAAACTTGTCAAGGTGTGATTTTTCTTCTTTTGATTACAACACGGAGTGGGAAAATATAAATTTGAGAAGGCAACCAATGCCTTTTGATCAATATAGCTCTTCTTGAATCGTCTAGGTTTTATTTTACAAACCATCCAATATCTGAGGAAAATTTCAATTGAGAAAGCGAACATTTTATCTGTTCAGTACTGGAAGTCGACTTACACGAAATCGGTAAGCATAGAACAGCTTCAGCAGGATTAATATTTTTTTTTCCTTTATCTAAGGTTAAGTTAGCTGTGGAAGCATCGGCTGCACACACATTATCATATGCATTAGTGCTCAGTATGGGTAAATGTTTTGGATGTTTATCAATCTCAAACCTAGGTTTCTTTGTAAAAGAATGAATATATCTTTTCGAAATAAACTACTACATGCATTACGTTTCGTCCCACCAGCACCATCACCTTTTTCGCTGCATCCTGCAGTCAAAAACACCCCTGCATGACTAAGCAAAAATGACAATACTTATATAAATACATCAAATGGTTTAGCAGCGCGGCGCGGTCGGAGCTACGCAGCTGTGACGTCACCGAACATCGGAAACGCAGCCGCGAACGAATGGGGTGACGGGCAGCACGACGCGGCAAAATCAAAAGTTACAATCGCGCGCACAATATTCAATCCACAATGACCGAACGAGTACAACACAATGTTATAAACAGCGTACAGTCGCATTGTGACTGACGTTAATGTTTTTGTTTTTCTTCGATCTGGCCACCCATCAACCAAAGTAATCTTATTTACTTAAAATCAGTGAGATTAAAAATATAATCTGCGGTTAACCCAGGCCGAGCCCAGGGGGGGGGGGGGGTCATGACCCCCCCTTGGATCCGCGCTTGCATACTATACTAATGTGCAGCACTTGTAAGTACGCTTAACATGTGAAAGAGTTGCCTTTTCATTTATTATTATTATTTGCGGATAAGCCCATTAGGACTATGCAAAGTACTCAGAAGCATTTGTTCGCTCTCCTTTGTGCCCATATTTCCTTGATACGTTTGCTGTGGGCTTCTTTCCTCTCATCTGACCATGTTGTTCCTGGTCTTTTCTTAAATCTTTCCTCTCGGTCAACTTGCCTCTTGTGAATTTTGGGTTTAAATATGTCTCTGTTTTCAATATCTTCTGGAACAATTCCTGCTAATTTGAGGTCTTTCTTGATTTCTCCAACCCATTTCATAGTATCCGATATTAATTTACTTCGGTTTTCATAGAATTCAACTATTTATCTTGTCAGTCTGTTAGGGTTCGTTCTTTTGATGTGTCCATAAAATTTTAGTCGGCGTTTTCTAATACCACTTTGAACGTCTGCATATTGTAAAATTTCCTGATTACTTTTGAGTCTGTACTGTTCTCGTATGAGTCTTGGCCCCAAAATTTTCCTTATAATTTTGCGTTCTTTTTTCTCAATGTTTTCTATATCTTTTTTTCTGTTCAAAATAAGTGTTTCTGATCCATAAAGACATTCTGGTTTAATAACTGTATCTTAGTGTCTCATTTTTTTGTGCTTGGAGATGCATTTTTTGTTGTAGACGTTTTGTGTTAGGCGATAAGCTGTTCCCATCTTTTGGCATCTAATTTCATTAGCTTTTGCTTCAGTTCCATTCTCTTGAATTGTTTCACCGAGATACTTGAAGTATGAGACTCGTTTGATTTTTCCATATTTTGTCTCCCTGTATTTTGGTGTTTCTTTATTGCAGGTCATAAATTCTGTTTTCTCGAATGAAATCTGTAGACCCACTTTCTCCGCTACTTCTTTCAAGAGTTCGATCTGTATTTGGGCTATTGCAATGTTAAGATTGCTAAGTCGTCTGCAAATGCTAGGCAATCTATCTTTAATTTTCCTCTGCCTAATATAATTGGCTGGTCAATTCCAAGGATTGATTTTTGTTTCCGCCATTCCTGTAACACTTTTTCAAGGACGCAGTTGAACAGTAACGGAGATAGTCCGTCTCCTTGTCTTACTCCTGTTTTAATAATGAATGGTTCTGATATTTCCTTTAAAAAATTTATTTTGGACTTTGTATCTGTTAGTGTTTGTTGTATTAAAGCAAGAGTCTTGGGGTCTAAGCCTTGTTCTTTCAATATTTGGAATAATGACTCTCGATCAACTGAGTCATATGCTTTTTTAAAATCGACAAATGTGCAGATTAAACAGTTGCTACAAATTCTTTGATGTATGAGGATAAGTTTTAGGTTGAGTATTTGTTCTGTGCAAGATCTACCTGGTCTAAATCCTGCTTGATATTCTCCGATCCTTGGTTCTAGTTGTTGTTGAGCCCTATCGAGGAGACACTGAGAGATAATTTTGTATGGTACTGACTGCAGTGAGATGCCCCTGTAATTATTAACACTTGCTCTGTCTCCCTTTTTGTGTAAAGGGTGGATTAATGCATGTGCTGAGAAGTAGGCATTTATCTTTTTTTAATAATAAAATAGCTGTGGGAAGCTAGTTACGCCACTGATGATTTTTAATCTGGTCGTTGCTATTGCTAGCGTTTCTGATTTCACTAACAGTTTCTAGATCCTCAGTTTCCATGATTAATCATATACCGAATATCAATTTAATTTATTCCATTAACAAACTCCAAACCAACAAAAACTAAAAACGGGCACTATATTCATCATAGTAAGTAAAAGTGTTAGTTTATAAAAATATCAAAATCAATCACTGATTGAATTTGAAACGTGTAGTGAGCACCTTTTCGCAGACGTAAAATACAAACACTCTATAACTCTAGCATTCCTGCTCATACCCACGCCATGCCTAACATAACAGTTACATATATATGCATCACATCCACACTCACACTTCGCATTACCTAATTTGTTACCTATTCGACTTGTCGAACGTACCAGTGTGCCGTGGCGTGCAATTCAAACAAACGAAATGACGTCACCAACCAATGTAATGGACCAAAGTTAATGGAAGTTCATTTTAACAGAAGTTAAGAAGAACGTTAATGATTTTTTAGGTTAACTTAAAAGTTACATTTTACAATTTCGTTAACTTCATTAGTTAATTATTAACGGATTAACGGTTTTCTGACCAGCTGTGGAAACAAGATATAAAAAGAACATGAAAATTCAAAGACTATAATGAATATTGGATAGTGAGGGAAATAAGGAGTTTAGTCAAGATAAAATAGTTCCTTCACTGGGAATAAATCCATCAAAACATCAAAATAAACTATTAATTCGGTTTTTAATCAAGAAAAGAATTACAAATTTGAGTTCAGAATAGAAAAATCAAATAAATACTTAATTTTAAGAAGGAAAAACATAAATTTATAAGGGTTAGACAATCTGGCAAGATTCCTGTATACTACTTGTTTTATAAGTACCATATCGCAGGAATTAAAGGCATAATTCATAAAATTGAAAGAGAATATTAAATGGAAAGTTGTGAGGAACAAAATATTATTAAAAGTACTAACTGAAGTTTATGATATAAGATCAAATCACAAAGTATAAATTCATGACATTCAGACTTCATGGTTCAATTGTAGCGAAACTGTTTGGTGTTTCGAAAAAAGTGTTAAGGAAGAAAATGTTTCTAAAATTCATCCCTACAAACTATTCAAATAAATCGATAGAAGTTAATGTTTTTTTTTTTTTTTTTCTTCAGATTTTGGGCGCTGCTGTTAGCGAGTACACTAGTGATGTCAATCTGGTGCATCATGAGTTAAACAAGAAATCACTTAAAGGATTTAAAGTTATTAAAATAAAATTGGAGGGAATAAAATGTTTGTTTTAAAGAAAGACTGAAAAATATGGATACACTTTTGGAATAAGTTTAGGAAAAGTCAGTAAAAGTAATTGTATCACATGGTTGAGTGCTCAGTGTTTCCATGGATTTTAGACCATGAGGTTGTGTATGTGGGTGAGTTCTCACTTACGGGAGGATACAAAATCTCCAGGTTCTGCAAATTCTGATTTTTGCAGCAACCAGGAACTTTTGGAACTCTGTGTTTGAGTGGATATTTTGGTTGATTTAAAATTAAGGACAATCAGTTAATAGTGTGTGTTAACTCAAATTCTGGAGAACTTTAGAAGTAAGCCAGCCGTTGTTGGTTGGACTCTGAGAATTATTTCTACTGGTGGAACCGGCAATCTTTATCGAGGGCTGAATGAGATATAGTAGAACAAATTGTGACTGGTACCAGAACTTTACAGTTCAAGATCTGAATATATCATCATCATTTATTGCTTTTCATGGACCTTTGAGGTCTATCGCAGAATACCCAGGGTATAGGCCGTCCGGCTATTCCCTTTGTATTTTTCTTTAACCCTGTTCTTTTTACAGAAGTGGGGGGTTGGCCCATCTTCTAACCCTTCTTTCTATCTCATTTTGGGCTTGGGACCTACAGTTTAACGTGGAATCCGAACCACGGAGCGTCCTGGCATAGCTCATATGATTAAACACAACTCTCAAATTCCTGCGTCTGCCGGGATTCGTGCCCGGGGCAGGAGCAGCGAAAGTTTTGAAAGCAAGCGCCTTAGCCACTGAGCCACCAGAACGCTCATCTGAATATATATACTTTCAAAATCTTTTTTGTTTTCACTTGGTCTAAAAACGTCTGTAGATTTTTTTTTTTTTTTTTTTTTTTTTTTTTTTTTTTTTTTTTTTTTTGCAACGTAATCTTCTTTTAGTTCTATAGACTTTTCCAAACACTCTTTAGCTTCTCTTTGCACTCCAAAAACTAGGATTTTGGAAGTCATACAAAATAGGCATCTGTTTGGGGGATGACCTCCTCATTCAAAATGAACCATTGTACACCAAATCATTTTTGGCCAATGAAACTGTGCAGGTGAGCAATCATGCTTTGTCCTGTTTGAACAGGATCTTTTTCAAATGAGGAAATATGTATTGATTTCTGCACCTAACCACATAGTAAGCTCCAGTTATTGTTTATCCTTTTTTCAAGAAATCGAATGTAGATGACTCCGTGTTTATACCAAAAAGCCATGGCAATCTTCTTACCAACTTATTTCACCATCTTTGCCTTCTTCGGAGCTCGTTCTCCTTCGAAAACCCACTGTTTAGACTGTTTCTAGAGTATAGTAGTGTATTCAATGTTTCATTCACAGTCATGTATCCTTGCAGACACTAGTGAGGTTGCGACAGAAAAGTGCCAAAACAGCCTCAGAGTTGACGTCAATTGCGCTTATTTACCACAGGGAGCAAATGTGGCATCCATCTTCCCCCATCCCCCCTTCCCCCTTCCCCCTTTCCCCCACCATTTCCCCCACCCTTCCCCCCCTCCCCCTAAAAAAAATACCACACCTAATTTTTCATGCAAAATTGAATATACTATACCTTGTGATATGCCTGTGGCCACTTCTATTCCACACACTTTGATTCGTGGGTCACTTAAAACCAGTTTGTGGATGTCAATGATTTGGGGTGTAGTCACATCCACTGGAAGTCCTGAACATTGTTCACTTTGTGCGGCATGTTTAAACTCATTTACCCATTGTAAACAGTTTAAAATGCAGGGGCAGATGTGCCATCTAGCTCAGATTTGATCTCTTTCAGTTTTTAAGTCTTTTTAATTAAAGGGTTTAATCACTCGAAACGCTGCTTTACCAATTTTTCTCAATGCAAAACACTCATCTGCTTCAACTGATAATGGCAATGAAGTTACATGATGGAGGTATCTGAGAGTTTATCTGCCATGTAGTGAGTAATGATGCTTACTAAAAATAAATAGTTTTTAACACTGTATGTACCATCTCTTTGATTTTGTAAGACTTTATTGAACAACCCTTCTTTTTACAATAATCTTTAGAGACTCTGATTTTCCATTTTAGAACTTTTGCTTTGTAGGGGTGTGGTGACCAAACGAATGATAGCGAATGAACTTAATCAGTGTTGTTTTTCATATTTATGGTATCAGTAAAAAAAATAATTCATAGTCATATTTAAAATAAATGGTATGATTTTATAACCCCAAATCTGTGAACTTTCCTTCTACACTTTCCTCCAGCATGCCTCAAGTCAAGAAAACTATCTGGTGCTCTGGCTGCATATCTGCTGCCCCTCCACTTCCACCCGCACACACTCTTTAACCGTATTATTGAATGGAGGTGATAGTGGCAGCAAAAATTGCTACGGAACAAACATCTGGTCACCGATACTAGTTAGAAGTTACCAAGGAAGTACATCAGCCAACTACACCACTTCAGGGCAGGTAATGTGCTGTGCCATGCAATTCTACATTTCTGGAGCTTAAGAGACAACTCCTGCTGTGATTACGGAGTGGAGCATATGGTTGATCATATTGTGGAAAATTGTCCTATCAAATGTTTACTGGGTTGCCTGTCTGTTCTCCACACCACAACTGGTTGCACAAGCATCAATCTTTAGTACTGTATTATTATACTTAATTCATAAGAGAAATAATAACTAAATAAATGAATAAAGATTAAAAACAGTTACGGTATTCCTTGTATTATGTCTGATCTAAATACGTGTAGGTGGACTGTCTAGCATCTGTTGTGAAAGATTGTAAGTGAGTATTTGCTAAATCATGTTATCTATTCACAGATCTATTATGATACTCTATGCTTAGATGATTGTCACAAAATGTTTTTTGGGAACTGTAATGAATAATAAGTTCAAGAAAACAGTATCAGGTTGTGATATTTCATCAGAAACCTTTATTTTGTCAATTGTATTTTGTGTCAATTGATTTTTGTTTAGAATTATGCCTGGTGTTTATTTTTTATTATTATTTTTTTTATCTGAAAATTTCAAAATGTTTCAGCATATTAAATGTCTTGGGAGTTTAGTGCAAATAGATGGAAGAAATTTTCTTCAATAATTTCTTTAAAGCTGTGAGGCTGCCTGTGTTTTTTATGTTTGGAAGATACTTTTTTTTATCTTCTAGCAATTTGGAATATTCCTCCAGTCCAGAGTCCCCAGTTTCTTAGCAGCAGAATCCATTGTTATTTAGTCCATTACTGTCACCATCACCCATCCTTTCTATATGGCTGTGCTTATTTCTGAAAGCAGCCATCAGACCACTACCTGGGCACACAAGTTGCCCCATTGTAGTAACCTCCCGGTGTTACACATATATTACCAATTCAGTGACATTTAGTTTTCTTTCTTTTTCCAATGTATAACAGAAGTATATTTCTGTGAATAATTATCTTAATTTCTTCTCATCTATAACTTCTATCAAAAACTTAACAGATTTTTCCTCAAAATATGACCATATGAGCATAAAAATTTAATGATTATGTGACTTACAAAACTTATGCATGCATTGTGTATTAACGTCATGTTAATAACAGTTGACTTTTCTCTGATGAATTCATAATTTTTATTTTTGTGGAGCTTTTATATAAATGTTTAGTAAAAACAGTACAAATTGTCAACTGCTTATAACCTAAATTTTTACCTCTATTAACTCAGTTAAGATATATTAGTCCTAAATGCCTTGTTTCTTTACAATGTGCATAAATATATATTTGATCTGGAGGAGACTGTTTAAGTTTTACCTGAACTCATGACTCTAATGATTGAACTAGGGGAATAAACCTTACATGATGATAGTGTGGCATGAAAAAACGAAAAAGATGAACACAAATGACATAGTACATTTTGAGTCTTAGCCCTTTATCAAGAAGATAACATTATGGAGTTTGGGTGTTGTAGGAAATTGCCTCACAGGATAACTGTTAGTCAGGAACATGGTGATAAATTCAAACAGAGAACAGGGAGAGTGGTAATGATTTGGAGCTAATACCCCCAAATCATTATCCCTCGTCCCGTCTTCTGTTTGAATTTACCCCCCACCATGTTCCTGGATAAAAGTCATTCTGTGAGGCAGTTTCCTACAACTCCCAACCTCCATAATATTGTGTTGTTGATAAAGGGCTAAGGCCTGAAAATTTCTGTGTCATTTGTGTATATCTTCTTGTATGTGTTCGTGCCAAAATAATCATCACCTAAGGTAAGTGATGGTTCATTTCCCTGTTCTGATTTATAATTCCTTTTCACTACTTAGCACTTAATATTTCATGGTTACTAAATATTTGCTTCATGTTTGCTCCTTAATGGATCATTTTCATCGATGTTTGTCCTCTTTGGTTCATTACTGTCAGTTTCTTCCTTAATCATTTATATAGAATGATGCTAACTATTCATGCAAATTTCAGGTGTAATTTTAAATAAATGGTGTATTCTAAAAAAATTAAAACTTTCTCAGATCTGTAAATAATACTTTATTTCACTTTTCCTGGTAAGTTATAGTTTTACATTGCAGTTATGTCATTGTATATTTCCAACATCAGTGTACCTTGTTGGAATAAATCTGAACAAGTTTCCAGTACTGTTAAGATACTGTGATATCATTGTAACAAGCTTTCTGAACGTATAATCAGAGAATAGGTAAACAGTGATGTCATTAGTGGTTTCAATCTTGCATCTTGGTTTGTGGGCACTATTAAACCAGTCAAAAGAAGGCAAACCGAAATGGTTTGCTAAGCAGGTTCCAGACACTATGTTGATGTAATCATGTTGTAATGTGGCCTCTGGCACCAGTTTAGCAAATTTATTTTGTGATGCATGCCTGATCTGTTGAGAAAGGTGAAGGAATCTGCAGCCAAAATCATCACAGGAATGCTGTAATCTCTGAATTTTCCCACTCCATCAGCTATAAACCAGCGGTCTTTGTTCTTTTTTTATGTAATTTAATTGTGATGAAGCACATTCTCTGGTTGCAAATCCTTCAGTCATCTAATTAACACTTTTTTTATTATTATTATTATTATTATCATCTTGCATAATTTGAGTGATAATTCCCATCTACTTTTGTAATTTACGAATTTTAATTTTAAATTCCTTCTGCATTTTTGGTAAATTATTAATCACTTTACTAGGTAGTTTGTTCCATTCCCCGACTCCCTAACCAACAAAAGAAAATTTTCCCACTCCCTTATGCATGAAATCAAGTGCCAGCTTGTGGTCATGGTCATCTTTTCCCTTCTATGCACTATTCCTAATTCTTCAACCAATATCCCTCCAAGCTCCATCACCAACATATGCCCTGTACATTCCCAGCACTCTCTTCACCCTCCTCCTTTCCTCCAATTAGTCCCATTCTAGCTCCTTTATCATAACAGTTACTGACTGGGTCCTTTGATAATTTCCACAAACAAATCTAGCAGCTCTTCTTTGCATGCCCTCCAATTCGTGTATTTGATACCAAAAATGTGGGTCCCAACTACACACCATATTAACCATTGATCTGACCAAAGTTTTATAACCCAATTCCCTAACTTCTCTGGTACATCCTCTCATCACCTTCTCCAGTAAATGAAGGATTTTGTTATCTTTCCCTACCACCTGCTCAATGTGTCCTGTTAAGTTGAGTTTATCATCAAACATAATGCCTAGTTGAGTGTATAGACTTCCGCGGTCGTTGTTCATATAATCTTGGTTTCTGGGTGGAACCACATAAATTTATTGAAACCTAACATTTCAGCCCTTATTCTAGGGCCTTGCCTCGGATTGCTGCTACCTATAAATAGCTCCTGATGACACATTTGTATTGATGTCACTGGTGTTTCCACCACCAGCACGGCCTGGCAGATAGGAACTTGCGTCCTGTGTTTTTCTGAGTAGGCAAAAGTCCACTGTCTGCATTCATATTATTATTATTATTATTTATTTCCAACGCTTCTCAGACATGTCTAGGACACAATCTGCTTTACTCATTGAATAAAATAGTGTGCCCACTGTCAGCTGAATGCTGTTCTACAGCTGATTTGCCGACATCATTATTTTTAAAATATCTAATGTATTCATTAAGCCTTTCCTTGATTATTATTATTATTATTATTGTTACTCCGCGATTCACTAAAAGTGTGTGGCGGAGGGTGGATTGCACCTATCGAAAAGGGTTATGGTTTGGAAGGGTTATAAGGGATATGGCAGGAGGCGCCCATGGGCTATTGTGAGGAACCATCCCCGCATTCGCGTGGATTGTGCATCCTGTTTCCCCTATATATACCTGGCCAAAGCTACAGTGTATTTGGTATACCCCTGGTGTCTGTAATATCTCCCTTTTGTCTTTTACCTTTACAAACGGATGAGAAATCTTCCTAGGTTTTTTAAAAGGTGACCAATCTTATCTGTTACCCTCTGATTGTAGGGTAAAACTGTCATGGGTCTGTCCATTGGTCTGCAGGTCTCTTCTTCCAGTGCTGAAGAAGAGGGCAGCACTTGAGGTTGAAGCATTGCAGTGGCCTTATTGATAATGTCTCCTTAAAAATTTGTGTTTCAGCAGGTATGCTCGCATTGTCACTAGCCATAGATGCATGCATGGTTAAACTAATTAAAATTTTCACTGCTAGATGGTGTTGAGAGGCTGCATCCAGGTTGAGGTTCATGTGGGTGGGTTTCCGATAATCTCTGTACCCCAGGGAGCCTTCTTGCCTCCACTTCACAATCACATCCATAAAAGGAAGCTGTTTGTTCACCTCAGCTTCCATGGTGAACGTAATTTTGTCATGAATGCTGTTCAAATGATGGAAAAAGGCCTGGAATGCTACTCCCTTCTCCTGCTTGTATTAGTCATTTTTATATTGGAAGAATGTTGTCTTTAGGCAGAATTCAATAAGGGATGCCCATTCTTTTTGCCATTCCCTGACAATGTTGATGGCTTCGTCTATTGGCACATTGGTGAATAGTGATGTGACATTGAAGCTTACTAGTAAGTCGTTGTCATCCAGATGTCTGTCCTTGATCATGTTTATAAAATCAGAGAAATTTCTTATTGTAAAAGCTGAGTTCCCCAAGTTTTTCAGCTTATCTATCAGATACCTTACCAGTGGATGCATCGGTGATTTAAACGCGCTGACAATTGGCCGTAAGGGCTTCCCATCTTTGTGAATTTTTGGAAGGCAATACAGTCGTGGCATCAAATGATTGGCTGTGGTTAATTTTCTCTTGTCCTCTGTTTGGATTGAAGTAGCTTCTCATATTTTAGTTGAAACGTTGCGTCAAATCTTCTGTAGATTGTTTATTGGCAACTGCTCGAATGTTTCATCTTAGAATAACATTTCTACCCTTCGGTGGTAATCCTCAGCATAAATTACCATGGAAGAATTTCCCTTGGAATCAGGTAACACTACAATGTCTTTTCTCTCTCTCTCTTAGTCGACACAAGCTGTTTCATTCCTCTCGAGTAAGGTTCTGCTGAGGTGGTTTAAATGTGTATAAGTCTAAACAATCATTTGATTTATCTCTATGGTGAGAATATCTTCAAACTAACCAGGCAATTTTAATCACTCTGACAGAAGAGGAATCGGAGGCTATGTCAACTTGCTTTCCTCTGTGGATGCCGAGATAAAGACATCCTTCACGCTTCCTCAACATCATCATATAAAGACATCTTCCACTCGTCAAATTTTGAAGAGAAGTAGTAAGGCACTTCTAAGTGAACATATTCACGACACGCGAAGTGTTATGGCAGTGGTGGAAATAAGAATTCTCAGCCTCCACCTTTTTCTTTGCAAAACATTAAATGCCGATGATTGGGATGTGTTTGACAAACCATCATGGAGCCAGGCTTGTAATGCATCTAAAAAAACTAAGAACTTGCAAAATTCTCCAATTTAGAAGAACTGCAACATTTAAAACCTGAGGATAACTTGTTGATAAATTGTTTTGTTAACCTCACGGATGAAATAATATACCCTGAAACAAACTCAGTGCTCACTAAAGGCCTCAATTTCACAATAACACCGGCAAAATTACCTGTGGATGAAGTTATTGCTGCAGTGGAATCTTCAATGTTTTCTGTAACACCGGATGATGCTTACGAAATTCGCAGCAAAACATCAAAGATGTTATCCACTTTCAAACCATCTCAGCAGAACCTTACTCGAGAGGAACGAAACATCTTGCATAGACCAAAAGAGAGAGAAGATATTGTGGTGTTTCCTGCCACAAAAGGAAATTCTTTCTTGGCAATATATGCTGAGGAATACCAACAAAAAGTAGAAGCGTTTTTGGAAGATGAAACATATGAGCAGTTGCAAACAAACCCTCTAAAGAATATTCAATGCAATGTTTCAAATAAAATATGAGAACCAACTTCAATCCAAACAGAGGGCAAAAGAAATTAATCATGTCCAATCATTTAATGTCACGACTGTATTGCCTTCCAGAAATACATAAAAACAGGGTGCCCTTATGACAAATTGTCAGTACGTTTCAATCTCTGGCAAGATATCTGGTAGATAAGAGGAAAAACTTGAGGTATTCAGCTTTTACAGTAATAAATTCCTCTCATTTTATAAACATGATCAAGGATAGATATCTGGATGACAATGACTTATTAGTAAGCTTCGACGTCACATCACTCTTCACCAACGTGCTAATAGACAAAGAGATCAACATTATCAGGGAACGACCAGAAGAATGGGCATGCTTTACTGCCTAAAGACAACATTCTTTCAATATAAGAATGACTTCTACCAGTAGAAGGAGGGAGCAGCAGTGGGTTGTCCATTGTCTCTAATTGTGGCTGATGTGTTTATGGAGGCATTCGATGCTGAAGTAGTCAATTATTTCAACCTGAAACTGTCCTTGTGGTTACGAAATGTGGACGGCTCCTTTGTTATATGGCCTCATGGACAAGAATCCCTCCATGCCTTTTTCCATCATTTGAACAGTGCTCATGACAAAATTAACTTCACCATGGAAGTTGAGGTGAACAGACTGCTTCCTTTTATGGATGTGGCCGTGAAGCAGAAGGCTCTCTGGGGCACAGAGTTTATTGGAAACCCACCCACACGAACTTCTACCTGCATGCAGCCTCTCACTACCATCTAGTTGACAAACAAGGTAACTAGCTAACAGTGTCATGGAAATATCAGTTATTCAATAAATGTTTGTACCTAGTTGTTTTCTTTAAAAATGTCGTTGACAAACTTTAGAAGCTAGAGAGCCAATTTCAATATTAAGGGTGTCAGGAAAATTTTCTAAGAGATATAGGCCTGGTTATATTTTAATAATAAGTTTTTAATATAATTTGTTGAATACTCCATTTTTTTTCTGCAAACTTTTTTGAAGTTCTTCCACTGCTTTCTTTCGCATATCACCAACGGGATATGTTGTGGCAAATGAACCTTGCTTTATTTGTGTCTTTCTATATTCGACTTCTTAGTATTTGCAAGTAGTTACACAGAAGTCTCAAGCCATTCACTTCTGAATTCACAATGCTCATCTGTTATTTTTTCATATTTTTTCTTAGCAACAATTTAACAACATCTTGGAAAAAAGGTTAAAATACATTTTTGGGAATTAAATAAGGAAAAAACAACAAACTATCATATAAATTTAAAGCTCATACAATACCCGAGATACAAATATTTTAAAATTAGAGCAATTTCTAAATCAGACCCAACACTATAATAGTCAAGACAAATAAACGGTGTGAATACACAACAAATGACTTAAAAGCAACTGTTGTATTTTATTTAATTTGTTGTATTGTCGGTAAAGGTTGCCAAAGAACTGTGAGGTCTGGTAGCCTGCAAGTCTTTAGATCTTTCCGATGTTATTACAGCTGCTACAGCTACTATTGTCGTAAAGATGTAAGAAAAAAATATTAAGGAGTTGTACTAATATCCTGAAAGAGGCGCTTGTGGATTGGGATCTGCGGTTTGCTGACCCCTACTTTAAAGCAATTATTTAGGTAAGTTTTGAATTGTTCTGAATTTATCCAAAACCCTACCTTTTGTATTTATCCAAAGTTTGAGAAAAGAATTTAGGAGTGTGTGTTTCATTCTGTATAGACCTTATATTGGGCGCCAATGACCTCGATGTCGACGCGCCCTAAAACAACAACAACAACATAGACCTTATAAATATAATGAATAAGTATTACTTTCAAAATCCGTCAACTAAATTTTGTTTTTGCTGTAGTTTTTCCTATCTGTTTACATGGTAGAGAAGTTTTATTTGTTTGTATTGAATGTACAGTAATTTTACATTTTCTGTTCCTCAAGCACTGTTATCTTATTTTTGTTCTACTAAACAAGTTTCACAATACATTGTACAGTGGGTATATTTTGACAATCTAAGACTGTTTTTCTTTAAAATCGCGTTTTTACCTGGTAAATTAATGAAAAGAAAATTAGTTTTGAAGTACTCTTTTGAATAATAATGTGGTAATTACTTTCTATGTTGAATTTTTTGTGATGATGAGTTGGTTACATGTACTATGAAATTACTTTTAAAATATTTCTCCTTGTTGTTTCGGCACCAATCCCCTTAAACAGTTTTGATATGTTGTTTTTAGATTAGATGAAACATGTTTTAAATCTTGATTTTGATACTGCTTCTATCAAAAATAATTTTAAACTTGTATAGTCTCTTTAAGCATTACAGCATAATTTCATTTGGAAGAAGACGAACGATGAACTTTGGTGTCGTGGAGAATTTGTATGGAAAATGTATCACTGAGGCTAATGGATGAGTGGTAATGTCTGGGCCTGGCATTCCAGCAATCTAGATTTCAGTTTTCCATCATTACTTGAAATTACTCTTATGTGAATGCTGGTATGGTTCCCTCAGAAGGCCATGGCTGAACTCCTTCCCTTGAATCCATTCTCTTTCCACCTCTAATGACCTAGACATTGACAAGGTTCGAAGGCCGAAGGAAAAAGGCATGAGCTTTAACATAGAATCATTTGGATATATTGGCTTTTACGCAGTTTAACCCAATCTTACATGGGTTATTATATTCCTATTTATATTCTCTTCACTCTTTTTGTGATATTCTGCATCTGATAAATTTGTATTTTGCTATTGAAATTTGTTTTTATAAGTAAATATAAATGCTTTTATATAGGTCAACAGTGTAACTGAGTTGTATTTCTCTATTAGATTTGTTTTTTCCATCCTGTTGAGAGTTTTTCTTCTATCATTTTACTACTGTTAAAATTAACCTGAAATGTTTAAAATGAAAATAACTATGAGTTTTGTTTCTTCACATCACATTTCGTTGGCAGTGTAGGAGTTTTAATCATTCCTCAGTGATTGTTCAAAATAAATTTTCCAGTTTACAGATTTTGTTTTTTGCAATCAGTTATTGTTGATTAATCTCATCTATGCCAATGCACATGAGTTTATCTTACTAATAAATACTGTGAACACTTTAAAGTTTTCTTCATTGTTTCTGATTACAATTCATCATTATAACCAATGTTCAGCACAAATCATGCTTTAATAACATATTATTTTGCAAAAATAGATGAAGTGTTGTGTTTACATTATTTGCAAAGTGTCAGTGTGTGTGGACATTGGGCATAACCAGTACAAAATATGGTGTATACATATATGAATAAACCTTTTGTATTCTTTATCTCGTTTACAGGTTGTTTTAAAAACAAACAGTACCTAGTCTTTAGAATCAAGTGACTGCTTCAGTCACCATGTTGAAAGAAGTTTAAAAAATGATCATAATTATCAGCTGCTGAATTTTTTCTATTGTTCTTCTTATCCTCAAGTAGTCAGTATAACATAGATCCCAGCAAATTAATGTATATTTTATCATTTGTTCATACAAAGCAGCAACAGAAGGCTTTCATTTTATGTTGACAGAAACTTAATTTTTCCTATGTATGGATGAATTAAAGTTCAAACTGATGTGTTATCTCTTTTGCAGGGAAGATGATGCTACATAGCCTTCAGTCAGTGGCAGCATTCATTAGTCCTATTGTGCGTTGTCAGCCAACTCTGCTCTTCGGATGTGAAGCATGTGGCAGAGCATACAGGCACCGTGAGAATCTCACTAGACATCAAAGACTAGAATGTGGCAAAGCTCCTCATTTGTTTTGTCCACATTGCCAATACAAAACCAAACACAAACATGACTTGCTGAGGCATCAGCGGGCTAGGCACACAAATTGCTATTAAACCTTTTTGTTGACTGCTTAGCCTCAAGACATAATTCTTTTCTTTTAAAAAAGGATTATTGGTACTCTGAAAGTTTCCTGTTAGGAGACACTGAAAAAAATTCTGTAAGCCATTTTGTACTGACCGTCTTGTCCAGTTCTAAATGTGATGTATTAAAATATTTTGAGAAATCTGTTCATACTGCAAACTACAGCTAGTAATATATATATAGCCATGGAACACAGTCAGTAACTAATTGAAGTATATGGAAGACAGCAGGTGGGTAAAGAAAGTGCTTGCCATGTCGCCATTGGTGACAAGGCATATTTGGATAAAAATTAAGAGTAACATGTGAAAGGGAAATTGTGATGATGATAAACTGGTTTTTGGTTTCAGACATGAGAAGGTACATTATTAAGGGAAATTTTAAATGATAACTTTGGACAGTGAAAGAATTTAAACTAAAAATTTCACATAATGAGAAACTAGAAATGTAACAAATTTCCACTGAATTGAAGTGAAATAATGGTCATTTGGCATTTTGCTTCTTATTATTTGTAAATTTGATGTTATGTTTAATTTAATTTAATTTAATTGCAATGGAGCACAGGCTCTGGTGACAATTTCCCTACACACCCATCTTCCCCCTATCCTGCACCTATCTACATTTGCCCTCTACAAATTTTATCTTTAAATTCTTTCAAAGTTTTTGGTAAGGAAAAAATAAACTAGAATTTATACATATATTTAGAATGAGTCCTTTTTGTTTCATACCCTGCTCATTTACTTGTTCCATAAAATATGCACCTTCTATTTGTATTGTTCATAAATCAAATGATTTGCTTTACCTTTGGTAGACGTTTTACTTATTTATTTTGTTTAGTTATGTCTCAAAGATTTTTCACTGAATTATGTTTCTTTCTGTTAAATGTTTTTTTATTCTTTGCTTTATTTTTGTTATAAATTGTCCTTTCCACTTGGGACGTTAATAAAATAACTCTTTAAATCAGTTTCCTTGCAAGTATATGTTTCATGACTATTTCACTTCTATTCTTGTACATTTTTTTCAGTTTTAAATATTAATTTAAAATATTTTTCTTTTTCTCTTTCTAACCACTGGTCTACTGAATTTACATCCAACAAGGAAGAATAAATTTGCCTCTATTTCTCTGTGTTTAACTCTAGTAATTAATTTCCTTATATTCTTTCCCCCAAAACCATGTTCTACTGTTTTACTCAAATTGTTAGTTTTGAAATGTGCACAATGTGAGGACTACTAGATACAGAAAAAATATTTGTAATAGTCGTCATTCTCCAAAGCTATTATTTATTTTTAATGCCTTTAGCTCCTCATAGTGATGCTGTAAACCAGTAATGTATAGTTTTATTGTAATGCTGTCTAGCTAGTAGATGTTCAAAATTTATGTTAAAAGTGTCTGCACAGGTTATTATTTGGAGTATATTGTCTCTGGAAGTCTGACTCGGTACTAAATTAGGAGTACTATGTATTGTAATGTTACATAGTTTTTTTTTTTTTTTTTAGAGTTAAAATTTTTCATTCTTTAATGGTTCTTGTAATCTAGAACTGTGTGGAATAAATTATATTCTGGAACTTTCTCTCCATGTTCTTTCTTCTTGTTTATCGCAATGAAATATTATTGCTCCCTTTCTTGCTTTACCTGAAGTGTGTAAACTATTTTTATCTCCTATATTTTAAATCTCCTTTTTAATTTTTTTAAAATCCATTCTGAAGTGACAGTAGCATGATTTTTCTTCCTTTTTTTACTCACAGTTCAGTCATCTTGTTATGCTATATTTTTTCAGTATGCTTATGATGTGGTTCCAACTTAAATTCATTTTGAAGATCTTATACAAGCAAACAGTATTCCACAGAAATGTACAAAAGTAATTACTTTCTTGTTAAACTTAGTGGTGTTAGTACCAGTAATTGATGGTATTTTTTGTGTTTAAAATATTTTACAGATTTTGTTTTTTGTTTTTGTAATTGCTGAAAGTTTAGTATGTGAAAATCCATATATGTGGTGCTTGCAGAAGGAGCATATTTCCCCTACTGGTGCAAGGTGTGTGGCCGTATCTACCGCTCGAAAGATAGTCTTTTGCGGCACATTCGTGTGGAGTGCGGAAAGGAGGCAAGTTTTCAGTGTCCTGTCTGCTCTTTGCGTACAAAACACAAGCACAGCTTAGTAAGACACATCCGTACCCACCAGATTGGTAATGAGTGATTGCCAGAAACAAATTGCTGTTTTTTAGTGTGAGAAAAATATTGAACAAAATGGATGCTGTTATTGTCCCCCATATTGTATGATTAATTGATTTTGTATGAAAAGTGATTTGTGCATGAAGTTGTGTTACAAGAAGTTTTTATTGTTTAGAGTCAGTTGTCTATTTATTTTAACATATTTACAAGTTTTCATTTCAATTAGATCAAACATTTTATTAAATATTTGTAAAACTGTAACAGCAATACTGTATTTTAATTACAATAGTTAAAATAAACCAGAATTAGTGGCATTTAAAAAAAAAATCTGTTTATTATTTGTTTGCATAAAGTGTTATACTTTAATACTGAGGATAAGTTTTGCATGTATTCAATATTGTGGAAAGCTGCATATTTCAGAAAGTTATGTGCTTTGATTGACATACTTTCATGACAGTAAAAATTTGTCTGCAAATTATATTGTTTTATATTGAAGCTTTGGTACAGGCCTTACCTATTTCGAAGTATCATTTAAGAACTGCATGATTGGAAGTATCTCAAAATTAGAAGTTTCTACAGGTATTAATATATTCTATAAGTTAGTACTTCTAACTCTTTAGTGTGTTAACTACTTTTTGAATTACAGCATTCCTCATAAAACTGTTTACTGTGGCACTGATGCTGAGATGCTTATCATAAATTTTAATGTATGAGAAGAATATTTTAGTGTATTCTTTATTTCCTAACAATGATAGTCCTTAGTAACACCTGTATAAATTTATTTGTGACGTTTTGTAAAATCTAGAAAGGAGATAATTTCTTTAATAAGTGGGGTACAAGGTTTATGTAGCTTCAAGAGTTCAGCCACATGACTCACCTATGTTACAGTGTGGCAGAAGCTGTTACATCCACCAGCCTTGTTTTGGTGTGAGAGGTGCGGCCGAAGGTACGCCTGTGAGTATACACTGCGTCGGCATCTTAGGTTGGAGTGTGGTAAGGAGGCAGCCCAACAGTGTCCTCTGTGTCCTCGCCGTACTAAACATCGCCACAGCCTCATGAGGCATCTTGTCACCTGCCACCCAGGTGCATTTGTCTGATGCTTCTTACAGACAGAAACTCTCCTTGGTTACTCAGATTCATCTACTACATGCTTCTTGAGACCAGCTGTACATGAAACCATCTGTCTTATATACCTTTAAGTGTTTGCGAGATATGTCACCCTGTGTTGTTATGTTGTTTAAAAACTATTTGGATGGCTTAGAAAACATATATGTGAAGAAAATAAGTGATTTTTGTTCTGAAGTTAAAAACCTTGCCACTTTATTCAACATTGAAATAAATTTTACGGATATGATTATCATAATATGTGCAATAAAATCCTTGGCTTTGGCAAAATATTATCTATATTTACCATAAATTTTCATTATTGGTGTTAATGCTTTTTATTTTTTTACTTATGTGCTAATATAAATAATACATCATAATCATGCAAAATTTTGATTTTTTTTGTTTTCCTATCCTGAAAGTAATTGCTGACAGCTTATGTCACATTCCATTTAAAAATAAATGTTTATGATTATTACTTTCCTCATGGAGAGGAGAGAGAGAGAGAGAGAGAGAGAGAGAGAGAGAGAGAGAGTGTGTGTGTATGTGTGTGTGTGTGTGTGTGTGTGTGTGTGTGTGCGCACTCTTGCGCATCATGCGGCTCACCCCTCTTTGCTTTTGATTGTCTCTCCAAGATTTCTCCTTTATTACTTATCTGAAATCAAATCCATAGGCCTCAATGTCTTCCAGTGCCCAGTTCATTCATTTTGGCCATGGTCTTCTGATATGGCTTCTTACCTCCCCTTGTTCAACAGCGCTAACTTCGGCACTTTCCCCTTCTTCATTCTCATATTCAAGTCAGCTATTGGAAACTTTTCTTTATTAGAAATTTTTTCTGATGTGTCAGCCTTTAAGCTTTCCCTAATGTATTGATTGATGATTCTATGATTTCTTCTCATTTTTTCTATGGCTTTCAGGAATCTCATCTCCATCATATAGTAAAACAAGCTATGGTATGTTTATGTATCTCTTATTCACCCCCATCCCCCACTCCCTTGTTGTTAGTGGCACTAGGGACTATATGAAGCACTGAGCGTGGTGGGTGAGAAGTAATCAGGAGGCTGTGGCCATCCAGATTTGGGTTTTCCGGGGTTTCTCCAAATCACTTCATTCCTTTAAGAGGTCATGGCTGAATTCCATCTTGTTCTGTGCCCCCAGTCCTTTCTAGCCACTAATGACATTGACAAGGCATAAAACTATATAAAAAATAACTATGTGAACTAGACTTGTCAGGACTAGAGCATTATCTGTAGGGGAAGAAGGTTGTATTTGCATTTGTCTGCAAATAGTGAAACTTACGCATTTTTGTTTGTGAAATGTGTAATCTATAAGGTGAAGGTAGGGGACCATTCAGCATTTGCCTTGATCATGTGGGAAACTGCAATCTGGTTGGCAGGTATTCGACGAACAGGATTTGAACATAGTCACATTGTACACGTCTGATCCAGTGTGGTGCCACCTTAACGTGTGCAGCCACACTGACGACTTAATCATTATTATTTTTATATTGATTGTATGTAAAAGGAAATGGCTTTTAGACAATGTATTTAACAAAAGGATTGGGAAAATAAACCATTACTCACCAGATTTGAAGGCTGTAGGGTTGTGACAAATATAGAGAAGAACACTACAATATTTTGGTTTAAAACCTTATAAATGCAGAGAGTGTGGGGAAATTTGATAAGAGGGGTGTACACATGCTACGTCTTACTGCATGACTATGTTATATATACATATCATCTCTGAAACTATTTAGAAAGAAGCTTGGCACATGCCAGTAAGACAGGAAATCATTTCTGTAACTATTTTCTTGATTATAAGGCACTTTAGAAGTTCGAACCCAAACAACATTGTTAGAAAACAGGTTGCAAAAAGATAGTATCTGTTTTCAAACCATTACTTTGCATTCATTTCCACAGGAAAAGCACAAAATTATGATCAATGTGAGATAAAATTTCAGACAGATCCAAGCATGTTAGCAGGGTTGAGAAAGTTTTTCAATGTCATTTTTCCTATAAAAAGGTGCCGTTTTCCTTTGTAAGCAAGCATTATTATCAAGCGCAGACGTGTGTGAGGCATTGTGGACGGGAGGCAGATTTTGAGAAATGTATCTAGCCGGACTTGAAGAATTTTGAAGAATAGTACTGGCAACCTGTGATTTTTTCAATAATGTGGACAGCATTCCATACTTGTAACTTTCGGAAATTAGGAGTGAACTTTTGTTTTTTTTCATAATGATTTTGAATTCGTTTTGCAAACTTTAAGAGGGAACAAGAAAGAATGCTGTAAGTATGCAAGAACTTAAAGTAATGGTGTCCTGCAAACTTCAAGGATTTGATAGTTCCGATACCCTATCATAGGTCAACGTCTGGAACCATAGTTTGTTAAGAACAATTTTAAAGGATATAATCATTTTATTTCCGAGTGGACTGTTTCATTTACCAATGAACCTACCCGTTAACTATTGTATGGTTATATCGGTAGTTTGGTGACCATTTTAAAGAATACTAGCAACCTTCAGTAATGGTCAAAGTTAAATGGAATGTTGGTGCAAGAATTTTCTAGCTTGGCCATGGGTAGGGTCGGGTAGATAGAGGTGGTGTGGGAGGACTTCCTGTGTGAAGTACGGTGGAAAACAACAGTAGATATGCAGTAGAATAACAGTAGAATATAAGAGTGGGAATAAAAATCATAAAAGAAATGAAAATGCCACTAAATAAAGTTAGGAAAAAATACATCTGTTAAAATTACTAATAAATAAACAATAGGTGTTGGATGATTTTTCAGGTTTCAGCGGCCGTCTTTGTTACAGATATCTTTGTTTTTGGGCAATTCACAAAAGTAAAGATATCATCAGTAAGTATTGGGTTTATTGGTAATGGTTTGTTTGGAAATTTTGGTACCCCTATAAGCTCTAACATTATCATTCCACCAATATTTTATTCTTTTTTTTAGTTATTAATTTAATTATTTTAAGGTACTCTGAAATGAAAGTTTGTTTGCACATCATTTAAGTTATTGTGTATCTAAGACCATTAAAAGGGAAACCTGACATTTTATTTTGCAACACATTTACAAAAAATCATTGAAATGACTACTCTGAATGAAATATCAGTTCAACATGAAAGGACAGATTGTATTACATTAACTAAAAATGGCACTGCTTTACGAAGAATATGTTACGTAACTTTGTTAATCTCACGGCACTTATGGGTTGTATTATGTGGATCAATTCTTGTGAAAATTAATCAAAACTCATTTCTGTACAGTGTGTGCTTGGAAATGATGAAGACTGACCTATGCAGGATTGGAGAGTGTCCCGTGGATCTGTTATGTATAAAGAGACAGTGGATGCTTTTGGCAATGATAACCATTTGTTGTCTCAGTGAAGTTGAATAATTTATTGGCCAATGACCAAATGCTGGTCACCACCTTCCACTTACAAGTTAAAACTTCAGAATTATACTGAAGAAACATTTTAAATTGTTTACATAAACATTTGATTCGCTTTCGTATGTATCAAAGCCTTTCTCTGTGTGTGTCAACTCCTGTGAGGTATGAGGAATGCTGCCACACACCAGGGATGTCCAAACTGCCTTGCAAGGTCTGACTCTCACTTAATCCAACTGGAACTGTACCATTACAAGATAGAGTTTAGGTGGATGTCTGGTATCCAGTATATTTTGGTAACCACATTTCTGTTACCAAAGTTCAGGTGCAATGGTGGGATCTATAAAGCTGATTTTGGGATTGTTAGAGTTGTAGGTATTAATGTTGGCTGCTACTGAAAGTTTTAGGTTGTTGGTATAGACCGTTTGCCTTTTGCCATATATTCTGATTGAGCACTATTTTGTAGCAAGGCCTATATGTGACCTTGTGCAGTGGAGGCATGTTAATTGCTATGGGAGGAGGGTTTTGGAACAAGTAGCATGTCCACTGCTTACAGTGAGAATGCTCAGAGTTTTCAAAAACAGTTTATCCCAGATACCCAAACAACCAGTTTTATCAATCACCGAACATCTAATGTGAAGACTTGCGATACTCGTGGGTCTTCATTTGTGCACCACACTTTTTCCAAACAGTCCAGCGATTTTATGTTAAGACTATTTACTACCAGTATGTGGCCTTCACAAATGCCAACAATGACCTACAGTGGATCTATTACACAGTGAAAAATCCACGGATTTTAGTGCTATACCCAGTGTATATTTTTCCTAAATATTATTGATAGTTCACTTCACATTAGTTCATCTGCACCATCTCTACCATGCCCACCCTGTTCTCCATGGTCAAGCTAGTCATGCGGTAAGCTGTTGTGTGTGCACATCTTCCTTGCCAAATGCCCCCAACCTCTTCTGCATGAAGATTTCATTCCAAAATATCATACATTGGTGTTCGTCTCGTCTTCTGAATATTTGTCATAGCGCTCAAGCCTTCAACTTAGGCGAGTGGTGGATTATATTCTTTATTCTTGTTAAATATGAAGGTCCAGTGACATTTATACAATATGTTCTGTTTCTTTTGTGTAGTGATATTTAATCACGCAATTAGTTTGTATTTTTCGGCATTTTTTGGAAGATGAAAAAAAAAGGTATAGAAAAGGTCAAGAGATGCTCATGATAAAAATATTTCATTGCCAGTTAAAAATTGAAGGATTTCAGTGTTTATTGAGGATGCAACTTGATTATTGAATAAATTCCAAATATTTTTAAGAAAAAAATGTTATTGTTAATGACTGGCTAGGTGGCATTATGGTAACAACATATATAATGTTCTAAATGCTGTGTATTCTGTAGCCAGATGTAAAAAGTAAACTTTTTACTGCTCAGAAATTCTTCAGAATGTATAAAACCCATTCTTTCACGTTTGGCTTCCTCTCTCCAGAATATATTATTTATGTTATGGTATCAGTAATGTTTATACATATATTTAAATAATGGTAGTATTTTGTTTGGAACTATTGTTTAAAACCTAATCCATTTAAAAAGTAAATATGAAATTGATCACTATTAAGTTTTTATCCTAGAAGAGTTTGAAACTGTCTTAATAATGTACTTTGCTATAGGGCAGATAAAATATTTGTTTTTCCCTGGCTGTCTTTGAAATAAATTTAATGAATGATCACTATTGAAGGATTTTACACCAACTAGTTTGTGTAACTTCTCATATCCTATATATCAAATTACTGTCTGTAGTGTGTTGAAATGGCAAACTGCTTATTAGTGTAACGGGGAAAAAAATGCATAGTAACCAAGTTTGTTCATGTATTATATGTTTTACATATTTATTTGTACAGTAAGAGTTATTGCTTGTAGTTGGTAAACTGAAGAAAAATACATATGATTTGTTTTAACTATTTTATACTATAAACTATATTTTTAATTTCTGTTAATGACCTTACATCAACTTCATTTGGTTTTAGTTCTGTTTAAAAAAAAAATAAAAGACATATTTAAATAAATATTACCTCATGTAGTTTCTGTCATATCAAACACCCTGTCTTACACTAAAGTTTTGTGCTGTCACTCATCTGTCATTTATCTTATTATCTTAAAATCTTCAAATTTCCAAAGGCATTTTGCTACTAAAAATCTGTAACACCATCTGTGCATTTAAAATGAGTAATGCTCTTAGCTCACCAGAAAACAGTTACAAACTAAAATTTTCCATCATGTGTGTATTTCTTGGAAACAAAAGCTGGTGATTGAAAAGTGATTTACAAAACAATAGAAACATGAATTTTCACCGTACAGTAAATCACAGGACACAATTTTTTGGTGTAAACCTCTTTCAGTAAAAGAACTTGGTGTCCAGTGGATGGCTTTCTATGATGAACTGAAACAAATTGTGGCAGTTAAAAAAGTAGAAGGTTGTCAGCCAGTCCAGACAGAGAAAGAAAGTACTGTTGTTAAATATAGAAGAGAAAATATTTGAATTTTAAAAATCAAACCAAAACTTTGCAATACTGATATTCGGCTTCCATACCTTTCTTTTTGCTTAGTTTACTTCTCCTCATCTGTTGCAGAAACCACTACTTACTAGAAATGATGTTACAGTGTCCTGGCTTAGATAAAATTCAATAATACTTGTATTAAAGACTTTTATTCAGATACATTGGTGTGTAAAATGTAAGGATGAAAGTAACTTTCAAGTAACATAGCTCAATGAAACTTGTACCATACATAGAAGGCCGATGATTGTACCAAGATAAAAGACTTGAAAGTTGATACGTCCATGCAACATTATGCCTCCCCACACATAACACTTAAACCATCAATCATGTTCATCAATGTTCCTGGGCGAATTACGTGTTCCCACCTCCCACCAAATGAAGGTAATTCCAGAATCACTAGTCAGACTGAATCTGCTCTTATCTGAGTACAAACACATGAGTCCACTCCTTGTCAGTCCAGTCCTCATGGTCTTAGCAACATCGCAAATGGTGTAGCAGATATGCGGGTGTCAAAGGAATCATCTTCTGACAAAGAGACCATCCCCATGCAGTTGCCATGTCTGTGGAATTTGAGGACTGTGTACCATACATTTGTTTTTTTAATGTGGTTTACAACCGTATCCACTATTTGACATGGGTCCCTACTTGCCTTTTGCACAATTAGTTGAACATGTTTGGTCACCTCTTCTGCCTCCACATGCACGTGAAATACTGCTGTGAAAAATACCAAACTTCTGCATTACCCTGGTTACACTTCATCCTTCTATCCGTTTCCCGATGATTATTTCCCCATGTGAAATCATCCAAAGGTTGTATTCAAGACAGTTGTAATGAAGAACACAATCTCAAGGCCACCATAACAGCTTGATGATTGACACACACTATCTTGTACAGTTGCTTCAACCTACCTTCTGTTATGGGGCCAGATACATTTGGAGCTATAGTCACGCTGACCTCATGCCATGTAATGTCCGGTTTTCTGTAGTGGTGAAGGAGACCCCTAACAACAACCTCCCATGTTTTCATTCATTTCCACCTAGGAGTTAATATGTTATATTACTTTACCTATAGTGTCCTTAAGTTTTGCACACCAGTGTATTTATTTTATTTTTTGTTTTTTATTTACACTTTATGTTAGGATATAGTCTCTATTATTCATTTCCTCAGTTTTTCTGTTTTAAGCAATCCCCACCTTTTCAACAGATACAACAACTTAATTTAGTTCATCCTGAGGCTCTCATCTGTCCCTTGATGTGTTCTGCTCATGATGGGCTTACACTAAAAAAATTCTGTGGTAATTTTTAAATTACTTGCCATCCTGCTATAATGTTTGGTAAATGATGGTTAGTTCCTCAGTCTTTTGAATTATAATTATTATTCCAATGTATATGAATGGAAGAGTGGAATTTATAGGCATATGTGGAAGATTGTTAACTTTTAGTTGTTGTGGAATGTTTTTATAAGCAATAAATCCTTTTTTCTGACTAGAAAGAGATATAAATCCATTATATTGTATTTCTGATGGAAATGGCATACTTGTTTCACACATTTGATGCCTTTAAAAGTAAGTAATGGGAAGTAAAGGAAAGTAATATGGAGTAATGTTTTATGAAAATATGTAAAATGCTATTGAAATAATCATTTTTAGGCATCAAAATTTGTGATTGCTTAGTGATCTAACTTTTACTGATGTTCATTCATCTGTGAAAGTTTTATATTTATTGGACCCTAATGAATGAACCAAATGTTATGCGTTTGGTTTGTGACATCAAAAAAAAAAATCTACATTTACGATCAGCAACGAGAGTTGGCATCCTGTCCTTTGTTTGTAATATCTGTGTTAAGGAATAAGGCCACAACTAAACTTTTTTTAGCATACACTGAAAGAAAAAAACCTGATGATTTTATTCGAATATTGTTTTGGTAGTAAGAGAACAAAACAAGTTTTTTCACTTGTGACCGTAATCGGAAATTTTAGTAGTATGATTTACTAATTGAATTAGAGTTTAAGCTAGTATCTTGGGTGTCTCATACCATAGTTTATCCCATGTGATGTTTGTTTGCTTTTTTTCCTAGGAGAAAGATAATTCATCTTGTATTTTTTTGGTTAGAAATTTGTTTTCTGTCTTCTCAGAACTTGGCACCTTACAGGGCTTTCAAAGACAATCCAAGCTAAAGTGGAAAAGTAAGTGACACTGTGTAATTTGTCAGCTTTGTAGTGGTGTTCTGATTTTTATTTGTTTGTTGAAAGAATTTTTGAACTTAAAATGGAATGCAATCCCAGCATTTTCTCAGAAGTTTATGTAAAATGTGTCGTAAGGGTGGTTGGTATGCTTTTGGGAGAATATGAGTCTGTTCTGCTTATAGCTTCCCTGGTTCATAATGGTAGCATCTTCACAGCCTCACCCTAATTACTTAATCATATATATCAGGGGTGGCCAAGCACCTTGATAGTCCGAGCCATTTTTCAAAATTTGAAATTTTTTGCGAGCCGCAATTAAATACGTATTTAAAAGGTATTAAATTTTTATTACAGAAATTATATTTATTGAAAACATATGAATAAAAGTACAAAATATGTGTATTGAATTTAATAATTAAAAATTAAACATAATGTCAACAGTCAGTTGCAATGAAAGTTTACAAATTCAAAATCGGTCTGAAGTAGGTCGATTACGGACGATTACGCCACAGTTTATGTTCGTTCTCGCAGTTTTCGATGAGTCATATCATTCTTAACTTGGACGGAAGTGAAATTAGTTACAACGTTGCACTTTGTCTTTCATATTTGTTATCAGTAATTTAAAAGACATTTTGAAACACATACGGAACGATAATAATTTTTTAAATATAATAACACAAAAATGAAAAGGAAACTCTGGTACATTTATCTAGAGCCACAAATAATCCTGCAAAGAGCCGCATGTGGCTCGCGAGCCACAGGTTGGCCACCCCTGATATATATTATTTCTATAAGGTTTGTTTGTTTGTTTTTTTGGTTTTTTTTTGTCACAAGCTTGTATTTTCCTTCATTCTTAACCGAAATAAATGAATGAAGTGTCATTTTAAAGCTTATGGTCTTCACTTTGGTCACATCATATTTTAAGAAATGAAGTTTTTGGAATTCGATCCTTAAAGGGCAAAAATGTCAATATTTCTAAAATGCTGTTTTCTGTGTTACAAGTCATTCATCTCCCTGTACATCTATCTGAAATCGTTAAATGAGGTATCATCTTATATATTAAGATTACCGCTTTAGTGACGTCATATATTAAGACAGAATTTGCCCTTAAGGGGCAAAAGTATCAATATTTTTGCAATTCGTTTTTGAGTCACGAGCGATTTATCTCCTTTAATATCTAACCAATATAGATAAATGAGGTATCATATTAAAGATTAAGGTGTCCGCCGTGGTAACATTATGTTTTAAGAAAGGAATTTTTCATAATTCGACCCTTAAAGGGCAAAAATGTCAATTTTTCTAAATTGCGTTTTTGTGTCTCGAGCCACTTATCCCCTTGGATATCTATCCAACATCAATAAATCAAGTAAGATTATGAGGAATAATGTCTCAGCTCTTTGACATCATATTTTAAGAAAGAATGTTTTTGGAATTCAACCCTTAAAGGGAAAAAATATAAATTTTTCTATAAAGAATTTTTGTGTCACGAGCGATTTATCTTCCTTAATATGTAAGCGATATAGATAAATGAGAATATGGTCTCCACCATGGTAACATTATATTTTAAGAAAGGAATGTTTCTTAATGCGAACTTTAAAGGGCAAACAAGTTAATTTTTCTAAAATGTGTTTTTTGTATCTTGAGCCATTTATCTCCATTGACAATTAAACAAAATTGATAAACGAGGTATCATTTAAAAGATTGAGGTCTTCGTAATGTCTTCAGTTCCATTACCACATTTTAAGAAAGAAATTTAAAAAAAATTCTAACCTTAGAGGGCAAAAGTATTAATATCTTTACAACACATTTTTTCTGTCACCAGCTATTTATTTCCCTTGATACCTAACCGAAATGAGTGAATGAGATATCGATTTAAATATTAAATTATCCGCTATGGTCACATCATATTTTAAGAAAAAAGTTTCTCCAAATTCAACCCTTAAGGGGCAAAAATATCATCATTTCTCAAAACTTTTTTTTACCTTGCTTGATAACTGACCAAAATTGGTAAATGAGGTATCATTTTAAAGACCAAGGTGGCTGCTTTGGTCACACCATATATTATAAAAGGAATTTTTTGGAATTCGACCCTTAATGGGTCTACTGTTAATTGATTTTAACCACAGTGGCTTGTGCTCCCCTTTCTGTCGCTATATTTCTTGTTGCTCTTACTTCATGTCTAATCTTACTTTGTATTTACTTCCAATTTAAATTTCTGTGAAATAGGTACAATGATTGCACTGTAAAATATTAATTATGTGAACTATTTCAGGTTCCACTAGGACTTGTGCAGACCCTCTGTTGTGGCAGCGTAAATATGCATGTGCAGAATGTGGGCGCTCATACCGTCAATTTAAGAATTTGGTTGCTCACCAGCGTAGAGAATGTGGAATGGAGCCTCGTTTTAAGTGTCCCAAATGTCCCATGCGCACTAAAAGAAAGGATAGTCTCAAGAGACATATTCGCAGTGTCCATTTTGGAAATTCAGATCCAACTTTCAATCCCTACAGCAACTAAATCACATACATAGCACTTTAATATTCTTTCAGAAATGAAAATATATGGCAATATTTATTTTAATGATCAGTTAATACTCATCTGTAAGTACATTTATTTTAACTGATTTGATTGTAAAGTGACATATGTAGAAGTTTTTGGTATCATACCAGCAATCTTTATTTAATGTTAAATGATAATTTGAAGTGGCTGTCTTAGAGTTTGGATCTAATGGGTTACCCTAAATTTGAATGCAGTGATTTTATTTCTGGAGTGAAAAGATTTCTTCACCAATTTGTATTAGTTAAAACATAAACATCACAAATAATATTTGATTATTTAAATAGGGTTATACAGAAATAAATGTTGCTGGATTTTAATTGAGATTGTCTGTTTCTATGATAAAGTGTATTGAAGGTCAAAATAGTCAATACCTTATAAAGTGATGTATATAATATTCATAAAAAATGAAGTTTATATATTCCAAATTCTTGAGCAAGACAGTATTCAAAGTTTACTACTACTTAATACCATAAAAGCAGAAATACTCATGTGTGAAAATCTGAACTTCATTGACTCAAATACCTAAGATAACATGTTTGGCATATCAGTATTTTGTCACCAATGCCATCACACTAAGTGCTACTGTGAAATGGTTATCAAACTTCAAATATCTGTTTGCATGACAGATTTTGAAATTGGATTGTTGTTGTTGTTATTCTGGCTTTAGGACATGCGGACAATGGTGTCATTAACAATATGAATAGATTATTAATAGCCAGAAGTAATCATTTGGAGATGTATGATTTAGGCAAATTGAACAACTGCTTTTATTTCACAGATAGCCCAATGCATTATCAGAATTGAAGTTTCGTGTGGGAACTTTGAATCTAATTAGCCTAATGCATTATCAGAATTGAAGTTTTGTGTGGGAACATTGAAGCTAATTGAAATTGATCATATATATGTATTATTTCTAAAAGGTATTTTTTTTTGTCTCGAGTCACTTGTCACCCTTGATACTTAACCGAAATCGATAAATGAGGTATCATTTTAAAAATTAAAGTCTATCCTTTGGTAACATATTTTAAGAAAGGAATTTTTCGAATTTTGACACTTAGAGGGCAAAAGTATTAATTGTCAAAGTAATTGGTGTGAAACAGTTAATAGCCAAGCTGCTAAGCTTCACTGACATCAATAAAAATTGATCCATATCACAGAGATATGTATATAATGTTTGTGTTTTGATTAGCTTAGTTGTATTCCAGTGAGGTATGTGACACTTTTGCCTCCAGGAAGGGATAGAGCTCCATGTGTAGACATCAAAGTAGAAGGCTGGAGGTTAGCATGTATCAGGTGAAATAAAAAACAAGGTATGTCTCAGAAGAAATGTGCCATTTTGTTTAAAAAATAAAACAATTTTATTGGCCTAATAGTTACAGCAACTGAAAATTCTTTGAAGTATGGCCCTTCTGTGTTGATACAATTTTTGCCAGTGCAATTTCCATGCCTCGTACACTCCTGGGAAGTATTCACTGGAGAAATCCTGTAGACCCCTCATCGTACTTGTTTTGGTGTTGTCCAAAGTCTTGAAATGTGCTCCTTTCATGACATTTTTCAGCCGGGGGAACAAAAAGGAGTTCCCAGGAGCAAGGTCAGAACCATAAGGCCACCGTGGCAGCATTGTCACACTGATGTGGTTCAGGTAGTCTGCGACAACATTGCACATCGGGCCGGTACATTATCGTGGTGAAGCTTACAAGAGGCGCTGATCTACTTGCATATGTGGGTGACCCTGTTTTTAAGTTTCTAGTGCACTTGTGGAACTGAGAGTTTAAGGTCTGTCCAGGTGGTACTGTGATAATTAAAACTAGTTTGCCTTTGGGGATTGATTAAGCTTTTCCATAAAAGAATATCACCACGTGATCAATTGCCTAAGTGCCTGTACTATTGTAAGTGACCATTGTCTTCACACATAGTATGGATGTTTAGTTGCTCTTGTGATAATAATGACACAAGGAAAGAAGGTTCATCCACACTACTAACTAAACTGCATTCATTTCATAGTATATGCCACCGTTAAACATAATTTGTCGGCACCAGACATGATAACACCCGATCATTGTTTAATCGGATTCCTAACTAAATCAAAGACTGAAGGTTAGCGTATCGAACACAACAGTTTTTACAGCACTCACGCTTAATGTTCTTGCTTAGTACAGTTTCTAGTATAGGCGGCTCATTACAGAAAACTGATATCCCGCTATGCAGTGAACATTCACACAAATCATCCTTGCACGATCGGCCACTCTGAAAATTACCATACAGGCCCCTTCGCTAATATGGCCATACTTCTTCCTGGTCTCTCTTGACCAATCACAACACTTGTCACGTGATTGTCCTATCCAACCAATGTCGTCATCTTTGCATCGCCTTTCTGCGATATTCCTCCCTTCTTTAGATAATGCACTCTTACGCATGTATTTGGGAATGCAACACTATTGTTGCAGTATGAATTCGCTCTGCAGTGTCCCCTAAGTGTCAGAAAAAACAATGAACATGACTGTCACACGCAGTTTGCTTATGCGAGCCTTCTTGGGGCACAGAGATGCCGAGGTGTGCCACTAAACATTCTGGCTCTATGTTTTGGATCGTACTCAAAGATCCATGGCTTGACTCTGTTTGATAACATTGTCCAAAAAATTAGGATGATCTGCAGTGTGGCTAGAGTTCTTCACACACTTCCACCCATTTGCGCGTCAGTCAAAAGTTTTGGGATGAGTTTGGTAAAAACCTTACACATGAGAAAATCTACCAATACGATGCAGTGAACAGTTGTTTTCGGTATGTTCAATAATCTTACATTAAACAGACACTCATTAGGACAGTCAGAATTCAGCAGCTGGTGCACACAAGTCACAGTATCATTTTTTCATGACAATGAAGGGAATCCATCCTTGGCGGACTTTGTCAATGACCTCCTCATGGCCTACATCTTGTGCCACCAGTTGATTGCAAACTGGACAGGCTATCATCACCAGAGGCTTGCTGAAGCATGTTGAAAGTGTCCAGTGCTGTCTGGTTCAGCTTCATGTAAAACTTGATTGCGTTTCTTTGATTTAATGTTTTCTCCATCTTAAATACGATGAGACTACTACACGGGAGATCACAAACTGACATGTTCTGACTGCCCTAGGACTTGGAGACAACTGAATGCAGAAACTGTTGGAAAGCATTACTCCCTCCCCCAACCTATAAAGACTGGTCTCATCACTCTGCAATGTATAGTTACATTTTTTTTAAAATAAAATAATTGATACATTACTTTTGAGACAGACATTGTATTTTGCTACAAATGACTTTTATTCATCAAATTTTATTCGTGAAATTGTTGTATAAACATTTTATTCGCAAAATTTTTGCACCGGTCATCTAAACTTTATTTAATTTATCTTGTGTATTAAAAATAGCCTATTACATTGAGCAGAGGAAGAGAGTTGATCGCAACAATGGAAGTTTGCTGTCATTATGAATCTGTTACTTGAATCATAAGAACCAGATCATAAAAGAAAATAATTGTTTAAAAAAACATAAAAACCGCCTTCAAAAAAAAAAGCATTAAAATTTTTAAAATAACTTTATACCTTGCTTAGGATAAACTAAATATAAATGGACAATATTTTACATTACTATCATTGATATTTTTACATTAATTAGTTATTTTTGGAGTCTGTGCCAGCTGTCAAATCGCAAAGATCGAATTACTGAACTTCTTTTGTTGTTAGACGCGAAACGAACAGAAATTCCCAATATTTTACAGCATGTCGTGAGGCAGATAGTGTTATTGCGGGGAAACAGATTAGGGAAACAAATTAAAAGCATTTTAATCTGTGGCTCGGCCTTATTGGTCATCCAGACATATCTCTCCTGCTACAGTGTCAGTTGGTAGGCTGCATCATGCAGTAAACGATTTACAGTTAGTATAATATTGGCATATCATCTGTATGTTTCAGTTTTGTTGAAACATGTTTCTAGCATTAATTGTAGGTAAGCAGTAACATGATTTTTCATGTATTATTGTTATTTCTCATTGTTTTTATCTTTTTGTTTTTCTTGCTTTCGCTGGCACCCACTCCAAAAATAACTAATTAATGTAAAAATATCAATGACAGTAATGTAAAATATTTTCCATTTAGATTTACTTTATCCTAAGCAAGGTATAAAGTTATTTTAAAAATTTTAGTGCTTTTTTTTTTTTGAAGGCGGTTTTTATGTTTTTTTAAACAATTATTTTATTTTTAAATTTTTAGTGATATTATAGTTTGTTTTGTATTTTAAATATGCCGCTGTGTTCCCATTTTGTGAACTTCCTGGTAGCTCAGAGATTAAAGTGCTTGCTTTCAAAGAAGAATTCTGTCTTTATATAACACACCAACTTCCAGAACGGGGTGAATTGGGTGTTGTGATAAGGAATGTCAGTTTACATTTTTGTCCATGCTATGTTTCGATCGTATCATAACATCTGTTAAAGCTGCTGGTCGATAACCGAAACATGTAACATCTGGGCATTAATACATCCCACATCTGTCTCTGGAATATATCTGTCTGCTCCGGCATCACACAGAAAATATAGATTTTTATTTGGTTTTCCCAACGTGAAAGCTTGGGATCAAAGTTGAAATCTGAAGTAAATGTTGAGACATTATGACACATTTATTTTATAAATACTATGCCATGACTTAAAAATAGCTTAACTGATTTTGACGGGATTTAAAGCTGTTGATTTTTGTAAAGAACATTGGAAATTAAAAGGGGTGAGGGTAAAGGGGAAGTGTGATTGGGCTTATGTATGCCAAATGTAGACTGCCTTTTCTGATTGATTTAAAGTATACGTGTGTAAATTTCTATTGATATCAGATAAAACTGTAGGTATGTATAAAAAACAATTAAGGGGTGTGCAGATGAAGAGTAGTTTGGTTTTTGTAAAGCTAGTGTGGACAGTATTTTTCTCTTTGTTTTAAAGTATACATGTGCCGTGTTCAATGAAAATCTGATAAAACTGTGGGTATCTATGAAGAATATTGGAAATTAGGAGGGGTGGGGGTAGAAGAGAAGAGGGGTTGAGCGTCTGCAACCTAATTTAAACACAATTGTTCTGTATTTTTTAAAGTATACGTGTGCAAATTTCCTTCAGAATCGGATAGAAATTGTAGAATAAAGGATGGAAAGGAAGGAGTGTAGTTTGGACTCTCGAATCCAAATGTAGACAGTATTTTTCTGTTTGTTTTGCAGTATACATGTGCATACTTCCTTCAAAATCAGAAAGAAATGGTAGCTTTGTGTAAAGAACATTGGCAGTAATTAAAGGGGTAGAAAGGGGGATAGGGTTTGCATTTTTATGAAAGTTATGTGGACAGTATTTTTCTGTTTCTCTTTGTTTTAAAGTATACACATGCGAAGTTCCACCGAATCGGATTAAAATGTGGTTCTGTACAAATATTAAGGGAAGCGGAGCCAGGATAGTTTTTTTGATTTTTTGGTCAGAAATCTTATTCATAAAAAATTCCACATATATGCGCCAACTTTCATAAAAATCGGTCAAATGGTGTCGACTGTAGCTTTCTAATAAGAAATTGACAAAAACCAAGGGGGTGGAAACGGGGAGAGGGGTTCAGTTTCTGCAAACCAAGAGTTGGAATTATTTTTCTCTTTGTTTTATAGTAAAAATTTGCCAAGTTCTGCCTAACCGGATAAAAACTGTGGTTGTGTATAAAAATTAAGCGATTTAATGGGGAGAGGGGGGTGGTTTTTAGATCTTTTGGTCAGACACCTTTTTCGTGAAAAAATACATACAAGCACCAACTTCATGGTAATCGGTCAAACGATTACGACTGTAGCTTTTTATAAAGAACATTCACAAAAGTTAATGGGGTTGTAGGAGGGAAAGGGGTTGAGCATTGGCAAACCAAATATTGACCGGATTTTTCTCTTTGTTTTAAAGTATACATAGGCAAAGTTCAATAAAAATCAGATAAGAAATGTAGATTTCTATAAAATTAAGGGGTGTAAAGGGAGACATGGGGTGGTTTATTTATTTATTTAATTTTTTATTTTTTTTTGTCAGAAACCTTCTCCATGAAAAATTACATGTATATGCCAACTTTAATGGAGACCAGTTAAAAGGTGTCGACTGTAGCTTTGTATAAAGAACATTAGCAAAAATTTAGGGGGTGGATAGGGGGAGAAGGCTTCAGTTTTTTCAAACCAAAACTTGACAGTATTTTTCTCTTTATTTTTGGCTAAACATGTCCAAAGTTTCATCGAAATCAGATAAAAAAATAAATGTGGGTTTGTATAAAAATGAAGGGGTGTAAAGGGGAGAGGGGTGGTTTTTTTATTTATTTATTGTTTGGTCAGATCTCCATTAAAAATTAAATGTATATGCCAACTTTGATGATAATCGGTCAAATGGTGTCGAATGTAGCTTTTTATGAAGATCATTGAAAATAATTAAAGGGGTGGAAGGAGGGAGGGGGTTGAGCTTTGGAAGACCAAATGTTGACAGGATTTTTCTTTGTGTTTTAAAGTATACATGGGCAAAGTTCAATAAAAATCAGATAAGGTATGTAGATTTCTATAAAATTAAGGGGTGTAAAGGGGAGAAGGGGTGGTTTTTTATTTTTATTTTTTTGTTAGAAACCTTCTCCATGAAAAATTACATGTAATTGCCAACTTTAATGGAGATCAGTTAAATGGTGTCGACTGTAGCTTTAAATAAAGAAAATTTGCAAAAATTAAGGGGGTGGATAGGGGGAGAGGGTTTCAGTTTGTCTAAACCAAAAGTTGACAGTATTTTTCTGTTTATTTTTGACTATATATGTCCAAAGTTTCATCGAGATCGAATAAAAAATGTGGATTTGTATAAAAATTAATGGGTGAGTGGGGGATAGAAGGGGTGGTTTCTCAATGAAATTCATATTGGACCACTTTGGAGGTATACCCTAGCCACTAAATAATTTCATTGAAATCGGTTCAAAATTGGCGAAGATATCGCTGAACATACATACAAAAAAATACAGATGAATTGAGAACCTCCTTTTTTTGAAGTCGGTTAAAAGGGGGGGGGGGTGAAGATACTTGAGAATTTGTTGCTCTTAAGTTCCACTGAGTAGAAAGAGATGGGAGAAGGGTGTTTAAGTTTTACTGTAATTAGCAGTGTTGAGGAAAAGTAACTAGACTTATTTAATCTTAATCACAATTTTTATATTTCAAGGTGATCCCCTTCAAACTAAATCTCTCTGATTGCTACATAGTGACAGAAGAGTTGTTTCCATTGTTTACAGCGCTGCTATAATGCACTGCTTTCTGCTTTCGAGATATGTTGTTTTGTATATTATCCATAGTACTAATATGGTGCCCATTTGAGCCATGGGATTCGAAGGAAGCCACAGGAGCTGAAGAACTTGGGAATGCTTTTTTATGCCAAAAATTCATTGTCGGAGACTGGTTTATACCAAGAAGTATTGTCATGGTGCAGCATCCAATTATGAAGTGCTTAAGTATGCCATTTGAGAAGGCGTAAGTTTGAACCCCACTCCATCAATCAAGAATTCAGTTTCCAACGCTATCCCGTAATCACTCCAGTCAAATTCCAGGATGATTCATTACAAATACCATGGACAGATTCCATCTTGTTTAATGATCTCAACATTGGCAAAATGTAAAGCCTGGAGCAAAAAAAAAAAAAAAAAAAAAAAAAAAATGGAGCAAATAATTATAACATATCTTTGTACTCATTAGCAAACCTCGTAACTCCATTTTTTTCAGTATTTTACATATTAGTGCCAACTTGAAGAAAAAACAAAAGTCTACCTGTTTCAATAATCCTAGTAATTCCAAAACATTACAGAATCAAGGAAAGCTGATTTTTGCAAACCCCTTAACTCCAGTATTTTAGTTTATGTGTTGGCGGACCTGGTAACTCTCATGTTGAGAATTTTTGTGGTCCTCTTAAGTGTCGCTCTATTTTCAATCTATCTTTACACTGGGTTATTTTCTGTTTTATTGCTGAAGTCTAAATATTGTCAAAATGTAAGTATTACAATCATTATTATTCCTACTAATAAGTTCGTAGTGTACTAGTAGAGTGTTGAAAAAGTCCATTAAATATTGGTTTGGAGTGAAGCAATTTTCTACTATGTTAATCTGTTAGCATAATGAAGGAGTTGAGTAGACTTAAAATTTTTACAGTCTGGAAATCTATTCACATCACAGAAGAAATTTTGAAGCTATGCAAAACATTTCATCTATTTGCAAAAAGTATTGCTTTTTCATTAATTTTCAGGTAAGCTTCAGAACACACAAATGGAATGCTACCTTTATATTGGAGATACGGGGCCAAAATTTTAATTTGGTAAACTTCTATTTTTATTTATTTATACTTTACAGAATGTCAAGAGGAAAGACGCAAGTAGAAATGGCTGTAGATGAAGCTTTTTGCATAGAAATGGCCCTATACCAAGATGTTCCTGTAAAAACGACCTCAGACCAAGATGTCTCCATGGGAACTTTCGTAGTTAATGCTGATGGAACATCATTGAAAATGAATGAATCAAATGAAAATCTGGCAAACGAATCTAATTTAAATTTAAGTGAAGAGGAAAGAATTATGAATAATCTGGACCTGGACATAAGTGCAAATAACTCAGATTTAAGAAATTTGAAGACCATTGAAAATATTTTTGAGGTGTTGTGTGAGCAGGAAAATGAAGGAGCAATACCCTCCAGCGAGGTTAATGACAATGTTAGAGATCTTCAACTGGAGGAGCAGCCTAGCAAGAGAACGTGCAAAAAGAGGAATAATATAAAACCAGCCACTTGGAAAAGTAATGAGTTGAAAGCAACTAGAAAATTCGGAAAAGCTTATTATGGTAAGAGAAAGTCAGATGATGGAAAGTGGAGGTATGATATATAAAGGAAAGAGAGGAAAATGAAGCCACAGTTCTCACGTGAAAGAAGTTTGTTACAATGTGCAACTGTAACTGATAAAGACAGAGAAGACAACTTTACAGAATTTTGGGGCCTTGAGAGGCAAGGTAAAAAGCTGTTTGTAAAATTTTTGACAAAGAAAACAAATACAAAAAGGGCCAGAGATCAAAAGGAGAGTGAAAGAATCAAAAGGAAATACTCAAGCCCATATTTCTTAGAAAGGCAAGGGAGGCTGAATATCTTGAAGAGTTTTTTGATGCTTTGCCCAAAGTTGAATCAAATTATTGTCGGAAATCATCTATCAGATTTTATCTTGAGCCAAATTGGAAATCCAAAAAGCCATTATATTGCTTCTAAAAAGAGGATTGGTGTCAAAAGAAAGATACAACCCCACTCTCAGTATCTAGGTTCTTGCAGAGATTTGAAGATCAGAATCTAAGTCTAAGAAGGATTTGTGTGATATCTGAATCTTTTAAAACTGGTAATTATAGTGAAATTGATTATGATGCTCACATTATAAGAAAAAATGAAGCACGAATGGAAAAGGAGTCAGATAAGACAAATACAAAATACCTTACTTTTACTATGGATTTACAAGCCTTACTGCAATCCGCTAAATCAACTGTTTCAAGTCTTTACTACAAAATGAAACTTTCAGTTCATAATTTTCCAGTTTACAACCTAAGTACCAATTCTGGCTAGTGTTTTCTTTGGAATGAAACAGAGGGCAGTTTAACATCAAATGATTTTGCAAGTGTTTTATCAAGTTTTGTGCTTTCGTAGCTTCCTATACCAGAAGACCAAAAAAAAAACTTGTACTGTACAATGGTGGATGTTCTTATCAGAATAGAAATACGTGTATTTCCAACGCCTTGTTGCACATGTCTATCATAAATAATGTGGTTATAGAACAGAAGTACTTGAAAGTAGGACATACACAGATGGAGGCTGATTCTGTATATTCTGCAATTGAGCACATGCCAAATAATAAAAAAAATTAAAAAATCAACGTACATCTCAGTGTGCACAGAAGCACGGAAATTTCTCCCTTACTCAGTAGATTATCTTGACCAATCTTTTTTCAAATCATTTGACATTATAAAAGAATTCAGCCTGGAAGAGGTGTTGGGTCGCCACGTGTTGTTGATGTAAAAGCCTACCGCTATCGTCCAGAAGCTCAAATTCAATATAAAAGCCCCTTTAGACGACCCATTCCCGATCACCTAGTCCCGTTCCCGATCTCACTTTTTTACCATTAACAGAGTGTTGTATTTAGATGACCCGTCAGCCAGCCCAATCTGGTTGCTACCACAGTAGCATCCTACCACCTTGCGTATATCCGTCATGCTCTGAAATTTGCACTTACGTTCTATTTAATAGTAATACTAGTAATAAAATTAATTGGTTACAGATTTTGTTAATGTTTTAATATTTACATTAAATAATGGTCCCATATTTATCAAAACCACAAATTCTAGGTGTAACTCTGTCTGCTTGACATAGTGCGAAATGCCAAGGAAAAAGAAAAAGATGTGTGCCAAGCAATTATATTTACAAAAGTCATATGTTCAATCACATTAAACTTTTAGATTTGTTGGCTGGTGAAGATTTCTGAAATTTCTAGTGTATGATACATGAACTTCCTCATTTCTCGTGTCTTTGTTATGATAGAGGGCATGTGAGGTTAGGGTTGCCAACCATACTTTATTATAAAGTATTATACTTTATTTTTGGCTGTTCAACTCTATAATTTTTCCCACCAATAAAGTATGCAAAAATACTTTATTTCGAATAAAATATATAATACATGTAACTGAGTGTTCTTCTGTTAGTTTCAAAACCTGCATCGAGGCAATAATAGCAGACTATTCATATTGTTGTACTCCAATCGACTCGGGTCCACTGGCAGTGGATTGAGAAGTGGAGAATTTGTGGTTTATTCTGTTTCTAGTCAGTTTGAGGTTGGAGTTTCCAACTGCATTATTTTTCTTTTAAATTGTTTAAAATGGCAGATTCTGTTTGCGATAGTGATAACTCCAAAGGAAGCAAAACTTAAGAAACCTAAACAATTTCAAACATATAAAGATTTGTTGGAGAAAGTATAAAACTTGACAAGAAGGGATCCTCAAAATAAATTGTTTGAGAATTGCATTTTCTGCACTGTGAGTTTTACTATTGCGTCACCTGGTACTACACAGTTAAGTCAGTCAATATCGATATACAGTAATTTTCAGAATATTGTGAGCATGATCTTCTGTTCAACATTGTAATATAATAACTGTGAACGTTTTCGCTGCGGCAGCACTGTAGATAACACTCTCGGGATTCTAGCCGCGTCAAATAAAAGTCGACTGGCGACATTTCGAGAGCTGGCACTGCTCCCATTGTCAAACAGTGCCAGCTCTCGAAACGTCGCCAGTCGACTTTTATTTGATGCGGCTAGAATCCCGAGACTGTTATCTACATTGTAATATAATGTTAAAATGTGCAACACTGGTCAGAGGCGTAGGGTTGCTAACCTTACTTTAATACAAATATAGAGTATCATACCTTATTTTTGGTTGGTATACATTATCCTAACCATAAAGTATGTGGAAATATTTTATTTTTGGTAAACTATACGATTCAATTAATTTCCAAATGACATGTTAATGCTTCTGATGATATGAAATAAATGCAAGATGGTGAGAAAGGAGAAACAGAGCGTCCTTAAATTTAAAAATGAGTGTTCATTTATTTATAATACTAGATTTAGAATGTGGCTCCAGCTGTAACACTTTGAAATGAAACCAATAATTAATAGCTAACTCCATAAATTAATTCAGTTCCTGTAAAAAGTTTGTAATTTGGGAGTTACAAGGTATGCTAATTAGTACGACGATATAACCCACTGCTTCACTCTTGGTCAGTAAAAGGTTATAGAGGCACAACTAGCTTATGGGATATCCCCCAACATTAAAAACATAGCCACATTTTGTTTTTTAGATTTTTTCAGTCTTGCTTTTTTTTCAGATGGAGAGTTCTCAATGTGTCTCACTTTGACTTTTAGTGTTGGGATCATACACAGAGGTCAGAGATTCATCACCTGTAATCAATTGGCTTAACATTTCTAGCTCCTTTTTATGATTGAAGGCCTGAACACTTCCCTCTACTGACCTGCTAAATCTTGGAAGTTCTTTGAAATCCTCTTGGTGCACGCTTTTCTTGTACTTAAGTCCTGTCTTAAAATCCAATTTACAGTAAACAGGTTTAAATTTGATTAACTGCCGATCACTTCAATATCAGTTGATGATCAGAAGAGATATCATTTTCTCCACATTCCTTTGTCTTCATCTTTTCTCAGCACTCTAGAGATGGTGGACGCAATCTGAACACTTTTTCCCTAGGTACAGAATATTCTTCATGGGCGCTTATGTATTATAAGAGTTAATTGTAGTTTGTTGGAAAAAGAAAACTAAACAGTCAGTACAGCAAATAATAGATGTTGGGGGTGAAAAGGTGGAATTGTTGAAATCAGTGTGTTAAGTACAGGAAATATGTATACACATAAGTTACCAATTTTTATCTTTATGATGGTACCCTGGATTAAAAAATGTTTTCCCCCCCCTCAGACACTGCTTTTCTCTGATAAAGATTATTTCCTAAAAAAAAAAAGGTCATCTCCAGTCTCTCCTGTCCTACTATCCCTTCTTTTACTTTTTTGTTTTTTTTTATGGCTTTAGGCCTCATTAACATAGAGTTCATTAGAGGTGGGAAAAGAATGGAAAGGAATCTGGCCATGGCTTTTTGAAGGAAACATCCCAGCATTCACCTGAAGTGATTTCGGGAAACCATGGAAAACTCAGATCTGGATGCCCAGACGGGCTTTTTTCCCCCTTTATTCAGTTTGCTACTATGTCTTGCACACTCTTTTCTGTTTTCTTAATCCACCCATCCCATGGTCTCCTCGATGCCTCTTCCCTTCAAATTTCCATCTTTTACATTCTTTCATCACTCACCCTCTTAATAGGTACATACTACTGATGTTTTGATTGTTCAGTGATATCTTATTTAACTGCCTTCCTCACCTGCTCATTCTGCAACTTCTTCATTCTTTTTGCACCAGTCCTACTGTTCTGAAAGTCAGTCTTCTAAATAATACTTTGCACTTCTGTGGCATCTTTCTGCTCCAATTCTGGCCTCTGACACTGCTGTAAATTTCTTGTGTTCTTTTGCATGTTTCATTTATTTTATTTCTGTTTCTCCTATTCTTGTCTATAACAGTCCTCAAATACTTGAACTCTCCTGCAAATGGCCTACAATAATTATTTATCTTCTAAGATCTTCAGTTTATCTACTCTGCATATGAAATCCGGATTAGCTCCCTCATTCTTTTGAATTGTAATTACTACTTCACTGTTTCTTTCAATTAATTGTATTCTATAAGATTTTGCTACTTCCTACATGCATCCAGCTGTCCTTTCACTTCTGGCTCACAGTTTCCCCATGCCATCACATCAACTGCAAGCATGGCTTTATTTTTTTTCCTTCCAGATTTTTCTGGTCACCTTCCTTATTAAATATTGGGGAGCGATCACTTCAGTCTAATCTAAACCACAGCTTTCCCAAGCCCAGTTTCACAAAACTCTCATAAATGCCATCTTAACACTCCTAATCAGTCCCTTCCTAACTCTTTCAACGTTTCCCAAACTTTGTCTCTGTAGATAATATTTTATGCTTTCACAATGACCAAAAATTCCACGGTACCTCTTGTAATTGCTTTACTGCAGACATTAAGTATACAGTTGACCTTTCTGGTCTGAAGCCACATTGCTTCTCTTGTTCACTTCCCTGCCCCTTTTTCCATTATCTTCCCAAATATTTTCAGGGTTTTACAAGTGTTTAAATATTAATGGGAAAGAAACATTAATAAAAGGTAGTTTGAATTAGACCATTGATAGAGAAAGTAAAGCAATCATACCAAACCACAGATCAGTAGCAGTGTGACAAAAAAGCCACATAACATTTTTGGCAAGCCATTAATCATTTGAGAGAATTAGAGATGTATACTACAAACCCAGTACATTCAGTCAAGATTACATCCATAGCTTCCAATGCGAGATTTGTCATTTTATTATTTTTATTTTGCGTATGATGCTATTTGGCATTTATACAATTCAACAACAAATCAGTGAACAATCTAAATGCACATATGTACACATATAACTGACCCACTCACTAACATTGACTTAACACACCTTATCTGATAAGGCATGAATTTATTTTTGCATCTATTGAAATTCATACTTGAGAAACATTGTTTTGTAGTTTATTTTGTTGTTGTAAACAAGTGAGAAGATTGTTATTTTCAGATGAACCTATGTTTTATTTAAATTTTTCTGTATCATTTGTTGATACATTTTTTTGTATTATGCAATATTAACTGAAATAAATTATTAAAGTTACTCACTCAAATATAATTGGGTTTTCCTTTTACTGTTGTTTCTACTTTTTTGGAATGCTGAAAACAGAGTTAAATATAACAATCTGTGCTTGACAGTTAACTTATTTTAATACTTTGCTGTTGTCGATTGATTGATTCCTAAAATTTTGTCAATCTCTGACACCACTGTGTGTTCTATATATCTGGAAAGTCGATGTGATTGTATGCACTAAAGTGTAATTGGAATTACACAATATGAAGTGCAATAAATATTATTGCTGAATAAGTTTTTAAGCTCTCCTTTCCATGGGCATAATACTTGTGACCTTAGGTTAAATGTAAATAACAGCAAAGTGTTATTGGTAAGGTTTAGTCATTGTTTCTAGCTTCATTGCTCTTCTTCTTATTCGGAATTTACCTAAGCCATTATGACTGCTTTGTTATTTGCGACTTTGCATTAAAATCATGTCTCTAAGAGCACTCATATTTGAAGGAACGTATGCTTCGATTTCTAGGTCGTAATTTAAAACAATGCACTCCGGAAGTTAAATCGATTGCGTACAAGTCACTAGTGAGGCCTCACTTGGAATATTGTTGCTCTGTATGGGGTCCCCATCAAAAGGGATTAATGGAGGCATTAGAGATGGTCCAAAGAAGAGCCGCCCGATTCGTGACAGGTATATATAGTTGGAGGGAAAGCGTAAGTGCCATGTTGAAGGAGTTAGGTTGGGAATACCTGGAGCACCGAAGGCGTTGCTCTTGACGGAAGCTAATTGAAAAATTCTCGACTGACGTATTTCGGAATGACAGCAAACAAATATTGCTACCAGCAACATTCATATCTCGGAATGACCGCGAAAATAAGATAAGAGAAATCAGGGCCAGACCTGATTCATTTCTCTACTCATTTTTTCCACGAGCGATTAGGGAATGGAATAGAATGGAATTACCAGGCGAGTAAACACAAAATCGGACAGGAGTAGCTTCCGATAAAGCACTCCGGCCATCCTGATCTGGGTTTTCCATGGTTTCCCTAAATCGCTCCAGGCGAATGCTGGGATGGTTCCTCACAATAGCCCATGGGCGCCACCTGCCATATCCCGTATATCCCTTCCAAACCATTACCTTTCCTGATAGGTGCAATGCACCCTCCGCCAAACACTTTTAGTGAATCGCGGAGTAATAGTAATAGTAATAGTAACAAAATAACTCCTCATCAGAATTCTGGATTCTTGATAATTTTTTTTTGTGAATTAAGTATAATAATGTAATAAAATTGGTGTAATATATACTAAGTGTGGTACAGTTAAATGATTTGGATCACAGAAGGAATCATCTAATTTCAAATCTTGGCTTGGACAGATTTTAGTTATTGGTTATGTTTGGAAAAATTTGTTCAGCTGAGTTTCTGAGATCATTCAGTAACATTAGTACGTAATGAACTTGCACTATACTGAACCTAATAAACCTCCGTGTGCCAGAATGTTTGGGTGTGAATCAAGTGTTAAAAAATTTTTTGTCCTTGAAGATCTATAGCGAAGGTGGGAAATTGATAAACTGAACAGAGTCGTTAGTGATCAATCTGTTTGTGAGATGTTGAATTCATTTTGGTTCCATTTAAGTTTTTACAAAAATTAATGACACTACAAAAATCTTTTCCAGTCTTATTTATCCTTTCCATTATGACAAATTAATATATATTTTTTATTGACTATTTACCAGCTGTGTTTGGATTCTTAATAGATGTGCATTCTGTAGCTGACTGTAAGTAATTTGTAATTTATTACAGAACAAATTTTGTCAAATGTCATTCAGTTGAGATCTTCATAACCCAGAAATCGACCGTGATGTACTCACTAGTTTGAGGAAATGTCAAATGTTCTATATTGTTATTAAGCTTGGTATTTAAAGTTCCTGATTTATTTAATTTAATGATGATATAACATATGCCCTTATGCACATATTGCCAGACAAAATATTTTAGCGTATTTCTCTATGAAAAAAAATATACTTTTATATAATATTTACAGAATTTAGATAAAATTGACCTCTGATAAGTAACAAAAACTGTTCAATGCCATTTATTTTATGGAAATTCTCAGCGTTAATTTCTAAGAATCGTTACTTTAGGACGCATTTTCAAAATATATTTTAAAATATCATTAAATCTTATTTATTTTTAAGTATATTATATAATGTACAGTTAAAATGAATAACTTTCAATATTTAATAATGCTTATTTCATATAAACAATGATACTAGGGAAAAAGGAAACGGCTTTTAGGCAGTATAAGTCATGTGATTAATTTCGGCATGTGGACAACTCCCAAACCAGATGACACGTTTCCTAGTATATGAATAAGGTGTAAATCCAAAATATTGTATATGTTTTTCTTTCTTGTCATATGTGTTTTTCACTCATCACAGCCTTCAACTTTGGTGAGTGATGAATCATTTTCCCTTTCTCTTGTCATTTATTTCATAAAAAAATATATGTTTCCAGTGAAGTAAACTTTCCACTTTGGTAATTTTGAGCCGCCCATGTTTCGGCTGTAACACTTCAGTCTTCTTGCAGACATAATTGCACTATGATGGGTTCCATATTCTAAAAACATTTTAAACTAGGATTCAGCACCATGTGAAAAGCTTAGAAAACAGCTTAGCGTATCATATATTACTCTCTTCATATCATGACTCAGTTCCAAACTGGAGTTTTCCATGCTATTTCATTATTTGTTGTGAATTTCATTAAAAAATGTTTGGGGTAATTTTCTTCACAAACCTGAAATATTATATTGAAGTAAGATATAAATTCATGTCACAGTTGAAGAGTTCATAGTTTGTGGAGTTTCGTCATTATTGCCTATGTTGAGGTGGATCTAACTGTATAATTGTTGCAACCAAAGACTTCCTTGTCAGTGAAAGAGTCTAAACACCCAGTAATAAACTGCATGTTAGTAATTTTATGCTCTTCATCTTAAGCACCTGTTGCAGCCACAATATGAGAATAAGCCATAAACCAAAATATAATTAATTCATTTTAATACCATTTCCTCACCACTAATGATCTCATTGTTAACAATGCTTAAAGCCATAAGCAAAAATAAATAAATACAATTTTGCTGATAGTAAAGTAATAGAAAATTCTTACAGTAGTTTCGAAAAAGGAATGTTTTTGCCCGGTGACTCCAGCTGTGTTTAATTGTTTGCATTTGAGAATCATTATATGGAAAACATAGATTATAATTTACAAATGCTTTGTTATTTAAAATGTAATGAAGGATTTTTAAATGCTATTGCCTTATTCTTAATTTTTACATGTCTAAGACAGCTGTAAACTTAGCCTAAGAAGTAATTTAATTTCAGATAATTTCTTCCTTCTGAATGGAGAGAGAGTTGAACAACATGCTGGCTGTTGAGATGAGGTTCCTGTGAGACTTAGAAAATGTCAAAAAAAAGAAGGAAATACTCAAAAAGGAAAATATCAGGGAGAGCTTAAAGGTTGACCCATTAGAAGAAATTTTTGTGATGACTGGGGCATGTAATGAGAATGGAGAAGTGCCAGAGTTAGTGCTCTTAAAACTACAGTCAAGATTGATTCACCAGGTGCAGAAAGACATAGAACCTATGAGAGTTGGTTGGAGACAAGTAGTGGAGGAGGAGTCTTGAAGAGAGCTTTAAGTATGGAAGAGGATGTGTCACACATAAGTGGAAATGGCAAATGATGATGATGTGAATTGTAGGCTCTTTTCTGTTTATTGGAACGAATGAAAATCTTTCTCAGAAAGTTTCAGTACCCAAGCATCAAATGCAGTAATTTTAGTGCCAAACCTCTTTTCCACAGTTGTATACACATTTTGGATCACAAGAGTATTTTAAAATTAAAATTTTTAGAGAGCAAAATTAGGCAGGTATAAGAGAGGTAAAAAGTGAGTGTGTCCAGAAACTGCCACTGGAGTGTGTGCTTCATTATGATTAAATTAAATACTAGTCTTTATAATTGTTTTAAAATAAGTGCTATACTACAATTGCTTCATATTGTGATAAGTGAGAAAGGGATATGTATAGGTACCACTTTGCCTTCAAGAGCAATCTGGACACTCAGAATGACCTGGAGCCCAGTCTCCAAAGATTCCAACCACACTCTCAAATAGTTTCAAGGTCGGTTTCCACCAGTTTCGCTTCTCCCAGTTTTGTGAAATCACTACCCAGTGGCACCAATCTGGTTCTTTCGGAATCCCGGGCCATCAGGGTGTTCTCCTCTGATCCAGACTTGATCATTCTGCCGGCAGACAAGGGCTCAACTACGGTGGTAATGAACCTTTGTGGCTATGTTAGTGAAGCACTGCGTCAGCTGTCTGACACAAAACCACCCCCCTCAACCATGATCCCACTCCTGAAGTCAAAGATAGAATAAAAGATTATACACAGCTTAGTGGACTCCTCCAAGGCCTCATTCCCCATTCTGTCTCACTCCTCACAAGCTGCACACACTTTCCCTATACATAATTCCTAAAGTTAATAAGTGTGGCAACCCAGGATGGCCCATAGTTGCTGCATGTGGTTCACCGACTGAGCGTATCTTTGCCCTCGTGGACCAGCATCTACAGCCCATTGTCAGCCAGCTTCCCTCTCACATCAAATACACCTGACACTTGCTCTCTCTGCTGGCTATTGTACCCACACCTCTTCCCCCTGACTCCTTCCTAATAACAGTTGATGTGGCCTCCCTATATACCAATATTCCCCACTGCCATGGTCTCAACACCATGGAACACTTTCTAGACCAGCGTCCCTCCAATAGCCTCCCCAACAGATCCTTCCTGATCACCCTAATACTTAACAACAACTTTTTTTTCATTCGATGGTAAAATTTGTCACTAAGTTACGGGCACTGCCATGGGCACCTGTGTAGCTCTCTCATATGCTAACCTATACATACTGCCTGAAGCAGTCATTCTTAGCTGGAGCCCATCTGAAACCCATTTTGTGGGTCAGATTCATTTATGACATTTTCATAATCTGCACCCACAACCTACTCAGTTTCCTCAATAAACTCAATACTGCCAGCACTCTGAAATTCACATGCTACTTTCCTGGATGTCGACCTACCCATCACGAATGGCTACATCAAAAAATCTGTCCATATCAAACCCACCAACTTACAACAGTATTTTCAATATGATAGCTGCCACCCTCATCACATCAAACGCTCCCTCTCCTATAGCCTTGGTATTCGGGGGAGATATATGTTCCAGTGACAAGGCTCTCCAACAGTATTCTATCAACATCTCTGAAGCCCATATATCCCGCAACTATCCACAAGATTTAGTTAAAAAACAATTTTCACGGGATACATTACAACCATTAACAACCCACAATCCTCTAAAACCAACCACAGCCCCATTTTGATCACCCTATACTTCACAGGTTGGGAATCCGTCAACCGAGTCCTGCGACAAGGTTACAACTTCCTTCAAGCCTGCCCTGAGATGAGAAACCTCCTTCCAAAAATCCTTCCTCACCCACCCAGAACCTACTTCAGCAGACCTCCAAACCTCAACCAACTCTTGGTCCATAACACGGCCTCCCCAGCCTGCAAGACTGCCCCCAAGGCTCGTTTCCTTGCAACAGATCCCACTGCAAATTATGCAGTATGCACCCACATTCCACCACCTTCACCAAACCCGTAACTGGGGAAAGCTTCCCCATCACAAGACTTGCCGCGTATGTATCCTCCCACCTTATATATCAACTCACCTGTAACTATTGACAAGCCTCCTATATTGGCCTGACAATGAATCCACTGGCCATCAGGATGAATGGACACAGACTATCGGTATTCACCCAGAACTCTGACCATGCCACCACTCATGGCACCAACAATTTCAACACGTTTTGCGCCATCAGAGTCCTCTCAGTCAAAAACAGCATCTTGAAACTCAGAAGTTGGAAGTGGCTCATCAGTACCAACTGGATACCAGACAACCACCAGGAGTAAATTTAAGGTAGTAACGATTTTCCTCCTCCCCATTCCACCCATCCCCCCCACCTCCTACCTTTTCCCATAGATCCATCAGTCATCAGAGACTATCTTTTTGTAGTTTGTAACCTTCGAAATTTGCTTATTTTTAATTTCCATATATTATTATTATTTCACATATTTCTCAGTTTTTTTCACATACTTCCATGATGTAAAAGGCTAATTAGGACAATCAGCTGATGTCTACCGCGCTTCCGTAACGGGTTTCCATAGACGGGTTGACTATCTACTTAGTATTATTTTCTGGGTTATGGCTTTCTACCACGACCCTCACTTCCTGCCATGTTGTTTCTCCTCCACCATGAGCTACCGGCCTTGTTGGCTAATTCAGTTGGCTGCCATTCTCCAGCATGCAGCCATCTCACTACTACTAAAGAAGGGCTATAGGCTCGAAAATATTACTCTATGTGTGTACGTGTTTTTTCCATGTCTTAATGGCGCACGCAGGAATCTTCTTCTATGGTAAGTGGTGGTTTTTCTCCCATCCAGATGTTTAATATATATATAATAACAATGAGCAGGTAAATCCTTTAAGGCAATAAAACCAAGGAAGGATAGGGAAATATGACCCAACACTTACCACAGATGAAGGCGGCTGGGAACGACGAACAAAAAACACACACACAAAAAGCGCAATATTTTGCCATACAGCCTTATTCGTGCGGAAGTGAGACACTAGGCGAGGGTCAGGTGTGTACACAGAAACTGCCATCTGTTGAATGTGACGGCCCTCTCTGTGTTCGCGCCTGACCCCCGCCTAGTGTGTCATATCTGCACGAATAAGGCTGTATGGCGAAATATTGTGCTTTCATGTGATTTTTTTTTTGTGTTCGTCGTTCCTAGCCGCCTTCATCTGTGGTAAGTGTTGGGTATATTTCCCAGTCCTTCCTTTTATGTATGTATGTATGTGTGTGTGTGTGTGTGTGTGTGTGTGTGTGTGGGTGTGTGTGTGTGTGTGCGCGCGCGCGCGCGCGCAAGCTCAGCCACTTGACAAAAGGTTTAACTCGAAATATTGAATTTTTGTGTGTTGTTTTGTGTTGCTGCTGCCCTCCTCCCTTCAACTTTGGTGAGTGTTGGGTGTATTTTGTCTCTCCTTTCCATATAAATATTGCCTCGAGGCAGTTCTTTCCTTCCATCGTTACATATATATATTACCTCATGTCACATTACAGTAGGCTTGCCCCTTCAGTACTTAACTTATTTTAATTATATTTATTCTATGAGTATCGGTGACTTACGAGTCGAACAGTTGAGGAGCGGTCAGAGAGTGTGTGGTGTGGAGCAACGAACGCGTGCATATGGTTCCTCTTGGTTTTTTTTTGTGAAAGTGATTGAAGGAATTGTTGACACTCTAAGGAACCTGCATCTTCGGATCGTTTGTCACTATTAGTAATTTGCTTGTGTGTGTTATTATTATTTTTTCCATTGGTGGCCGGGTGCATTTGTGCAGCACAGAACTCAGAATAAATCTTTGGTCTACATACTTGAAGTGATTCCTTGAAGAAACTTATAGTTATATTTGTTCTGGATTTGTACCCTAGCCAGCCGATGGTGGCGGCCGATAATTAATTATAACGAAGTCTGATGGACCTTATCTTAGGTGGTCAAAAAACTAATTATAAAGGGGACTAATTAGCAAGTCGGAAGGAACTGCTGTGATCATCCCGACACACTATTTCAAGCTTGTTCTCCGACACTCAGGCTTTACGCCTCGTTGATGTCGAGGTCATTTGAGGTGTGAAAGGACTGGGGTCAAGGAATAGGAAGGAATTCAGTCATGGCCTTTTAAAGGAGCCATCCTACCATTCACCTGCAGTGATTTGGAGACACCATGGAAAACCCAAATCTGGATGGGCAGACAGAGATTCGAACTCGTGTCCCTCCAAATGCTTGGCTAGAGCAATATCCATTCACCCATCACACTTGTGACAAGGGATAAAAATTGGGCAATTTTTATGTCTGTGTGTACTATCAAGCTTCTACAAATCAGTATTTGCATTAGGAAATAATATTATGAGAAAGTGAATATCTTAAAATTATAAGATAAATAATTCTTTAAAAGTTAGCACATACAATTTGTCAATAAATGGCTATATATATAAAAGGATAGCGAAATGAACCACCAAATCAAAAGAAAAAAGTAAACAAAATAATATATATAAAAATAAACTAAGGAAAAAGGAAACTGCTTTAGGCAATATAATTGCAAGGAAAGGGAAAATGACTCATCACTCACCAAAGTTGAAGGTAGCGACGAGAGAAGAACATATATTACGAACACACAAATAAACTCAATATTTTGGTTATTAAACCTTATTCATGACTCATTTTCTCCGTCATAACCGAAATATTGAGTTTATTTGTGTGTTCGTAATATATGTTGTTCTCTCGTCGCTACCTTCAACTTTGGTGAGTGATGAGTCATTTTCCCTTTCCTTGCAATTATAGTATATATATAAAATCTATGCAGTTAAACATCACCTTTGGTATGTAGTGGTTCAACTTAGACAGTAGGGATGGAGGCAAGAAGAGGATAGAAGGAATGAAATGTACTGATTGGGTATTATCTCAAATTGAGACCAGGACGTTGCCTTGTGCCCAGTGGTAGGCAAGCTCCCACCTTCTGAATTCAGAGGAGCTGCTGTTGTTTGGGTGGATTCTGATAACACGCACAGTGAAACAAGAATTAAAATTAATTGTGTCATGTGAGATGGCATGGATGGCTACTGCATGTTTTGGATTCCGATTGAAAACTGTCTATCAGTGGCCATTCATTCTTATGGCTAATGGATTGTTAGTCAAACCTATATAGGAAGCCAGGCAGTGTTTGTAGGTTAGCTGGTATATTACATGGGAGGTTTCACAGGTGGTGTGTCCTATGATAGGAAAGCTCTCGCCAGTGATATGGTAGGTGAAAGTGGTTGAGGCATGGTCAAATCTTACAGCGGGGTCTGTTGTATGGGAAAGAGCCTTTGGGCTATCTGATGGGACGAAGAAGACTGTGTTTGTGGACTAGGATTTGGATGAGGTTGAGAGGCCTGTTGAAACAAGTTCTGAGAGGGCCAGAATGGAACTCATTTCTGTGCAGATTAGTAGGAAACCATAACCCTGTCGAAGGGTTCTATTGATTGATTCAAGGCCAGGGAAGTATTTTGTAACCAGGACTGGACCATGGTTGGTTTTATGGGATTTGGAGTAATCAATACGCTGAGCAGGTTGCAATGTGGCTCGTGAAAGTTGCTTGCAATAACACTTTCAGTACACTTTAAAATTTATTGTTAACACTTTCAACTTTGCTGCTGATGTCTGCCTATGGTTCCTACATGGAAATATTGCTTTCATGTTCACGAAGTCTCTGAACAACGTTGCAAATTAGCAAAAATTTAACTTTCAGTATGAGTGCGAACAGATTCTGAAAAATTATACTTTTGGAAGAATTCTTTTTAATTTGAATCATTTATGTGACTATTAAAAAAAATACAAACTAGTTTCTATGAATGTTAGGAATAAAATTACTTTCTTCACTTCAACCAACAGAAAAGGAAAACAATAATAAGAAATAGAAGAAAAAAGTCATGTGACTTCCTGAAAGTTAACAGACTAGTACTGAATATATTCTGTCCATTAAACAGGAAAACATATAAAAAGCAGGGTTACATTAATTGCTAGGTTGTTTCGCTAATATAATGTAAAATGTTGTCACTGATTAACTTCCATTCCATTTGTTCATGATGCTGGTGAGAAAGTTTTCAAGAAAAAGTTGAAATTAATTCTGGCAGCACATCCTGCATCTACATACAACCCTTATAGATTGTTTCATAGTTTATTTGCAAGAACATTTGCATGCAGCATCTGTTCTCAGTGTAGGCTGGTTTGTCAGTTCATGTAGCACTGAGAAAAATATGCCCAGTACTCCATCGAAATTCTTGTTTTCAGCTCTTACAAGAATTATTATTTTCATTGTACACAGTTAACCATTTGTGAGAAAGTCCACCTCAAAATTTCAAAAGTGATGACAAAACAAAAAATAATGTATCAAGTACAAGGGACTAATTATACCTTCAAACGACTGCTCAGAAATACCTCCATTTTCATGCTGCCTGCAGGTTTACGAATATGCCTTTGTCTATTAATGCACAAAATATATTATTCTGTTCCTGAAACATCACACTCCGTTGTTAAAATTACCGAAATAGGCCTTAAACTAACAAAATAAAGTGCGTGACAAAATTTTATTCTCAGAACCACGAGTTAGATTGGATAATATTGTATTTTATTTCATTTGTATAGTCAGTTTCTACATTAATTTAAGCGAGAAACCAGTTTTATAGTTTTTAAGATAGTATTTTCAATTTCAACATTCTCAAGCATTCGCCTGGAGTGGGATTGCGAAAGTTCATATCTAAATTATTTATTTTCGGCTAAAATATGAAAGTTAGGATATTTTGTATGGTAACTAAAGTTATCGTTTACTTCAAGATCTAGCTATTTGTAAAATTTCAGAGGGATTGAATTATTTTTATTGTCAAGGTCAAATTAGATGATGCAAGGTTTTCAGACATGCGATTTGATATCTGTGGAGCCCGCCAGAAGTTACCCCTCTGAACAATGAGAGGAGCATTTTCCCACAGTTCGTGAGAGCGCAAGTAGACGCCTAGAACTTTCCCGCAACAAAGGAGTCCCGTACTAGCATCGAGCGCAAGCAGTCTTGCAGGAACCGTGAGAGTGATAACACGCAGTAGCAATCAGTTAGCTTTGAAAACCCGTAGGCTCGTTAACATTCAACTTAGGTCATTTAGTTTTATTATAATGTTGTGTTAAAATAATATTTCGCCAAGTGGGGCCTCGGGATTGTTTAAATTTGGCATTAAACAAACATTTGAACAATGGGAGTGTGTGATTCTCTTTTTTTTAGATTTCTGCAACTAAAAGTTTGAACTGTGAACTATGGGGTGTGGTTTGGCTCGAATGGTTAATCGAACTTGTAAACTTTTCTTCTGTGAACTTGTCTGATCGCCTGTACAGTTTTTGACTTTGTAAAATCTTAAGAATATAGTTATTCAAATAACAATGGACTCTTGAACATCATTTTAACTTCCACCTTTCCTTAGCTTTTGGTGCAAAACAAGCTAAGTGGCGACCTGGTTACTATTATAAAGTCAGAACTGTAATTTCTAAGGCTACACATGGTCAGAGCTAAGAACGAAGCTTTATGCAGAACCCCACTGCAAGCTAGTTTTCTTACACCATGTACAAAGATATGATATAACAAAAATACGTGTGGAAATCTTGCGGATTGAATCTAGGGACAAGAGTATGGTGTTGGCAGGTAAGGCAGCTGAGATGTTGTGTCCTTGGCCAGTCTTATTTTCATATTGGATACTATAATAATTAATACAAGAATTTCATATGATTCCAGTTTATGCTTCGTATACTATTAGTTACGGTTTCAATTGGCTTCAGTCTTTATTTGAACAATTATCTGAAAATTTAAATATCAGTGTTGGATTTTCAGCGTTTTCATTTTTTCTTATGTTGGGAATGAACTACCTGAAAGAATGTAATAATCCTTTTTTTTATAATTTCCCAGTGAAAACGAATTTTGTTCATTGCTTCCTGTAGCTGGTGCGCATGAAATGATGGTAATTCTTTGCCAGAGGTTTTTGAAATTGAATGCCAGAATTACAGTTTTGTATCATTAATTGTTTTTTAAACTGGTCTTTAAATTTCTCTAACAATGGAGCACTTCGTGATGTGTGAAGGTAAGGCTTGGTATTGGTCTCTTTTCTTTCCTATCTTGTATTGTTTTATGATACAGTCATAGAATGAAATGGAAATCTGTCGCCTCCAGTTCTGTTGTGTACAATAATGTTAATAGAATCTATCATTTTGATTAGACCCAAGAAGGTGGTAGCTACAACATTTTTTTGTGAAATGCTGTAATTGTATCAAGTTTATCAAGTGAATTCTCTTCTTCCATGTAAACAGTGCCTTTCCTCAAACAGCTCTCTGAATTAATTGGTGGGAGGTTGAGGTGCATATTTAACAAATAACCATTAAAATTTTAAAATATTGTTTGTAGCAAGAGATATACCATATTTAAAATAAAAGTATTTTATAGGAGACACTTTGACATAAGTTTTGTTGCTTAGTGGAATCTATGAAGATGCCATCATAGCTTTTTCATAAATGAAATTGACAAATTCCTTCCTATCACTTGCCCATTATCCTCTCCTGGCTCTAACAAACTACATGCAGAAGCCTGTAAAAATGAAACAAAACATTTTCAGGAACAGTGGAGTGAGGCGCTATTAATATTAAGAATAAAATGCACCCATCAAGTTGAAGGAGGAGGGCAGCAGTTAAATAATAATAATAAAAAAAATATTTTGGGCTGTGGCTTACTCATGAAAATAGAAACATGTGTTACCAGCAAACAACATGACCCCATTTGTCACAGTTGTCCTCCTTCCTTCATCTTTGGTGAGTTATGGGTGTATTTTTATATTTCCTCTCAATATTAATGTATTAATATCACCTCACATTTTTCTTCCTGCTCCATTCTTGCTGAAATAAATGATTACATAATGTATGTATTAACTCATGTTTCATTTAGATTATACAACTGAACAAATGTGGAAGCCATGTTTATACTGACTTTATGTTTCTTTTGTGCTGTATAATATTTGTCATACTGTCACACAGTCTCTTAACTGATAATGTTTAGTGAATGTTGATATCAACACTGAAATGTAACTGAATTCCATTCTAATGTAATTATCTTTTTCAGGTAATTTTTTAAGAAGCTCAAGAGTGTCTGAAGACTACTTACCAGTCATAAAATCTTGCCCTTCAAATGGACCATATATTTGCCCTTACTGTGATCGCTATTATAAGAACAAAAGTTCATTAACAAGTCACTTAAATTATGAATGTGGAAAAGAACCTCAGTTTCATTGTGTCTCATGTCATAGGGAATTTAAAGTGAAGTCAAATTTTAAAAGGCATATGAGAAGATTTCATGGAATGGTTGCAGGTGTACAATGAAAGTTGGTTTGTGGTATTTTTTTTTTTTTTAAGAATGCAAGTGTTAAGTGGAAACATTAATTTTATACTACTTGTACTCTAGGATTCCAAAAAAAATTATTTATAATTTATTTCAGATCTTAAGGATAATCAGCAAAGCTAGTCAGCATCTTTTTAAACCCTGATAGTTATACTGAATTGGAGTGTATATTCTTGTGTTGCTTGCTATAATGTAATGTTTCAGAACTTTTGATCTGATTTTAATTAGAATTCACTAAATTAGTAATTAATGTTTGTGCAGTATAGGACAAGTGTAAATACTAACAATATAGTACTGGCAAATATTGTTGTGAATATATTTTGTTAAACTGTTGAAAAATTTGTAATTTTAGGTTATATCACTTGTTTAAACATTTAATTCTGCCTCAATGTGGAAATGAAAAAAATGTAAACTTATAAGATTTTCTGTCAGGTTTTTCCAGCTATATCACTCTTTTCTTAGTTAACGACAAATTCAGTACTCACCTGGAATATTTTCAACACTTCTGCCTGCTTGAAGGGGCTAAAAAAAGGCTGTTGTTGCACCCATTATAGTATGTAGGTAAACTTGAATAGATCATTTTGTTTTTCAATAGTGTTAGTATTTTTCCTTTAATGGCAAAACAACTTTGTTTTCTTCAGGCATCACGATTATCTACTAGAGCACGTTGACACATCTCATTCAATCTATAATTCAGATCTTTGATAAAATTTTTGTCAATGTTAAATTAGAAGAACATTCTCTTCACACAAGACTTGAGCAATTACCAAATCATCAGTGGCAGAGCACTATTTAGAAGATTGAGATAGATTCAGCAGGAGAATACCAAAATCCTAGCACAACCAAAGGATCATTTGGAGTGTAAAATTAAGGAATCAATTGAAATTTGTAACACATAATGCCTGAATAGGTCACAAGGCCACGTTGCCATAGATGGCAAATCTCATTCTTACTGTCTCTTAATCGACATACACACTCTTCTGAAAAACAACACTTTCAAATCAAGTTCATCTAGAATCTGTGAAAGGTATAACACTAGCCTTTTGCAGCAGCTGCAGCAAGCAGACAAAGATCTGAACAAGAACCCAGATGGAGAATAATGTATCAGTAACTGAGAAATAGAGCTACAAAGTTGGCAAAACCTAAACATTAATCACAACTGCAATATACAAACTAGTTTGTTCTTTTTTGTAGCTACTGGTATGAAATGATTAGCTGCTCTTAATAAAGAAGTATGTTTGGTATCTAGAAACTTCTGTTTTTAATTTAAAATTATGTCTGTCTGTAATTTTAAATATAATAAGACAGAAATACTGATTTTAAATTTAAGGACTATCATTACACTTCATTGGAAATATCAATGCTTTAAAAAGGTACATGTAGTTTGCTGTGATAAGACAATTTACCAAAATCTAACATACTTTTTTTTCTTTTTTTTTTCTAGGGAACATCTCGGCATTCAGATCTCAGCTTCCATTGTTAACTGGTAGGGGTGTACTTGACAGAGTTTTACAAAATGAATTTAAACATGTTTGCCAGCAGTGTCAAAAAAAGTACAAATTTTATACATCTCTCATTCGTCACCTCAGATATGAGTGTGGCAAAGAACCAACATTTGTGTGCAGATTGTGTCCTTATAAATCAAAACAAAAAGCACCAATGCAGCGACATGTTACAAAGATTCATGGTTTGAGCTGCTGAAATATATATTATATATACTGAGATTAACAAAATGTGTCAACATTGGAAATAGCTTCCACGCCACATTCTTGTGGATCAGTGCTTCTCCAAAGCATTTTTACTGTTGTTTTAGATCATTGTAGTCCTTAAAATTTGATGTAATCATGCGAATTTTACTCTCTTATGCTTCCTGTATAACTGTTATGTACTAAGCTTGAGAGATGTATTGGGATTTTATCTTAAATATATCTGCCATCATTGCCATCAACATTGTGAAAATATGTGCACTAGCTAATTTTGCAAGAGAAATAATTGTTATATTCAGTATTTTAAATTCTGTGAAGATACTTTGTATTTGATCAGCTTGGGCATTTTTAATAAAAAATACAGTTTAAAAAGAATGAATTGTTTGAAGATATGTAAAAGAAATGTAATTGGGTATAATAAACACGTGGTAAGAAACAGAATCTTTATCACAACAGGTAAGTTAATTTCAACTAAATCTGCTTGTGCTGAGAGTTTAGTTTTTATCCTTTCGGTTTTCATCAAGTATGGGATGCTCTTTAAGCTCTAGCTGGTTCAGTCAATGCAAGTTCAAAAGACTTATCAAGTCAAGTACTTTAGTACCTATGTTTCATGGATATTAAATTTTGTAAAATTGTAATTAGCTGCCAAATAAAATTCCAGAATTTTGTTATTTCAGTTTTCAAACTTGAAATGTTGTACAATATTTGAAAAATTTCCTTATATATTATAAAAGTTTAATCTTTACTATTTTGTTTTAGAACTTAAGTTTTAAAACATAGTTGGATCATCCTCAAAATTCTGGGAGAATGTAACTAGCATTATTATTAAACTCACATCTGTTCTTAGCATTAACAACTTTTTTATTATTTTCTTTATTATTATATCTATTTTTATTTGATTGCAGTTTTACATTTACTAATTTGAGAATAATTTCTTGCATAGGTGCCTTTATGGTCTTAGATGTTCCTCGACATCATGAAGTAGGTGACTCACAACAAACAGTGAACAAACATATTTTATGGTCAAAAATACATAGAGCAGAAGAAAGGAGTTCTCATCATCCGCCATCTTATATCAAGGCAACAGAATTTACAAATCAAACATTTGAATATTGTTCAGAAAGAACACAGAATAAAGCAGATCATCATCTTCAGGACTCTGTTTTCAACAGAGAAGTTGGGGGTTACATTTGTGAAAAATGTGGAAAAGTATACAAATGGAAAGGCTCATTGCGGAGTCATGTCCGTATGGAATGTGGCAAGGAACCAAAATTTCAGTGCACTTTTTGTTGTTACAGAACTTACCAGAAAGGGAACCTGTCACGACATGTTTCACTAGCTCATAAAAGAATGCATGATAAATAATAATCCAATGCAAATTTTAACTGCAAAATGATTTTTAAAAATATTACTTAAAGCAGAAGATAATCCATGAATTCTTTGAATAATCTCATTTTGTCACACATTAGTTCACTTGTAAACATTTGAACACCAATAAATTCAGTGTATTTTAAATTTATTTGTAGACTTCGCTGTTCTTTTGTTTGTATTAGTTGCAAAAAATCATATACAGAAAGTATGGCACATGTGACATGATGTTGGCAAATGGTGTGAATTGTAGTGAGTATAAGAACGTTTTTGCTGGTGGAAATGTAATGGAGAGGGGACAATGGAAACAAATTGAGCTTACCCACACTATTATTCAATTTGTTGCAGTGATAGGAAAAATTCGGCAGGCGATGAAATAATCAGAAAAGATCATGGAATAGGGCAAAATAATAATGGCCCTACAGACACAGCCTATAGAGATGGGTTTGACCATTACCAGAGTCTTGGGAATGGATCCTCAAATAGATTTAGGAAGTACGTTCTAACAGGCCTTTAGGAATAGAGGTGAGGAACAAAAAGGTTGTGCTGCCAGTTAGTAACCTTAGGAGAAGTATAGGAGTACTTCTGTAGTATCACCATAGCACATGCAACCAGGTCACAGTTATATTCAAAGCTGGTGCAACTTTTGGTCATTTAATAGAGGATCACTTCCAGTAGTGTAGATAGAAATTATGTCACTTAAAAAATTATTAACCCATTCACAAATTTGTTCTGATATGTCGTATACACTAAATTATTTGCTAAAATGCAGTTGTGTGAGAGAGTAGAAAATTTCCCGAAAATCCGAAAAATAATGTATCTGGAAAACCTGCATTCATAACTTTTATAAAATCATTAGAAAATAGAGCCAGCTCTGTTTTACATGACCTGTTCTCTTGAACTCTACATAAGTAGTTTGGTTTCATCGTATAATTTATGGAAATAACATACTCTAAAAATCCACAGTAGAAATATGTCATATAAATGACTGTATTTCATATGTACTCTTCAATTTCTTTTTTGAAGACAGGAATTGCTAGTGCTTTTTTTATCTTCTAGATACTTATAGTATAACTCTAGAAGAAATGGTCACATACTTTACTTTACTGGGATTCTGTAGGGATGTAAGACTTTCCAGCATTTCAGAAACTCCCAGTTCTTTACTATTTCTGCAGTATCTAATAGTAATGAATCCATCCCTAACTAGATATGAAAGCAATTTTGTGACATAGTGAATGAATTTTTGAATTTAGTGTTTAATATGTTCGCCGTGTCAGGAGTTTTATTAATTTCCTGACACTGATGTAATTAAAACTGATGTTTCTTACGTATGACCAAATTTCCTTGTGTTTCTGATGAGACCTTTAGAAAGGAAACCGCAACAGAAGTCATCAAAGGCCTTACATATTTCATATGTTGTCTTCACTAAGGTTTTTGTGGAGCTGTGGATCTCGGTTTTTCTTAATATGTATGTATCCTCTTCTGCTTTTCACCTCACTTGTGTATTACAGTGGATCATACCCTTCCATAATTTCTATAGAGATATGTATAAATCTATGCCACAGTGCCCCATGTTACCCTAAATGACAGGTAATTATTTCTCAAGTACATTGTCAAAGATTCATCTTCCATCATTTATGAATTTAGTCAATCAAACTGTTCTGCCATCATATTTAGCCTTTTGCTGTGGGATGTCCAAAGTATCTCTTCTTTTTTGTATGATGCTGATGAGCGTAATTTGGGAATCTATTTTTTTTTCCCCCTTTATTTTGAGATGTTCATTCACTTCTGTTTGTGCCTGGATCGTATTAATATATGAATTCTTTTTGTTTGCAGATCCTTTCTGATGTTATCACCTTGCATATACTCTAGGAGGGAACATCCCTTTATGACTCTCAGAAACCTCATTTATGCTGAGCCCATTCTTGCAATGTAGTCTTTGTGGGTTTGGAGCCAGATAGTGCTGTAAGAATGACTATTTCGCTGTTGTCTTCATCAGGTATCTGCTGTTCAAGAAATCCAGATCTACATTGTCAATCAGCAGGTGTAAAGTCTTATTTAATATCATATGCCAGCCAGCCAATGGCTGTTGTTGCTCTGTGCAAGATCCGCTCTGTCATTCTGTGCAACTTTGCTCATTCTTGCTTCATTACCTGTGCCAGCCTTAAACTTCCGATGCTCTAGAGTGAGGATTGGAAGTGCTTGTTTCCATATTGTAAGAAAGAAATGCTGGTGGTGATCATCCAAAGTCAAGTAATATCTTGAACTTGGAAACCTGATTGTCCTTTCTTTGTTATTCATTCTAATTCTACAATATTGTATTTAATTAGATCAGTTGCCAACTCCAATGATTTTACATTAGGAACATCTAATGAGGGGTAATATTAAATGATTGTCCAAAATTCGGAATGGATTTTAAAGTACAGTATTTTATTGTTCAAAAGTTCTCAAGCATCACTATTCTGGCAACAGAAATTTTTTCCAGTAAGACTTCATTCCAAAAATTGCAGATTAATGCCACAAGAATTATCTACACTCCATTCAATCATAATAAAAATTAACTTCACTTGAAACCTCCTCCCACAGGTGAAGTTTTTCTTGCTGACAAATTAAATTCCGGAAAAGAAGTTTGTTTACTAATAATCCATTTCAAAATTGAAACAACTGTAGTACAAATCTTTCAAGTTCAGCTATTCAGGATAAGCCTACCGCCCCGCCACTTGACCGTCACGCCCGCTCTCAACACGTCCACTCTCTGTCAACAAACTAAAGCAGTCGAGGTCAGATATCTGGTTTCTTATATAGCCTAGCGTGAAGGGATGCTAGCTCCGATGGAAATTTCCACAGTGTCTTCTCTGTCATATGTCGCCGTGTCTCAATGAATCCTACAAACTTTTTCCAGTTTCCTTGAAACTTTGTAATAATGTAGAACTTTTCATTCTAATCACTTTATGTTCCTAAATTTTCTCATATCTGCTTTCATTTTGTCATTATTGATTCCTGAGTTCTGAAAACCTGTATTTTAGATCTACTGTCAAAACTATTTGTTTTAGCATTCAGAAATCCTATTTTTTTTATGTGATTAATTTAGTGTATCTTGCTCCCATATAAATGCTTTTAATTAAAAAGATATTGTCTCTTCAAGTTTTCATTCATCTTTGACCGCCATTATTGAATTCAGATTAAATACTTCGAAATTAAATATCTTATATTAGTAGTGTATTGTTTTGATTGAAACTTATATCAAACTCACTTAAAAAATATTGTGCTTTCATAAAAATAGGGTGTCCCGCAGAAGTTTTGCCTATTTCAGTTTTACCTTTTCTAGTCCTTTTTTTGTTAACAATCTTAAACTTTTTGGAGAGTCTCCTTCACCCCGATCCATTTATAACTTTCATTATTAAATTACTTTTAAAATACTTCCATTCAACGCAATGATCTCAAACTACTGTCATCTCATTTCCACAAAAAGATCTTTGATCTGATGTAATTTTCTTTGGATTACCAGTTTTATTCGTGATTTGTATTTTTTTCTTTAATGAAAAACTACCTTAAAACTAGTCATATTTACTCTGAATTCCATTTGTAACTGTATTTTGGACTTCTAAACCAAGATCCATTACTTTCATCCCTGTATCTAGATTCATTGACTACCAGTCTTCCATACCTTTGATAATCTGTTGGCTGTTGCGTCGTCTCTGTTACAAGGCTCCTTTGCTCTTATTCTAAGATTGCGCACAACTTCCTTTAGAAAATTTGCATAATATTGAGACTGCTACTAATGTGATTGTTACATTCTCTTTTACACCTGATAGTGTTATCTTTTGGGGGTAGTATCACTTTGGGTAACTTACCCAAACCAATACAACCATTCTCCTTTCTAGTTTTCAATTGCCTATAGAGCCAACTACATTACAATATGTTACTCAGAGTCCTGTATCTCCATTGATGGTGTTGTCATTAAGTCTTATTACAACAGCTTCTTTCATTACAGATTACCAGTGTAAGTGATCAGGGCCAGTAGGTTCACATTTTCAAAGTCCATTTTATTGTTGCTGTCAATAACATGTCCTATGACCACGAACTTCTCAAGTTGTAAAAGACAATGATTGTGCTTATGTTCACTGTAGCAGGTCTCAGTGATACAGATGGTCTACCCAATGTAGAATTGTCTACTTTCACGGAGTATGCTATAATCCTCAGGTATTCTTGAACCGAGGGCATCTTTCACGGGATGAAGCAAATACCAAATTTTTGCAGGTGGGCAGATGATTCTCCAAATCCTGAGGCAGGCCAATATTTTATGTATCTATGCAAAAGATTCTCCAGCATATGGACAACTGCCAAGCCTTTGGCAGGTCTCTTGGACCTTTTGGTTGCTCTTTTTTTTTTATTCGTACAAGTGCCCTTTCTATTTGATGTTCCAAGTTCCATTCTGCCTGAATGTTGGTTGGAGATGTCGTTCTTCCTGCATGCTTTCTGCACTGCCTATTTCTTTTGCCCTGTGTAAAAAATGAATAATACAGTATGTCCTTAGTTTAAGAATACCTGAGGTTTATAGCATACTCTGTGAATGTGGAAAATTCTACATTGGGTAGACGTTCTGTATCACTGAGACCTGCAGTGAGCAGAAGTGCAACCATCCATCGCCTGTTACAACTAGAGAGGTCTGCAGTGGCACATTAAATTGAGAGTGGTCATAAAATCGAATAAAATGGACTTTGAAAATGTCTAGATGCTGGTCCAGATCCCTTACTTCTCGGAATCTGTCATGAAATAAGTTGTTAAAATAAGAATTAATGACAACACCATTATCTGTGATCAAGACTCCATCTGAGTGACACATGGAAAGTGATATTTTCAATCCTCAGACAGGAGTGCAAATTTACGGCTGGCAGCGGTAACATAGCGAGCATGTACATTGCTATGTGGAATGACAGAGTGGATCTTGCATAGAGCAACGGTATCCATTGTATAGCTTGCATATAACTGTGGTGACAGACAGGGTGTTAAAGAAGACCTCTGTATTTGCCAAACAGCAGATATTTGGTGAAGATGACAGAGAAAGCAACTGTAACATTATATTTTTACAATACCATTCAGCTGAAAACCCGCAAGAACTGCGTTGCACTAACATGCTGTGAAGATCTTCAATCATGTTTCCATTTATCCGTATCTTGGATTCTTTTTGTGGTTTCTTATAGTTTCTTCTTATTAAGCCACATGTTTCCTGCAGCGTAACTTCTTCTCAAAGTCAGGTTCTTATCCAAATATCATTCAAAACCAAGGTAAGTGAATTGTTTTTGTCACTGTTTTTTGAGCCCATCGTATGTTATCCTTTATGAGAAAATATTTTATTGATGGAGATTTTCATATTGTATGCTAAACTCTTTTGGTTAAACAGATGCACAGATTGCTGGAGCTCATTTTCAGAATCATGTATAAGTAGTTGTTCAACTTCAAAGAGCAGTGTATTAACCATCACTAATTTTAATTCTTGGCTCAAATCTCTGTTTCAATTTTCTTAAGAAATATCTTTGTAATTATTAAAAAATGCAGGTGATAAATTGAAAAGTCATACCCCTTAGTAAAATGTTTCCCTAGGCTTTTATTTCCCATGCCAACAAAATTGTTAGTAGTATCATTGATCTTGTATTAGCTTTGTTAGATGTTGGGGAAAACCTCTCCGATTCATGACCTACTGTTGTTCAGTTCTGTCAATATCATCAAATGCCTTTTCCAAGTCCAAGGAGGCTATGTGAATGTCCAAATTAAATTCTCTTCATGTTTCCATGATTTTTTTTTATGACAAATTTGCTTCCTGGCCTTAAACATATTAGTTCCTCTAATTAATCTGAATCAGTTCTAGACTTAATATCTATATTTTAAAACAGAGATACTCCTCAAACAAATAAATGAAGATCAGATAATAGCTATTAACAAGGCATTTGTTGGCTTAATCTTTTTGCTACACCTTTTAACAAATGTTTGGACGATGCCATTGGTAAATGGCAGAATGAATATCCAAAGAGGAGGGAAAGCTTTTTTTTCTTGGCCACATTTTGAAAATAGAAGATACTGAAAATGGATTACAAAGAGCCTCCCACAAATTACAGATATGTTCAGAGCAGTATAACCTGAAGACAGCTAAAAAAAAGAAGCTTTTTTGCTAGGGCAAAAATAGTTGTCAATGGAAAACTGGTTTAACAAGCTTATCATTATAACCCATTTTGGTTGTGACCTCTTGTACAGAGTAAACAGAGATGATATTATCAAGTGAACAAGTATCATATGATGGATGGGACAGAAAATAAAACTTCAGAAAACAGGACGAGCAGAAATATGAACAAAAATTTTGACAATAAAGTTATCAAGTATCAGATTATGCATGAGACAGTAACTAAAACTTTAGGAAACAAGACACACAACAGAATACTTATGTAAAATATTGCAAAATGATGGTTCTTCATTTGCTTCTGAATGGATGTGAATCATGGATAATGAAGAGAGATAAAAGTTACATACAGGTGGCAGAGATGATGCTCATAAGATCTGTATAAGGGCATACAAGGATAGTTTTAATAAGAAATTGGACAATGGGAGAGGAGTTGAAAATTTATTGTATAGATGACAGAGTAGAGGAACATATGAACAAATTGAGAGACCATCTTTAGAGAATTGATGGCGTTTAATTACCACAAGAACCAATTCAATGTAGGCCAGAAGATCGAAGATGTACAGTTATACTAAAGAAGAGATTGGAATAGTCCCTGAAGTCAGCATAGGTAAACAGACATAAACCTTGTTTGGGATGGAGAAGAAGAGGAAGATCACTTTATAGAGTTTGTACTAAGGAGGCTAGATGGTAGTAATAGTGTAGGAAATAGTATTGATAGAAATATGAGGTATAGTGCAGTGGAGGGTGATGAAGAAAATGCAGTATACCAGGGAGCAACTCTAATAGGTCCTATCATCCATGATATGCCACGGCTTAATCCAGCTGTGAGGCAGATTTAAGCACTACTCAGAAAAGGGATTACTGATGTTTGAGGGTTACATCTGAGACTCTATGGAGAGTTGGTGTTTAAATAGGTGTGTCCTACACTTGAGTTTTTAGCTAAAGCCGTAGGGGATCCCATTTGCAGTAATAATGGGGATAGGACTATTCCTTTCTTTAGGTTTGATGGTGAAAGGATAAAAATAGATTACCAAAGGGATGTAGAATGGATATAAAGGTTCGGAGAAATTATAAACACCAAATAAATGGTTGAAGCTGATGTAATGAGAAAAAAAGGGGGGGTGCAGTCAGAGCAATGAGAATGAATAATGATGTTGAGAATATGGTAAAGTCAGTTATAAGAGTGTTAATAGTAAACCATAGGAATATAATGTACAAAATTATCAAATTTGATAACTTGATAAAGATTTGCTAACCACACTTACTTATAGGGATAGAGTCCTAGTTAAAGGAAGGGGTACTGGGCAATGAGGTTTTTCCCAATCACTATTTAGAGTGTCACAAAGATATAGGACAAATTGGTATAAGGATTCTCATACTGCTTAGCAAAGACTATTACAGTTTGCTGGTATTCATGAGTTAATTAATAGAGGTAGATTTCTGGGGCGATAGAAAAGAAATAATTGTGGTTTTTGTTGCTCACCCTAGTAAAAGTATGAAAGATGAATATGCGGCCCTTGGGGAGAACCTAATTTCATATTCTGAGGTGAGTATAAAATGGTCATTATTGGTTAGTTTTTAAATTTATCATGTGTGGATTGGAAAGGAAATAAGATAAATAACGCAAGTAAACAGAGATTTGCAAACATCTTAGTGTGAGGTGGAGGCTTTAAACAAATGGTAGATCCGAGTTCAAGGGACTAAACTTGTTGGGTAGCTTCATAGAAAAACCTTTTGATTACCTTGTGTGGTCCTAGATTGTAAAGTGGATGTTTAATCATAAATCAATTATTCTGATACATATAACAACATTCAGTTAACCAATGAGCAGAATTGAAAGTGTTATTTGGTAAAATTATAAAAAGACATTTTCACTATTGGATATGTTTATAACAATACAATGTTTGTAACCAATACAATGGAAGTGGCCAGATGGGTGACCTTGTTTTTGCTTTGTGTTGCTGGTAGAGGCCCCCTGATTGAGGCTGGAGGCCCCTGAGTTGTGCTTGGAGGACCCTGCGAGTAGGGGCCCTGGTGCACTGCACTGCCTAGCCCCATAGTAGCTAAGCCCCTAGATAGAACACATATAATTAGAGTGTTGGAAGTGTATGAAGTGGATATTGCTGATAAGGGCTAGATGGATATTGATTTAAAAATTATTATTAGTACGAGTCCTTGGAATAGAAGAGTTGACTATGACCAAAATCTGGCACTTAATTTAATGTGTAAGGAAATCGGAAAGTGTTCTTTTAGAGGTGGGGTAGTCACGGGGTGGAAAAAATTACCAAATTATGAAAAATAAATTGAAATATCAAAAGTGGATTGGGAAATATCCTTTAAGAATTTAAGATCAAAAAACAAAATGAAAGTATTACATGTGAAAGAATGTATGTAGGAAATTGTCATTGGGGCATATGCTACATTGTAGTTAAATTATATTAATTAAAAATCATAAGTAACAAAATTATTTTTGGAGAAGTTAGGCTTCTTATATTAATTTCGTGATAAGACTAATTACTGTTCATTATGATCATAATTAACAAAAAGTTGTGTTATGAGATGAGACCGCACTTTCTGTTCTTTGGATATTATACATTACAGGAAAATATTCTGCAACTTAAGCATGAAATAAAACACTAATTAATATCTCAAACAAATAATGGTATTATTAAATATGAAAAATAATATTCTTACAGATTGAATGTAAATGCACTAAATAATTTTTGTTGGTGGAATGTGAATAGAAAACAACTGCTGTGATGTCACAAAACTGGTGTTTATTTAAAAATCAGAAAACATTAAGGTCATTTTCACATATACCAGCAAAACCAAAGCCAGTGTCTGTACAGTTTCTGGTGCCAGCCAGAGGAATTTTTCATAATCGTCAGGAAAACTGAGACTGTGCAAGAGCTGACCTTTGTCTCCTTTTCTCAACGAGTGCAGTAGGTTGTTGTCTTTGGCAGAGAAAAGGTATATGCAACATTTAATAAACATTATCTCCTTGGATTATTATACTTTAGAAAGAAATAATAAATAGACAGTACTGAGTATATTCTCTGTTGACTGTGAGTTATCTGCAAAAGATTTTCTGTATCATTTTTATATTCCTTTCTTTCCATACCTTCAGTTTTTGATCTTTGAAACAGCTATTTTATTTCCAAAATGCAATTTTTTTCTCCACTAACTCAATGTTACAGTATTGTATTTACTAATTTTTGTGGCTTAAATCACCATATAAAAAACACCTCTGTCACTGGCACCAGTGTGGACAAATGAGCATAAAAAAGACGGTGAAATCAAAGGACTGATGTCCAGTTATCAAGTTCAACACTGGCTGCTTTTTCTGGTGCCGCACACCTGACCACCAAATCTACTGGACCATACTATGTGTGAAGGATCTAATTTGATTACGTTGAATCTGGCAACGGCTTTGGTTTTGCCAGTGAGTTTGAAAATGCCCAAATACAATGTTTAGCAGGTTAAAAACAAAAAGAAAGAAAATCGTCTGTCTTCTTTATGTATGGCTACCTTCTGGTATAGACTGTTGCTTTAGATTCTTGTATTTATACCTGTACCCATTTCACCAAAAATTAGTTTTATTTATTTTGCTTTAATGTTTGAAGAATGTAACATTTTTGGAGGTCTTCAACCCTCCTTTGATGTTTTATGAAATGCAAAATATGATCAATAAGGAGACTGCTTAAATGTATTTAACTATTCTTTCATGAGTTTTGATGTAAAATTTTTGTAATGATGTTTACTTAAATATGGAAGGAAAAAGTATTCTCACATTTTAGAAAGTCAGGCAGTAATCTGCTTAACACTTTTTTTTTTTGGTGCTGTCACTTGATGACCAGGAAGAAAGAGTGTGTTTGAAGATACTAAATACCTTTCAGTGATGTTCCTGATTCCTAGCAAGAATTATTTTCTACTACCTAAAATTTTCATTTTCACTGTATCATGTTTGAATATTTATATACATTGGAATTGATGTTTAGGTAACCGTAAGTACTGAAAAATTTCCAACAATTATACTACGATGATTCTAGTTACAGTTTTTTCCCATTCTAAAGCTTTATTTCTGTCTATTTGGAATAGTCAGCAGAATACCAGAGAATTAAATGAGCTAAGTTTATAGATTTTTATTTACTTTTCAATTAATGATGTTTAAATCATTCCTAATGAGCATTTATTTACTGAAGAATAAAATTAATGTATGAGTCAAGGGCTCAAACATTGGTTGTAAATTACATACTAGTTCAGAAACTTGTAATACACATCATTAATGTTGAGACTGTTTCTGTATAATCTGTCTGTAATAACAAGATTAGAACCCTGTTCCACCTATTTGACATACTTTTAAAAGGGTTCTCGGTGAACTTTGATATAATTTTTACTTAAGTTTAACTTTTTTTGTACAGTATCCTATCTTCTCTTTTCTAAATAAATCAGCCAGCTTTGAAAGCCTGTATTATAAACATAAACTTTTTTCTTTAATTGTGTACAAGTTAAATAGCTTTAGGATGTTTGTCTGAACTTAAGAATTAGATTTCATACCATGTGCAAGTGTCAAACTATTTACACTGATTTTTCTTGCTTAGTTGTCTCTGAGCCTCTGTCAAGTTTATGAATTCCTCTGAGACATTTTTGTAGATTAACCAGTTTCCCCTTTTGCATATTCCTGCCTCAGTAGTGTTCATTAAAATATTTTATATATCAAGTGCCATAGTTAAGTAAACTTCGTGATGTAGAAGACATTAATTTTGTATTCAGTTTTATACTAACCTTCTCGACACCCCAAAAATTTAGTAATAGTTTGTTAACCTGTCATCCCCGTCTGGGCATCCAGATTTGGTGTTTCCAAGGTTTCCCCATATCATTCCAGCCAAATGCCGGGATGCTTCCTTCAAAAGGTCATGGCCGAATTCCCTCCCGTTCTTTGTCTCCTTCCCCATTCTGCCTCGACGTCGACCGTTGTGCTTAGAATTTCTGGCACAGTGGATTCTTTGTTCAAATAGGTTATTTTTATGCACTACCTTTCCTTTGCTTCACTGGCTAAAATGTAACAATGTCTTGAAATTCTACAAGATATTGATATTCAGACTTGATTTGTTGGAACTACTCTGTATTATATTTTAGATATCAAATTGTCTCAAGGATTTTACCACATCTATTTAGCCTTTGATACTTAATCCTTTTATGTCGTCTAGTACCTGGAGTGGGAGGGGGGGGGAGGTATTCACTAATTACGTGATCTCAAATTAGGGAGGAGGGATCTCGCAAAACCTCATTTATGGGGGGAGGGAGGAGGTTTTATTTCAGACTGCCATCCTTCAAAGAGTTGGGGAACAATAAAAAATCTTCAAAATTACAAGGTCAATATCATTTTAGCGAGAGAGGGAAGTCCCACCAGATCTCACCAAATCTTACTAAGGGGGAGGCAAATCCAAATTTGAGAAAAAACACCTCACTTAATTAATAGATGCCCCCTTGTTAATAGAGAGTCATGTGAAATTAGATAAATGCACATTGATCAGTATTCCGGAGGCATGTTCTCATTTATTGTGGTCTGTTTATTATTGTAATCCTGCTGTTGGTAATATATATCAAACTAGCTGGTACCCACGACTTCGTTCGTGATTGTAAAGAATTCATATTGACAGCTATAGACATCTAACCACCATAGTGCACGATGGGAGACTCGATACTATTACCACACACAAATACCAGTCTTCTGCGCTATGTAGTTCCGGCAGCAAAGTAAAATTTACGGATACACACAAGTTTTTTATGAAATACGAAAATATTCATGATCGACCAATTTCAAACACCATATCCCACAGTTACCGAATTTCGGTCAAGGTTGTGATCGATGGGAGACTCTGTGTTGCTACCACACACAAACGCCAGTGTTCTACGATTGATAATTTTCACTTAAAAGTGATACACCGTGACACATGCGTCTTTGGCAGAAATATGAAATTGCCGCAGGTCAACCAATTTCATCCCCCATATCTTCCACACCCCCATAGCTACAGACATTTAACAACCATAGTGCATGACAACAGACACGATTCTACTACCACACATAAACACCAATGCTCTACGCTATGTAGTCGTGGCAGAAAAGTGAAATCTGCGGAGACACATGCCTTTCGTCGAAATACGAAAATATCCTTGGTCGGCCACTTACAACCACCATATCTCCCACACAACCACAGTTTCTGAAATTCGGCCGCTGTTGTGATCGAAAGGTGACTCTGTGCTACTACTACACACAAACGCCAGTTATCTGTGATCTATAGTTTTCGCTGAAAAGTGATACACCATGACACTTTTGTCTTTGGCAGTAGTATGAAACTGCCACAGGTCGACCACTTTCAACCCTCATTTCTCCCACACCCCCATAGCTACCGACATCTAACAACCATAGTGCACTACATGAGATACGATTCTACTACCAAACACAAACACCAATGCTCTATGCTATGTAGTTGTGGCAGAAAAGTGAGATATGTGGAGACAGTCGAAATGCGAAAATATCCTTGGTCGGCCAATTACAACCACCATATCTACCACAGTACCACAGTTTATGAAATTCGGCCACTGTTGTGATCGAAAGGTGACTCTGTGCTACTACTACACACAAACGCCAGTTATCTGTGATCTATATTTTTCGCTGAAAAGTCATACACCATGACACTTTTGTCTTTGGCAGTAGTATGAAGCTGCAACAGGTCGACCACTTTCAACCCTCATTTCTTCCACACCCCCATAGCTACCGACATCTAACAACCATAGTGCACAACATGAGATACGATTCTACTACCAAACACAAACACCAATGCTTTATGCTATGTAGTTATGGCAGAAAAGTGAGATATGTGGAGACAGTCGAAATGCGAAAATATCCTTGGTTGGCCACTTACAACCACCATATCTACCACAGTACCACAGTTTATGAAATTCGGCCGCTGTTGTGATCGAAAGGTGACTCTGTGCTACTACTACACACAAACGCCAGTTATCTGTGGTCTATAGTTTTCGCTGAAAAGTGATACACCATGACACTTTTGTCTCTGGCAGAAGTATGAAACTGCCACAGGTCGACCACTTTCAACCCTCATTTCTCCCACACCCCCATAGCTACCGACATCTAACAACCATAGTGCACTACATGAGATACGATTCTACTACCAAACACAAACACCAATGCTCTATGCTATGTAGTTGTGGCAGAAAAGTGACAAATGCGGAGACAGTCGAAATACGAAAATATCCTTGGTCGGCCAATTACAACCACCATATCTACCACAGTACCACAGTTTCTGAAATTCGGCCGCTGTTGTGATCGAAAGGTGACTCTGTGCTACTACTACACACAAACGCCAGTTATCTGTGATCTATAGTTTTCGCTGAAAAGTGATACACCATGACACTTTTGTCTTTGGCAGTAGTATGAAACTGCCACAGGTCGACCACTTTCAACCCTCATTTCTTCCACACCCCCATAGCTACCGACATCTAACAACCATAGTGCACTACATGAGATACGATTCTACTACCAAACACAAACACCAATGCTCTATGCTATGTAGTTATGGCAGAAAAGTGGCATATGCGGAGACAGTCGAAATGCTAAAATATCCTTGGTCGGCCACTTACAACCACCATATCTACCACAGTACCACAGTTTCTGAAATTCGGCCGCTGTTGTGATCGAAAGGTGACTCTGTGCTACTACTACACACAAACGCCAGAGATCTGAGATCTATAGTTTTCGCTGAAAAGTGATACACCATGACACTTTTGTCTTTGGCAGTAGTATGAAACTGCCACAGGTCGACCACTTTCAACCCTCATTTCTCCCACACCCCCATAGCTACCGACATCTAACAACCATAGTGCAATACATGAGATACGATTCTACTACCAAACACAAACACCAATGCTCTATGCTATGTAGTTATGGCAGAAAAGTGGCATATGCGGAGACAGTCGAAATGCGAAAATATCCTTGGTCGGCCACTTACAACCACCATATCTACCACAGTACCACAGTTTCTGAAATTCGGCCGCTGTTGTGATCGAAAGGTGACTCTGTGCTACTACTACACACAAACGCCAGAGATCTGAGATCTATAGTTTTCGCTGAAAAGTGATACACCATGACACTTTTGTCTTTGGCAGTAGTATGAAACTGCCACAGGTCGACCACTTTCAACCCTCATTTCTCCCACACCCCCATAGCTACCGACATCTAACAACCATAGTGCACTACATGAGATATGATTCTACTACCAAACACAAACACCAATGCTCTATGCTATGTAGTTGTGGCAGAAAAGTGGCATATGCGGAGACAGTCGAAATGTGAAAATATCCTTGGTCGGCCACTTACAACCACCATATCTACCACAGTACCACAGTTTCTGAAATTCGGCTGCTGTTGTGATCGAAAGGTGACTCTGTGCTACTACTACACAAAAACGCCAGTTATCTGTGATCTATAGTTTTCGCTGAAAAGTGATACACCATGACACTTTTGTCTTTGGCAGAAGTATGAAACTGCCACAGGTCGACCACTTTCAACCCTCATTTCTCCCACACCCCCATAGCTACCGACATCTAACAACCATAGTGCACTACATGAGATACGATTCTACTACCAAACACAAACACCAATGCTCTATGCTATGTAGTTGTGGCAGAAAAGTGGCATATGCGGAGACAGTCGAAATGCGAAAATATTTTTGGTCGGCCACTTACAACCACCATATCTACCACAGTACCTCAGTTTCTGAAATTCGGCCGCTGTTGTGATCGAAAGGTGACTCTGTGCTACTACTACACACAAACGCCAGTTATCTGTGATCTATAGTTTTCGCTGAAAAGTGATACACCATGACACTTTTGTCTTTGGCAGAAGTATGAAACTGCCACAGGTCGACCACTTTCAACCCCATTTCTCCCACACCCCCATAGCTACCGACATCTAACAACCATAGTGCACGACAGGAAAGACTATTCTACTACCTATGTTAAGTAGTTGTCGCAGGAAAGAGAAGTATACGGAGATACGAATTTTTGGTCGAAATATGAAAACGCCCTGCACTGACCAACTTTAATCATTATATCTCCCACATCCCCACAGCTATCGACATTCGGCCAACGTTGTGCACGACAGGAAACTCCATGCTACTTCCACCCACAAACATCAGTGATCTGTGCTAGGTAGTGGTGGCTGAAAAGTGAAATATAGGAAAAAACACGTCTATTTTATATATATATAAGATTATTGCATTTCCAATACTTAAGGTTCAGATTTTTATTTTTGGTGCAGTGAAATTATTTATATATTTTATCATGTTCAGTGAATATGATGCAGTATGTAATATTACCAACACTTTAAAGGGATTGGTAATTTTTATAAAGTTTAAGGTTAATGTTCATCAAGACTGTTAACCTGAAGCTGGATAGCCCTATAATATTACTGGTGTTCCTAAGTCAGTGCTGATGTTTGAATGCAGTTTGTGATGGTTTGTGTATTCAAACCCAACAGTAGGTGATAAAAAATATTTTAAGTGATTATGTAAAATTGTTAAGTGTCGTTACAGTAGAATGTCCGAAAATACCATTTAGGTTAAAGTTGTTCAACACCTTGTCAATAAGAAAGTGTGAAACATCTGTGTTTTGCGACAATTGGAGAAAATAGTCCATAAATATTTCTCAAACGGGTGTCGCAAGCTGAGGGACTACCACAAATATGGGCCTATGTTCTTACTAAAGGGAAAGGTAATGTTGATAGTGAGTGAAAGTGGCAGGAAGTCAAGTGGAGGCACCTACAGTCACCAGACTCCAATGCTAAGCTTACTCTCTCATGATTAAAAGGCCACCTGAATGCTGTGTATTTTAATTTGTCTTTATTTATTGTTGCACTTACTCTGCCTTTAGTTTTGGTTGGTACAGGATTTACTTTCTCATCCCTTGCCGCAATTTTTACTGCATTATTTCCTGTTTCAGTAATAGTTATTGAGTAAAAATAGATTTAGACTTCAAAGCTTACCTGAAGTAGAATAATTTGTTACCTCAGAACAAATATTAAAGCAATTGTTGACTTACAGATTGGGATGTAGATAATTGGTCATCTTTCATTTAGAAGCAATGGGACAGAGAAGGGAAAATATATAGAAGGTAATTAAATGACAAAATCCCTTACCTTTTATTTTTATAAAGATGTTTTTGAAATGTTAGATTTGTGTTTCAAACCAGAGTTTCTTAAAGTTCTAGCACCTAACCCTGTAACACTAAAATGCAAGCTATTTTTAGTTATGTTTTCTTGCAGTAAAGGAGTTTAACAAATAAGTAATTGCTTATGAGTAAATTAGAGAAATTATATTAACTTTCATTGTAGATGATTAATTTATAGGAAGTGGAAAGTTCATTTCTCTTCCAAACTTTAAGAAAATCATATCACTGAAACTGGACACAGATATTGAGATTGTAATGTCATGCATGCAGAATGATTTTGTAAACTATTATTTTTTGTCCTGTTTTATATTGACAGAGAAATTCAATCACAACAAATTAACACCAAAAACTGGTTTAATGGGACAATTTAAACTTTCCTTGAATATATATGATAACTTGAAGTTAGCTTTCACATAATACTTCAGTTCTTCTCCAAATTCCCATCCAGTCCTCATCCCAAGATGTGACTTACATACTCCCAGCACTCTCTTCATCCACCTTCTGTTTTCTAGTGACTCTCAAACCAACTTATCATCATATCAGTTACGGATTGTGTTCAGTGGTAAAATCCACAAACCCTTCTTGATGATTTTCCTCGCACTACTCCAAATCCTGTATCTTATACCCATTACTTGCATCCTCTGTTACCCAAAACACTCACTTGACACTATCCCTAATAGCTGCAGTACTGTGAATCCTTTTCTTATAGCCTCCCCAATGTATCCTGCTTAAAAAGTTTGATTTCCCAAGATATTAACATTTATCTCTTGCCTGTTTTCTATCTACCTACCTCATAAGCTAATTCTTTTTGGCATTTTTCTTCATTCATGTTGACCTGCCCAACTAGATACCCAGTTCCAAATCTCTTTAGCAGTTCACAATTCTCTTTACTGTTAATCGTATTACACACCTTAATGTCATCAGCAAATATCCAAACTTGTGACTGCAATAGAGACACCGAGCATGGTGGGGTGAGCGGTTAATGCTCTTGCCTCACATTCAGAAGGACAACAGTTTGAATCCCTGTCTGGGCATCCAGATTTGGGTTTTCCATAGGTTCCCCAAACCACTCCAGGTGAATACCGGGGTGCTTCCTTCAAAATAAGTCATGGGAAAATTCCTTCTCTTTCCTTGTCCCCAGTCCCATCCCGCCTCTAATGATCTCGATGAGGCATAAAGCCATAATTAAAAAAAGTAATATAGTCATTCATTAGAATAATAAACTGCAAAATTCCCAATACACTGTCCTCTGACAGTCCCATTCTCACTTCCAATTTCTTACGCATTTTAAATTTGGTATATTAAACTAAATTGTGTTTATTACAATTTGTGTCTTTAGCATAAATGTTATGCTAATATTGAGAAAAAGAGCTAAAATAAACTGCATAACCTGAAAAATGTGCATCATATCAAACATAGTTAATAGAAGAAAGTTCATACTCATCAAACCAATTAAAATAATGTAATTACTTTTGTAGGCCAGATGATTATGGTTCAACAATTCGATGCCTGGACTGCTAAGAAAAATACTGAAAATTGCCAGTTTGCATGCCCCAATTGCTGTAAGGTTTACCGTTGGAATATCTCATTGCGCAGACACATGAGGCTGGAATGTGGGAAAGAAGGGAATTACATCTGCCCTACTTGTGCCCGTCGCTTCAAGCATAAGCACCATCTTGTAGTCCATTTAGCTGTACACAAACGCAGGTGGGAATGATCATCATACCCATCTCTTTACTATCTGATACCAATATGTTGCAAAATTTTATTTGAGACCATCTGTGGGAATAGTTACTGTATATTATAAAGAGGTGATTTTGTATTCGTAACTTTATTCAATCCTCTTATACAATGATTTTTATTTTAATACATGAGCATATTGTATTATCTATGGTTGCAAATATGGCCTTAAAAACAGATAAATATGACCTAAAAATAAGAAAATATCACCAAACATTTAAATTTACTATACATCAAAACATGCTCAGTCATTTATTTTATCTATTAGTGTCATTTTCATGTAGACAGCATAATTTGTTTTCTATGAACTTACTGCACCATTGGGAAATTAAATTTTAAATTGCTTTGTTGAAGTAACTTTAATTTCACATACTTTACACAAAAAACTATTTTGTCTCCAAATTCCTTTACATAACTCTGTAATTTCCCACTTTTGCTTTAGGCATTCTAGCACTCACAGATCCATTTCAGATTTAACACTGACTGAAGATTATTTTCAAAACTATTTGCGACAACGAGACATCGATTGGCATGGCTCGACATAGGCATGCATGCTCCTAATGTGTTGTTGAGATTAAAAGGCCGGCAGAATATTAACATTTATAGAGTGATAATAATATATAACTTTTATTCTTGACTGGGGAATTTTAACCAATTCAGTGACAATTAGCTATGTTTATTCTTCTAATGTATAATCGGAGTACAGTTCTCTGAATAATTGTTTCAATTTATTCTCGTTTAAAACTTCTAGTGAATTCTAGGTACTATTAAAGTTTTACCAGATTTTTCCTCAAAATATGACCATAAATGTTATTGTAATATGACAAAAACTAGAAAATGACCTGAATATGCCATTCATATGCTATATAAAATACACTTGAATACAATCAGATACACTTAATAAGTGTTTTACTCAGAATTATAGTTCGAAAAGAAAGTAGGAAAAAAATATGACTTGTCATAAAGACCCAAACCCTAATTATAATGAATATCAATTTTTCTTAGGAGAATAATGATCCAGAAAATTTATAAGGTCATAGAACATTGAAACTGACTTCAAATTGACTATCAAAATTTAGTGCATGTTAAAAATTCTGGATTAAAATTAAGATTATGCACTGGAATGCATAAAAACCAGAGTAATATATTTCTTACTGACATTAATTCTGGCTGTAAAATTTGAAATTTGGTAATCTTATATTCTAACCATTCCTTTTAATTCACAAGTGCACCATAATTGTAAACCTCAAATCAACTGCAGAGTATGAAAAAACTAGCCTACACTATTCATAAACATTCTTTCACGCGTGTATTTCTCCTATGCATCATATGCTAGTAGGGTTCCCTGATCACAATTGGTGAAGTTTGCTGGGAACATATGATGAGTTACTTACCCTTAGTTTAAAATGAATTCTTAACTGTAATAATATAACAGGAAATGCTGCTACTAGGAATTACAAATTTTCGCAAAGATAGAGAAAAATAAATCCATCATTTACCAGAACCAGCATGGAAGATCTTGGTGACAAAAAATAAGGTAAAACCAATAATTTTTGCATGGCCCGTTAATGATGTACGAAGACACACAAGAAACGTGGCACGTTTCATGCTGTGGCGATGTAGGAGATTGTTGCTAACATTTACATTTTACAAAACTAGCGTTCTTGAATTGACTTCACCACACGGTAATGCTAAGACTGGGGGGGGGGGAATCACAATTCCACACGGCTTATCACGTAGAAATTTTGTGGGGTGCTTTGTCAATGACATCATGGGGGAATATATTTTTTTCTGCATTCTTGATTGTACTAGTGGCCTCTGAATAAACAACTGAAATGAGCTTTTTAAATTTATGGGTTCTTTTATATTAATGCAATCACCACTCAACTATGTTGTGAAAAAAGGAAATTATAAAATTCTCTAGCAAATGTTGTGAGGACTTAACACTTTGGTGAGTGAGTGAACAGACTGTTTGATTATTCCTTTTGTTAAGTAGACTTGCATTACAAGAAGAAATGAACAAATTGAATTTTGAACTCTCTAGAAGATAGCTGGAAAATGCACTAATACGAAGAATAATCTCTTCTGACACACATAAGACTGAAAGTTTCTTAAATGCCTAAATTTTACAATATGAGTTTTTAAAGTTCAAATCCCCTCAGGAAGGTTACCTGTCAACAATGACACTTCACTATGTACCTACTTGATTTTCAGAAAACCAACATGGTTGCCAAATTGCCATTTAAACCATTGTAAAAGTTTACTATTATAGTATTTTGTCAAAACAAACCATGGTTCCATTTCCCTCATGATCCATCCCAGCCACACAGTGTGGTGCCCACTCTTCTGCACACAGTAGCCACAGCTGCTGATATTACATACAATAGAAACCCTATGTTTGATTTCAAATTTCCTTCAGGCAACCATGAAGATCTATTTATAGTACTGCTTATCTCGGCTTAGTAACTTTTCACTACCACTTGCATACAGTTTAATCCTCGTATGTTACACATAAACAAGAAATACTTCTTAACACCCTGATGTAGTCACTTTTCCCCATATCTGCATCTTACTACAAAATTTTCAGGGTTTCTGCTATTTTTTCATCATAAACTCAAATTTTAGAATCTCTTTTATCTTACATTACCCATCATTAGATGCATTGAGTTTTCATTCTGATAAAAATCAAGGTCACCAATTCACTCAGCTTCTTGTGTTATCACTAAAATTGCATAAAATCACCAAAATGTAGAGTAATAATCATAAAACTTTGATAAATTCAAACTTATTCATTATCAAAAAAGACAAATAAGCTTTTTCAAATGGTGAGTCCAATAAAGCTTATGCAATATTCAGAAAATGATGGGCTGTTGTCCCTGGCAAAATTTTAATCCTCCATATTAGTTTGAAACTACATGAAATTCATTACTCTCATTTGAACATTAAAACTGAATGACAAGTTAAAAAAAAACTCAAATATCAATTATTAGTAAATGTGCCCAAAATTGTTATTGTTAATCCTTCTATTTATGAAACACTCATGCTAACAGGAAACTAAAAGTAAGATGGCATGATTTATAAGAAGATCACTGTTTCAATCCAAAATATCTGAGAGTTACATTGGATCGCTCCCTCACTTACAGAAAGCACTCCTTAAGCACAATAATCAAAGTTTAAGCCAACAACAGTATTCTGCAGGAAGTGCATGTGGTGCACATCTTTAAGGGCTCCAAACATTGGCCCTTGTACTATGTTTTTCTGCTGCAGGATATGCCTGCCCCATTTGATTAAAATCTGGTTATGCCAAACATGTAGTCATAGCACTGCATGAAACCTGTGGAATTATTATGGGTTGCCTTGGCGGCACACGAATTGAGTTACTTGGCCTACCAGGAATTGCTTCCCCCCTGATATAAGATGGGACATAGCTGCAAAGTTAGAAAGAAATAAGGTAAATCAAAATGCTGCTCATCCACTGTTCAGGCATTGGCTCCCTAGACAAATGTTGAAGTCTAGAAAAAGTTTCCTTAGAATGTCAGCTGCAATAGATATATGGCTGAAAGTTGCCTGGCCCAGTCTGTGGTGAGCAAGATTGACTCATATAGATCAGTGGTTTCTATAGAGATGCTATGCCCAGGTGGCAATCTAACAGGAATACATGGAGAGTGTTAAACAGGCTGGTGTAGGCAGGACGAAAGATAATTTAGCAAGGTGGCATTATGTCAAAGATCCGGATATTGCATGTGAACAAACAAAAATTCCGAATATTTTGCAGCGTGTAGTGAGGCAGATATTGTTATTGTGGCAGACAGTTTAGGGGAAGAAATTAGACAGTGTTTTAATCCGTGGCTGAACCTTGTCATTGAGCCATATCTCTGACGCTACATTGTCAGTTGGTAGGCTGCATCATGCAGTAAATGCTTAACAGTTAGTGTAATATCATTGTATCATCTGTATGTTTCAGTTTTGTTGAAACATGTTTCTAGCATTATTTATAGGTAAGTAGTAACATGATTTTTTTTATGTATTATTGTCATTCCTTATTGTTTTTGTTTTTCTTGCTTTGGCTGGCACCGACTCAAAAAATAAATGATTAATGTACAAATTTCGATAATAGTAATTTAAAATATTGTCCATTTAGATTTATTTTCTTCTAAGCAAGGTGTAAAGTTATTTTAAAATTTTAATGTGTTTTTTGAAGGTGGTTTTTATTTTTTTGAAACTTATTTTATTATTAAATTTTTAGTGGTATTATAGTTTGGTTTGTATTTTAAGCATGCTGCAGCAGTTCTCATTTTTTGATTGGAAACCTTTTCCATGAAAATATACATATATATGCCAACTTTCATGGAGATTGGTTAAATGATGTCAGCTGTAGCTTTTTATAAAGAACATTGACAATAATTAAGGGGGTGGAAAGGGGGAGAGCAATTGGGTTTCCACAAATAAAATGTTGATACCATTTTTTTTCTCTATTTAAAATTATAACTGTGCAAAGTTCCATTGAAATCAGATAAAAATGTTGGTTTGTATAAAAAATAAGGAGTGTAAAGTGGTAGAGGGAGTCATTTCTCAATTAAATTTATATGGGATCACTTTGAAGGTATACCCTATACCTTAATTTATATAAAATACGTTTTAGAAAAAAGTGATAGTATTTCACTGTATTTGTGGAACTATACATAAATAGATAACTTCTTCATGATGGGTTTAAGTGCAGATACAACTCCATAATTTAATTTGTTCTATATGCATCATAAAACTTTGTAATATATACTTCTAGTATTACCAGTCTTATCCGTTAATATCTAAAACAATAAACATACAAAAATTCATTCAAAAAATGAAAGTTTTGAAATGGAAAAAAATGTTTTTTTTTGAAGATGAAATGCCTAGAAATGTATCGTACATTGAATTTGGGAACATGTTTCATACCAAATAAATTGATATGTGCCATAGTGGTTATAGATCATATAGAAGGGATGACAAATATGCTTGAGAACTAATGTGTCTTTTATAATAATAGGGCTAATGGTGAGTGGATGATTGTGAATGCCAGTGTGCAATGGAAAAATCATAGATGCTAAAGAAATAGTTGAAGCTACTGAAAAAATAAAACATGGGGTAACAACTTGGAAGGTTAAGAGTAGTGCTGAATATATCGCAACCCATTATAAGACTGTTACTAGTGAACCGTTGGAATATTATGAACAGAGTAATGGGATGGCTGACTTATAGAAATACGCAAACTATATCTTGTTTAAAGGAAGGAGTGCTAGGCAATGAGGTTTTCCCTGATGGTTATATAGGTTATCGCTGAGATAAAGTAGCAATTGGTTGTGGGATATTCATATTGATTATAAACGATCATATCTATGAACTACAAGGGGTGGATTTCTGGAATGATATAAAATTTGAAACTAACTGAAATGGAAAGGTGAATGATGAAGATGAGGCTCATGGAAATAAACTAAATACATGTTCAGAGATGTGAATAGAACAGTCATTATTGGTGGGGATTTAAATTCACCAGGTCTCAACTATGAATGGAAATAAAATTAATATCACAAGGGAACAAATATTTACAAATAATTTAGTATGGAAAGAAGGCTTTACAAACTCAGCAGTGTGGATGTGGAGGTACAACAGACTCAATGTAAGTCCCAGGCTCTGTAGTTTTTAGGTGGCTTTCTGTAATTATCTAGACAAATGATGGGACAGTCCCCAACCTGGATCTCATAAACTACACATTTCATTTTTTTTAAATCCTCTTATGATGTTACATATATCACAAACAAATAGCAACAAATCCTCATCCTTGCTTAGAAAATATACACAGCCTTTGAAAATTGCAAAAGTAAACAGATTCTAAAGATAATGATAAGGAAAGAGGCCTTAGATGAGTGGTAAAGCAGAACACATGGGGACTAAATATGTTTGATACCTTAATAATAAAACCAAATGATAGCCTTATAGATTTTTAAGTAACTGAAAGACTAAGTGATCATGAAGCAGTTTTGTTGGATATTAGAGAAGTTTACTCAGAGTCCCAAACTGAAATTCGTAATTAGTTCCTAAAGCTACATATTTAGTAACTGAAGAGATATTTCTGGGGAAGGTTCAGTATATGGAGAGAAGGCACAAGGGCAGTTGAGTAATAGTGGAAACAGTTCAAGGAGATAATAAGAATGGGGGAAGATATGTTTATTCTAAACAAAAAATGAGAAAATGTTTGGAACCTACATACGGTTGCACAGGGGCGGATCCAGGGGGGGGCTAGGGGGCTCAAGCCCCCCCCCCCAAAAGTATCTTGGTCCACCCCAGACATTGTAGTTTTGAGACTTTTTTTTTTTTTTTTTTTTTAGCTGTACGGATTTGAAGCCTGAGGAGGCTATAAATACTACCTTTTTCCCGACTCAAGCCCCCCCCCCCCCAAGCCAAAATCCACTGAAGGCAAGCCCTCTGAACCAAAATTCACTCAAGCCAAGCCCCCCCAAACCAAAGTCCGCTCAAGCCCCCCCCCCCAAAACAAAATCCTGGATCCGCCCCTGCGGTTGCAGGGAGTTTAGGAGGCTGGTTGGTAGAGAACACAACAGAGTTAAGAGAGAGAGAGAGAGAGAGAGACAGCAGAAACCAATTAAAATAGAAACTAAAGAAGGCATTAATAACACAAATAGGGAATCTAATGATGGGTTTATCAAAAATAATGTGATGTAATGTGGGTGCAGGGGATCCACTAAATGATGTATCTAGAAATTTTCGTGACTGTGTAAGAAAACTGAGGGGAAGCGAAAGGATTTTAACAGTTGTAAATACAGATGATGATGCAGTTATTGTGGTTTTGAGAAAGTTGGAGGTATTAAGTTACTGGTTTAATGACACCATTTTCGACTATCATCGAGGGATGGTTTGTGTAAATCAGAGGAGGAGTGGCCTCTTATAAGTAGAAATGAGTATACTAAAAAAAAAGATTGTTTAAGACCTAAATGTTGTATGGCGTCTAAGCAACACAAATGTTCATGACCGGTAGCCTCTGGTATCATAATACATTTAAATCAAATGGCCTCCACATACTTGTAACAAACCCCAAATGTGAAGGATAAGTTGAAATAAGTTCACTGTACACAATTTTAAAGTCACAAAAGTTCTGCTTTACAATATCGGTACCAGACATTTTGATAAAGCAATTGGACAACAGTTCCACAGAAGATTTCCTGGTAAAGCACTCTTGTGAGAAGAGACAGACTCTCATCAAGCCCCCTAACTTAGCTGAATGTACAACTACGGCATTTTAAGATGTATCACAACTACCAACCACTTGGAGCAACTTGCTTCTCCAGTGGCACAAACTGACCGTTACGAAACTAACCAAAGAACTACATTACAGCATGGTGTTTACTCTTTGAAAACTGAGTGCTGCCAAGATGGCTGCGGGTCTGTTTATTGAATCTGAAAATTCTGTGACGTCAGCAAAAACCTTTCAAAATTTATATCCTAATAAGTACTTAAGAGTTTGACTCTTAACTAATTTCGGGGCATCTTGGTATCTTATACCACTTGTTTCAAGTTAGTTTAGTCTTCAAAAAGGTTTCTGTCAAATTAATTTTAAGTCCTCTTACATCATCAGTCAACATGCCATTCTAAAGAATTCTTCTTCTTAAGTCGCCTTCTCCTATTGGAGGTTGGCGGTCCACATAACTAGCTCTGAGTGTGAAACTGCAGCATGGAAAGCCTCTTCGGACGTGCAATTGAACCATCTCCGAATGTCCTTCAGCCACGAATTCCTTCTCCTTCCAACAGATCTTTTCCCTTGTATTTTCTCTTCAATGATGAGTTGCTGGTACCTCTCGCCTCTCATAATGTGTCCTAGATATTGTGTTTTCCTTTGCTTTTCCATCCGATGAAGTACTTCTTTGTTTGAGACCTTCAGCACCCAAGATAATCGTAAGAGACAACGATACAAATACATTTCAGTAGATTCAATCTTTTTATCTAGATTTTGGTCTAAGGCCCAGCTTCCACACTCCTAAAGAAAAATGGGGAACATGTAGCAGCGAATCATTCGTATTCTCAATTGCAGACTGAGATCTGATCTTATAAAAAATTTGTTCATGCTAATAAATTTTCTCCTGGCCTGTTCTATTCTCGATTTGATTTCTTTCTTGCAATCACCCTGCTCTTCCACCACAGTGTCCAAATATTTGAAGGAGGCTACTTGCTCGATCTTATTGCCTTTTATTGATAGGGTTGCCTGGAGTTTTCTCTTAGAGAAGACAACAACGTTTGTCTTGGAAGGGTTGACAAGCAGACCAAACTCTTCACTGTGCTGAAGTAAATTGTCTTATGTGTTGGAGTGCAGGTAGATCACTGGCTATTACAACAGTGTCATCTGCATACCTAATATTATTGTTCTCAAACACTTCCCTGAAAATTACCTCGGAATAAATGTTGATCAAGAGAGGTGATAGTACACAGCCCTGGCAAGCACCTTTCCTGATTGCAGTTGCTTCTGATGTTCCTTGGTCAATTTTGACATCTGAATTCTAATTCCAATACAGCATGCTGACAATGCGTAAATCATTTTGGTCAATACCAGTTGATCTTAGAATCTTTATTACCCTTTATTCCTTACGCAGTCGAAGGCTTTTTTATAGCCAGTGAAACAGGCATATACATCAACATTCATGTCCCTGCACCTCTGCACTAATACATTTAAGGAAAATAGTGCTTCACGAGTGCCAAGCGCATTTCGGAAGCCAAACTGGTCTCACCCATATGAGATTCACACATCTTGTTAATACGGGTGTGTATGATTCGCAGAAATATTTTCAGCACATGCGACATCAGACTGATTATACGATAGTCATCACATTCTGAGGAGTGGGTCATCTTCGGCAGTGGTATGAAAGTTGATCTCAGCCAATCATAAGGTATCTTTCCTGATGCTTAAATAACATTGAAGAATGATGTTAGGAGGCTGAGACCATTTGAATCCTGCTCAGCTATAACTTTAATAATTCCAGAGAAAACTCCATCAGGACCTGTGACTTTACCACTCTTCTGAAGTTTAATGGCATGTACTACTTCACTCTTTGTGATTTCTAGGCTGACTTCATTGATTCTTTCGTCTGGTGGAGGAGGATCATCTCTGTTGTCTGCAAAAAGAAGTTCGATATATTCCTTCCATCTTTTAAGTTAAGCTCCCAGGATAATTTCGTTGTTTGCATTCCTCAGTATTTGTCCACACCCCTTCCTTTGTATATTACTCAGCTCTTTTGCCTTTTTTTTATATAAGTTGAAGTGATCGTGTTTCTCTTGGAGTATTTCAATTTCTTTACATTTGCTAGACATCCATGTTTCCCTTGCTTCTCTGCATTTTCTGTGTATGTCTTTGTGCAGGTTTTTGTATTTTATGGGATCCTTGGTTTTATATTTCCTTCATTCATAAGTCCAGGATTTCACCAGTCATCCAGAGCTACCTTTTGTTGTTAGTAATGTATCCAATGTTATTTTCCTGGCCTTGAGTAATGCTATCTTTTATGAAGTTCCAAGTAGAGTCTACTTCTATAGGACAAGTCTCTACTATAATTTACATCTTTTCCTCCAGAGCAATGCCAATGTCAGTTCTCACTTCAGAATTACTAATTTTTTTTCATCTATGTGTCTTCATTTCTTGATGTACCTTCTTGCATTTCTAAAGCGCTGCATTTTAAATTTCATTACTACTGGGTTGTGTCACTATTAACGTCAGCACCAGGGTAGGTTTTACGGATTTTACATATTTTCTTAGCTCTTGTTTCACCATAATAAAATCGATCTGATTTCTTTATTGTATTTTCTTCACTATCGGCAGGTAATGTTCATGTATATAACCTTCTGGGATGAAGTTTGAAAAATGTATTAGAAATAAAAACTTTATGTTCTATACAAAATTGTACCAGTCTGTCTCCTCTTGTACTGTATTCACCAAGGCCATAGCTTCCTACAGTATTACCTTCAGCACGCGTGCCAGTTTTTGAGTTAAAATCACCCATGACCAGTGTAATCTCTCCTTTTTTGTAAGTTTCATTGCTTCATCCAAGATGTTATAGAAGGATTCTCTTTCTTCATCATCTTTGTCAACGGTTGGTGCATGAACCTGAATAATGTTCATAGCTCGATATGACGTTAGAAACCTTAACAACATTACACGATCATCAAGTAGAACAAAATCAAGGACTGCTTTTTGCTATCGTTGATGACACAATCACGGCAACAACATATTTATGATTGGTATCAGTTCCACCTGCATTTCTCTGCCTCCTCATTTGCAAGCTTCCCACTCGTATATAAACTGCATACATTCCATGTGGCAATTTGAATTTTGTTGTCATATACTTTCATCTTTCCAATCATAGCATTGTTCAAACCATCACCCCCCCCCCCCCAGAAATTTGATTGGGGGAATAGAAACTCTGGATTTTACATTGAACATAGCCATGCCATATGAACTCAAAGGATATCCTTCAGGACCTTTAATGCAGTGGTTTCCCATTGCCTTCTGCATCCTAATGCCGTTGACCTGTCGTCGGTTCTTCCGCCTTTAGGGACCATTTCCTGCCCCAAGGACAAAAGATCGCCCTGACCTCTACCCGATCATCCACCCTTAAGATATTCGGTCCCTTCATTCGCTAGCCACCTGTATATAACAAAATTGTCATACACATATGTTGCCCCCTCTCTACCACGGGGAGGTGAATGTCAGGGTTTCACCATCATTGAAACTGAGATCGTAATGGCATTACTCAGTTTCTCTGGATCTTTAGAGAGGTCTAAAGAATTACAATAAACCATTTCCAAAATCTCATTTATCTTCCAGGTGCTTTAAACTTTCTACAGAAACCAAGGTATATTTCTAACTCTCTTAATTTGTTCTAACTTCTGATATTAACTTCTTGCTTTTATCTCGTTTATTTTCAATTTCTTTTTTTTTTTTTTTTTTTTTCTTACTTAAAAATCGTACATTAACTTTACCTAATTAGGAGGTGCTGAATCAGGGTCGGCGCTAGAATTCTCGGGCCTCGAATAAAGCGTTCTTAGGGTCCCCTCCCTATCTCCTCCCCCTGACAAAGTTTTTTCTTTAAACTTTGATTTTTTGATAAAATCAGAAAATTTTTATGCAAAAAAAATTAAAAAACTCCTTTTTTAAGAAAGTTTTTAAAAGTTTATTTGTATTTAGTTAGTCACCCCGGACGAAGGGCCCCCTTCGGATGCTCGGGCCCGGGGTACTTTTGCCCCGCTTACCCCTCCCTAATGCCGGCCCTGTGCTGAACATTATTGGTGATAAAAGATCAGCGGTAACTTTTCACATGTCCAAGTTATTTGAAATTTTCAATTTTAGTCTCCACTGACCGCGTGGCTTACAAACATCAACAAATCCAATTCTCTCAGAAACTAAATTTTTTTTTCTGGGTATAATAAATATACTTTAAAATGCTTCTCCTAGTGAGTTTAAACAGTGAAAATGAATGCAAGAAAATCCTTTATGGTTGAAAAACTACTTGGACTGAATTTTCTATCTTCCACATAGGCAGCCTTGAAATTGAACAACAAAGTATGTTTCTGTTAAGACTAGCTAATAAAAATTCTTTTCTATACTTGTTTTCTGGATTAAACCTATCTCTCAATGATTTTTACAAGCTAATGTTACAATTGATATTCATCATTGAGGATTATGAAGAAACTAAGAAAGTTAAAAAAGCATGAAGGGATCAGTGTATATATTACCACATATGTATTAAAGATAGTGGTTTATGCTTTGTATCTTACCATGTGGTATTATTTGAATTGAATCTGGACAGCTGCTGCTTACCTTGAAGACTAGAAAATTGCAGTTGTGGTATCGGTACATAAAGGAGGAATGACAAATAGTGTTGGAATGTACAAGCCCATTAATTTGACATTAGTGTTAGATAAATTGATGGCGAGATTGAAATGCAACCACATCAAAAATTCTTTAAGGAAAATGACTTTAGGCATGGACATTCTTGTTAATCTTGATTGTGGGGTTCATGCAAGTTAATTAAGATGAAATAGACAAGTATGGACAAACTGATAACGTAGTACTAGATGTTTCGAAGGCATTTGACAGAGTAAAAAAATGGTTTTTAATATGAAAAAGCCATTGAGCACATGAAATGGTGACTTTCTGGGTAGAATGAATATTCCCACTTCAATGGACTCAATGCTAGAAGAGAATTAGATGAAAAAAATGGATCTACAATTAGGTTTTAGAGGTTGTACGATGGGTTGAGTTTTACATGAGAGATTTTGGTTTTTTGTCCAAGTTCAAGAAGGGAACAGCAGAGAATAATGTGGCATGTGCTAGGTTATGGTAATATATGAAATGTTATTCTTCACCAAAAACAGGTTCAGCGGCCATAAATTGCAAGGTAGTTAATAAGGGAATGTTTGGTATAGTCATAATGACAGCTAAAATTGCAGGCATTGTTAAAGAGGAGAGTGTGAGAAGATTTGGGTCAATGAATCACATAAAGGTTCGAGTAGGATGTTTTTCAGGAAGAAGTTGTCATGGAATTGATTCATGTGAATTCAGTGATATACTTAGAAATTAAAGGGAATTAGTTTTTGGAGAGGATGAAGTGAGCCGAGAAACTGGTGTGGAGGACTGTGGACGGCTAATTTTTAGAAAATGTGCCCGAGCAATCAGATCTTCAAAGGGAAAAGGAGGTGAAATCATTATAGATCAGTTAACACCCAAACCATCCAGTGTCAGCCTGTACCACTTCTGTAACTCTTAACAACTTCCAAAGCTGTATTACAGTTAGATCTAACAGATTCTTTCCTGAAACTTCAGCCTCTTCTGAGATCCAAGGACTGGGAACTAGCTTACAAATATATCCTTGACTCCATGCATTCCCTAGGCCTCAACTTTTGGTAAGACCCCAACAGTAAACTTACCGTTTATTATTATTAAGATGATTTTTCTTACATAAAAAAAAACTCTTTCTTAATGTAAGATGAAGCAATGAAAATTAAATCCAATGCACAACATAGAAGAAGCCAGCAGGCAGCAATGAAAATATACTACAATATTTTGGTTGTAAACCTTAATCATGCTATTTTTTCCAAATTTGACCTTTAAATGGCAAAAATGTCAGTAATTCTAAAATGCGTTTTTTGTGTTTTGAGACATTTATCTCCCTGGATAAAACTAACCGAAATTGATAAATGAAGTGGGATATGAAGGGTAATGTCTCCACTTTGGTGACACCTTATATTAAGAAAGAATTTTTTGGAATTCAACCCTTAAAGGGTTAAAGTATCAATGGTTCTACAACACAATTTCGTGTCACAAGCCATTTATCTCCACTGATATTTAACCGAAATAGATAAATGAGGTATCATTCTAAAGATTAAGGTGTCCACTGTGGTCACATCATATTTTAAGAAATTAATTTTTCTGAATTTAACTCTTAATGGACAAAAATATCATTATTTCTAAAATATGTTTTTGTGTCTCGAGCCATTTATCTCCCTGGAGGACCTATCTGAAATCGATAAGTGAAGTAGGATTATGAAGTGCAATGTCTCCGCTTTGGTTACATCACATATTAAGAAATTTTTTTTTTTTTTTTTGGAATTCAACGCTTATTAAAGGGAAAAAGTATCAATGATTCTACAACACACTTTTGTGTCACAAGCCATTTATCTCCATTAATATCTAACCTAAATAGATAAATGAGGTATCGTTCTATAGACTGAGGTCTCTGCTGTGGTCACATCCTATTTTAAGAAATGAATTTTCCTGAATTTAACCCTTAAAGAGAAAAAATATCATTATTTCTAAAATACGTTTTTTGTGTCTTGAGTTATTTATCTCCTTTGATACATAAACAAAATTGATAAACGAGATACCTTTTTAAAGGTATTTGGTTTCGTTGCTAATTATTAGAAACGACTTTTATTGAAATTGGGCCCATAAAGGGCAAAAGTATTAATATATCTACAATGCATTTTTCTGTCTCGAGCAATTTATCTCCATTAATATCTAAATTAAATAGATAAATGAGGTATCATTCTAATATTTAAGGTCTCTTCTGAGGTCACTCATTTTTAAGAATGGAATTTTTCTGAATTTAACCTTTAAAGTGCAAAAATATTAGTATTTCTAAAATGCATTTTTTGTGTCTTGAGACATTTATCTGCCGTGATACTTAAACAAAATTGATAAACGAGGTATCGTTTTAAAGACTAAGTCCTTTTGTGTCATCACACCATATTTTAAGACAACAATTGTTCGAAATTCGACCCTTAAGGGACAAAAGTATTAATATTTCTACAACACGTTTTCCTGTCATGAGCCATTTATCTCCCTTGATACCTAACTGAAATCGATAAATGGGGTATCGTTTTAAAGATTAAAGTATTCACTTTGATCACATCATATTTTAAGAAAGAACTTTCTTCAAATTCGGCACTTAAGGGACAAAAAATCATCATTTCTAAACAGTGTGTGTGTGTGTTTGTGATTTTTTAAATTACAAGCCATTTTCTTTTCCTTCGATACCCAACTGAAATGTAATATCGTTTAAGGTCTCCAATTAGGTAAAATCATAAATTAAGGAAGAATTTTTCAGAATTTGATGCTTAAAGATATCGCGTGAATGAGACAAATCAGAGCCAAGTCTCTAGATTGCAGCAGCAGATATCACAGAGATGTCAATAAACTGTTTTTTATACAATAAATAGCTGTTATGGAAACATTTCAGTTTTGTTATACAATTCCAACGTTAGCATTTTATTCGTAATATGTTTTCACACAGGCTGTGTGTATTACAGAGATGTTGATATGCTGTGTGCATTTTGTTCAAGTTGGTTGTATTCTGTTAAGGTCAGTGACACTTTGTCGTACATACAGCGTGTTTTAAATTTTCCTAACTGTTTTGTTATATGTTGTAAGTATTTTGATGCGTACCTATTACACTAGACAAATAAATATTGGCCACAAACGAGGCAGTTCTAGTTTTGATTATATTACAAGCAGCTAACCTCACTATTCATCATATTTTATTCGCGAAATTTTTCACGGGTAGTCGAGTCATTCATATTATTTCTATAAGGTGTTTTTTGTCACAAGCCATTATTTCCCCCTATACCTAACCAAAATCATTAAATGAGGTTTCATTTTAAAGTTTAAGGTATCTGCTTTTGTCACATCATATTTTAAGAAATTAATTTTTCCAAATTCGACCCTTAAAGGGAAAAAGTATCAAAATTTCTACAACGCATTTTTGTGTCATAAGCCATTTATCTCCCTTGATATATAACTGATATAGATAAATTAGGTATCATTTTAAAGCATAAGGTCTCCGCCGTGGTCACATAATATTTAAAAAAGGAATTTTTAGGATTTGACCGTTAAAGGCCAAAATTTTCATTATTTCCATAATTTTTTTTTTTAGGACCTATTTATCTCCGCTTTGGCCAAATCATATTTTAAGAAATGAATTTTTGGAATTTGTTCCTTAAAGGTCAAAAGTATTAATATTTCTATAATGCATTTTTGTGTCACGAGCCATTTATCTCCTCTGATATCTAACCGATATATAAAAATGAGGTATCCACTGGCCATGAGAATTTAGCAATAGAGACCCTACCACGTACAACGGCTACGAGGGGTAACATACGCCCATCGGCAACCCGACATCTCTCGCTAACCGAACGTGGAGCTGAACATTTAAGGAGGTGAGAATATTCCAAATACCAATTATAATTAATTAAGGAATAAGTGCTCCCAGAGTCAAGTAAAGCACACACTGGTTCCTGGCCTATGGTGGCACAAACGAAGGGTAAACTAGAAGATCTATTTATATTACCATGAATCGAGGTATAACAGGATTTAGTTCGATGGTTTGTGGGGGGGCCTGGCGTCATGGTTTCCCACGTGGCCTTCTCGCAAGGGAACAATTACGCACCAAATGGGAAGGTGCACCACAACGGTAACATCTTCGCGGATTAGAAACTAAGGACTCACTGTGAGAGTTTTGAACTTGCGAATTGTCAGAATATTTAATTCGTTGGCTATCGGCGAACGTAACTGCTTCGGCCGAATTAAGTAACTCTTGGAGTTCAAGGAAGGATGCAGGTTGTTTTGAAAAAATCATACGTGATCTATCTTGCGGGCACATACCCTGAAGGATCGCCATAATGATTTCTGATTCGGCCAATGACATGTGAAGGGCCGATGTGGCTGTACGCACGCGTAGTATATATTGCGATAGGGGTTCCTGATGTCCTTGAACTTTCCAAAAATATTGTCGCTCTAGCTCAAGCCTCACACGGAGAGACAATTTAGACGCAATTATGTCATGTTTCAAATCTTGAATGGTGCCCCCCGTTTGCAAGGTATGAGCCAGCATCTCGGTCAAAGTCGACCTAGTAAGGGGATATAACAAAGATAGCAACACAGGATGTGAAATTCCCAAAGATTCAGCATGCACGTGAAACTGTTCTAGTAACCACAAAACCTGCTGAATTTGCTGCAAATTATTGATTTGTAACTCAGAAATATTATTAAATAAGCACATAATCGGATTTGGCAACTTAGCGAAGGCACTATTTGTACTGAGTGAGGCCGGTTGCTCCGTTAACTGGCTGTCTCTTTGCAACTGGTTTAATTGAATGTTAGCATTACTATCTAGCCCCAATTCACAAACGCAATTTTGTAATGCTGACACTAATGTCAACAAGTCGTGCCTCAGGCGTTGCTGCTCATCATTCAGTTTTACTGCTTGCACATCGAACAACTTATTACGAAGGTGAACTAACTGAGCCTGTACTCTCGCAACCTGATTAGCAGTAAATGACGAAGTTTCCATCAATTCAAGATTACTACGAAGCACCTGGAGGTCATCCGAAACATTGGATAAAAATTGTCCTAACTCACCAAAGGCTTCAGGAGCGAGCGAGAGTGGCGCCGCGAGGGCCTCGCGAAGTCTTGCTGCTATCTGGGGCACAGTGCCCTCCTCCAGAACATTACGTATGCGGCACTCATAAGCCAGTTGCTCTTTGCGAAGATAGCGAATCCCTGGGTAGTGTCTGCAGTTCATCTTGGTAATACCTGAACTTCACAAATTAATTAGTAACAATGCAATAAGAATGTTATTATTGAAAAAAAAAAGTGGAAGCGTGCTGGGCCCATAACCCAGAGGTCCGTGGATCGAAACCACGCTCTGCTACCAGTGATATGGTATTATTAATAATTTACCAGGGAAATGGAAGGTGCCGGATGGGAACGCGTTTCTCACTTGACAATCATTCAATAATCAATTCATTTATTAAGAAACAATTCAACAATATCAGAAAATGTAATGCAATGTAAGTGAGACTAATGTCACTTATTTTCAAACCAGATACAATACCCCAATCACAATGCGGGATGTAGTCCCTTAACATTTTCACAACCAGATAAATTTCTAAGCATAACCTTACAATTACAATGCACACAAAATAAGTAAATAATTCTGCAAATCCCTGAGGGATAAGACATAACACGGTCCGCACTTGGGCCTGGGTAGGAAGTTCCGGGTGGAAGTAAATAACTCCACCTGCGGGTCCGCACCGCCGGGTAGGCCGCGCCCAGTAAACACACTGTCGTCCAAATGCCCCCACGGCGAGCTCACCGAGTGCGCTTGGAGAGTCCGGGAGATCAGCGCCTTGATCACGCTCACAAATGAAACAAATACACCAAAACCATATTAAGCATCATGCATACAATTATTAAGAAAAATTAGAATGTGGTTAAGCGCACACAATTATTAGTTAAGGCGATAGTGGCGCAACAGCTTAAGAAACACCAGAACATACTATCCATAATTCACCGATTTGTAACGGTTTGCACCATCATCAGCCACCCTTCACATGTAACATTACACAGTAATTCCATGCAATTTGAATCAAGCACAATTCAACCACATATGTGCCAGTCCATAACTGAACCAGGGAGCATAGAACACGAGCCTTACAATCAGATAGCTGGAGGTAGACTTAGTGCACAGTTGTGGATCACTGGGTAACGGGCGCCGTCCAACTAACTGTCCACAACACCGACAACCGGCCCAAGGAGGAGCGACCATGAACACAGAACCAGGAGCAATAGCGATCGCTTTCACAGCCAAGCTGCCAGGAAGTTTCAATCAGGGGAGCCCGTTGTAACCTTAGAGCTGCAGACAAGTTCCGAGACAACTAGAAGGATAACAGAAACGCGAGCACAAGGCCCCCATACACCAAACCGCGGAGCACAAGGCCCCCATACACCAAACCGCGGAGCACAAGGCCCCCATACACCAAACCGCGGAGCACAAGACCTCCGCGACGCCACACCACTCACTGCCTCGAGAGCCACCGAGCCGCCCCTTTTATCTGTGCCAGGGCAACGATATAAACACCAGCGCAGCGGGAATCGACTCAGGTCCCGACAAAAGCAAAGAGAACACGGCGGCGGGCCGCAAATATATCGAACCATGAAAAGGACGGTTCAATTTTAAAGATTAAAGTCTCCGCCGTGGTCACATCATAATTTAAGAAAGATATTTTCGAAATTCGACCCTTAAAGGGCAAAATTAACATTATTTCAATAACATATTTTTTGTCATGAGCTATTTATCTTCCTTGATATTTAACCAAAAACGAGAATTGAGGTATTTTTTTTTTAGTGATTGAGGTCTCCACTTTGATCAAATGATATTTTAAGACAGGAGTTTTTCAGAATTTGACTTTTAAAGGGCAAAATTATCAATATTTCTGTAACGCATTTTTGTGTCACAAGCCATTTATCTCCCTTGAGATGCAACTAATATAGATAAATCAGGTATCATTTTAAAGATTGAGGTTTGCACTGTCGTCACATCACATTATAAGAAAGAAATTTTTCGGAATTTGACCTTTAGTGGCAAAATTATCATTATTTCAATAATGTATTTTATTTTTTGTCACAAGCTATTTATTTCAATTGACATCTAACTAAAATCAATAATTGAGATTTCATTTTAGAAATTAAAGTCTCCACTTTGGTAAAGTAATATATTAAGAAAACAATTTTTCGGAGTTCAGCCCTTAAAGGGCAAAAGTATTAATATTTCAACAACACATTTTTATGTCACGAGCCATTTACGTCCCTTTATTTCTAAACGAGATAAATGAAGTATTGTTTTACAGATTAACCTCTCAACCATGGTCACATTATATTTTAAGAAAGGACTTTTTCGTAATTCGATCCTTTAAAGGACAAAAACTGTAATTATTTCCATAAAGTGTTTTTTTGTCACGAGCTACTTATGTCCCTTGATATCTAACCAAAAATTGAGAAATGAGGCACTATTTTAGAGATTAAGGTCTCTTCTCTGCTCAAATCATATTTAAAGAAAGAAATTTTTCGGACTGTGAACCTTATAGGGCAAAGGTATTAACATTTACTACTACGCAATTTTGTGTCACAATCCATTTATCTCCATTGATATCAAACCGAAATGGATAAATGAGGTATTGTATTAAGGATTAGGGTCTCTGCTTTGGTCACATCATTACAAGAACAATATTTTTTCTTTTGAAATTTGACTGGTTGGCTTTTGACTGGTTGGCTGTGATTGTCGCACGTGTGAGTCAGTTTAGAGCCAAGCCACCAGAGAGCAATAGCACTTATCACAGAAATTAATAAGCTGTTTCACTGGTGTCGACTTTTGTTACGTACCTATTACACTAAACAAACAATTGTAACAAATGAGGTGGTTCTTCTTTCATCCTATTATAAACCCCCAACCTTTCTATTCATTTATTTCGTGAAATTTTTGCACGGGTGTTCTAGTATATATTATTTCTATATGGTGTTTTTTTTCTCTGGTCACAAGCCAATATCTCCCTCAATAAGTAACCAAATGTGTGAATGCGGTATCATTTTAAAGCTTAAGGTTTCCAGTTTGATCACATCATATTTTAAGAAAAATATTTTTCGGAATTCAACCCTTAAAGGGAAAATATACCAATATTTTTAAAATGCGATGTTTTGTACCAAAAACAATTTATTTACTTGCATTCCTAACCGAAATTTATAAATGTGGTACTGTTTTAAATATTAATGTCTCTGCTTTGGTTACACAATATATTAAGATAGGAATTTTTGTACTACGCCCCATAAAGGGCAAAAGTATCAATATTTCTGTAACACATTTTTATGTCACAAGCCATTTATTTATCTCCCTTGTTATCTAGTATGTTTAGATTATTGAGGTATCATTTTAAAAATTAAGGTCTTCGCCGTGAACACATCACATTTTAAGAAAGGATTTTTTTTTTTTGCAATTCGACTCTTAAAGAGCAAAATAATCATTATTTCCATAACATATCTTGTTTGTCATGAGCTATTTATCTTCCTTGGTACAAATCAATATCAAAAAATGAGCTATTAATGTTTCCACTTTGACCGAATCGTATCTTCAGAAAAGAATTTTTTGGAATTTGATCCTTTAAGGGCAAAAGTATTAATATTTCTACAATGCATTTTTAGTCACAAGCCATTTATCTCCTTTAATATGTAACTGATATAGAAAAAGGATAGTTGATAGTTGGGTTGGTAAACATGGGATGAAGATAAATGCAAAAAAGAATCAGCTTATTAGATACACAAATAAAAAACAAAAGGTTAATTATGAATATAAGGTGGGGAAAGAATTGCTTGCTGAAGACTTGAAATGTAAATATCTTGGCATTACATTTGATAACAAGCATCTGGGCAGGACACATTGGACAGGGGGTAGGAAATGTTTTTAAAATGCTGCACTTGTTGGAATGAGTGATGAGGGGATGCACGAGAGAAGTAAAGGAATTAGGTTACAAAACTTTGGTCAGACCATTGCTCGAATATGGTAGTGTAGTATGGGACAACATTTTGAATATCAAATACAGGAGTTGGAGAAGGTGCAAAGAAGGACTGCTAGATTTGTTTCTGGAAATTATCGCAGAATGCAATCAGTGACAGAAATGATAAAGGAGCTGGAATGGAAATCTATGCAATACGGGAGGAAGATGAGGAGGGTCATGGGAGTGTACAGGGCGTATACTGGCGATGAGGCATGGAAAGACATTGCAGTAGGTATGAAAAGTAGTTCATGGAAGGGAAATGATGACCATGACCACAAGCTGGCACTCGATTTCAGGCACAAGGGTGTGGGAAAATTTTTCTTTTTTAGTTAAGGGTGTCAGGGATTACAATGAGTTACCAAGGGGAATGATGAATAACTTACCAAAAACGTTAAAAAATTTAAAGTTAAAATTTGTAGAGGGGGGAGTTGGGTGTGTAGGGAAATTGCCACCGGAGGGTGTGCTACATTGCAATTAAATTAAACAATTGAAACAAATGAGGCAGTTCTTCTTTCATCCTATTAGAAACCCCCAGCCTTACTATTCATCGTATTTACAACATTTTTGCACGGGTCATCTAGTACTAATAAAAGGCTAAGCTTGATTACTGGGTGACCATATCCATGACACTGATCTAAAGCATCCGGTTTTCGATACCAGACGAAGCTGTTACTTCAGAATTGAAGTTACTATTCCATTTGGATAAGCAATTGAGGAGAAATTAACTGCCAGAACACTGAAAAAGTATGTATTCCATGTAAATTAACATATTAATTTTTAGTTGCTTTTCATTTATTTACATTCAGTTGACACAAATGTTTTCTTATACTATCTGTTCAGAGATGTCACTTTTACAGCAAATATGTACCAAATTACATCATTTTTAAGGTATTTAGTTAATTGTATTTAGTCAAGCACCTTGAAGGAGTCAAACTGTTAAAACACTGTGTTCTACCTTTTTTTTCAGTCTTTCAATTTATTTGTATTCAAGGTAGATGTTTCTGTTATGTTCTACATTACCATAATAGTAAGCTCAAAGAAAAGAAATTGTTTACCAAAACACTGAAATAAACTTAGGCATTTCACTTAAATTAACATAGAAGTTGTTAGTTGCACTTGATTACTGATGTCATTATATCAGCTGAATTTAAATGGTTCCAATGGATGAAATTTAGATCACCGCACAGTGATAGATGCTATGCTTTTCGAACAACAATATTAGTGGACATTATGGTTACATTGAAAAGAAGCCAAGCATCCAGGACCAGAATGACAACACTTTTTAACAGCATAATACATGATGAAACAATTTAATTTGCTTTCATAGCATCATGTTAATAAAGTTATTATTTATTGTGGATTTATCATGCTGAATGCTTCATGGGGTAGGAATATAACTGATACTATGCAATATAGCGTAAGGTTTTGAAAATTGTCTGTCATCATTAATTAAGTAACATTTTGAACTGTATTGCTATGTAAACTAACACAGAAACATGTACAATTAAGGTTATGAGCATTATGTGGTAACAATTCTGTTTAGGTTCTTACAGAGGAGTTTGTGGCATGGGGGGGGGAGGATACCCAGTGCACAGGAATTTCCGTCTGTGAAGTTTTGAAGGGGTTATGGTATCTGGGAATATTCTGACAGACTTGACTCTGAATTAGTTGTTTTAAGTTGTAATAATGAGCTTCCTTGTCCAGAGTCAATAGCCATTCTTGCTGTTCAGGTGACACTGTGGCCTTGTTTAAAAAGCTTTTGTTTCAGCCATCATACTTTTGCCTTCTGCCCAGTAAGAATGCCACAGTACAGCAGCTGAAACATTGGCTTTTTGTGCTATAATGCAGTGTTACCCATATGGTCTCAAGAAACCAGGGGTTTAATTAAGTTGTTCAAATTATGGGAACTAACATGGGCTGCCATTGGATAGTAAAAAGTTGCTGGTCTAAACTGTTTGCATGTTGCCATTAATTTTTATGGGAAGTTGGTTAGTGTTAAGTATAAGAACTGGTGCAGTGAAGGCAAACAATTTGGTATGTTAGGTGTGGTGTAGTTTATGTGATGTGTCCAATGATAGGAAATGTTTTCACTTGGGTCGGATTGGAGTAATTGGTGATGGCTGGGTGGTTTTACTAATTAGATAGTACAGTAGATTCTTTTGGAATGAAAGGATTCATGTTGCATTTTGGGAGAATCACAAGATTAGTATTTGTGGACCAGTATTTTCTTAGTGATTGGAAGTTTTGCTTAAGCATTTATGGGGGTAGTGTGCAGGATTTTATTGAAAATGATGCATATTTCATGGATGGACTGTAGGATGTGATGTGCATGATGAAGGATTTAGTTAATGGGCCCAAAACCAGGAGAGAACTTTCTATGAGAATGAATAGCCACAGGCAAACAGTTTATACCAACAACCTCAACCATCCATTGACAGCACATAATAATTCCTTCAGTCTGAACAATTTTAACAACTGTTTTACATTGAGGACTGTCTTCCCAAATACTGTAACCCCTCCTGAGCTCTTCATATGGGAACTTGCTTATTAAACACACCCCTAAAAACAGGCATTCTCTTGTCCCCAATTTCTACTAAGACCCTTCTAGTAGACCCATCACTTATTAATATTCTTATTTACAAGCATTTTCTGCAGCTTTGCCCACTTGTCAATAAGTGTGTAGATGAATGCATGTATAATAGAATATTTGTTTTCGGGTAGCAATTACTAGCCCAGAGCAGGAAAAATATTTATATGATATGTCAGAAAATTCTATTTTTCTAACTACTTTTCTATTTCAGTGATTCCTTCAGCTCTCGGAAAGATTTGATTTATATTTTTGGATGGTTATATATATATATAAAAATGGATGTTTGTATATCCGAGATTAATAGATGTTGACACTGTTTGACTGATCACCATGAAAGTTGGCACATACATGTATTTTTTTCACTGAGAAGGGTTATGACAAAAAATTTCAACCCCCTTCTCCCCTTTACAACCCTTAATTTTTATACAAAACCACATTTTTCATCCGATTTCAATGAAACTTTACACACCATTACGTAAAATAATGAGAAGAATAATGACAACATTTGCTTTGCAAAAACCCAACCCCTCTCCCCCTTTCCAACCTCTTAATTTTTGTTCTTTACACAAAAGCTACAGTCGACACCGTTTCATTGATCACGATAAACGTTGGCAAATACATGGATTTTTTCATGGAGAAGGTTTCTGTCAAAAAATTCAGAAACCATACTCTCTCCTCCTTTATACCACTTAATTTTTATGCAAACACATAATTTTTATCTGATTTTGACGAAATTTTTCACATATATATTTTAAAACAAAGAGAAAAATATTGTCCTCATTAATTTTACAATAACCCAGTCTCTTTTCCTCTTTCCATCCCTTAATTATTGTCAATGTTCTTTATACAAAGTACAGTTTTTATCCAATTTTTAAAGAATTTTCACACCTGTACTTTAAAAGAAAAATACCGTCTTCATTTGGTTTACAAAAGCCAAACCACTTTCCCCCTTTACCCCCAAACCTTTTTAATTTCCATTGTTCTTTATAGAAAAAATCAATCCAGCTGTTTTTAAGTTATATTCATAAAATAAACATGCCCTAATGTTTCAACATGTACATCATATTTTAGCTTGGACCCCAAGCTTAAATGTTGTGAAAACCCATTAAAAAACTGTATTTTCTGCATGATGCTGGAACTAACAGATATATCTACCACATACAGATTTACGTTTTTGGTGTGCATTAATATGCAGATGGTACATGTTTTGACTATCGAGCAGCAAGTTTAATAGTTGATTAGGTTTAAATACAGCCTGGACCAAGATATAAACTGACATTCTGTATCACAGCTTCCGTTTCACCCTGTTGTGGGAATTGTTCGGTTTTATCAGTGTTTAGTTTACTTCTAGAAATGGCTGGTGCCAAATTAATTGAACATGATACGCATCAGAATTATAAAAACAGTGTACGGGTAAATCAATCCTGATTAGACCGGGCAATGCCGGGTACTCTGTTAGTGTAATACAATAGTTTTGTTGTATAATATAGCATCTTTGTAACATTTTACAGAATAACAAAAATATATATATTTTTGTTTAGTTATTCCCATACTCTGTCAACATTTTTCACAAAATGTTTGAGGAAAAAATTTTCCATCACCAAACTCATACAAATATTAATGTAAGAAATTATCTAAGTGTATTTTAAGCCAAATTCAAAATTTTCACTGAAATTTCCATCATAATAGCTAAAACGATGATAGCATGTGCATTCAAAATTTGTAGATGTAAAGAAAAATCACAGTTTCATGACATCAAAAATGTTTGTTTAGTGCCAAATACTACGAGTAGCAGCACAAAATTGATTTGCGTTATGTTTTTATGACTCTCTAGGGCATTAGGTTGGATGATGTGGGCAATTCTTGATAGCCATTTCCCATGTATTCATAAATCATTTCACAGATTTTAACTAGACTATAAGCTTTCATATTGTGAAAATCCCAGCAAATCAATTTGGTAGTTGCGTGAATGAAGGCTTTCTCGGTGTGTCACTGAAATATAATCTTCGTGGGTTTGCTACCAGATTGTGTAGGTGAAAGATGAGCTTTTGGTGATGAACTCTGCCGCCATCTTAAGGACTGGTGATCATGTTGTGACGACCAGAGCAGCAATACAAGACTCTGGTCATGATTCCTCTTTGAAAGGCTAGTGCCCCTCTCCGCTACTGTGCTCCGTAATTCCCACCAGCTGCTGCTGCTTATTGCACCTGTAATGCTGGGTAGCCAATCTTGACTGTTTGTCCTTCTTTTTTTTTTTTTTTTTAAATGAGGTTCTTTTAGCAAGGACCAAACCAGCTTCTAGGCATCACTAAGCCACAGACCCCAGTCTCTGTTAATAATGTCATTATTCAGCCATATTTGAATCGCTTCTCTAATGACTGAATCCCAAAAGAAAGAACACTTTACTAGTACTTTCACATTCTCAAAGTCCATTTTGTTGCCATTTTTGATTACATGTTGCGTGGCTGGAGATTTCTCCAACTGAAACAGCCAAATTCTGTGCTCATGCTCAGCCACATGACCATTGGTGGTGCAGATGGTCTGACCAATATGAGACTTGCTGCATTGGCATGGTATGCTGTAAACTCTCAGTGTCTTTAACTGTAGATCATCCTTTACAGGTCAGAGGTAATCACAGATTGTAGCAGGAGGACAGAATATGCTCTTAATTCTGTGTTGTGGCTTTATCCTGCCTATCTTTATGGCAATGTTGCCCGAAATGGCCAGTGCCTTTGACTCAACTTCTGACTCCACTGAGCATTTCTTTGACCTTTTTTGAAGTTCCCCCTCTATCAATCGGTCAGCATATCCGTTCCTCTTGAAGGTCAGATGGAGATGTTCAAGTTCCTCTGGCAGGCTGTCAGCATCGGTAATTTTCCTTGCTCTTTGAACTGATGTATACAACATTACAACACAGTATTCTTCTGTGCTGGATAGTGGAAGCTGCTGGCATTTAAGTAGTTGTCTGTGTGTATGGGTTTTCGGTACACACTGTGGAAAAGGGTTCCATCTGGTGTCCATCTGATAAGAACATTCACGAAAGGCAGGGTACGATTCTCCTCAAGTTCTGTTGCCTGCATGAATCGTTGAGGTGGATCAGGAATTCTTAAAGACTCTGAACGCCATCTGGCCAAACCACAAATGTGTCATCTACATAATTGAATAAAAATTTCAGCTTAGTGATAGATCCTTCAATCGCCTTATGCTTGAAATCCTCCATGAGCAGATTGGCCAGTACAGGTATCAGTGGTGACACCGTGGCAACAACAGCAGTCTGTAATAGAATCTCCCACTGTAGGTGAAATAGGTGGAAGTAAGAACTAGCTCAAATAGGTCTACGATGCTGGGTTCAAAAAGGTGGCATAACGGTTCTAAAGTGTCTCTTAAAGGAACCTTGGTCAATGCCGCCCTTTTGAACTCAATATCGTAGACCTCTTTGAGCTAGCTCTTACTTCCACTTATGTCACCTACACTGGGAGATTATATGAACAGGCTGATGTTGTGGCCATGAGATCACCATTGTCACCTGTAGTGGCCAATCTGTTTGTGGAGGAGTTCAAGGATAAGGTGATCGATGGATCTATGCTTAAGTTGAAGTGTTTATTCCTTTACGTAGATGACACATTTGTGGTTTGGACACATTGTAAGGACTTAAGCTATACTGTACTGGGGTGAAGTATAGAGCCTAGTACCTTAACTGAATGTTTACTTGCAGTGAAATGTTCTCTAAATCTGCATCAATAATTTTAAATGACCATGTAGTCTGCCTGGAATACTCAACTGAAATGCTTAACGGCCACCACAAAGCATTTTTAACCCAAAGCTGAGGAAGGGTTTCAGTCTACTACGAAATCACAAAAATTCACTTGATTCAAAATTTGAAGTTTATTTTCAAAGTCACATTTTCAAAATTTGAAGTTTATTTTCAAAGTCACATTTTCAAAATTTGCATTCTACAGTTGAGTAGGCGATCAAACAAACGTTTCCAAAAAATTGCAAATTATGAAGAGGAAGAGAACCGACCAATACCCCTTTTGAAAAGTTAAAAGTTCAGTCATTACTAGTCGCCCATCAGAAAATTTAGCCTGGTGGTCCGTCAAGCCATGCGGTCACTCAAAGTTCAACTACTTCCGGTTATAGCTTGGACTAACCGACACACACAAGCACCATACCGAGCGCGGATTACTTGTGCACAACGTTCCCGGAGTAAAGACCAACAGACGAAACAATTAAGACAAAAGACAACCCCCTCTCCTAGGCTCCTGCCTATTTACCCCGATCCGCATACCACATGTATACTGACGCTTATCCAAAATAGTGTGAAAAAATGAAATTAAAGAATATGTTCTAATTTTACTCATGTGTGGCCTGATCTTCAAGGATTGTGAAAAGTATTTAGCAAAAATCCTCAAATAATTAGCTTTCTTGTAATTAAATTTAGTTTTCAAGCACATTGATAAATAGTTTCCACAAGTTAATTTGTGATTCCCCGATTTCTATCTTAATTTATTCAATTTTTAGGCAACCCTGCTGGATTGCAAATTATCGCAATAAAATTAGTGTCATCGTGTTCTATAAAAATTCCTGATTCCAGTGGTGTAAATTTTATTATGATTGGTGGTGAAATGGCAAAGTTATGAGTCTAACAAGATCTGGTTTGAAAACTGTTTAGCAAACACTTGGTTTCTGGTTCATAATTATTCAAGTGTTGTCTATTTCGAAAAAGTGAAGCTATCTGAATTTTCTTTGAATTTAGTTACGTGTTTTAACAGTTGTTTTATTACCCAGTAGAGCCAGACATTGAGTCAAAGGTGCTGGTTGTCACCCTTTATTCGGTTAACATGTCTGGAAACATAGGCAGGATACTGGCTCGACATGGAATTTAAGAGCATATTCCGTTCTCCTGCTAAAATTTGCGACTGGCTCTGACCTGTAAAGGATGATCTAGGATAAAAGATGCCATGAATCTACAGCATACCATGCCATGCCATGCGTTGTAAGTCTTATTATATCGGTCAGACCATCCACACCATAAAGAGCCATGAGGCTGAGCTTGAGTGCAACATCTGGCTGTTTCAGTTGGAGAAATCTGCAGTCTCACAAGATATAATCGAAAATGGCCACAAAATGGACTTCGACAATGTGAAAGGACTAGTGAAGTGTTCTTTCTTGTGGGATTTGGCCATGAGAGAAGCCATTCAAACATGGCTGAATAATTACATTATTAAGAGAGACTTGGATCTGTGACTTAGTGATACCTGGAAGCCGGCTTGGTCCTTGTTAGGACAACCTCATTTCAAACAAAAGGACAGACAGCCAAGATTGCCCCCCCCCCCCAACATTACGGGTGCAATAAGCAGCTGCGGCTGGTGGGAAATATAGAGAGCATTGGTCTGGTTGTCACAGTGTGAACACCATGCCTGAAGACGGTGGTATAGTTCGTTGCCGAAAGCTCATCTTTCACCTACACAATCCAGCAGCGAACCAGTGAAGATTATATTGCAATTTGGTAGTTTTTACATGATTCCATTTGAAATAGACAGACACTTCTTGCTACAGATTTATATATCTAGAAACTAGAGATTCACTTACATGGAATTTTAATTTATATTATCATCTCCTTATATTCTGTTTATTACATTCAATACTTTTGTGATGTCTTTCTACTTACAGCTGTAATATTTCCCCATAACTATTGTTCAGAATTTTCATCCTCCATATTTCTGACACTTTTGCTTTGTTGACTCTCCTTTTGTAGCAGATATTATTGTGTGCGCTGCCTATTCTGTTGCCGTGTGTCTCAATTACTACTGAAATATGGTAATATTTGTTAAACTTTTTTAGTGGTTATCGTTGTCCTTATGCCTTCTTATGTGGTGAGTGCTTTCCCTCCTTCCTTCAATTGCACTAAATGCAAGCTTCCCACGGTAGCCGCAAGAGCGCTAGAGAGCAAGATGGCTGAAAGTGAGAAAGCGTCCTCGAATTTCATTCGACTCAGTCTGTGGTAACTGTTCAGCAACACTTTAAAACAAAGTTCGGCAAGGATCTTTCACATGCTAACACCATTCGGCATTGGTATCAACAGTTTAAAGCCATGGGATGCCTTTGTAAAGGTAAAACAATGGGTCGCCCTCCTGTGTCTGAAGAAACCGTGGAGCATGTGTGTGCCACGTCACAGAAGTCTACTCCTCAAGTGAGCAGGGAATTAGGTATTCCACAGAAGACTGTTTGGAGAATCCTATGGAAGGGACTGTGTATGAAGTCTTACAGGTTACAGTTGCTACAAGCACTGTCGCACAACGATGAAGTGCATCATTTTCAATTCTGTGCCCAATATCTAGAACAAGACAAAACATTCACAGAAAAACTTGTATTTAGTGATGAGGCCACTTTTCATGTCAGTGGAAAAGTGAACAGGTATATTGTGTGCATTTGCGAGACCGAAAACCCTCCTGCGTATGTGCAGCATGTTCGTGACTCTCCCAATAATAATAATTTTCTGAAATCATTGCAATCATTTTGACTAGCCCTGCATTGTTGAAGAAGGGAACAAGCCCAAAAATTTCAATACTCTTTGTGTGTACATATTTTTCCATGTTTTTCCATGTTTCGATCATGTTCATCTTTGGTAAGCCGTGGTTATTTTCGTACTATATCCATTCTATAGTGCCTTTGTTTCCTAAAAATCTATATGTTATGAAACAAAGCCACTGTAAAGCAGATACATTGAGCATTTGGATAGATGAATAACCAACGCTTGCCAAGATAGAAGATTGCTGTAGTGTGGATCCACAGAAAAACATGGAGGCACATAGAACAATGAATTTTCAGGCTCACAACCCTTCTTCAAAATAGGATGGGGTAGTTTCATTATGGAAGTTGGCAGCTAACTTCACACATAAGTAATATATATATGTGGAAAGGACAGATAAAATACACCCAACACTCACCAAAGTTGAAGGGAGGAGGGCAGCAGCAACACAAAACAACACACAAACAAACAAAATTACAATATTTTGGGTGAAAAACCCTTTCTAAAGTTAAAAGAGGTGGGTGGCTGGGCTTGCGCAATACTTGCATTCCACGCAGCAACGCTAAGCGTTTTTCACCCGAAATATTGTAATTTTTGTTTGTTGGTGTGTTGTTTTGCATTGCTGCTGCCCTCCTCCCTTCAACTTTGGTGAGTGTTGGGTGTATTTTACCTGTCCTTTCCATGTAACTATTGCCTCGCGGCATTTCTTTCCTTTCATTGTTACCTTTATATGTCCCTATGATAATAATGACAATGAAAATGCTGTCAGACAATGAAAATAAAAGAGGTTAGTAGAAGACAATAGAAGACAAAAGCAGTTGAATGCATATGGTGCATCTCGGTCACCTTTCTAGTGATGATTAAGGTTTTTACCAATTAATTGTAAAGTATGTTGTGTTTGTTGTGTCCTTTCTGCCTGCATTTGTGGTGACTAAAAGTTTACTTTCCATATTCTTCCTTATGTAGTTTGTATCCTCCTTTACAATGATAATACTTTCCAATAACTATGAGTTGTATCCTTTTCTGTCCCCTTTGCTGCTGTCCTCCATTCCAGTTTCTATGCTGTCAGTGGGTGCTTTGTACTGGTATTAAATTTCAATTAACATACTTTTGACTTATTCTGTGGCAGAAGTGCACTCTGACATGTTCCATACATTATACTGAACACAACTACCTCCCTGTCTGAAAGATTTGTCCAGTCTGGCAAATCAGAAGAGTGGAAATGAAATGTGGCTCATTCTATGGAAGTTTAGTGGAGAAAAAATGAGTTGTTCTCTTAATAGCAAGAAATGTTGCTCCAAGTGGCCCAAGCACAAGGCACATGACAGCTGCTCTTTCATTGTCACCCAGAATGGCTTAATCTGTCAGAATGCTAAACTTTCCAGGAGAGACGTTAGTTTGGATAAGTAGAGCATGTGGAACACATTGCACTGCAGTGCTGCCATAGAGCATCATGCTATCATACTATGGTGCAAAACCATTCTGACAGCTTTAAACTATTTAATCTTTTTGTAGAAGCTTTGAATTTTCATTTTCTCAGAACTACTTCAGTGATATCAATATTATTCATTCTTAGATCATCTAAGATGGTTGCAGGTCCTGCTCTATGTCATAGATTACTTTGTTCTGTAAAATTGTCATGATTATCTAGTGATGGAAGGAGAAGATATATGACCTGTATGCCCTGAAAAATGATGTTCTGCAAAGAAAGGAATATATAACATCAGAGCCTGACATTGAGGAGTACTGAGGTTCAATCCCTGGTCTTGATATTCAGGTTTCAGATTTTGATTGTTTTCCAAAATAACTCACTGTAACTGCCAGAATGGTTCTGTTGAAAATCTGCCTTTCCTTTTCTTGCCCTCCAATCCTCTTCAAAATATAATAACCTCTACAACCTGTAAAACCCCATAAAAAAGAGATATATTTTTTATGTTGATAAAGTAGGAGATCTTGTTTTAGTGACAAAGTTTGGCACATATTTGAAAGATTTAAACTCAAATCAGGCAGTGTGGATGAAATTCACACACAACCACTAAATTTTCTAGAAGGAGAAGCAATTAATGGAATATTTAAAACTATATATATATAAAAGGATAGATGTCAACAGATTTAAATTGTGATATCACCTTTAAACTCCTGAAGAAAGCACAAGCTATCACAAAATTTGTCTCACATCATTTGATTTGAAGTTAAATGCTATGATAACATACAGAAGATTAGAAAGAAAAATATATTAAATCAGAATAGGGAAATGACAATATACATATGATTAAAATTACCGAACTGCACTATGACTGGAAGAATTCAGTACAGTGTGAATCCACCACACGCTGTGATCAGATCCTTTAGACATTGTGACATGGAATCAAAGAGAGATTTGATATGCTGCTATGGAACACAGTGCATATGAGTAATATATAAATGTTAGTTTAAGCAAACCAGGCACTTTTCTTTTCTAGTGTCCTGATCATAGCTATATCACATCTGGGGTTTAATGGGAGCATGATATTCAAATGACTGATTAAGTAATAGGTTAGGCTAAAACGGAGTCACATAGGTACCCATAGCATTCCCGCAAATTATATGTCCTATTTTGTTATTTAAAATTAAATGGATCCTGAAGATGATAAAAATAGTTCTGTGGCCCTGAAAATATCCCCCCCTGAAATCTGCTAAGGCAGTATGTAATGTTGGTGTAGTGTGAGATGGCATAGGTGGTCAGAAGTTTGGAGTTGACATGGAGTGACACGGAAGTAATTATTACGTATTCCAGGAAATGCTTGGTGTATTTGATACATAAGAAAAGTGTGGCTGGTGGAGATCTAAATGGTGACACAGGTTTCTGATGGACTAAGATGGGGGGATTTAGGAAATGTTTCAACATTTGTAAAGCTCATTCTCTGTTGTCCTAAATGGTTACCTACCATCACAAGACTGAAGATCCCACAGATTCTGTTACCAGCCCACAAACCACACATCCAACCCTCCACATGTTCCACAAATTTCACAAGCCTTCAAATTCAAGTTGACCCAGTCACTGCTTTTGGTTTCCTGACTGAACAAATCTCATCCTATTCCTTCAGACTCAACATTCTAACTTGAGTTCAGTTACCTACACTCACACCACTTAAACAGAATTTACAGAACAACTTTTCTCCTTCCTCTTGCCTATTTCTTTTTAAACAAATTCTCATTTGATGTCAGAATATGATCACTATATCAGTTCTACTATTGTGGGTACCTACAAGGTTCAACTCTATGCTAAACTCTAACTGTTGATTTTTAATAAACATGATCCACTCTACGATTGAACGTTACAAATTCTAAATAAATGCCAAAACTTCTTAGTTTCAATGCCTTCAGTTATGTTTTTATTCTCTTTTGTTTATCTATAGTTATTTACATTTCTTGTTTAACAAAGTATCTTACATTTCAGTTACTATTATTTATCTTTCTCTTCATGTTTTGTTTCTGCATGTTCCCCTTTCATTTTTATCCCTGCATCAAGAAAGTAAGAAGCATTTTGTTTTGAAAATTTTTAAAAAACTATTTTTATTGCTTAATATTACTACACACATTACATTACATTTATACATAGTCACCAGTTTTACCGAGGAATTTGTAGTATGATGACACCACTATTTGTATTCCCTTGTCAAAAAAACTCACTGCCAAACCATTTAATCATTTCTGCAGAATGTCTCTCTTTATACTCTACGCACATAAAAATCTCTTTGGGTGGAAAAGCAAATGATAATCTCTGGGAGGTAGATAAGGATTGTACAGTGGAAGTTTAAAAATTTCTCATCCAAAGTATTCAATTAATGCACTTGTGCAGATGGCAGTGTGTGGCTGTGCATTGTTGTGCATCAGACTAACTCCAGCAGCCAGAAGCCTATGCTGTCAATTCTCAATTGCCTCACATTTCCCTCATACATGGAATTTTTACCATACACTTCAACAACTTGTATGAATATTGCCTATACTCAAACATTTATTACAAGTGAAAGTCATATTGCCAACCTCACTTCACAGCAGCCAAACTTCAATTTTAATGACCATTTCAAACTAACACAGTAAAGTGAGAAATTTTTATAGACCAAGATAACTCACACATTTATTGCTGTAGACTTTCATTAACCAAATAACAGCAGTGTAAATGAAATGGTGAGATTTGCATGTATGGTATGAGCAATCTGGAAGTGCTTAGTAGATGCTAATTTGTGGTAGATGCTGGACACTACGCTAAAAAGGAGAGGAGGAGACTTCCATTAAGTGTCACTGCCTGTGAACTGTGTAGGTTATGCAGTGTGTAACATGTTAATTTTTTGTTTGTAAAAAGACTAGTTTTTGAACTGAAAACTGCAAAGCATTCAAGCACTCTCCTATATGATTTTGAAAAACAACCTAAAATCATAATCTGGATGACTGATACATCAGGCCCAAATTTTTAACCTTGGCCTCTTATGCTGCCCTGTTTATTATGGGCCCACTTCAGGTTGTTCATGTTATTTCAATTGTGTAGGGTAATTCCCATAGTAAATGCTGAATAAAAATACCAATTGAAATGGTGAAAAATAATCTAAATTTTCTGTATTTAAGAAGTCGTATACATCAAGCTTTCAATACTGTAACAATGTAGTGCAGTAGTCATTTCTGATAGTATTGTTCTGTCAATTTAGATGTCTCAGCTGGTACAGAATTGTTTTTTAATTTGTATTCCAAAACAAATTTAGAATGAACTTATTCTGGTACTTAATGTATACTTTGCTCTAATACCAGCTTTTCCTTGTAGGGAATACCTGGAAGATATTAACCCTTGAAGCCACACGTCCTGGAAAGTTTATATGTGGTGAGTGTGGCAAGTGTTATAATGTATTCAACTCACTTCAACGGCATCAGCATAATGAATGTGGGCAAGAGGGAAAGTATTCATGCCAGTTATGTGGACGCAGGTTTAAATACAGATTCAGAATGAAGGCTCACGTAAAAAAAAATACATGTAATCGAGCTAGGAATATTCAATGAACTGATAAGAACATACAAGAATGATGAAAAGCTAGCTTCAGTTGCCAGCAGTGTTGTTCTGAACAATTCAGCTGCAAATATTTATCTGTTTTCTTAGGATCATTCATGTTATTTCAATTTGAGAAAAATTAATGCCTGAACAGCATGTTTCAAATGTTTGTAAGCCACAATAAATGGGCACTGAATTTGTGGTATTTTAAGTGTGTTTTGTTCACTGCATGAATATTTTTTCCAGGTGCCAGAAGATAAGCAACATTAAGTATTAAAGCTCTTAGGATACAGTTGACAATGTAACTGCTGTTAAGCAATGAAAATAAGATAGGATAGGGAAATTAACCCATCAGTTATCACAGAAAAAGACAGAGGGCTAGATGATCTAGACTGATGTTTGAAAGCTATGATACTGAACAACTATAGCTTAGTTATAATTGATTTTTTTTATGTCTGTTGAAAATATGACTGCATTGTAAAACTATACATAACCAAACATACTTATTTCTGACTGATGCAATAATATTTAAAATTTAGTTGTCTGCCAACCCAGGTGTTCTTTATCAAAAAACTAAAAAATATTTTTTCCATAGCATCATTTGAATTGCTCTTTATTATAAATAACATTAAGGATAAATAGGAAATCCAACATTTACTGTACCAGAGGGTACAATGTCACAGAATGCATGGCGCTGGATGATATCAGCAGTGACTGTGGTAGGAATACACTCACAAATTTTTCTGAAAGTGCTAATTGTAAATTAGATGGAAATGTGGTAATGATTTTTTTCCTCCTCCCACAAAAGTGAAAACTTTAAGTTTCCTCTTAAAGGTACATGAATTATTTTATTTGATCAAAAATTTGTTACGTTTCATCCAGATTCCATAATGAAATTATATGCTCACACCCAACTTGCTGTCTTGGATCAAAGATGTTTGACATTCAAACTTTCTTCTCTCTACATTTAAAACACTCTTGGTTAGGAATACTTTGAATATGGAATTTAATAGTTTTTCATGGTTTTTGCTTCCTTCCCCCTCTCAAAAGTTTCTGATAAGTGATATATTCTTCCTTATTTAATGTATGTAATTATAGCCAATCACTTTAAGATGTTTGCATGTAACTAAGAAGCATCTAATTTGTGATAACAGAATAGTGTAGTTTCAGATTTAGTGTTAATTGTGCATTAATTTGATGCTTCCTCATTTTACTACTGTGAAAATTATTAACAGATTAGATGTTATTTTGCTACTGTTACTTCTTTTCATTTTCTGTTTTCAGGTCACTTTTTTGTCTTTTTTACAGCCATTTCCACAGCAAAAGATGAGCTTTTGTTTAACAGCTTCATGGCTCCTGAAATTATTATCCATGTTAATATTGGTTATTTGCATTTTGCCATTGGATATTCTATCCTTGCTTCATGGTTGTTATGTAATGACAGAAAAATCTCTAATAGATTTATGTTGTTATGTATAAATTATTGACTGAACTAGAAATAATAGTGAAAAATATCATGGAAAATGTTTGTGTGCTTAAAGAAAATTAGCAGTGGAGGCAAAGTTAAGTAGCTGAAACCATTTACATTGAACCATTATTTACTGGGTTACACCAGTTTGAAAGAGATCCTATCATATTATAGAATCGTACCTGTATTACTGCATTTTTCAATGCTATATCTCAAAATGCACTCAAAATTTTATTTTATTTCAATTACAATGACATGCAACTAGTTTTGCACATGGTTTGGTATTACGATATGTATTTTTCTTTATTTTATCATTGGATAAAATATATTCAGCACTGAAAATAATATATAAAATGAATTGTTGCTACATTATCTGTATGATTACAAAATATTAATAATTCTTATTACTTAACAACTGACAAATGTAAAAGAAATCTGTAATCTTGAAATGAATCTTGTATTTCATGGAGCTTTGAAAATGCACATTCCTAAAAACAGAATATACCAGTGTATTGAGATCTTTTTTATTTTTTTAAAAGCAAACATTTGTAATTTGGAAAATAGTTTTGATATTCATAATCGATTGAAAACCTTCTGAAAGATGTTCAAGCAGATGCCTGTATGCCTGCAAGGTGTTATATTATTATCTGGTAATGATTATAGGAAAAAAAAGTAAATAAAAAGTTTAGTTGCATGTTTAGAAACTTTTATCTAAATATATTTGATGGTTCTTGTAGATTATTTGTTATGACTATTATATGGAAATAAATTAATATACATTTGTGTAAGTGAAATTGGTTTGAGCGATGAAATTCATCGTAAAGGAGGGAGTTCTAACAATTTCATTGTTTGTTGGAGAGTGAAGATAATTTTACTAATTGGGGCTGACTGCTACCATATGAGAGAATGTAATGAACTGTGCTGAATGTCTAGAACAAAGATACAGATTTATTTTATTACTCTTGTGCCAATAGATCCATGCTGAGGAAAGACCTGTGGAATGCGGAACATGTCATGGTTAATTTATATACATACGAGATGAATAATAATTATAATGATAAAGTATTATATGTTACAGACCAACAAAAACAAACAAATAAAATAAAAAATAATTTTTATAGCTAAATTATGCATAAGGCATGTTAGATACAATTAATTATTTTGTACAAGTGCTTAGATCAAGTAGAAGGAGTTACCAATAAGGTAATCCTTCAATTTTTCTTTAAATTGATCTTTATTATCTAGCAACTCTTTTATACTTTTAGAAAGTCCGTTAAAGAGATTTGTTCCAGAACAATTAACTCCCCTTTCTACTAATGATGACAAAGTTTGTTTTTTATACAAGTTATCTTTCTTTCTTCTATTGAAATTGTGTACCTGTGAATTTGATGCAAACAATTAAAAAAGTTCTATTACATAGCAAATGAGAAAAAGTACATACTGAGAAGTCATTGTAAGAATATTGAACTTATTTAAGAATTGTGTACCAAAAGCCCTTGTTTTACCGTACCCAGCATCCTAATAGATCTTTTCTGTCCTGTCAAATCTTTTTATTTTTTATTTTAAATTCCAAAGACATGACATGACATGACTGAATGAACATAAGAGGAGTATAGCTGTTCATTAATTCCAGAACAGCTGTTAGAGTAAGTGTTCTTATTGCAAAAGTGGTGTTACTTAACTTCGTCAGTAGGTATGTAATATGATCTTGTCAATTAAAGTTCTCAACTATTTGAATGCCTAGGAATTTTATACCTTTGTTTCCAAGAGTATGTTGTTTTTATAATTTATATGTAAATCTTGCAGTGCATAATTTTTTGTTTTAAACAGCGGCAGCCCTAGAATGTATGACAGAACCTTTTGGAATACCATGTCGTATTTTCTCCCTTTCTGATGAACCATCTTTGTTGATTTTAGAATAAAAACAGAGGACTTTTTGAATTCAATTTTATTTTTATGAACTAAACCATTTACCTGCAGTTTCATATACACTATAGTATTCCATATTTTGAAAATTAATTCATGATTGCATAGGCAAATGCTTCTGCAAGCTCACAAAAAATTCCTTTACGGCACATTTTATTATTCAGTTTCTCAAATGTGTTATTTAAAAACAAATGTATTGCCATTTCTGAGGATGACCTCTTCTGGATTCGAAACTGTGAAGTAGTCAGAATGACTATTTAAAAAAAATCAACAATCAAAAAGTAATGAAATGGGACGGTAATTATCTGTACATGTCACTTCTCCTTTTTTAAAGATTGATTTTACAATTGCATAATTTAGTCTGTTAAGAAATACCCCGTTCATTAAGGATTCAATACAGATATGGGCAATTATTTTTATAATCTGATCATCTTTACATTTATTTACTTGAAATGTTGTCATAACTATAAGAACTTTTAGGTTTTAATTGTTTCGTGATTTTACTTATTTCTTTAAAAGGCCATGGGTATATTCATTCCCGTTCCTTACCCCCAATACTTTCCTGACTCTAATGACCTCGATGTCAATGAGGCGTAAAGCAATATTAAAAAAAGCAAAGAAAAAAGGTTACCATCATTATTTGTAAAAGAGACTTTTTTGAACTTTAGTAATTGATATTATATTTTTTTATTTTTTTTTTACTTTAGATAAAGTTGACATTTATATCATACATATTATAACTACTGGTGCCGACTTATTAATATGTTTGTAAACAATTTTCAAATCTCTCATTGTCATTCATTGTTTTTGCAACCTGTATTTTTCTAATGTATTAACAGCTTAGTAATTAACTCATAATGTTTAAAATTTTTAAATGTGTTTGAACTTTGTTACATTTCCTACAGAATCATTCCTGGGACATGGCAATGTTCAAAGTCGGATGCTGTTGTCTTCTGGCTTCTACATGAAATTTCGTGCAGGAGGTATCTCAGCATCTGCTACAAGCAACCCACAAGGAGCGAACTTCACTTGTACACGATGTGGAAATTCATATGCACGGCCTCACAGTCTGAACAGACATTTGCGTTTTGAGTGTGGTGTAGAACCAAAATTTGAATGCCCTATTTGTCACAAAAAGTCAAAACATAAACATAATCTTTTGCTACATATGCGGACACACCAGAACCGATAGGAGAGAAGTTTTCTATAACTTAGGTGTTTATAATGTGTATAGACTTTACTGTGAGTAATAGGTTTAGTCAGTTGGCATATTCATAAATTGTTTATCACTTTAATTTTTAGAATATGTTATTAACATAATGGTTTGAGAACAGATAGAGTTTAATCATTTCTGTAAAAATGGATGTGATAAAGAACTTATGAACAAACATTTAGAACATTCCCAAAGAGCAAAAAAAAAAAAAATATCATATTTTATGATGAAATTTTTGAAGGGTTTAAATATTCATCATTGTTAATATAAGGAAACAGTCTACACAGCCTATTATAATTAAATGTTTCCTTTTCACTACCATAATTCTTTCAATAAAAATGTCTGCCTGGTTAAATGCACCACTTGATTTAAATCTGATAGCTTTACATCAATGAATAGACAGTGGAAACATAATCCAACGTCTTTTTTATTTTAGCCATTACGGAGTTCACATATTACACTTAGAACATCTAATTTTTTAAGCTTGAATTCCTTTTCCTTAATATTCTCTCCTACCCATCTAAGTAGATAGTTGCATTAACATCCAAAAACAGCCTTTATTTAAATCATTATTAATTGTAACTATGATATTTTGCATATAAATCACAATTGGTATAGTGCTGAATATTGCTTTTGAAATGACCACAGAGGAAGCGATGGAAATATTATCCATAGAAAGTAAAATTTGGAAATATGTCAACAAAGATTTCTTTGTAAATTCACAAGTCTTCTTGTCCCATTCAATATTATCAGCACCTTATTTTAGAGTCTCATATGTCATAAATATACCCTTTCTTACACTGAACAATCTGTACAATATTAGTATGAACACCAGAATTGTTTCTCTTCTTATTCCCCATTTTTTATTAATCCTGATTAATATTCTATTCTTCTGTGTATTATAATAATTTGAGCAGTTCAAATCAAACTTTCTCATTTGTCAGCTTGTTTCTTCTTGTGGTCTGTGGAGACAATATTTTTGTGAAAATTTCATGGAATTCATACTGTTTAGCAACTTTGTAGTGTACATTCAAATAATTTTTTAAATCATTCTTCTGCTGCAGATCTACATAGATCAAAAGGAATCACACACATTCCTGCTAGTTTACTTAAGTTTAAAGCATTCAAAACATCATTAGATGCTGTTCTTAAAACTGACTCTCCTGCATCATCATCACAGTCTGTGTCCAGAACACTAAGGTTCCAGCCGTACTCATAGTACAATTTGTAAGTGTATTCCTACCATTTACTTTATCTTTTTTCTAATACTAATTAGTTTTTACATTAGCACCTTTGATGTATGTCATTGTCATTTTTACAAAAAATATTATTTGTTCTTTCTAAATGACATATCCTGTCAACATACAGCTGCTTCCTACGGTAATATTACACATTTCTCTTACAGCCATTTTTCTTTGGCTTTCTAGCATTACGTATTTATTTGGTTTCTAATTTCTCTACTGCTATTTTTGTGCCTTTTCTTAGGGAGTGTCCATAAACTATGTCGCTCGGTTTAGGGGGTAAATGAGGGACTAGAAAACTATGCTGGGCTACGTGGAGGGCGGGGGGGGGGTTCATTCATATTGTTTGTCAGAGTTAAAATAAGGTACAGAACACACAGCAGCATGTGAATCTTGATGCCCATTGTATTCCATTGTTCTTCGGTTGAATTTTCTTCCACTGTTCCTACGTATACCTTGTGCGAATAACAGTGACATTGCTGATATAGGTATCATTGAACAGTAGAACTGCAGTGGTGGCTTAGATGGAGAGTGATTACTTTTAGTTGGGAATGTTGATTTGAAGGCAGTGGTTTAAAACTCTGTAATCAGTCAAATAAATTTTATTTATTCAGTAGATATGCACAGATTTTAGTATAAAGTAAAAGTAGGAGGATGGGGAAGATGTTACATAAATATAATCTGATATTAAATAATTGGTTTAATGATACCTTTTGGGACTATACTCCAGGGATGGGAAGGTGGAAATTGGAGTAAAAGCCTTCCCAAATAACCACAGATAAGCAACCTAAAAAATTTGAAATAAATCTTGAGGAAATTATGAAGGAAATAAGGAACCTAAATAAGTGTAAAGAGACCGGTGTAGATAATATTATTACAGACATATTAAAGACAGCAGTATACAACATTGTATCTATCCTTTAAATGTTATTTAGATTTAGACTAAGTATGGAAACTTGCTGCTCACCACAGAATTAATCTGTGAGTAAAGAAACTACTTTTTCACATCTGCAACATGACTTCAGACTAGAATATCCAAGTGAATCTTTGTAGGCTAAATGAAGATATTATGAATAAAGTGATGTGTGATCGTAAGTTTTCCCGGCGGATCTGTTGCTGGAAGATTTCTCGGGCGTGCAGCCGGGTCAATGGATCGCAGATGTACGAATTTTCGATGGCGTAACATGAATAAAGTGGACAGTGGAAGCCATGTTGATAGCAGAACACTAGATTTTGCCAAGGCCATGAGCCATAAAATAATGTAAAAACTATTGGAGTGATTAAAACATGTCTTACTGGGTAGAAGCGTTCTCGAACAGTAGAAAGCAAAGAGATAGGATAGAAATGCCATACCAAAAGAGAGGAACTGAAAATGAGAGTGCAACATGACAGTGTATCACAACCATTGCTGTTCATTATTCTATTAAATGATTGTTAATGGTTTACAGTCAGAAGTTAGGCTGTTTGCAGATGACACATTGGTATATACACAATTGAATCAAAACTGAAGGAGACTACAAACAGGTGTTTGGTGACATGGACAGGATATCTATCTGGGTAGGCCAACATGGAATGATGACCAGTGTTAAGATATGTAGATTTATTAGGTACACGATGTTAACAGGATGGAGAAGGAGTTGCTTTTTGAAAACCTGAAGTGTAAATATTTTACCATAATAGACTCCAGCAGGGCAGGTAGGAAGAGTTTTTAAAATCTGTCATTTATTTGAATGGGTGATGAAGGAATGCATCAGAGAAGTGAAGGAACTGAGTTACCAAACTTTGATCGGACTATTGCTTGAATGTGGTGCTATGGGAACCACATTTTTGGTATCAAATAAAGGAGGGCATGCAAGGAAGAACATCTAGATTGTTTATTGAAATTACCCCCAAATGATAAATGAGCTGGATTGTTATTCATTGGAAGACAGAGGAGGTTGAAAAGTGAAATCAAAGGATTTAAACTGAAATATAGTATAATTGTGTCCGTTTCTTTTTTATGTTTGTTTGTCGTAGCCTGTGATGGTTCTACTTTCATTATTTTTCTTTTTGTATATATAAATTGTTAGGTATTTTGCCTGCTCCTTTTTTTCTTTTTTGGTCACAATACCTTCCAGTCCAGACATTACGATTTGTCAAACCTACTCTGAGGTATGTATTTCCACTAATTTTCAAAGTTGTGAAACCGGTAATTATCTTCCTATTTTTTCATCTAGAAACCTTTTTCTCATTTAACTATTGATTCTAATTTTTAATCTATTCTATATCTTTTTATGCTGAACATTTTGATGTATAAATCATTGTCATAGCTTGAAAATTAAGGCTGTTATCGACAAAAAAGGGGTGGTTCCGGCACAATTCCTTCCATGTGTGAAACTTGTACTTAAATTTGTCATAACTCCTTAATTAAATTTTCAAACTCATTTTATTTTATATCCGTGAAATTTATTTAACATCTGTGATATTTAATGCAGCCCAATTGCTTATAGGAACTATAAATCCCTTCGTAAAATTTTACTCTCTAGTTTCAAGTTCTCCAAAGTGATTTTTTAGTCAGAAAATGCTAAAAAAATTTTTTAAAAAAATGCCACTATAAGTGGTTTTCTATAAATTTTATGTGTGATAAGGACCCTTTAAACTATTTTTGAGGATATATCTGAAAAAAAAGGTTATATGACAGATGACATCACTTCTGTTTTTCTCTACTAATCATAATTTTACAAAATTGTTTTTTACTATTTATAAACATTTCTCAGGAAACAAACCAAGTGCTATTATTATTGATGTACAATATTTCGGTGACATAAATCTCCATCGTCATCTTCAGATGCAGTTGTAAGCATTGAAGTCTGCCTTGAGCGCATTGTTTGAAAACAACGCGCTCAAGGCAGACTTCAAGGCTTACAACTGCACCTGAAGATGGTGACGGAAATTTATGTCACCGAAATATTGTGCATCAATAATAATATTACTCGGTTTGTTTCCCGAGGAACGTTTATAAATAAACAACGTCGAGAAAAATTGCATTAATTTATATGTTTTTTACTATATTAAATAGTGTAAATAAGTGAAAGTTAAACCTTTGTGTTATGGATATTTGGATAAAATGTTACTGGACAGCTGTTTCAAACTTTTATTGGAGAAAGAAATCATCACTTATCATAAACCACTTCCTTATAAAGGATTTAGACGAAAATGTTGTATGCATGTTCCTCCCCTTCGCTCCCCCTCCCAGTTCTCATCTATTGTTAGAGACAGAATTATTTTCCCTATCCTTCCTTATTTTCTTTGCCTAACTGCAGTTTCATTGTCAATATTATCGATCAACTGCAGTTTGGCATGAAATATAATATTGTACAATAGTAAGAGGTAAACACTTTTGTCTGCTAAAGAAGAAGAAAGTGTCTGTATTGAAGAAAGCTATAAAATGCAAAATATTTTGTGTATTGTTTTTCATCAGATAATATCTACTTTGATTGCTTTTCCACTCACAAGGAATGTAACCCCAGTTTTCCTCTCTGAATTTAGTAAATTTGTTATACGTTGTACGAGGCATGTTATTTTAAGTAAGTACCGTTTTGAAATTAAAAAAAGACGTGCAAATATATATCAATAATTTTATTTTTACATGAAAGCCTTTACCTTACTCTGATTTTCTACATAATTCCCTTCAATATTGAGGCACTTGTCATAACGTAGTCCCAGTTTTTGAAAACCCTCCTCATAGAAGTCTGCCGCCTGACTTGTTAACCACTGCATCACAACTGTTTTGACTTCGTTATCGTCTTCAAGACACTGACCGCCCAGGTGTTTCTTCAAGTGCAGGAACAGATGGTAGTCACTGGGCGCCAGATCAGAGCAGTACGGAGGATGATCTAGAGTTTCCCATCGAAAAGATGTGATGAGATCTTTGGTCTGATTAGCCACATGTGGACGGGCATTGTCATGCAGAAAAATGATGCCCTTGCTCAACTTGCCACGTCTTTTGTTCTGGATTAGATGGCGCAGATTGTTCAATTTCTCACAATAAGCTGCTGCATTGATTGTCTCATTATGAGGCAGAATTTCCACAAGCAATACTCCTTTTCTGTCGCAAAAACTGTGCGCATGATTTTTCGGGCAGAAATCGTTTGCTTGAACTTCACTTTTTTTGGGTGAATCTGAATGCCGCCATTCCATGGACCGTTGCTTTGTTTCAGGTGTGACGTAGGCCACCCATGTCTCATCGCCCGTAACAATTTGGTTTAAGAAATCATCAGCATCGTTGTAGTGCGGCTCAAGGAAAGTCAATGCACTGCCTAAACGTTTGGTTTTGTGCACATCCGTTAACATTTTAGGTACCCAACGTGAGCATAATTTTCGGTAATTCAAGTGCTCGGTCACAATGCTATACAAAACACTACGAGAAACATTAGGAAAGTCATCACACAAGGAGGAAATCATAAAGTGTCTGTTTTCTCTCACCTTATTGTCCACTTTCTGCACCAAACTTTCATTAACGACCGAAGGACGCCCACTCCATTGTTCATCATGCACATTTGTGCGGCCATCTTTAAATGCTCTCACCCACTTTCTCACCATTCCATCACTCATAATGTTTTGTCCGTAAAGTGCACAGATCTCACGATGAATATCAATCAGTTTTAGGCTTTTAGCACAAAGAAATCTTATAACAACCTGTACTTCACAGTTGGCGGGACTCACGATTATTGGAGGCATCTTAAACACTCAGTAAACAACATAAACAAGGAAGAATTAGACTGTAATGGCGTCAGTGCGTAGGCAAGAGATGCAGGTACCCAGTGCGCATGCGCGGAACGCCGACCGTTGCGCTGCAGCCACGGTGTGACAAAATGGTACGTACTTAAAAAATACGCCACGTACTATACTCAAATTCATTTTTTGTGCAGGAAATAGACTTTAAAGTTTGAGGTGACAAGTATATATTTGCTAATTGATATAAAAAATAAGCAAGTTTCACATTAATTTTTTACATCGTGAGTAAATCACTCATTTTTTTAATAAAAAAACCCAATAAAACAAATAATTGTAAACACCAATAAAAAATTCTGAAAAAATATGGTGGAAACAGGGTTTATAAACTCCTAATTGCCACAATACTCTTATTCCAGAAACATCAATGTTTCTACAACCTCAATAATTGTACTTGATGTTAAGGTTGAATATTTACTTTTTACCTTCAGGAAAACATGTTTTCAGGAACTGAAATGGTCCTCAAAGTTTGCAGTGTAGAAATTTAAGTACCGATACTTGTTATATAAGAAAGTAATTTTTTTCACCAGAACAAATTTGAAAATTCTTCCTATGAATGGGAATAAAGATTACAATATCCTCATCCTTAATTACCTAGGAACTGTACACCTTATAAACATTCACTCCACTCCCCCCAAATTTCGATTTCCATGGAAATCGATTAATTCAAAATGCTTCCTTTTTTGAGTTGTTGCATACTATGTTTTAGAGTTTCCAGTTACAATTTGTAATTTTCAAAAGAGAATTTTGGAAATAAAAGTCTTGACTGTCCTCTGAGAATTATGATCTGGATTTTTTTTTTTTTTTTTTTTTGTTAGTTATGGAACAACAAAATTATGCCTCATTTAATCTGAATAATTTTTAATTTGTTATAAAAGGAAGAAATGTACAATTTACAGTGTCCCTTAAAACATTTAGAGGGATGTGAAACCATGCATGAGAGTTAGAGCATCAGTTCAAAATTTCGAAAATATGTTTACCTTGTTTCAGCTATTAAACATTTGGCTAAGAGAATAACTATCACTTACCAAGTTGGAGGTTGGAACAGCATTGAAACTTGGACAGACACATACTCTCATCATCATTGTTCTGTCCTAAAGCAGGTTTTCACACAGCTCCTGTCCCTGCTTTCCTCACATGAACACATTTATAATTGAATTTTTTGTACTCACGTCTCTTCATCAACAGTAGAATGAGGTGGCTGCTTGAATGATGGCAGGAAGCTTACCAAAGTGGTTGGTGCTTTGTAATAGAGGAAAAAAATTAATTTGGCGGGAATATGGAGTGGGGATTGAAGAGCATGAACCTGAGCATTGTAAAATTGGAAAATGTTTCGCAGAAACGCATCATGATCTGACGAAAGAAAACTGCAGAAAATTTGTACTGAATGTTTTTGTACACAAAAATAAGTTAAACTGAAAAGAAACTTTGGTAAAAATTGAATTAAGAGAACATAAATTCAAATGTATTATACACTAATCTAAATAACAACTGTGGTGAGCAGCGATTCTTATTGGGAAGTGAAGATTGGGGAGGAGGTAGGAATTGGGCAAAAAAAAGGAAGACTGCTTGGTGGTATCTTAAGTTGACACGCAGCTGCTGCATGGTACCCAGCTTCTACTAGTTGGCCAGTTCCTACCTGTTAAGTCAGAGGAGTTGCTTCTGTTTCATAGGACTCTAATGGCATGGACGGTGATGAAAGAATTGAAATTGTTGGTCTTATGAGTAGAGGCATCAAAAGATACTGGTTAGGGTTCTGGGTGAATACCATTTGTCCATGGTGATTCATTCTAATCTCCAGTGGATTCATGGTCAGACCTATGTATGAAGTCTCAATGTGTCAATCCATGTTTTGACACTGAAAGCTCAAAATTATAATCCATTTTTCGTTGAATACAGTTCAGTCTAAAACTTCTTCTTGTATTTTGATGGGATTTTGATTAATATACAGCCTATGGTACTGAGATAAAAATAAGGCAGTTTCATTTTGATGTGAAGTCAGATACTTGAAAATTTTAAGAAAAAAGTGTCTACAAATTAGTATCAATTTTTCATTGAACAGAATTTAAGCAAGAACTGTTAATCAAATTTTGTTGATTTTCACCATCAAAATACTTGTTATGATTACAGCATTTGAATGGCATTGAATTATTTGGAACAATTAAGACACACTTTAATCTCTACATTAATAGCCTAGATTAATGAATTTGTGGGCAACAGATATTAAGTAGGAAATAATAGGCACTAAGTAGCAAACAGGAATTATAAATGAGCCACCAGTTATCTTTGATGATGATTGTGGAGCATGAGCACACAAAACAGACATAAACACAAATGACATGGAAATTTTCAGGTTTTAACCCTATGTCAACTAGAGAACATTGTGGAGTGTGGGTGTTGAAGGAGACTGCCTCACAGAATAATCGTTAGCCAGGAACATGGTAGAGGTAACTTCAAATAGATAGTCAATGTTTTCGAGAAAGAATTTGAAGTCGGCTGGTTTTTTATATTTATTTTAGTACTGAAGTTGGGTGGCCTGGCAACTGGGAGCAGTTGCATTTACCTGTGTGCTTCTCTTCCAGACATGGAATGTATCATTGACTTTTGCACAAATACACAATGAATCATAACAATATTTGGGAGTTAATTTCCATATTAATGGTAAGCCGGGATGCTGCAAATGTGAACTAGCTCAGGACTGTAGTGGCTGAGAGCATAAAATTAAGTGAATGTTACTTATAAGCAATTGTTATTATCCAGTAATCTGGTATAACTACATGATAGACTACAGAAAGATGTGTACAAACTGGGTTAACTGCAACTAACTGAATAATGGGATTCTCTAAGAATAACTGGAATATACCAATGAAAACCACCAGCACTATAACAACAATAAGTGATATTTGTGATTCAATATAATATTAAAGGTTGCAATAGCAGCTGTAACTGTTATAACCGTAAGCAAGACCAAATGTAATATTATAGAATTAATTAGACAGTAAGTCAAAGTGTAATGGAACTGTATGCCAAATTCCTTGCATGCAAATATTTTGTACAAATCTCAAAACACTATGTAATTAACAATGTAAAAATTAATATCACTAAGATATTAGGCTGTATAAATGAAGGGTAGATAAAAAATAAAATAAAAATACAGGGAAATTTGTGCTTTTTGAAATCATTTTAAGACAAATTTTCTTTTTCCACAATTTTCTGTGTTTTTTTTAAGAAATATAAATTTATAGTTGCCAGACAGTTTCATCGTTGCTGACATCACGCCAGACACAATTAAAAAATAATATAATTTTCAAACCATTTTAATATAGCTGAAATTTTAATATAATACAGTTCTATAATCAAAATATATAATATTAATATGCCAGACAGAAATTCAGTTACTAAATTTGGAGCCACCCCAATGCCAGGGCGTAGCCGATAGTGGGGGTTAGTATCGACTAAATCACCTGAACCAATCTTCTTCCAAAATATTCTGAGTCCAAAAGAAAGTTCTGTAACCGTGTTGATATACTTATGCTAACTGTTAAAATTGACCACAGTCGCCACTTACAGTCTTAAACCTACTGTAAGAAAGGTATTATTTTAGTAATGAAAGTCACAAGTCGAAATCACTGAATTATATTTTTCCAAAAGTTTCACGTTAATAATATCATAATACAGTTAGCAAGGCAATCGGATAATAATCTTCACCAAACATCACAGGTTGAGAAATCAGAGCAAAACCGCACTCCCCCGAGGACAATAAAACAAAAGTTCGAACTTCACATATCCTGAATTTAATAGTCCGAAATGAGTATGGTTCCAAACTTTCAAAAATGGCCGCCACTAACGAGTGGTTATGCTGATTGTAGACTCGTCCCGCGCCTGACCTACCATGACGTCAGAGACTTCCCGACATCCACCACTCTCTCCGTACCGCTACCATTGAATTCACCACACGCGAAGTTACATGTTGTTACTACGAGGTGTTCTAGCCGAGTGCCCGCGTCATCTATATAGACTCGGTCACGTGACCACGTCTCTCTCTAAAACATTACCAAATATGGATGTGTTAAAAGACCTACCGCTTTAGTCAACATTTAGTTACCTTTTTTAAATTTGGCTTTAGTTATTAACTTGAAATTAGGCTTAAAATATTATTCCCGATTTTAGTCTCTCCCTAAATATAAACTTTGTTTAAATCTGTTAAGTTATGGTAAAACCAGTAATCTCTAACAATCAGTTGTACTTATTATTTAGTTTTCATGTTATAACTCTGTAGTTTTATGGATTATCACGCCGGAAAAATTATCAATGTGTAGCCTGAATTAAACTGCGTATTTTAAAGTTTATTTCATCTCTGTAAGTGCCATATCTGAGACACAATAAATTGTTTAGTTATTTACACGTGGGTTTGATGTCGAGTGAGATTAGAAAACCTATAACATCGGTTCTATTGCTTCAAACGACATGAAATAAATATGTATGAAACTAGAAGAATGGGTTGTCAAGGCAAACTACTTTTTAACCCGGAATCTGGGTCGGTTTTTAAATGAAAAAATGTTAAAGTCGGGTATTCTATTTTACGTGTTCATATTATATTTAAAAATACTTAAACGGTTGGAAACTATCAGATTTACTTGAATTTACTTCTCTTCATGGCTGTTTTATTTTATTAGCTACTTTTTACTGTGTTTAAAATCAGTGTAGAAGCATTTTATATGTGCAGTGTCTATAGCAAGTTACTTTGTGATTGGATTAACAGACAGAAGGTCAGTAAAATGTCTTTAAATGTGTTTAGGAAATTACTTATGTGTGTTTACTATCATTTACATGCTCTTAGCGCTTTTGAAATGGTTTATAAGTGTTAGAATTAGTTCCGAAAAGTCTCGAAAATCTAGTTGATTTACCGGCTTCCTGTACTTACCAATATTTCATATTTTACGGTTTAATACTGCTTAAAACCTATTAAAACTGAAAGATACAATTATTTACTACGTATATAGTTACTTTTTAAATCCTGAAACTACTTAAAAGACCTGAAATTGTTTATGTGAACTGTTTAGTGGAATGAGTACTAAAATTTCTTCATAACTACTTCTTGTGACTATTAAATGCTTTAAAACTATCAGAAACCTGTTAAATAACCTACTCAACTGTCTCAGGCATTATTCTTTTTACTTTTGGAGCTTTAAAATGGTCAGATTCCATTACAATGAGTTATTTTCATACTGCTTTAGTCTACTATTCAAACATCCAGCTTATTTCTTTTAAAATACTTGCTAAACTGTATTTAAATGTGAAGTTATGTTTATAATAGTTCTAGGCCTGGCTACTATTAGTTCCTTATTGTCTTTACTGTGTGAAAATCCCTTCCGAAATACCAAAATCTGGTATATGCTAAAATTTAATGGTTAGACTTTCCTTGTATTGAAATTATTTATTTATCTCTGAAATAATGCGTATTAAACATGATAAAAGGTCTATTTATGCATTCTATTTGCAATTATTTAACATTTACTTCGTCTAAATTGGTTCATAATAACTCGTTAAACAATGTCAGTATCTGGTATTACAAGTTTACTTTTACATGAGGTTACCTATTTCCTATTAGAATATCGCTGATTTAATGCAATTTATATGTTATTTACATTGGTTATGGATTATTTATTCACTTTAGTGTATGGAAAGTGTTGTCAACTCGATTTAAAGTGTGGTATCGGATACTAAAGTTAACCCCAAACTTGACCGGAATCTAACTAAATCTTGAAAATAGAATGAGGGATACCTTACACCAATTTAAGTCTCAGGGAGCGCACATAAGTTAGAAAAGTGTGGCATTCAATTAATTGGTTTTATGTTTTGTTAGTTTAAAGCGAATTAAATGCTGCACTCTTCTAACTCACCTACTCTCTCCGACTCACAAATTTGTCTGGGTTCTAATTTAACAACTGAATTTCTGTCTGGCAAATTTATATTGCATTCTTTATCATATTAATTTCATTTATACTAAAAAGGTTTAAAAATTATTTTATTTTTTAATCTGGCATGATGTTAGTAATGATGAAACTCTCTGGCAACTATAAATTTATATTGCTAAAAAGGAAGAGAAAAATATTTTCTTAGAAAACTTGTCTTAAAATGACTTCAAAATGTAAAACTTTTTCCTGTACAGAAGGGATGCACACATTTAAACGCAACTGCTCCAGGATGCCAGATGTACCACGTACCTATCTACCTTCAACAGGAAGGGACATATCAAAAAAGCAGCTGACCTAAAATTAACTTTTTCATGATGTTGCTCTTATACTAAGAGGACAGGGAAGGGGGAGTGATTTGAAGCTCATACCTGAGTATTCTAAAATATCAAAACTAATGTGTGTATATGTATACATAAGGCTATATAGTGATATAGAATTACAAACCAGAGTTGGTATATGTAATATGGAACGAGTATTTTGGAAATATCAATATTGGTCAGCTGTTTGCCTTCTATTGTGGTGAGCATGTATATACAGTGGTAGAAGGATGTCGAAACCATGAGAAGGTGACAAATTGGTGAGCACCCACACCTCATCATCACACAGCATGAAAATCAGCCTACTACTTTATAAAGCAGGGTGAGAGACTATCTGTGGCAGCTCTGACAGCAGAGTAAATTGCTGGTGCAGGCAAAATTGTTTTGTAGCACGCCATTGAGCACACATCATAGAACATAAATTTACTTTTTGATGAACCACAGAAAGTCACAGGATGAGTGTCCATATACAAGGCCAGAACCATTTTATAGTGGTTTAAGGACCATCAAAGTCAATTAATATTTATGTTTTGGCCACCAAATTTGCCCAATCTCAACACTATAAACATGTCTGGGATACTATCTGACACCAGGTCCTCACCCACAAGACATTACACATTAGCTAAGGGATTTCGTGATTTTTGAGCAGATATCTCCTGCCAGAGACGTGTGGGAAACACCTAAGGACTTGTCGAACCTATGCCTCGCAGAATTGCTGCTGTATTATGTTTCAAAGGTGGATTAACATTCTATTAAACAAGAGGTCACAACCTTTTGGCTCACAAGTGTATTTTAATTATTTTATCTTTAGAGCCTGCGTGATTAACTCACACAAATGGAAGAAATGTGAGCTCAGCCATATATTTCTACATTAAAGAATAAGGCCACGTTCCAAAATATTGTTTGTGTAGCTTTTTTTGCTGCTGCAGCCCTCCTCCATTGATTGGTGGTGGATTTATTTTTATCTTCCCTTTCATGTATGTATATAAATTGATAATAGTGTTCATGAAAATCCTGCTAGGCAGTAAAAATATGAAATTGTCAGGTAACCTAAAATTTTGTTACTTCAGAACCAAATTTGTATATAAACCATCAAATTCACCTCCATAACATTTCAGATTAGGTTTAAAGTCATTTGCTTAGGTATTTCAAGTGATATTTCACAGTATAATCTCTGAGTGTTTACATTTTGTAAACAGTGGTCGTTAGTAGCGCTTGAACAGTCAGCGAGTGCAGTAGTGTATTTCGTTGTTGTTTTTATATCTGTAGTGGTGTGGGTATTTGAATAGTGTAATCTCTGAGTGTTTACATTTTGTAAACAGTGGTCGTTAGTAGCGTTTGAACAGTCAGCGAGTGCAGTAGCGTATTTTTTTGTTGTTTTTATATCTGTAGTAGTGTGGGTGTTTGAATAGTGTAATCTCTGAGTGGTTACATTTTGTAGACAGTACTAGTTAGTAGCGTTTGAACAGTCGTCGAGTGCAGTAGCGTATTTTATTGTTATATTTTATCTGTAGTGGTGTGGGGATTTGATTAGTGCAATCTCCGAGTGTATATATTTTGTAGGAAGTACAGGTTATTTCGAGTTTCTGTTTCCTTTTTCTGTACTTTTTTTGTTTCCTTTCTTTTTGCATTTTTCAAAAGCAGTATGACTAGGGACTGTGATTGCTGTGTGCAGACGCGAGCTGAGGTGGCTGATCTGCGCGCTCAGCTTGCAGCTGTGTTAGCGAAAGTTACGCAGCTGGAAGCTGCCGTAAAAGGCTGCAGCAGATGTGATGTTGGGGAAACTGATATAGCCAAGCCTATCACAGATTCTCCCATATCGACTGTCGTACCTGCAACCCAGGCTGAAGTGTTGGATGCTGTGCCGCAGTCGCCTGTTGGTGACTGGCGTATGGCTTCTAGACTTCGAAGCCGCACACGGGGGCAGTCGAACAGGCTTAAAGGCCAAGACGCTAAACTTGTTCATCTGTCCAACCGGTTTGATGTATTGTCGGAGGCTGACTCAGTCCCACAATTGTCATCCTGCGAGTTGACGGCCCCCCAGCCCGCCAGGTCTGAGCAAACGCAGAAGGGCATTCTGGTAGTCGGGAGCTCTAATGTTAGGCGGTTATTAGAGCCCCTTAGGAAAATGGCGGATTCCTCGGGGAAGAAATCCAACGTCCATTCAGTGTGTATTCCGGGTGGCCTGATCCGAGATGTGGAACAGGCCATCCCGGATGCCATAGAGGGGACGGGGTGTAGCCAACTACAGATTGTGGCTCATGTCGGCACCAATGATGCCTGTCGCCTTGGGTCGGAGGTTATCCTCTCTTCCTTCTGGCGGCTGGCTGAAAGGGTGAACTCTGTGGGCAGTGACCGCAAGATATCGGCATAGCTAACCATCTGTAGCATTGTAGACAGAGTTGATTGTGGACCTCTGGTTCAGAGCCGTATTGAGGGGCTGAACCAGAGACTACGACGTTTCTGTGATGACATTGGCTGCAGATTTCTCGATCTTTGCCATAGGGTCGAGTCTTGTAGGGTTCCCCTTAATAGGTCAGGTGTGCACTACACACGTGAATCGGCTACACGGGTGGCAGGGGCCGTGTGGAATGCACTGGGTGGTTTTTTAGGCTGAGGGAGGAAGACCCGAAACACGAAATTCAGTTACGGGCAACCCAATCAGATACAACACCGGAATGTAGGAGCAACGTAAAAGAATCTCGTCAGTTAAAAGTTCTCGTAATTAACTGTAGAAGCGTTTGTAACAAACAACCGGAACTTGAAAGCGTTATTTGTAGTACAGAAGCGGATATCGTTATCGGTACAGAAAGTTGGTTGAAACCGGAAATTAGTTCCGCCGAAACTTTTAAAGATAGCATGAACGTTTTTCGTAAAGACAGATTACATTCTCATGGAGGTGGGGTATTTATAACTGTGAGTAAATTTCTCCCATGTAATGAAATAGACGTCGATACGAACTGTGAAGTCATATGGATTAAACTCAACGTTGCTGGGTCAAAATTCATCATAGGTGCCTTCTACCGTCCACCTGATTCGGATATAGCTATCGTCGAGGAGTTAAGAAATAATGTAAATAGTATAGCTAGCCGTTTTAAAGATCATGCTATGATTCTAGGAGGCGACTTCAATCTGCCTTATATTGACTGGCGTAATTACGTTCACATCACAGGTAGCAGGGATAAGGCAGCTTCTGAAGTAATTCTCGATTTGTTGTCAGATAATCATCTCGAGCAGCTAGTTAATGAACCTACGCGGTGTCATAACGGTAGCGAAAACATTTTAGACTTGCTGCTTACCAACAGGCCAGAATTATTCACCGACATTTCAACGACCACAGGAATAAGCGATCACAAAGCGGTAATTGCGACTATCAAATTAATGACCGAGCGAAAAAGGAAAAAAGGGCGGATTGTATACAGATTCAGTAAGGCCTCAAAGGAGTGTTTTAGAACCTACCTGAGGAATAAATACCATAACTTCAAGTCAACAAAGGACACCGTTGAAGAGATGTGGCATCGTTTTATACATATAGTCAGGGAAGGCATGGAAATACATATACCAAAGCGGACGATAAAGGGAGAGGGTGATCCACCGTGGTACACATGCGAAGTCAAAAGATTACTCAAAAAACAAAGGAAAATACACGCACGCTCAAGAAGGAAGGGGTGTCGCAGCGATTTAGAAACCTTAGCTGATTTAAGAGGACGTATTAAGAATGTAATGCGCGAGGCCTTTAACGATTTTCACTCCAACTCTCTCTCTAAGAGTCTCACAGAAAACCCAAAGAAATTTTGGTCGTATGTACGAAAAGTTAATTGTACCAACAGCAATATTCCAGCACTAATTCGTGAAGGTTCCGAGGTTAATGAAAGCCGCGATAAAGCTAACGTACTGAATACTGTATTCAAAAATTCATTTACAAGTGAACATAAGGATAGTATTCCCGTTTTCCCACGCCGTGGCGAGTCGGTGATGGAATCATTACGAATAGATACTGCAGGTATCGTTAAGCAATTAGAGCTCCTGAAGTGGGGGAAAGCACCGGCCCGGATGGAATTCCAGTAAGAGTATTTTCAGAGTATGCTGCAGAAATCGGGCCATTTCTGTCTGATATATTCAGTAAATCATTAGAAGAGCGAAAAGTACCTTCAGACTGGAAAATCGCGCAAGTAACTCCGATTTTCAAAAAAGTGTGATCGAAGTGATCCTGGGAACTATCGTCCCATATCTATAACATCTGTTTGTAGTAGAGTTATGGAGCATATTATATGCTCGAACATTATGAATTTTCTAGATTATAATAATTTGCTTACAAAAAATCAACATGGATTTCGGAAGAAAAGATCATGTGAAACACAGCTGGCCCTATTTACACACGACGTAATGAAAGTTATCGATACAGGTTCACAAGTAGATGCAATTTTTTTAGATTTCCAGAAAGCCTTTGACTCTGTGCCACACAACCGCCTTTTAGCGAAGCTTCGAGCGTACGGTATATCGGATCAGCTTTGTGAATGGATAAAGGATTTTCTAACTGGTCGGTCGCAGTATGTTGTTGTTGAAGGAGAAAGTTCTTCTAATCTAGATGTTACATCGGGTGTACCTCAAGGAAGTGTAATAGGACCACTTCTTTTCTTAATTTTTATAAACGATCTCGGAGACAAAGTGAAAAGCCTTTTTAGATTGTTTGCTGATGATGCGGTTATTTATAGGGAAGTAAGAACTTTGGCCGATTGCTTAGAAATTCAGCGCGATCTGGATGTTATTTTGGCTTGGTGCGCTGAGTGGCAACTTACTCTAAACTGTAAAAAGTGCAAGACAATGAGCATAACTAACAAAACGAATCCGATTGTTCAGAAATACGAGTTAAACAATACAGTTATTGATATGGTCGATTCTATTAAATATTTGGGAGTAACAGTACAAAGGAACATGAAATGGGACATACACATTAATTCTTTAGTGGGTAGAGCAAATTCTAGGCTGCGATTCATAGGTAGAATCTTGAAAAATTGTAATGAACAAACAAAGGAGATAGCGTACAAATCTCTTGTGCGTCCACATTTGGATTATTGTTGTGCCATTTGGGACCCGTTTCGTAAGGGATTGATCGAAAGTATAGAGAAAGTACAGAGAAGAGCCGCTCGATTCGTGACCGCTTGGTACAGTCCTTATGAAAGCGTCACAGAACTGATTAGTAGATTAGGTTGGGAGTCTCTGGTAGATAGACGACACATGTTTCGTTTAAACTTATTGGAAAACATGCGTACTCCAACTTTCACTCATGAGTGTAGTGAAATACTTCTTCCACCAACCTATTTGAGTCGGAAGGACAGGAAAGATAAAATTAGAGAAATAAGGTGCCGGACTGATTCTTATATGAATTCTTTTTTCCCTCGTACCATTAGGGATTGGAATGCACAGCAAAGAGATTAGCTTTGGTGCTGAGCACCCTCTGCCACCCACAATTTTGTGAATTGCAGAGTATATATGTAGATGTAGATGTATAAAGTCAGAATGTAGTATCAAAATTTTCATATAATGGCATTCAAATTATTTCATAAAAGAAAACGTTGCCTTTATTTTCAGGGAAATTTCAGAGACTAGTGAGCAAAACAAGATTTGTAACTTCACAGCTAGGAATTGTTCATAAACATATATTGGCTTTTTAAAATCGGGTTTGTGTGAACCCAGAATGATTCAGTAAACACATTTAAAATTCTAGAAACCACAGTTTTGAAGTTATGAAAACAGTTCATAGCTTAAAAGAAGTGTAATTATGACTTACATATCATCTTAAATTTTGAGAAAGGTAGCTGAAATTTAAAGGATGTTTTGAGAATAATTTGAAAATTGGGTCTTTCAAATGGTCTTGAGGGACAAAACTTTCATGAAGGGTATTATGTTTAAATGAAAGAGGATTTTTTTCTGGACATGACACTTCAATTTACTTTTGAATTTATTAATTTGTTTGGCTGACATTTGACAAAGAAATAATTAAAATTCATCCCACGATGGCCGTTTCCGGGAAAGATTTAAAAGCATTTAGAATCCAGGGAGGAGGCGGTGAAATCATAAATCAATGAAAAAGCTATCAAAGAACTGTTATTACAGTTAGATGGTAATGATATGTTATTGAATAGTTAACGTAGAATCATTTAAATCAATTTTCAGAGCCACAACTAGGGAAATATCTATGATTTGAATTCACATTTTTCGTTCACCCAGTTTAAAAATAGTAACAAAATGGATCTCGGTATCAAATGAAAGAGGAGCAAAATTAAATCAATTTAAAGGTTATTTCAACTTTGTAGCTCTAAAACTTTGGGAGTTATAAACATTTTTGGAATCTCAAAGAAAATAATGTTTTATGGCTGAATGATGATAGTTACAGAAATTTTCAATAGGATACATTTTAACATTTAGGAAATAAGCTATCTAATTTTAAGTCATTTGCAATAGTTTGGATACCATGAAGTTTTGGATGATGATACGAGAATAGAAATGCTTCCAGGTTCTCATGGCTCGGCTATAAATAAGGGTGGGCTGAGATGCCTCAGGGTCAGTGAGTAAATCTCGGTAGAACAAGTACATTGTAGGTCGAGCAAGTGTTTGGCGCGGAAATGTAGCCGATAGGCAGCAAACGATACTATGACATAGGGTTCCCAGCAGACATCTTAGAATTTTTGGTGAGCATTTGATTACTTGCAAACCCTCATGTGACTGTAAACAGTTAAGTGGTTCCGAGGGTTTGCCACACTCGAATCATTTAACAGAATTTGCAGTCTATTAACTTGGTGAAGAATTCTGATGCCTAAAGGATTTAGTCTACGAATTTTTCTGGAGAATATAGAGACTTTGATCTCAACATACCTTTCCTGATTGAGGTTATCCAATCTGTTGGTGACCAATTAGCAACAAGAACAATCCTAACATCCAAATGCTACACAACATGGATATAGTTCGGGCTAAGTGTTTGGTACTAAACCCCAACTAAGCATTTGTTTGTGATAAAATGTAAGGGAAAGTAAACCCATAACTCATCACAAATGAAGGCAGGATGGCCACGACAAACACATTTCACAATATTTAAATATAAACCTTAAAGAAAATTAAGGAGGACATATTGCAATGAGATCAGATGTGTACACACCAAGACCGAGCGTGGTGGGTGAATGGTTAACGTTCTGGCCTCACATTCGGGAGGACGTGGGTTCGAATCCCTGTCTGGGCATCATGATTTGAGTTTTCCATGGTTTCCCCAAATCACTCCAGGCGAATACCGGGATGCTTCCTTCAAAAAGCTCATGGCCGAATTCCTTCCCGTTCCTTGTCCCCAGCCCCATCCCGCCTCTAATAACGTTGACGAGGCATAAAGCAGTAAGTAAGTAAGTGCACATCAAGAATCCTTGCATGACAATACCAATGTATCTTTGACACCAGGCATGTCCCTGGTCTAAACTTGTATTAAGAACCTATCTGTAAATCCATCACAGACAAAGTAAATAAAGTCTGGTGACAAAAACACTTGTAAAAGATAAAATAGAGGTCACAGTATATGGTGCCGAAAATCATTTTTCAAAATAGGCATTACTTTATCTGTAATTTAACAGCAAAGTAGTTTTTTCAAAATGGTGTGGCCTTGAAGGAAAGGGATATTTTGAAAATGGTACAGCATCTAGAAACAAGATAGAAATAGTTTTGGAAAGTGGAGCAGCTGTAGAAATTTCAGATATAGGTTTCTAAACCCAAAACAGAGTATTACCACTAAATTTTGGAATCGGGGGAAACCCTCCTACTCCTCCAAAAAGAATAGGGATACATGAAAACATATTTCAAGCTATTACAGCCAATCCATTGTGTTTACGATAAAAGTCAAAAGGGATAAAGTTATCTATTATGCCTGTCTCTAAATGATATTAAATTCTGAGAGGCCTACGGTGCATATCTTCGTTGCACTACATTCTGGGTGTCACGTGACTTATTAGATCATATAGGGAAATTTCACCCACTTGCCGGTGGATAGTAAAGTGGTGTGGTCCTGTTGCCCGACGGAGCAAGACGGTCTGTCTTGGCTCGTGGAGATAGTTCTGGAAGCATGGTCTCAGGGTGGCCATTATGAAAATTGTGCAACCCAGCTTAAACTTTGAACAAGTAACATAAAATTTTTCTTAGGGGTTTGTTCGGTCTGTCTTCTTTGTTTCATAACTTGCAAGCTATGAGAGACGAACGTCTGATTGCTGATCAACTGTAATAGTGAACTTTTCTTAATTTTTGATACCATAATATAGTGATGGTGAAACTTTTGTCAGTGATTTTATTTCCATAGTTTAGAACTGAACCCTTTTCTTTCCAAAGGTTAAAATAGTGGAGAGTGGTGACCATAGTATTTTACGGTTGATTTTTATCCAAGGAGTATCCACGGTATAAAATTTTTTGAACAATTTGGTATTTTTGTCAGAACTTTTCAAGAAGCAAATAGTTAGTTAAGGTAACGACTGATACTTCCAACCCCGGTATCAGTTTCGACCCTTACATCACTCCGGGCGAATGCCGGGATACTTCCTTCAAAAGGGCCATGGTCTAATTCCTTCCTGTTCCTTGTCCCCAGTCCCATCCCTCTTCTAATGACCTCGACGTCGATGAGGTAAAAAAAAAAAGTGCAGGAAATATGACTAATGTGTGTAATGTTGTAATGTGACACTTCACCAACTTATTAGATCTTTACACACCAGTTTCAGTAGACTGCGCACCATTAATGTTATTCATTCTGTGTATTGTCAATAATTATAAACTCATTAGAAGGCTCTTTATACACATCAGAAATCACTCAAAGTCTCCTTGGTTGGATATAAACTTAAAGTGTTCTAAATCTAATGATCTGTTTGATCCGTGTTATGATTATGGTATACTCATGCAAACTATGAATTTTTATAATTAAGGGAGACTTAAATCAATAAAAATCTGCAGGGCACCATTAAATATTTTATTTCTGTTTTGAACAGTAGAAGTTCTTTCTCTTTAAATATTTATTTGTTCTGATGAAAATTTTGAAAAGTTCCAAAAATTAGGAGGAAATGATTTACAAAATTAAGATAATTTTAGCATGAAATTGTTTCTCGTTTAGACGTCACATTTATTTATGTTATTGATTCAAGTATAGCATCTACATATATAAATATGACCATGTAGAGATAAAATATTAAATCATTGACAAAATACATATACTGTATTTGGTCGTAAGTGCATCTTGCATCGCGTGAACCAAATTATCTATGATATATGTGCCTGTATGTACCACTTCCATTCAAAAAAGTTTCTGGCCTGGACTATAGTTGAGATGAGAATTATTCTAAGTCATAAAATTATAAATGAATTTTCAACATATTCTGGGAAACATATTTGTGTTTAAAAGTTATAGTCATCAAATTTTTGTGCAGTTTCATATACTGGACTTTCAAACTAGCTTTGTAATCTGTGGCTGAGGCTGTGAAATTTACCAACAGGATAGTATGGCACATTCCTTGAACTGTATAGTCTGCTTTTCTCCATAGAACTGATTCATGGAGAAATCCAACTCTTTTTCTGAAATATTTTGATCTTGCCACTCCCAAATGTTGTCAGTGTAATTCTTTCATGATTCCCTTATTTACCTGCAGTCTGGTAAAAGATCTTTAGACTGAGTCATCCATTACATACTATAATTCCAGTGTGCTACATATAAGGTTGTTCTGGTCTATGGAATAGATTGATCAGATCCTCATTGGCATGCAAAAAGCTTTTTGTGATTATCATATATTAGATGTTGACAAATAGATTGGCAACTGCATATTATGTGTGCTTTCAGCATTGATGCTTTTTTTCTTTTCCATCATATCAGTACTTATCAACTGATGTTGTTTGATGCCGATGTGAATAAGTAGTATATTAATATATTTTTCTCGGGCTTCCAGCCGTGTAAGGATATCACATTTGCGGGACGTTTCGAAGGCGTCCATCTCTGCCTTCATTGTCAACCAATTAACTGTTTGTTTATTCAGCCGCTGCTACGGAAATGTGGAAGACAAAAACCAACACAACGCGATTACGTCATCCGCTCTTCTGCTTGTTGCAGAAGCGAAACTGTTTCAGCATTTTAATGGCCGGGTTCCAGGCCGCACTGAGTTGATAACCAGTGTCCCTGTTGACTAATAAATCAGTTAATCTTATTTCCACAGCCTCTGTAATAACGCTGTCCCAAAACTCTTTGACCCGGGCTAAAATGGTTGTTTTTTCAAATTCAAAAGTGTGACCCTCTTGCACACTATGTTCAGCCACCGCAGATTTTTCTTCTTGCTCAAGGCAAACATTTCTGGCGTGCTCTATACATCGCTGCATAATGCATCGCTGCGTCTGTCCAATGTAGCCGCGGCCACATTCACATGGTATATAATATACACCAGGGGTTCGTAAACCTAGGTCATCTTTAACGCTGCCGACCAGGTTACTAATTTTAGTGGGTGGTCTATAAATTGTCTTTACTCCGTGTTGTGATAGCAGTCTACCTATTTTGAAACTTAGGGCACCCACAAACGGCAGATAGGCAAGGCCCTTGGTATCAATCTGATCTCTCCGTCGATTTTACTTCTGTTTAAACGCACGAGTAATCTGTCCCTGATTATAACCATTATTTAAAAACGTTTTCCGGAGATAGTCCAATTCACCCGCCAGGCTATGTTTGTCACAAATCCTTTGTGCTCTGTGTTCCAAGGTAGTTAATACAGAGTTTCGTTGTGCCGGATGATGACAGCTGTTGGCATTTAAATATAAGTCGGTATGGGTAGGCTTCCGATACACAGTGTGTCCCAGAGAACCATCGGCACGTTTAATAACAAGCACATCAAGAAATGGCAGGCAACCATCCTCCTCCAATTCCATTGTGAACTGAATATTTTCATGGATAGAATTGAGATGAACAAGGAATTGGTCAAGACTGTTTCTGCCATGGGGCCAAATCACAAAGGTGTCATCGACATACCTATAAAAACACTTCGGCTGGAGTGGTGCGTGGTTTAGTGCCTCTTCTTCAAAAAATTCCATGAAGAAATCAGAAATGACAGGAGACAATGGCGAACCCATTGCTACACCGTCCACTTGTTCGTAATATTCTCCTTCAAACTTAAAATAAGTGGTTGTCAACACATGGTGGAAAATATCAATCATTTTTTGATCAAAATACCTCCTTAACAGATCTAAGGAGTCGACCAAGGGAACACGTTCACCGTTGTCTCCTGTCATTGCTGATTTCTTCATGGAATTTTTTTGAAGAAGAGGCACTAAACCACGCACCACTCCAGCCGAAGTGTTTTTATAGGTATGTCGATGACACCTTTGTGATTTGGCCCCATGGCAGAAACAGTCTTGACCAATTCCTTGTGCATCTCAATTCTATCCATGAAAATATTCAGTTCACAATGGAATTGGAGGAGGACGGTTGCCTGCTGTTTCTTGATGTGCTTGTTATTAAACGTGCCGATGGTTCGCTGGGACACACTGTGTATCGGAAGCCTACCCATACCGACTGATATTTAAATGCCAACAGCTGTCATCATCCGGCACAACGAAACTCTGTATTAACTACCTTGGTACACAGAGCACAAAGGATTTGTGACAAACATAGCCTGGTGGGTGAATTGGACTATCTCCGGAAAATGTTTTTAAATAATGGTTATAATCAGGGACAGATTACTCGTGCGTTTAAACAGAAGGAAAATCGACGGAGAGATCAGAGTGATACCAAGGGCCTTGCCTATCTGCCGTTTGTGGGTGCCCTAAGTTTCAAAATAGGTAGACTGCTATCACAACACGGAGTCAAGACAATTTATAGACCACCCACTAAAATTAGTAACCTGGTCGGCAGCGTTAAAAATGACCTAGGTTTACGTACCCCTGGTGTATATTATATACCATGTGAATGTGGTCGCGGCTACATTGGACAGACGCAGCGATGTATAGAGCACGCCAGAAATGTTCGCCTTGGGCAAGAAGAAAAATCTGCGGTGGCCGAACATAGTGTGCAAGAGGGTCACACTTTTGAATTTGAAAAAACAACCATTTTAGCCCGGGTCAAAGAGTTTTGGGCCAGCGTTATTACAGAGGCTCTGGAAATAAGATTAACTGATTTATTAGTCAACAGGGACACTGGTTATCAACTCAGTGCGGCCTGGAACCCGGCCATTAAAATGCTGAAACAGTTTCGCGTCTGCAACAAGCAGAAGAGCGGATGACGTAATCGCGTTGTGTTGGTTTTTGTCTTCCACCGTTTCCATAGCAGTGGCTGAATAAACAAACAGTTAATTGGTTGACAATGAAGGCAGAGATGGACGCCTTCGAAACGTCCCGCAAATGTGATATCCTTACACGGCTGGAAGCCCGAGAAAAATATATTAATTTTCAACGCCGTGAAAAATTACGATCCTACAATAAGTAGTATACTTCCTCCAATGGTATTGGTTGTGCTGTGATTGCTATATTCACTAGATTCCCACAACACAAATAGTACCACATGGGAGATATGTTCTGCTGCTGAGTAACACAAAACCAAGGTATTTATGGTTTAACTTCATAAGTTTTGCCCGAAAGCCTGTGATTAATGTTGCCTCAGGCAGTAATCTTTTCTTCACTGTATCATGATTTAATCTAGCCTTCATCCACATATATATATATATATATACACATAAGGATAATGTCAACCAGTATGGAATAGTGAATATCACTTCTGTTGTAGTGAGTTTTGAATACTTTATTTATAAAGAAAAGGAAAAGGGGGGGGGGGGGATATCAAAACGTACTATTCTGACTTCATCACATGATGATGGATGTTGGGTACAGTATAATTTAGAAACAGGGCAGAGTGAAGAAAATAGTGAGTGACTGAACCACAGCATTATTTTGACTTTTGAAGTATGCTATTCTATTAAATTGACCAGCGTTATCTTTTAATTACAAAAAGCATAAAAATATGTGCAGTAACCATATAAAACAACAAGTTGCATACTATACAAAATTATTGTATTTAAATTATTACTGCTGATTTAAAGATAATCTCTGTTTTTCAGTTTATCAGTTCAGTTATTCAAATATTCAAGAATTAATTAAATTATGACAACCTAACCTTTTATTAAGCCGTTGAGCTGGGTTGTACAAGGCTGGTCTTTCCTATGTTTCCTGATTATTTGCTAAATATATGCAGGTATTGCAAACTTTTACAAACATCAAAATTGCTTAAAATTAAAGTGAGCTGCAAATAAATATTTGGGGGATTATGATTATTTAATTTAATGTGATAAATGTTTGCTAACATTTCACAAATTTATATGGAAAGGCAGATGAAATGCACCAAACACTCACCAAAGTTGAAGGGAGCACCACTAAACAACACACAAACAAACAAAATACGATATTTCGGGCAAAACCCTTCTTCAAGCCAACAGATGTAAGTGGCTGGGCTTGTGCAAGACTTGCGTTCGATGCAGCCACTCATTAAAATGCAGTAGACTGGTAGACTGTGTGTGAATTTGGAATAATGGCCTCTTATGTAAAACATTTTACAAAACTTTTACAGGAATTCCAAAAATTATTTTATTGATAATATTAGGTAACATCAGGATACGTCAGTCTAGTTCTAAGAAAACTGTGGATTGTGTAATAGAAGGTGTTATTTTAAGAATGCAAAAACACTTAATGTAAATTCTAATGTTTTGTTCTTGATTATGAAACTAAACAAGTACTTGCAGAAATGTCAAAGAGTAAATTTCAATAGTAAGTTCAGTTAAAGTTTTGTGCCAAAGTTGGGAACTGAGGTGCAAGCAAGAAATTTAAGAATCCACTGAGTACATTAATTAATTTAATTTTGATGGAGTGCATGCACTGGTTGCAACTTACGTATGCACCCACTCTTCCCCTTTCATGTACCCACCTACTTTTCATCATCATCATCATTAGACATTTCCGCATTTGTGGATCGTCCTGCACAACACATAGCCATAATACTAGGAATAAATATAATATTCACAAGGATTACAAATCACTGTCAATTGTACAGAAAGGGTTAACATTTACTGGAGCTTCCTTATTCAATGTCTTACCAACAGAAATTAAATGCTATCTACAAAAACCCAACTACTTTAAGTCCAAACTGAAAGAGTTTCTGCTTCAGAACCCATTTTACTGTGTGAAAGAATTTTCTTCTTGGAATTTGGTAACTAAGAATGACTGATAAAATAGTATATATGGTGTATGGAAGGGGAAGGTGACAAAGTTGTCCACAATTACTAAAATGATATATGGTTTTTTTTCTTTCTGTTGAAACTTTTGACAAATGAAGTAATTACACTGTTAACAAAATTTCACTCATATATAGTAACTAACATGGGATAGCATGCACTCAAAAACTGCTGTGAAAAATTATCATACTAACAGGTTTTTAAGTAATTGACAGCGTATGAGTTGTTGGTAATATAATTGATATTGTTAATAGATGTGTGTACTGTTTCACATAAATAGCAACTAACATGATACAATATGTAGTCGCAAATTACAATGAAACTTATCATGGTAACTGGTTGGTAAGAAAATAACTGGTTATTAGATGCTGGTAACAAGTGTATGCACTGTTCCACATAATAAGTATTAATTAACTCGGGATTGTATGTGTAGATTACAAAAGATATTGGTTATACTAATGGGTTGTAGCTAACTTGTCAATATATAATAATATTATCAATTATATAGTAATATTGACATTAAAAATAAGTGTATGTACTGTTCCACATCCCCGAGATTATTCTCATATCCATCTATCTATCAACCTCTTCCAAGGCTGGTGGTCATCCCAAGATCTTTTTCCATCACTTTTCTCCAAACGACTCTCTTAGCCTCTGCGTCTTTCTTCACTTGGTCTATCCATCTTCCAACAGGTCTACTTCCCTTCCTGCTTCTTTTGCGCATGCATCTTTTCTCTTGGTAACTTATTCCAGTCCCTGACACTCTTACCAAGGTGCCTGAAATAAAGTGCCAGCTTTAGGTCATGGTAATAATTTACCTACAGTTCCACAAGTTGTTTTTTTTAATTTTATTTATTAAAAAATTATATAAAAGATTATTTTTTTTGGTTTTATTTATAACTGTGAAAGACTTTCTCATTAAGTTCTGTGCATTGGTCGGGAATAATATGAAATGAAAACCTCAAAATATAATGTAATAATTCTTTTGAGATGACACTAGTAGCAAGTGTGAGCATCCAAAATGAGTATCCAATATTTCTATGTTGTCAAACATGTTCCCTGCAAAAGACTGCAGAGCTAATAGTATAAAGAATCAACAGATATGAGTCTCACATTCTATATTAGTTATGAATGCTTAAGTTCTTATACTTATCTATAACACATAACTTTGCTTTGTGGAGTTTTCTCTTTATGTTATTACTATCCATATAACTTAGTGTGAATAAAGGATGAAGCAGATGGGTAGCCACAAAACAAAGTATAAATTCAAGGTCATAATATGTGGGAGGATAAATTAGACATACCACTAGCCTTACATGCAGCAGTAGTTACTGTATCAGATGAACACATGACCACCTGAAAAATTACAACTTTTTTCATCCTCCCTGCCTTCACTTTCAGTATGTGACCAGTTTGTTTCTTATTCAGTTGATATTATTTTTATTCTTCCATTGATTCTTACGAAGTTGTATTTATGATAAATCATGATGGTTTGCACCACTTCAGAGAATTCATTATTAAAATTATGTTGTGCATTTTTTCTTGACTTCACATAAATTATGATTAGTATCCACTTCATGTTAGTGTAGGTGTTTTTCCTGAAATGAGACATTATATGTCATTTTATAATATTTTTGCTTATATTTTCTCAGATATTTGGAACAAGCAGGTGTACATGGGTAATGTTAATGATTTCCATTGTCACCATTGTCTAAGGAAATACAAAAGCAAACGTTCCCTTCAGCGACACCTCAAGTATGAATGTGACACTGAGCCAAAATTTTCATGTGAAATATGTGGCACAAAACTTCGCAGAAGATATACGCTTGCTGCTCATCTCCGTGTAGTACATGGTATTGAATTGCCATATGTTGAGGATGAAACAGACCTGATTTCAAATTGATTTTACATATATTTATGTCTGTAATTTGATTGTGACTGATTTAATAATGACAGTAAAAAAAAAAAAAAAAACATACAGAAGTAAACTAGTGTTATTTATCCTTTGCTCCAAACCCAGAAGTACATAAATAGATACACTACAGGTTCCCATTTGTGTTCCAATTTATGACTGTTAAAAGTTATTAATGATACATATATGAGATTTTTTTCTTATGGAATAAAACTTTCAACAGTTTGAAGATGATCAGCAAAATATTTATTAGCTTGAAGTAGAAAGACAGCAATGTCAATTATTTGCAAGACAAGCATTAAAGAAAAAGAAAAAAATATCTGATGTAGGAATATGAGGAAGCTAAAATAATCTTATATATGTGTGTCTCTATTTTTCACCCTGTAGCCACTACTATCTAGAGCAGACCACTGATGTTTGTGTGTGGTATTAGCATGCAGTCTTCCATCATGTGCTACGGTGATTGCATGTCAGTAGCTGTTGGGGTGTGGTAGATATGGTGGTTGAAAGTGGTCGACTTGATAACAAAATAGACGTGTGTCCCTATATTTCATTCTGTATCATAACTACCAAACACATTCCACTGTTGTTTGTGTTTGGTACTAACCTCAAGTCTCCCCACCGAGCGTAGTGGGTGAGCAGTTAACACTCTGGCCTTGCATTTGGGAGGGCGCCGGTTCGAATCCCTGTTGAGGTATCCAGATTTGGATTTTCCATTGTTTTCCCAAATCACTCCAGGCGAATGCCGGGATGCTTCCTTCAAAAAGGTGATGGTCAAATTCCTTCCCATTCCTTGTCCCCAATCCCATCCCGCCTCTAATGACCTAATTGATGAGGTGTAGAGCCATATGTAAAGAAAATAAAAGACCACTGGTGTTTGTGTGTGGTATTAGCCTCCAGTCTCCCTTCGTACACTAAGGAAGTTGCATGTCAGTAGCTATCAACCAAAATTCTTTACAAAGATGAATGAAGTTGTGGGCACCAGCTAGTTATAAATAAGGAGTGATATGGAAAGTAAGCGTGTCACTCACCATAGATGAAAGACAACACACCTCACTATATCTTAGTATAAACCTTAATCACGATTAGTAGAGCATGTATGGTAAGGGTATCAAATATGTAAACAGTGAGACTCGCGACATGACTTAGCCAAAGCTTAACCAGGTAGGAAGGCCAGGGATAGAAATGGTGGCAAGGAAAGTGGACCAGATGGAGCAGTGAGAGCTGAAAGATTGACTGCTGGCAGCTGTGAGTAAGTGTCAAGCCTAGAAGTCGATCATTGGTTCTGATATCACGACTGTGATAGGATCATTACAAGGAAAATCTGTGCTATATATATATAATTTTTAGCTCAGGGGCTTTACTCCTTATCAACATCGAGGTCATTAGAGGTGGGAAACTTGCGCACTTTCTCCATCCAACCGTTGAATGTGTCCCGTTGTCACATTAAATTCAAAATGTTAGCTTAATTACTCCACCTTGTAACAAGTTTGTGGACAGTAGTAAACTTTAAATTCAGTGAAAGAACTTTTTTAAATTGTTTAAAAGTTAATAGTAGCTATCCTCAAGTATGTAAATCTAAGTATGGCAAGAATGTGTGCTTTGAGTCTGTGTTTGTAACAACAAAAATTCACACCGGGATTAGTGCAAAAACCTTCAGTCTCAGATGTAACCATGATTATAACTTGGATAATTTTAGTTTGTGCTTTACAACATTAAGTTGGCTGCCACCTAATTTGATTAAACCCCAAATTAGAAAAGGTAAGAGTTAGTAAACGTCACTGGTAAATGCTGATAAATGATCACTATCTTCTTCAATTTAAAACAAAGTCACAACACTAAATTGGCATTGGACAAAGTCTCCAAAGAAATATAAATACAAGTAAGATTAATTCGATCAAGCCAGACCAAACCACATTGTTAAAATAAAATGCACTAATATATTGAAGATGATAAAAAAATTTCGCACACCCTGAAAATTTAATTTGTCTGCTAATGACTGTTACTTAAATTACCCCATCATGCCACATGGCATAAAATTCCGCCTCAGAATAGCATAGTCACACTCTAACTGAATCTGGAAGGCTGGGGCAAGGGAAGCTAAGGGCTGCTCTATATAGAAACACCCGTGGGAACACTTTTCCTGTTTCTCACATAGGCAGTCCCGCGATTTGATCAAATGTCAACCTTAAAGCTTGAAGATTTCATCATGCATATGACCTTGATGACTTAAAATATTCCTATTGCTCTGAAATTTTGTCAGTAGCTAGGTTGATTAAAAAGTGTTAATTTTGATCCGTATAAAAATTTTGTAGCTTCAATTGTTTGACCGTAAAAAATTATTTTCTGAGATTCCAAAACCTGTTAATAACTTCTACAATTTTAGAGCTGAAATAACTTTTATTTTACTTTTAATTGACTGCTCTTTCATTTGATAACCAACAAGCCATGTTTTATATTCTCTAACAGAAAGATATGAATTATGATGCAATCCAAAATTAACCCCACTAATAACTTTCTGATATCTATAAAACTTACTTAAATGATTCTACATATTCCAAATGACTACTGAGCAATTTTGAAATCAATTCCTGTTTTCTCCAATTTATTATGAATTTTTAAAATAGATGCTGCTTCAGGATAATGCAATAGGAAATACTGGCTTGTTCAGATACTTTCTCAAAACTGTAAAAATCTGATTTCTAGCTTGAATTAACTTAGTAACTGACTTTAAAAATGATACGCAATTTATTTAATTTAACTCGCGGATATGAGAACAAATTTTGCTACGCAGTTACAAAATTATAGGTTACGTTACATGTTGTGCCTTGTAGGATGTGATTTCAAAGTATGATACTGCATTTAAATATTTTAAACAGAGTAAACTGATACTAGTGTTAACTTCATCAAGTTCTTAGAATATATTTCAAATTCGTAACAATAGTGACTTGTTTTCATTAATGTATGACCTGTTAGCTATTACAGCGTAAATTAATAGTGTGGAGGCCATTAAATGCACTCTAGCATCTTTAAGAAAGCTATCCATAAGACTGGCATCATGATAAAGGTTAATGTGAATGCAGAACCCAAAGTATTGTTTTGGCATGACAAAGTGAGGGAACTGGTAAACAAAACCCAGTCAGACCCTTAATTGTGTTTAATGTAGTAGAATGGGACCAACATTATATTTAAATAACATACAGGATTTTAGAGGGTGCAGAAGAAGACAGCTTGATGAGTTTGTGAAATTTTAGAAAACAGTTACAAACTCATATGATAAAGAAGATGGGTTTGGAGTTCTTGATGCTGGATTGGGATTTATTCGAGTTTGGTTGGATATTATGCCATGATTAGAGTGCTGGGTATGTATAAGTGCTATATTAGTGTTGAAGCATTAATGGATGTTGGATAATATATGTAAGTGAAGAAACAATCATGATCAGAAACTACCAGTGATGAAAGATAGGAGGAAGTTTAATTTAATTTATTTGCAATGGAGCACAGGCTCCGGTGGCAATTTCCCTACACACCCAACTTCCCCCTATCCTGCAACTACCTACATTTGCCCTCTACAAATTTTGTCTTTAAATTCCTTCAAAGTTTTCGGTAAATTATTCATCATTTATCTTGGTAACTCATTCCAATCCCTGACACCCTTACCTAAAAAAGAGAATCTTCCCACACCCTTGTGCCTGAAATCGAGTGCCAGCTTGTGGTCATTGTCATCTTTTCCCTTCCATGCACTACTTTTCATACCTATTGCAATATCTTTCCATGCCTCATCGCCAGTATATGCCCTGTACACTCCAATGACCCTCCTCATCCTCCTCCTGTCTTGCAATACTACACTACCATATTCGAACAATGGTCTGACCAAAGTTTTATAACCCAATTCCTTGACTTCTCTCGTACATCCCCCATCACTCTCTTCAACAAGTGCAGAACTTGAAACCTTTTCCTACCACCTGTCCTATGTGTCCTGCCCAGTTAAGTTTGTTATCAAAAGTAATTCCAAGATATTTACATTTCAAGTCTTCAGCAAGCAATTCTTTCCCCACCTTATATTCATATTTAACCTTTTGTTTTTTTATTTGTGTATCTAATAAGCTGACTCTTAATTGCATTTGGGATTGGAATAAACTATTAGGAAGAAGACATGCAAATAGGTGCACAGTACTGTATCCAGATTGCAATATTTTGAAATGGCACAATGTGTTAAAATCACAAGTGCACAGCTATCAACTCTGGTAATACTACTTTAAATACTGAGTAATTAATTATAAGAAAATTTTATAATTTCAGGATTATGTCAAACACAATTTAATAAGTTGATCCATGGTCCAACCTCAATTATATCATTCCCACTACAATTATAATTCATGATATTATTGGGTCATCATGGGAACATGCTGTGGAGCCCCACGTTCAACAATGTCCATTGAATGGTGGATCCCAAAACACTTGTGCTTGCAACAGAATTATATTCTGCTGTCAGATGTGTCACAGATCGCCTCTGTTTTACACAGTTGGAAAGCCTCTGACCTCCATGTTCTGTGATGAGATGTGGATGTCCACCTCCTTCATGCCTACTCATGCTGTCCTTAACCATTTCCAACAGATGTTCATTACAGTAACATTTGAATAGCAGAATAGCCTCACCATTTCTAAAATGCTGGGCCACAACAATCTGCCCACTTTCAGAGTTCTTATGTCACTAGATTTCCCTTTTGCCACACATATCATAACTAGAAAGACTTCCGATGCATTTCTGTTCTGAATTCATATTTTTCTTACCACAATACGTGATGACGTTCAATCTCTATGTGAACAGTGGTTGTAATGTTTTTTCTCATCAGTAATGAAGAATAATCGTAATATAAAGTTGTTCTATTACAACAAGCAAATATAAGAATTAAATGTTATAAATGAGTTTCGTAAAAGCGATAGTTCACTTACTAACATTTTTCCCCCACCCTATCTTCTGCTGCCCAGCCAGTAATGTCGTAAACTTTAGAGTGTTCGCACCTCCCAACCATATGTATTCATGTGGTAAACTTCGGCATGTGCACACCTATCAAACTATATGACTCAATCCCTATGTCATGAATAAGGTGTAAAACCAAAATTTTTCTATATATGTTCGTTTGAGCCAACTAGGACCACATTAAACCTTTGTTTGTATTGAATTTTGCTGTAGATGTGTATACATTGTGTTACAACTAAGGTTGTTAGCCCTAGAGGGGACTTACAGTTTAACATGGAATCTGAACCACGGGACGTCCTAGCATAGCTCATAAGATCAAAAACAAATCTCAAAATTCTTATGCCTACTGGGATTCGACCCCGGACCAGAATAGCGATCATTTATAAAGCAGGCACCTTAACCGCTGAACTACCAGACTGCTCTAAAACTGAAATATTGTATATATTTTTAACTCATCGCAGCTTTCATCTATGGTGAATGATGGGTCAATTTCTCTCTCCTTTGTTATTTATATTGCCTAAAGTCTGTTTCCTTTTTCCTTAATATCATCACATACTGGTAATGTTAGAAGATTTAAAAAAAAATAGGATCATCTTTTTATTTACACCTTGTGAAGAAGGGTTTAAGAAATGTTTATATCAAAATTAAAATAAATAATACCACAGAAACTGCATACTATAATACTGAGCTGAAGAGGATGGATAGAAAAGAAAGCAACAATGCATCGAGGAACACATGAAAGAATGAAGTAAGAGTAGCAAATAGTGAAGCTAAAGTTGCATTAATAAAAAAGTTTTAACGGCAGTTGGTATAATTGTGAATAATACAAGTCAAAATTTCTATAATTGAATTAAGAACTGAGGGGAAGAGAACATAGCTATTCAATGATGAGGAATAGGTTACAATGTTATAAAAAAAAATAACTATGTAATAAGTAGGTTACGGATATTTATGACCAAAAAAATAGAGAAAAATGCAGACAAATATGACCTTAAAAACTGGCAAATATGGCCTGAAAGAGACAAAATGTGACCAAACATTAATTTTTTTTGCTGCCATCAGTCTTTCGACTAGTTTGATGCAATCCTCCATCCCTTCTTATCCTGTGCTAACCTCTTCATTTCACCATACCCCTTACAACCCACGTCCGCAATTATCTGCTTCATATACTCTAATCTCTGTCTTCCTCTAGAGTTCTTACCTTCGACTGTCCCCTCCACTAACAAATTAATCGATCCAGGCATGTCTCAAAATATGACCTACCAGCCTGTCTCTTCTTTCTGTAAGCTTCTTCCATAAACTTCTTTCCTGACCCATCATTTCCAAAACTCGTTCATTTCTTACTTTGTCTGTCCACCTAATTTTCATCATTCTTCTGTAGCACCACATTTCAAATGCTTCAATTTTCTTTCTTTCTGGTATTCCCAAAGTCCATGTTTCGCTACCGTAAAGAGCTGTGCTCCATACATAAGAGTTTTAGAAAGTTCTTTCTCATTCCTAGATCAATATTTGAAAGTAAAAGGTTTCTCTTTTTCATGAAGGCTCTTTTTGCAAGTGCTATTCTGCTTTTAACATCATTCCTGCTTTGGCCATTGGTTGTAATTTTGCTTCCAAAGTAACAGAATTCACTTCTCCTATTGCATCTGATCCTATATTGGATTTTATATTTAATCTACTAGTATTGGTATCATCTCCGCTACATTTCATCACTTTAGTCTTGCTTTGCTGTATATTTAGTCCAAAATATTTCTTCAGTATTTTGTTCATGCCATTCAGTAACTTCTCAATATCCTCAGCCCTCTCTGCTAACAAGACAATGTCATCAGCAAATCGTAGCATACTGATTTTTTTCTCCCTGAACACTTATGCCACATGGAATTTTTTTTTTTTTTTTTAACTTTATTCATTGCTTCTTCTACATAAGAGTTAAATATTAACGGGGATAGACTACAACCTTGTCTCTCACCCTTTTTGACTGATGAATGTCTCTCATTATTCTCTACTTTTATTATAGCCACTTGATTCTTATATAGTTTATAGAGTATTCTTCTATCTCGATACTTTAGACCTGTCTTCTTTAAAATTTTGAACATCTTGTCCCACCTAACATTATCATAAGCTTTTTCTAAATCAAAAAATGCCATAAAAGTATCTTGGTTTTTCTTGATCCGCCCTTCAAGTATTAATCTTGAAGACAGAATTGCTTCCCTTGTACCACGATTTTCCCTAAACCCAAACTGATCTTCACCTACTATCCTACTATCTCTTTTACTACACTTTCCATCCTTCTGTATATTATTCTGGTCAGTAAATTGGAAGCATGTGATGTTAGACTAATGGTGCGATAATTCTCACATTTGTCAGCTTGTGCTTTCTTTGGAAGTGTGAAGATGATATTTTTATTAAAATCAGTTGGAATCTCTCCTTTTTGATAACTTTTTGATATCAGCTTGAATAATCTTTCAATCCCTTCCTCTCCTAGGGATTTAAGAAGTTCTGCAGGGATCTCATCAATTCCAACTGCCTTATTTACTTTCAAGTCATTCAGAGCTTTATTAAATTCTGTCCTCAAAATAGGATCTCCTAAGTCATCAAATATCGACATCACATTCCTTTTCCATTACACTGTTGTTCAAGTCATCTACAACATGTAGTTTCTGAATGTATTCCTTCCATTGGTTAGCTCTATCTTCTGAGCTTAAAAGAGGTTTCCCATTGGCAGCTTTAATGTTCATACATCTTTTCTTCATTTCTCCAAAATTCTGTTTGATCTTTGTATATGCAACATCTACTTTTCCTACTACCATTTCCTTTTCTACTTCTTCACACTTTTCTTGTAGCCATTTTTCTTTTGCTATTTTGCAGTTCCTATTTATTTGATTTCTAAATTGTCTGTACTGCTCTTTCCTGTTTCATCCTGAGCAGTTTTGTACCTTCTCCTCAGATCCATCAGCTCCAAAATTTCTTCTGTGAGCCAAGGTTTTCGGGCAGCTTGTTACCTAAAGCCTAATGTTTCTTTACCAGCTTTCATTATTTCGATGTTTAATGCATTCCATTCATCCTCGGTTGAGCTCCTTTCAAAGTTGCTTCTTGGATCTAAGTCTACCATTTCTGCAAATTTTTCTCTCATGCTAGATTGTTTCAGTTTATTCACTTCCAGTATGTTCTGCTTATACTACTTCCTTATTCGCTTAAATTTCAGGCTGCACTTCATTACTATCAAATTAGGGTCAGGGTCTATGTCTGCTCCTGGGTACACTTTACAGACTAGATCTTGATTCCTGAATCCCTGTTTAACCATGATATAATCTTGTCTGATATCTGCCTGTATCCCCAGGATGTTTCCAAGTGTATATTCTTCTTGCATGGTTCTTAAACAGTGTGTTTGCCACAACTAGCTCATATCTTTCACAAAATTCTAGCTGCCTGCTTCCTTGCTCATTTCTTTCTCCTAGACCAAAACTTCCTACATTATTCCCCTCTTTTCCTTCTCCCACTATTGCATTCCAATCACCCATGATTATTAGATTTTCCTCCCCTTTCACATATTGGATTAATTCTTCAATTTCAGCGTATATTTTTTCTATTTCCTTGTCATCTTCCTGTGACGTTGGCATATACACTTGTACTAATGAGGTTGGGATGTGCTTAGTTTCTAACCTCATCAAAATAATCCTGTCACTAAACTGTTCATAATAACTCACCCGTTTCCCTACTTTCTTGTTCATTACAAATCCTACACCAGTGACTCCATTGACAGCTGGTGTGCTAATTATCCTGTGTTCCCCAGACCAGAAATCTTGTGTGTCCTTCCATTTAATCTCACTATTCCCAACAACATCTAACTTAAGTTGTACTATGTCCCTTTTCAAGTTATCTAACCTACCTGCCCTATTTAGACTTCTAACATTCCACGCTCCGACTCGTAGAATGTTTCTATCCATTCTGATGACTCCTCCCTGAGCAGTCCCCACCCTGAGATCCGATTGGGGGACTATTTTACTTCTGGAATGTTTTACCCAGGAAGAAGCCATCATTATATATGTAATTTGAGAGGATTACATGTCCTCGGGATACCCTTTGGGTCTTTAATGCAGTGGTTTCCCGTTGCCTTCTGCATCCCCATGCCATTGATCATATCTGATTCATCCGCCTTTATGGGCCGTTTCCAATCCCAAGGGCAAGAGGGTACTCTGAACCGCTCCCCGCTCTTCCACCCTCCTTTTGGAGGTCGTTGGCAAGCAATGGGTGATTCCTTATATCGGGAATCTTTCAGTTGCCAGAGCCTCGTCCGCGCAAACAGGGTGCACCACGTGAAGGAGAGGTTGACATTTGGTTGGAAAAGACTAGTATAGTCTCTCCCAAACCCTTACACACCACATTAAATTTATTATACATTGAACCATGCTCAATTGTATATGATTTATTTTATGTATCAGTGTCACTTTCATGTAGACAGCATAATATGCTTCTGTGACTCATTGTACCTTTGGGAAATTATTATTATTTGAAAATTATTTTCTTGTTCTTGTAAAAGAATATACTACTAGAATAGAGAGAGACATGCTGCGTTCTCTGTGAGAAGATCCGGAAATAGTCGTCCTACCAGCTGATAAAGGGAACATAACGGTCTTACTACCAGCTGCAGATTTCAGCCTTGAACAATTAATTCGGCCGTATGCCTGAGAGTTCTTCAAGCATCAGATTCGCCAGGAAAACCTACAATTACATACTAGAATTTTACTTTTAAAAATGGGAATTTATCATAAATTTGTTATGAATTAGTGTACATACAACTTTTTTATTCTTGTTTGATGCCAGCATTGCAGTATATCACCATATGCATCTTCAAGTTCTCAAATAGGAATTTTCTCCGTTATCACTTAAAACTCTCTCTTATATTGTGAGAAGATTCGTTTGACATCACAAGATGTCATGGGAGTGAACTTAAACAGGGTCAGGTCACTGCAATTTAATTGTAGGTCATCTTGAGTCAAAACAGATTCAACACCATGTAAAATTTCACTAATTTAAAAATTGTTTTGTATCCTGTATTCCCATACAACACTTTACCAAGTTTGTTTTTCAGCAAACTAGCCACACTGCCCCTTGCTTGGCCTATCTCGGTTTCCACACTTTTAACGATCCCCAAACTTTCATGCAGTTCTGGACCAATTTCTTCAAGACTTGAAATTACAGTAGTGATTCCTGAAATACTTGACTTTATGTACACCAAATTTCTGAACAAATTGCTAGAAAAGAGTTATTGGATAATTTTTATGGAATATGCTTCACTGCTATAAAAATCAGAAACTATTTTCTTTATGTTTTCATTATATTCATAGTAATAGCTAACTGCATCGAGCCATGTGCCCCAATGAGTAAGTATTGGTTGTAGTCTAAGAAGGACAGAAGGTGTATCTTCTTTAAATTTTACCACTCTTATTGGAGCTTTGACAAAAAACTTTTTTATATTTAATATTAACCTATCAACATTCGGAAAATTTAGTCTTACTTCATCGGCAACCTAATGTAATCAATGTGCGGGACAATTTAAATGCACCATCAAAGGGTACAACATCTTAATACCTTTTCCAGTCTTTGCCTTGTACATTGCAGCATCAATCACAATTAGTAAGTCATGTTCTCGCTTAACTTTACCATTCCATAACAGTTTCATAGCGTTGTCAAAACAGATTGAAATTGTTGAGCAATTTACCGATTCACGAACTTCACAGTCCAGTAAAAATATATCACCCTATCTATCAGCATGTATGGTTCCAATGATAACATTTAAAATGTATCTCCTACAATGATCAGTACTTTCATGCATTGATACCCAGATCTTATTGATTCCTATCTTAGTTCTGATTGTCTGCAATACATTTTCATAACAAGACAGTAAATAGTTCTTCCTTAATGTTGATTCAGTTGGAATCATCTGTGTTGTGTACTCCTCCAAGAAATGTTCATTGTTCACTTTATTAAGTGGGATGTTGGCTGATACCATCATTTCACAGAGTTCGTTAGCAAAACTTGAAGATTTCGAAGATGACAAAGCTTCAGATGTATAAAAAAAAATACTGTTTTCTTTGTCAAACTGAATGCCATGATACGTTATTCCTGTGTCTTGAGGTATGGCAATGCTGCTGCACATGAAATCGCTTTGTTGCACTCACTTTAGTTTCACATAATTTACAGAAAACAACTCTTTCATCTGTACTAAAATATTCCTCTCCAAATTCCTTTAAGTAACTCCATAACTTCCCACTTTCAGAAAATTTTGTGTTCGGCATGGTGGTACTCTCTGATCCACAGCAGATTTAACTCTGGCTGAGGATAATTTTCAAAAGCATTGGTCACAGTGTGTGAGTGACTGAAGGATTGGTGCTTGTCTCGACGCGTAGAGTCTGGTATGCAGGGAATTCCTTACCTTGGTAGGGAGGGGTTTCCCACTAAGCAGTGGTTTGTCCATACTGAAGACCATACATAGGAAAGCAATTGGTTCTTCTCAGTGCATCGATGGGTCCCTGCAGTGGATTCAGTTCCCACCTTGCTATTGCAAGTGAGACATTGGGTGACATGGCTCGACACAGGCATGCTGCTGCTGCAATTTCAAAATTAAAAGGTGGGCGGAACATCAACGTTTTATAGTGACAATAATTTATAACTTTAATTCTTGTCTGGTGAATTCTGACCAATTCAGAGACAATTAGTTTTGTATAAAAGGAGTACATTTATGTGAATAATTATCTTAATTTCTTCTCATCTGTAACTTCTATTAAAAATTTATCAGAAATTTCCTCAAAATATGACCATAAATATTATTATAATATGACCAAAATTAGGAAAATGGCCTAAATATGCATTTATATGCTATATAAAATACATTTAAATACAATCAGAAACATTGAATCAGTGTTTAATTTATCATTTCACGCCAAAAGAAGGCAGGAAAACCATATGACTTGTCCTAAAGATCTGAACCCTATTAATAAGTGTTTAAATGATAGTGTGAATATGGACAGTCATGCATCTATAACGGGGAAAGCAAGTACTTTCCATTATGAGTAGAAATATGCAGAATAGTAAATTATAAATATACCTTGAGAATATTATGGGGGAGATAGATCTTTGGTGAGGTGAGCTCTGGTTGTGTGTGTGAACTGCTGTGCACTAAACCTGAAATAACTATGTCATCAGCTAAGTTTTACCATATAAATTAGTTTAAAGCTTTCAATTGTAAAGTAAATAGTTAGGGTTATTGTTAGTCAGGTGAAATAAACACATTTTTCTCTCGGTAATACAGCTTTAAAATCGCATATTCTTAGTGGCTAATACTCTTATTTTTTGCTAGTTTTTTATTTAGAAATAAGCTGAACGCTTAATAGTTAGATTAAATACTGAAAATTGCAATTAAAATTTTATGTTTATCTAATTTAACTTCTCAATTTGTTGTGTTACTAAAAAATAAGCATATATATGGAAAAGACAGATAAAATACACCCAACACTCACCAAAATTGAAGGGAGGAGGGCAGCAGCAACACAATACAACACACAAACACAAAAAATACAATATTGGGGGTTAAAACCCTTTGTGAAGTTGATAGAAGTAAGTGGCCGAGCTCGTGCAAGCCTTGTGTTGATTCAGCCACTCATAGAATTAAATTGACTGTCGGAGATGGTGGAGGTAGCAACAATAATATATCTGCATGTATAGGTAACAATGAAAGGAAAGAAATGCTGCGAGGCAATATTTATGTGGAAAGTACTGATTAAATACACCCAACACTCACCAAAGTTGAAGGGAGGAGGGCAGTAGCAACACAAAACAACACAAAAACATAGAAAATACAATATTTCAGGCAAAACCCTTCTTCAAGTCAACAGATATAAGTGGCTGGGCTTGCGCAAGACTTGTATTCAGCGCAGCCACTCTGTTGAACGCAAGTCTGGCGCAAGCCCAGCCACTTACATATGTTGACTTGAAGAAGGGTTTTGCCAGAAATATTGTATTTTCTTTGTTTTTGTGTTGCTGCTGCCCTCCTCCCTTCAACTTTGGTGAATGTTGGGTGTATTTCATCTGTCTTTCCATAAAACGGCATGTATAAATCACAAGAAAGATTAAAATGGGAAATAATATTAATAAATATATAATAAACAAATAAAAAATTGTAAACTTTTGAAATAAGGTCTCTCTCTCTCTCTCTATATATATATATATGAATCTATTGTGCTGGCCAGTGATGGATGTACAGGGTGAGGATGGAAGATATTAACGGAAATTAAGGCCTGGGGGATGTCTAGTCTGCAGAATATGTTGATATGCCAACTTCCACCTGTGGAGTTCAGATTGGGAGGTAGTTTCTGGAAGTACTCTAATGTCTCTGTGAAACAGTTATTAAAGTCACAGGCTGTGACCATTTGTTCTGATAGATAATGAGTTTGAGGTAAGGAAAATGTATGAACTATGTCAGTGGAGGCATATGAGCTGGTATATGAGATGGGTGGTTGTACAAGTGATATGACCTATTATCTCCTTTTTCCCCCCTTTTATGTATATATTTATATGACATATTTAATTCTTTCATCCTCCTGTGACCGTTATTCAGCCCAATAGTGTTACATTTTTCTGGGTCGTTTTACCACGCTACTTTCGTACTTCTTTGATTTTATTTTGTTCCCCTCTTATCCCTTATATTTCATAGCACTAATTATCCTTTTTTATATATATACGTCCCTCCTCTCCGCTTTCCCACTGTTCTGACCGCCCCATACTCTGCTGTTTGTTTACATTTTTGTCACCTTTCTCTCTCATGGTATTTTTTTATTTTTTTTATTCCTCACCATGTGTCCATTTCAGTTACCTTTCACTGTATCTGCACCATGCTACTCATCTTGCTAAACTGAGATCTCACATTCTATTCCTCCAATCCTGTCTTTCTCTTAACATACCACCAAAAGGCCTTACCATAAAACTTCCTATTTCTGGATGCCCCCCGCAACTTAATCTTACACTCCATTTATTCTGCTTCCAACAGTCCTTGGTACTGACTCACCTAGTTCTTCAACAGTATATCATGAAAACCCAACAACACTCATCCCATCTCTTCCCTCTGCAAGAGCTATTTTGTTTTGGGCCTACATCTTCCCAACCCACATAACAGGCAACACGTTACCCCTCCACCACTTATTGCCACAACGCCATGTATTTCTCATATTCTCAAGTTTCACCACCTGACTTTTCTGTTACCTATTCCCATCATCACCACTCCTACCAACCACCTCAGGATAAATAAAAAATCTCTATTGTGAATCTTTCTAACACCACCCCCCCCCTCTTCGAACCTGAACTATCAGTTCTTTCAAAGAGTCTTACTTTTTCTCCCACCCCTAAATTTGATCGGATAACTCTTATTAAGGACTCCGTTTCATTCTGCCATACAGTCACCTGGCGGTATTATTTCAAAACTACAGGCAGGGGAGACAGCCGATGTGATAACCTGGAACCCAGTCTCTGACAGTTCCTACCACCATCCCAGTTAGATCCACCTCCCCTTCCTCAAAACTGTCCACTACTCCTATTCCAGGAATTCCTCATGTCAACCTTCTGTGATGCCACGAAACATTTAGAACTAAAAGTAGTAATTTTAAGATGTAGTATTTAAATAGAATAAGAATAGAATTAAGGAATTTTAATTACATAATGAGAGTGAGGCAGTTGGATTGTTTTAAGATTTTCCAGAGTCTGTTGCCGGTTGCTGCCTTGGTTGACGCGCAGAGCAGACCAAAAGTACAGTTAATCGGGTGGGGGGGGGGGGGTATATATACAACCCCAAGGAGCCCAAAGGACTCCCAGTTTTTGCCCAGTGCTACGCAGTGGAAGTTTGCGATTTTGCTCCATGCGGGTTCGTGATTTAAGTCCCTTTTATGTTTTGTTTCTCTCTGTGTGTATCTGCCATACATCACTCTCGATCATAGTTTGTAATGTGAAGTTAACTAAGTATATAAAGAAGTAAATATATAAGTGTCTTGTCAAGATGATGATTTAAAATTGAATATATGTGTCTGAACAGAGAACTTGTAGTGCATCAAAGTGTTCATGTTATCAGAATATAAATTCAAATTATTGTGGTACATCTACCTAAGTATTATTTCTTTTTGTAACTGTTTTGCCCCTTCATCTTGTGATCTGATTAAAATATGAATGCAGTCAATATCCAGTAACGAAGTCCAATGATAAATCAATAATCAATGTAGCCAAGAAGAAATTAAAAGGAGGAGTGGAAATGTTACATTTCTCATCGCCTTCCTTTCTAAATTCAATCCCCCTCTCAAACAACCTGACCCATACTGAAATGCAGGCTATAAGTGAACTTTCAAAAAATAAAAACATCATAATTCTCCCAGCTTGATAAGGGCTCGACCACTGTGGTCATGGATCAAAGTGACGACAGTAGCTGAAGCCCTCAAGCAGCTCTCATACACCTCCACTTACTTACCTCATACCACTGACCTCACTAATTCGATCTGCACAGAAATCCTCTCCTTCCTCAGCCTCCAAGGTCCCTCACAGTGTCTTTCACACTGTTCCATTTGCCTTCTGACCTCTAAGACTCCCCTGCTTCAGTGTGGAAGATTTTGAAGCATTCTGGCATGCTGAGAGGTATATTGCAGTCAGGACACCACCAACTCATTTCCTTTCTACCTGTTTTACCACTAGAATTTTTTTGTTTTCTCAGAACAAACTTTACAAACTCTCGTTGGATGCTCCCTCTTCTCAGTGGCTGGAATTTTTTCGGGGAAGTGTCGTTCCATAAGTCTGTTGCTGTGATTTGATTCAGGAACACTTTCTTGTGTCAGTGTTGTACCTTTCTCAATAAGTCCTTCACCAATTTGGCACAGAAATGTGGAAAATTGGCAGCTCTTTCTTTGAGAAGGATTCCTGGTTTCATGATATAAAACAAATGCCTTTGTTGCAGCCATAATAAGCATATGGAAGAAAAGTTTGTAAGCACCTTAGAATTTTAGCAAATTCAAGTTCCTTTGCTTTAAGAGTAAGGGAGGAAGTAAATTCTCAGTAAACAGATAGTTTTCAGTGCATACATAGGTTATGGCAGGGACGTTTTATGTAGGAAGCTGATACCACAACCTAACTCATTAAATAAACCATTTTAAAAGCAGTAAAGACCTCAAATATTTAATAAAAGCCCTAAATGAACTTTCTATAATACTAAGAGAACTTCATTTTAATTGAAAATAAGATAATTCCTGGTAATTCAACTTTTTAACGATAAATTTTTGCCATATGATAATTTTACTATTTTTAAACCATTTTGAAAGCAGTAAAGACTCACAATAGTTAATAGAAGCACTAAATAAACTTTTTATAACAGTAAAGAAATTTTATGTTAACTTGAAATAGAATAGTTCAACTTGTAGATGATAAATTTCTGTCATGTGAATATTTCACTATTTTTGGGCAATGTTAATAGCAATAAAGTAACTCAACATTTAATAAAAGTGCTAAATCAACTTTTTATAATAATAAGGAAACTTTTAAACCAACCTGGAATAGGGAAATCTGTTATTGTACCATTTATAAACAGTAGATTTTTGATACGTGACCATTTCACTATTTCTGAACACTTTCAAGTGAAGTAAAGTAATTTTAAAATAATAATAATTCCAAAGAAAGCTAAATTCACTAAATTCCGCAGTTTCTGAATGTGTAAATAACTTAAATAAATTTTTACACACGTCACATTTAATAATTTTTATCACAGGTTCCTAGAAAGCTTCTGAACCTAAAAGTAAATATCCTGAAAGAACTAAAAATCTAGTATCACATATTTTAATTTCAGAACATTCCATGCAGTAGAACAGATTTTATAGAGATTTTAAAGATTATTTCGTCACTAAAGCCATGTGCTTCACTTAGGAATTAATTGCCACCAAACCAAAACACTTTCAAAGATAAAATAACTTTCAAAACACGTAATTTAATTCAGAGAAAATTCAGGTAATTTTTCCTTTTCGATATAAACCATACCTAAAAAGTTATTAATAAAAAACCATGTGACTTTTAAAACGTTAATTTACCAAAGCTTGTCTAAGCCGTAATTTCATTATCCGGTCACCGATTTTTATATAAGTTACACCATTGAACTCGTAAATTTTTGTAGAACATTTTGACACTAATTTTATTCAGATAACTTGCAGTTACATGGATTTCGGAGAAAACTGATTAAATTAAAATGGTCGGGTTAATCCCCTACTTCAGAGATTTGTATCACCACGCGGAAATTAAACAAAACTTTAAAACTAATCACTCTAAATTTCCCACTAAACTGCCGTAGGACTTATAGTAGATAAGTCAAGACACTGTCAAAGTTGGAACACTTTTAATAATCTGGATCGTCTAATAAATTACACTTTTGATCTCGCGGAAGCGAAAAGATGTGATACAGCTGCTTACGTCACTGGTTTTGGTGATTCCTATAAAACACAACGCTACCATCATGCTTTGTCTTTACCCTGGGAGCGCTATGTGAGTGAACCTGCGTTAGTTTGCGTCGGAGCGGGAAGTAGCCGGTTGAAATTGGGCGCGATTCGGCGGCCATGTTAGGACATCAGTGTGTTAGTCTGTGAGTATGATGCTTACTTAGAACTTTAAAATTTTCAAAGGGGTGTTCGGTAATTTCTCTCTCCACAATCTGCAATATTTTGGAAATGTTTATTCAATCGCCTACTCAACTGTATAATGCTAATTTTGAACTTGTGATTTTTTTAAAAAATAAACTTCAAAGTTTCTGAGCAAAGTGGACTTGTGATTTCATAGTAGACTGGAAACCTTTCCTAAGTTTGTGGTTTGAACAAATTTGGTGGCGACCTCTAAGCATTTCAGTTGAGATCCAAAAGGGCTACATGGTCAATTTAAAATTATTTCGTCAAAATTCCACAGAACTTTTAATTCAAGTGAACTGTTGGTTAAGGCACTAAAGCAATACTACAGCACCGGTATCAGCTTTGGGTCTTACAAGTTTCTTCCACTACTTCATCTGTTTCCTCCTCAATGCATAATAAGAAATCATTTGATCACTTCTATCAGCCCCTGTTTTGTAAATATTATAATCAAGAATAGCATCCAGTTTTTTTTATTTTGATACCATCCTTTATTAATGAGAACTTGCAAAACTCGCGACAACGCAATTACACAATTTTGCAGCTGAAGCTAACCAGCACTGCTTACGGTTTCTTTCAAAGTAATTCCATAAGCACATCAGAGAGGGCAGCACCAGTCAAGGAGACTATACACCAGGGATGGCCAACCCGCGGGCCGCTTGTGGCCCGCGGTAGGTCATTTTGTGGCCCGCGGAGCTGGATCATTAATTCATTATATACCTAAGCTTTGACTTTCAATGGTGATATCTACACTAAGTTAAGCTGATATTCAACCAAAATCATCGCTCGATTGATTTTGCGTGGATGGACGGTGCGGGTGTACTACCGAGCCTTATCATGGCTGTAACTTTAAGCGCGTTAGGGGTTCACCTGACTGATTCTTGGAGCGCTTGCGTCGGCTATTGACCTCTTAGCAGTTCATGTTTCCACTCATACATGAAAGTACGCTCTTTGTTTTGATCGTTGTATTTGATTCGAAATGCATTGTGTACATTCCATTTGTCTGCTGTACTGTTGTATTTGTGGCGTGTTGTGATCGACTTTTAAGAACTACGTAGTTTCTGTTTTATACAAGGCGTGTGTATGTAAGTATTAGTATTGTTAAAAATACGTGATATATGTGTTGTTGCATCTTAACCGAATATGTTCCCGTTATTATTATTTTTAAGCGTTGCGATTTTAGTAGTTTCTGCAAAATACAATCACGTGCCTTTTATTCAGTTCTCTTTCTAGTTCAATTAAATAATGGAGTCAACTAGCAAAAATGTTGGATCAAAGAAGCCAAAAGCAGCAGATGGATTAAGAAGTTTTCAGGATAAGTGGACAATTAAGTATTTTATTTTTTATTTTTTTTTAGAATTTAAAACAAAGCCCATATGCTTAATATGCAAAGAATCTGTTTCTGTATTGAAAGATTGTAACATGAAACGACATTATGAAACTATACATGCAAATAAGTTTGATGAGTACCAAGGACAATTTCGATCAGACCAGGTAAATGACTTAAAAAGAAAACTTTGTGCACGGCAACAGATATTCACTAGCACTGCTGCAGAGTCAACATGCCACGTAAAAGCGAGCTATGCAGTAGCTTTAGTATTAGTCAAGAAATCGAAGCCGTATCCAGATGGTGAAATGGTCTAGGAATGTTTGGAGAGCATCGTTGAAATTATGGGTCCAGAAAAGAAAAAGGAATTTTCAAAAATAAGCCTCTCTCTTCAAACTATTACGAGTGGGAGTCATTGGAAAACATATTGAAAATAATTTTAAAAGCAGAGCAACTGATTTCGTATATTATTCTCTAGCATTGGATGAAAGCACAGATCTAACAGATACTGCCCAAGTAGCGATTTTCGTAAGAGGTGTTGATATCCATTTAAACAAAACAGAAGAATTAGCGGCTCTATATCCACTTAAGAACACTACAACTGCACGCGATTTGTTAGAGTCAGCTAAAGGAGTCTTTAAAACTTCACAACTTATCTGGCGTGAAGACGGATGGAGCTCCAGCAATGGTTAAAAAACATGAAGGTTTAGTAAAACTGATTGAAAATGAAGCTTGAAAACTTGATAATACCTCATTATTAAATTTTCATTGCATTATTCATCAAGAGAATTTATGTGCTAAGTCTTTAAAAATGGATCATGTCATGAGCGTGGTTATCAAAATAGTGAACTTCATTAGATCAAATGGGTTGAACCACCGTCAATTTCAAGAATTCCTGAAGCATTAACATTCTGATTATAATGACCTTTCATTTTATACTGAAGTAAGATGGTTGTCCCGTGCAAAAATGTTAAAAAGAGTGATTTGAAGGAAGAGATACAATCATTCTATGCAAGCAACTATCCCAGAGTTTGAAGACGTGACTTGGATTTGTGACTTCGCGTTTCTAATCGACGGAACTAGCCATTTGAATAACCTGAAAATTCGTCTGCAAGGCAAAGACCAATTGGTTAATAATATGTTTGACGATGTTACCGCGTTTCAAATGAAACTTGGGCTTTGGGAACAACAGTTCAAAAATAAAAATTTCACTCATTTTTCCACGCTACCATTGCAAACATACGTGACACAATCGTTGGCGATTAAGTACAGTTCATTGATATTAAACTCGAACCTCGAGTTTGAAGACCGATTTCAAGATTTCAAAAAACATCATATTCTCTTATCTGCATTTGCAACGCCATTCTCCGTTGATATAAATTAATTGCCAGGAAATTTGCAAATGGAATATTGTGAATTGCAGTGTGACGCACAGCTTAAGGAGAAATTCCACCAGAATGGGTTGGAAGAATTCTACAGAAAATATCTGGACAAGGAGAAATATACTGCATTTTACAAACATGCTTTCGCTATTTGGAAACACTTATGTGTGTAAACAGCTTTTCAGCAGGATCAACAGTATCAAGCATGGAGGAAGGAATTATATGGAGGAGAAGTGACGTTAAATCGGTGAAGCAAGCACTAAACTCTCCCGCATGGTGGCAGCACCGGCAGCGACCATATGGCGCTTCCCAACAATTAAGGTGTTCACATTGTGGTAGATGCAGTGATTATTTCATTTAGCATTGTGTATAAGTGTTTAAAATTGCCAGCTTGTGTTGCGTACGGTTGCACAAATAGGCCAGACAGGAAAGAACCTGAAATATCATTTCATAAGTAAGTTGAATTGTAATTATCGTTGTTGAAGTGAGCGGTAGACACCGCAAACTTTGCAGCACGTCTATAAATATTTAGTCATAGCTCTCAATGGGATGACTTTGTTCTCAAATTTTTCTTGGTGTAGTGTAGAAAATCAGCAAACTTGCTATTTTGCACATAATAGACTAGCATTATTTTTTAACGAGTGATTAAAATGAGATTTAAAGGGGCGTGTTTTACTTCGCGATTCAGTGAATTTACTATTACGATTTCTTTCGTCACGTTGCTGATTATACTGACAATGGATGATGAAATTAACTGTTATGTGAGAAGCTGTGAGTTTTATTAATTTTTTAAATAGCTATTTCAGGCCATTGACTTAGGTTATTTTTAAAGCTTCATATAAGACTTGTTTCTGTTTGTAAATACGTCTATACCTATTTTTACCGATTTTGAAATCTTTCTCATCTATTTATGTCGAAACAGGTTCATGCAGAAATAAAAATGGGCTTCATAAATAAAGAAGTTATTGGCCTTTGAACAAAATCAATTTGGGGAATGTGTTTCTAATTTAGTCTCTTTTTTTTTTTTTTTTTTTTTGTACAACATTCTCCCCCCCCCCCCCCCGTATCTAAATCTAACTGAGAGTTAATTTTTTTACAATTGTCCTAATAAGTAGGGCTGTGAAATTAGACAACACATCTTGATCAAGAGAATGTTCATTAAGGTGACTGAATAAGCATTTTATTTCTGGTACCAGCCTACAAAATGTCTGGGTTGCTCATCCCTAGAGTGGGTCCTCTTACTTTTTTTCTGGTCTAGGACACATTTCAGACTAACCACAAGTGGTAGTAATAAAACTGAAATATCCATTCTGCATGTCAACCATGTAATCATTGTGGCTTTGACGGAATTAATTTTGGTCCAGCCTGCATCCAAACCTAAACCCCTCAATTTGGATGTTGTATATCCCCCAAACTAAGCAAGATATCGAAAACATTTATTCCTTATTATCGAGTTTTTTCGTCGTGTTACATAAGAATCCATCATTAAATTTGACTTTTGCGAAATTTTTCTTCTGCATTTCAACTCAAGACACCTCACTTTTGAGACAGTATATCTCGAGAACTAGGTGAAATATCGAAAAAGTTTACTCTTTATTTTTTATTTGTCTCGTCTTTTTAAATAAAAATTCATCATAAAATTTGACTTTGAATAATTTTTTCTTCTGAATTTCAACCAAAACCATTTCACATTTGAGACAGAATATCTCGAAAACTAAGCAGGATATCAAAAAATTTTATTCTTCATTTTTTATTTGTCTCATCGAGTTACATAATAATCCATCACCAGATTGCGGCGTCACGTTTATCCTAGAGTCCCCTTGAGGTGTTTGTACATATTCCCCGTGTTTGTTGGGAAGCGGTCAAGCCCCCACCACTCCGGCCATGCCCCCCCACTCCTCCGCCGGCCTGCTTCACTCCCATGCGTGGTAAAGGTCTCTTGCGTCGTCTCCATATTATTCCTTCCTCCATGGTATCAAGTCACAACACAGAACACAAATCACCGATGTTCCTTTGGAGAACTTTATGCATGTAGCCACAACTTCTCTCGGTATTAACATTGATGCCCTTAGTTCTGCAAAAGAAAGTCGCATTAAGATAATTGTATATTTAATTCTTCATTAAATATCTGTATTTCATTTTAAGTGTTGTTTTCTTTTAATTCCTAAAAATATTAAAGTATTTTTTCCAAGAAAGTAATTCATGCTGCCCGGTAGAGAGTGATAGTTCTAAAATTTGGCCCGGCTGCTGAAAAGGTTGGCCACCCCTGCTATACACAGATGTTACACACAGCTCTAGTACGGGAGCCGGCCCGCTTCCGGGTAGGGAACAGGCATGTGAGTTCTGAGAAACAGTCATCCAACCTATGCTCGGGTGTAGTCTTTTCAAAACAGTTTTGTTGCCCAACCTATACTCGGCCTTGGTCACCAAAGAGTTAACCCAAAATATTGTTTTTGTTTTGTGTTGATGCTGCTCTCCTTCCTTCAACTTTGGTGAGTGTTAGGTGTATTTTATTTGTCCTTTCCATACAAATATTGCCTCATAGCAGTTCTTTCCTTTCATTGTTGCCTAAAAAATAAGTAATATATATTCAGACTAGACGACCCGCGCGAAAATTTCGCGAATAAAATGCGATGAATAGTGAGGTTGAATATAATGTCATCAAGTTCAGTCATTACTCTTCATACTCCTACTTCATATATCGATTTTGGATAGATATCCAGGGAGATAAGTGGCTCTAGACACAAAAAACGCATTTTAGAGAAATTGACTTTTTTTGCCTTTTATGGGTCGAATTACGAAAAATTCCTTTCTTAAAATATATTGTTACCACGGCGGAGACCTTATTCTTTAATATGATACCTCATTTATCTATATCGGTTTGATATCAAGGGAGATAAATCGCTCGTGACACAAAAATCGGTTATAGAAAAATTTATACTTTTTTCCCTTTAAGGGTTGAATTCCAAAAACATTCTTCCTTAAAATATGATTTTACAAAGCTGATAAATTACTCCTTATATTCATACTTCATTTATCGATTTTAGTTAGATATCCAGGGAGATAAATGGCTCGAGATACAAAAAACGCATTTTAGAAAAAGTGACATTTTTGCCGTATAAGGGTCGAATTACGAAAAATTCCTTTCTTAAATATAATGTTACCATGGCGGAGACCTTATTCTTTAATATGATACCTCATTTATCTATATCGATTAGATATCAAGGGAGATAAATGGCTCGTGACACAAAAATCGGTTATAGAAAAATTTTTCCTTTTTTCCTTTAAGGGTTGAATTCCAAAAACATTATTCCTTAAAATATGATTTTACAAAGCTGATAGATTACTCCTTATATTCCTACTTCATTTATCGATTTTAGTTAGATATCCAGGGAGATAAATGGCTCGAGATACAAAAAACGCATTTTAGAAAAAGTGACATTTTTGTCCTGTAAGGGTCGAATTATGAAAAATTCCTTTCTTAAAATATAATGTTACCATGGCGGAGACCTTAGCCTTTAATATGATACCTCATTTATCTATATCGATTAGATATCAAGGGAGATAAATCGCTCGTGACACAAAAATGCGTTATAGAAAAATTTATACTTTTTTCCTTTAGGGGTTGAATTCCAAAAACATTCTTCCCTAAAATATGATTTTACAAAGCTGAACCATTACTCCTTGTATTCCTACTTCATTTATCGATTTTAGTTAGATATCCAGGGAGATAAATGGCTAGAGATACAAAAAACGCATTTTTGAAAAAGCGACATTTTTGCCCTATAAGGGTCGAATTATGAAAAATTCCTTTCTTAAAATATAATGTTACCATGGCGGAGACCTTAGTCTTTAATATGATATCTCATTTATCTATATCGATTAGATATCAAGGGAGATAAATCGCTCGTGACACAAAAATCGGTTATAGAAAAATTTATACTTTTTTCCTTTAAGGGTTGAATTCCAAAAACATTCTTCCTTAAAATATGATTTTACAAAGCTGATACATTACTCCTTATATTCCTACTTCATTTATCGATATTAGTTAGATATCCAGGGAGATAAAAGGCACGAGATACAAAAAACGCATTTTTAAAAAAGTGACATTTTTGACCTATAAGGGTCGAATTATGAAAATTCCTTTCTTAAAATATAATGTTACCATGGCGGAGACTTTATTCTTTAATATGATACCTCATTTATCTATATCGATTAGATATCAAGGGAGATAAATCGCTCGTGACACAAAAATCGGTTATAGAAAAATTTATACTTTTTTCCCTTTAAGGGTTGAATTCCAAAAACATTCTTCCTTAAAATATGATTTTACAAAGCTGATACATTACTCGTTATATTCCTACTTCATTTATCGATTTTAGTTAGATATCCAGGGAGATAAATGGCTCGAGATACAAAAAACGCATTTTAGAAAAAGTGACATTTTTGCCGTATAAGGGTCGAATTACGAAAAAATTCCTTTCTTAAAATATAATGTTACCATGGCGGAGACCTTATTCTTTAATATGATACCTCATTTATCTATATCGGTTAGATATTAATGGAGATAAATCGCTCGTGACACAAAAACGCATTGCAAAAATTTTGATACTTTTGCCCTTTAAGGGTCGAATTCCGAAAACTTTCTGGCTTAATATATGACGTCACTAAAGCGGAGATCTTAATCTTTAAAACGATACTTCATAAAAAGGTTTCAGATAGGTATCCAGGGAGATAACTGACTCGTAACACAGAAAACAGCATTTTAGAAAAAATTGCATTTTTTGCCCTTTAAGGGTCGAATTCCAAAAGCTTTTCTTGCTTAAAATACGATTTAACCAAAGTGAGACCATAAGCTTTAAAATGACACCTCATTCATTGATTTCGGTTAAGTATGAAGGAAGATATAGGCTTGTGACAAAAAAATACCTTATAGAAATAATATATATGATTGATGTCTATTGTCGCTAGGACGTATTTAGACTTTTGTTTTCTGTGAAATATAACAGTTTGTTATTTTCATTAGTGTTAAAGCATAAAAATAACAATAATCTGCTAGAAATATAACAAATAAATATAGTAAACAAATAATTGTTAATATCTGACTTCTGCTTCAATAGTAACGATTTAAAAAATATTGAATGTAGATGTAACTTCATAAATCCTAAGATATCTATTAATTGTTTCAGTCTTAAATATAATAGTTTCTTAATCACTTATTTCAGTCTTAAATATAATTGTTTCATATTTACTTATTTCCAAAAATATTAAAATAGCAACTTCTTAGTTAAAAAAAAGTATTTCATTAAATTATTTTTACCTACTTATTAATTACTATAACTTGACTGAGGAGTCGAGCTCTTATCCAATTAAATAAAAATGTTAAAAATATAGTACAAACGTTATTAGACTACTTTATCAAATAAATTTTAGGTTCCTTTAGAAGGTGCTAAAACTATTTGGGAAAAATGATGACTTGAAAGTGTGGTTCCTGTGGCAGGGACGTTGTGAAGGAGTTGGGTTGTAGTTGGTGTAAGAAGTGGTTTCATTGGGCATATAGGAAAGAGGAAATATGGGAAATAAAGGAGGCTCTCTCATCGTTTTGTTCACTTTGTCGTAGGGATGAAAGGATGAGGGAAATGGGCAAAATGATAAGAGAGTTTTGTGAAAGGATTAGGGTTCCTGATGGTCCTCTTGTAGAGACTCAGCCTGTGGGGATCAGCTTGCGGAGGCACAGCCTATGGAGGCTGAGATTGTCGAGACCCATGCTATAGAGGCAGAAAGTAGAGATAGTGGGTTGGAGCAAGTTGAGAAGGATGGTTGGGAGCTGGTAACAAGTCATAGGAGAAATATGGTTAATAGGATGGAGAAGCCAGACACTTTATAAATTGTGTGGAAAAAATAAGTTTAACCTGTTGCCAGAGTCAAGAAGAGAAGAGCCTCATGTAGATGTAGGAGTGGGTAAGATGCAGCAGACCTTTAGGAAAAAGGGTGTGCAAGGTAAGAATAGGAAAACAAGGGTTCTGCTGCTAGGTAGTAGTCATGAGTAGCCCAGAGTAGTGATAGTGGGAGTTGCAGGGAATAGTATTGATAGAAATGCAAGTTATAGTATAAAGAGTGACCTGAAGAAGGTGGTGAAGCAGGCGCAGCATACCAGGATGGAACTCAAGCAGGTAGCCATGACTGGTCACAGTTTAACTATGCTGTGAGGTGGGTAAATGTGGAAACGGAATTGCTACTTGGGAAAGGTATTATTCTTGGGGGTTGTCCCTGTGAACACCATTGGTAGGTGGGGTTTCACTAGACATGGCCTACACCTAAATAGAAGGGGGAAGGGAGTACTTTCTGAGTTGTTTGCTAAAGCAGTGAGGGAGCCCATTTTCAGTGATGATGGGGTCAGGGCTGTGCCTTTTTAGGATAGCGATTGCTGGTGAAGGGATGGAAATAGGTGATCAAAGTGATACTGATTGTATATCAATGATAGAAAAAATCACAGATGTTAAAGAAATAGATGAAGTTGCTGAAACAATAACTGATGGGTAAAACTGGGAAGGAGGAGGTTAATTTTGAAAATATGAAGCCAGTAACAATGGTGTTTCATACTAGTTAACAAAACTACCACAGATCACTGGTGTTCATAGATCAGAACTGTGAGTTACTTGGTGTAGATTTCTGGGGTAATAAAAAAGAAAAAATCAGGGTGTTGGCTGCTTACTGCAGTGGAAGAATGACAGATGATGATGAGGCTCTTGGGGAGAAATTAAATTCATACTCAGATTTCAGATGTCAGAATAGAATGGTCATTATTGTTGGGGATTTAAATTTACTAGGTGTAAACTGGGTAGAAAATAAGATTAATAATACTAGGGAACAGAGATTTTCAAATACTCTAAGGGGAGGAGTATTTACACAAGTGGTAGAGCCGGACAATAGGGGACTAAATATTCCTAGTAAAACCTGATGATATCCTTGTAGGGTGTCAAGTAACCGAAGGAATAAGTGATCATGAAGCATTTCTGATGGATATTAGAGGTTCTGGTAAACCAACAGCCAAAATTGAAGGTGGAAATAGGTAAAATTATAAAAAGGCACAAATTTCGAATTTGAAGAAATATTTTAGAGAAGGAATGGAAGGAAAGCACAAGTACAATAGAGTCAAGCTGATAATAAGAAAGAGCGAAAGAAATTTAATTCCAAAACAGAAAATAAAGAGAAGTAGAGAATCTGTGTACTATAATAGGGAGGTGAGGAGGTTAAAGAGGTTGGTAAGAAGAGAGCATAACAGAGTTAAGAGACATTAGGGTAGTAGAGAATATTTAAAACAACTAACCAAGGACTTATTAATAGCTAAGAAGGTGGCTAAAGATGGGTTTATGAAGAACATTGTCAGAGCAGGGGGACCATTGACTGATTCATCTAGAAATTTCTATGGCTATGTTAGAAAACTGAGGGAAAGGGAGAGTGTTGAGACTAGGGCTGCATTAAGACAGCACGGGGCCTGTAGTAAATGTGTAGAAGAGACCCTTGGTTTTCGCCGTCTGGAGGAATATTAGAGCTAAAAAAAAATAGTCGCCCATCTAGCCTGATGGGGAGGCTCCAGAAATCCCTGGGTTTGGGGCCCCCAAAGGAAGTGCGAGGTTCACCAAAAGGCACGAGGCCCGTAGCATTTGCTAACTCCTGCTACGCGGTTAATCCGGTACTGGTTGAAACGCTTATAGATAAGAATGGTGAAGAAGTTACTGAGGATTTGAAAAAGGCAGAGATTTTAAGTAACTGGTTTAAAGAGAGAATTAGGGACAATGAATCAGAAACGGGAGGGTCTAACTTGGAGAACAAGCATAACAACACAATTAGAAATGTACATACCAAATTAATCCTGAGTATATCATGAAGGAAATAAAGCTGAAAAAACAAAAAGGGGTTGGCGTGGATAATATTCCAACAGATATATTAAAGATAGCCGGATGTGACATTGTACCTTATATTGAAATATTATTTAAATTGATTCTGGATACTTGCTGCTTACCACAGGACTGGCAAAGTATGATAGTAGTGCGGGTACACAAGAGTGTGAGAAATAGAGTAAAAAATTACAGGCTATTCAGTTTGACATCAGTGATAGGTAAATTAATTGAGATATTGATATGCAACCACATAAGAAATATATGGGTTGTTTTCAGCTTTAGGCAAGGATGTTCATTCAAATCTCAGTTGGTGGGATATATGCAAGATATTTCAGATGAAATGGACAAGGGAGGCCAAATTGATAGTGTAGCAATAGATTTTTCAAAGGCTTTAGACAGAGTGAGCCATAAAATTGTAGTATATAAGGTAAAAACTATTTTAGTGGATGAGAAAGTGATTTACTGGGTAGAAGAATTTTTAAAAGATAGAAAACAGGAAGTTAGGGTAGAAAATGCAGTATCAAAAGAAGTGGAAGTAAAAATGGGAATGCCACAGGGTAGCATATTGAGACCATTGTTATTTATTATTATAATGATTAATTGTGTTGATTGTTTACCATCAGAAATTAGATTGTTTGCAGATGGTATAATTCTTTATAAAAGGATCAAAATGGTAGAGGACTGTAAATAGCTACAGGGTGATCTGGACAGGATATCTAGTTGAGTTGGTAAAAATTGGATGAAGATAAATGCAAAAAAGAGTCAGGTTATTAGATACACAAATAAAAAACTAAAGGTTGATTACGATTATAAGGTGGGACAAGAATTGCTTCTTGATGACTTGAAATGTAAATATTTTGGCATTACATTTGACAACAAGCTTAACTGGGCAGGACACATTGGTCAGGTAGTAGGAAAAGGTTTCAAAATTCTGCACATGTTGGAGAGAGTGAGAGTGGATGATGAGAGAAGTAAAGGATTTGTGTTACAAAACATTGGTCAGACCATTGCTTGAATATTGTAGTGTAGTATGGGACCCTCAATTTGTGTATCACGTACAGGAGGTGGCGAGGGTGGAAAAAAACTGCTGCTAGATTTATTTGCGGAAATTACCGCAGAATGAAATTAGTAAAAGAGCTGGACTGGGATTCATTGGAAGACAGGAGGAAGATGAAGAAAGTCATGTGAGTGTACAAGTCATATATTGGTGATGAGGCATGGAAAGATATTGGTGGAAGAAATTAAAGTAATACATGGAAGGGAAAAGGTGATCGTAACCACAATCTGGTACTCGGTTTCAGGCACAAGGGTGTAGGAAGATTCTCTTTTTTAGGTAAGGGTGTCAGGAATTGGAACAAGTTACCAAGAGAAATGATGAATAATTTACCAAAAACGTTGAAAGAATTTAAAGCTATAATTTGCAGAGGACAAATGTAGGTGGGTGTAGGAAAGTGAGAACATGGGTGTGTAGGAAAATTAACTCCGGGATGTGCACTCCATCACAATTTATTTAAATATTATATTATTATTTAGGTGTGTAAGGGTTTGGGAAAGACTATACTAGCCTTTTCCAACCAAATGTCAACCTCCTCTTCACGTGGTACACCCTGTTTGAATGGATGAGGCTCTAGCAACTGAAAGATTTCCGGTACAAGGAGTCACTCACTGCTTGCCATACAGGGCACTGTCTTGCCCTTGGGGTTGGAAACAGCCCCTCAAATAAGATGAATCAGAAATGATTAACAGCATGGGTATGCAGAAGGCTATGGGAACCCACTGTATTAAAGACCCAAAGGGTATCCTGAGAACATGTAACTGTCTCATATTACATACAGGTATATCACGATGGCTTCTTCCTTGGTAAAATATTCCGGAGGTAAAATAGTCCCCCAATTGGATCTCCGGATGCAGACTGCTCAGGGAAGAGTCAAGAGAATGGATAGAGTTGGAGCATGGACTGTCAGAAGTCTGAATATGGCAGGTAGGTTAGAAAACTTTAAAAGTTAGATGGAACAACTTAAATTAGATGTTGCTAGGATTAGTGAGATTAAATGGAAGGACACACAGGATTTCTGGATAATTAGCACACAAGCTGTCAGTGGAGTCACTGGTGTAGGATTTTTGATGAATAAGAGAGTAGGGAAACGGGTGAGTTATTATGAACAGTTTAGTGACAGGATTATTTTGATGAGGTTAGACACAAACTCCACTGCAACCACATTAATACAAGTGTATATGTCAATGTCACAGGAAGATGATGATTAAATATCCAATATGTGAAGGGGGAAGAAAATCTGATATTCATGGGTGATTGGAATGTGATAGTGGAAGAAGAAAATGAGGGGAATACTGTAGGAAGTTTTGGTCTAGGAGAAAGAAATGAGCGAGGCTGCAGGTTGTTAGAATTTTGTGAAAGATATAAGCTAGTTTAAGAACAATGCAAGTAGGATATATTCTGGAAATGTTCAGGGGATACAGCTAGATTACATCACGATCAAACAGAGATCTGGGACTGAAGTTCTAAATTGTAAAATGTACCCAGGAGCAGACATTCTGAACATAATTTTATAGTAATGAAGTGCAGGCTGAAATTCAGGTGAATAAGAAAGCAGTATAAGCAGAACAGGCTGGAAGTGAATAAACTGAAACAATCTAGCAAGAGAGAAAAATTTGCAGAAATGGTAGACTTAGGTCTAAGAAGTAACTCTGAAAGGAGCTCAACCAAGGATGAATGGAATGCATTAAGGACCAAAATAATGAAAGCTGGTAAAGAAACATTAGGCTTTAAGGAACAAGCTGCTAAAAACCTTGGATCACAGAAGAAATTTTAGAGCTGACGAATCAGAGGAGAAGGCACAAAAATGCTCAGGATGAACCAGGAAGAGAGCAATACAGGCAATTTAGAAATCAAATAAAGAGGAAATGCAAAAAAAGGAACAGAAAAATTGCTAGAAGTAAAGTGCAAAGAAGTAGAAAAGGAAATGGTCATAGGTATAGTAGATGTTGCATACAGGAAGATCAAACAGAATTTGGAGAAAAGAGGTGTGAACATTAAAGCTGCCGATGGGAAACCCCTTTTAACCTCGGACGATAGATCTAACCAATGGAAGAAATACATTGAAAAACTGTATGATGGGAACGACTTGATCATTAGAGTAATGGAAAAGGAAGGTGATGACGAAATTGATGAGTTAGGAGATCCTGTTTTGAGGGCAGAATTTAATAGCGCTCTGAATGACTTGAAAACAAATAAGGCAGTTGGAATTGACGAGATTCCTGCAGAATTTCTCAAACCCCTAATAGAAGAAGGAATTAAAAGATTATTCAAGCTGATTTCAAAAAGTTATGAAACAGGAGAAATTCCAACAGATTTTATTAAAAATATCTTCACACTTCCAAAGAAAGCACAAGCCGTGAAATGTGAGAATTAACATCTAACATCACATGCTTCAAAATTACTGACCAGAATAATATACAGAAGAATGGAAAGAGTAGCAGAAGAGGTGAAGATCAGTTTGGGTTTAGGAAAAATCGCGGTACAAGGGAAGCAAATTTGGCTTTAAGATTCATACTCGATGGGTGGATCATGAAAACAAAGATACTTTTATTTATATAGAAAGGACAGATTAAATACACCCAACACACACCAAAGTTGAAGGGAGGAGGGCAGCAGCAGCACAAAACAACACACCAACACAAAAAATACAGTATTTAATGTAAAAACCCTTTTTCAAGTTAACAGAAATAAGTGGCTGAGCTCGCACAAGCCTTGTGTTTGACACAGTCATTCATAGATACTTTTATGGCATTTGTTGATTTAGAAAAAGCTTTTAATAATGTTAGATAGATACTTTTATGGCATTTGTTGATTTGGAAAAAGCTTTTAATAATGTTAGATGGGACAAATGTTCAAAATTTTAAAGAAGTCAGATCTAAAATATCGATATAGAAGAATATTTTATAAACTATAAGAATCAAGTGGCTATAATAAAAGTAGAGAACCATGAGAGACATTCATCATTCAAAAAGGATGTGAGACAAGGTTGTAGTCTATCCCCGTTAATATTCAACTCTTATGTAGAAGAAGCAATGAATAAAGTTAAAAAGAAAATCCATGTGGCATAAGTGTTCAGGGAGAAAAAATCAGTATGCTACGATTTGCTGATGACATTGTCTTATTAGCAGAGAGGTCTGAGGATATTGAGAAGTTACTGAATGGCATGAACAAAATACTGAAGGAATATTTTGGACTAAATATACATCAAAGCAAGACTAAAGTGATGAAATGTAGCAGAGATGATACCAATACTAGTAGATTAAATATAAAAATAGGATCGGATGCAATAGGAGAAGTAAGTGAATTCTGTTACTTGGGAAGCAAAATTACAACTGATGGACAAAGGAGGAATGATGTTAAAAGCAAAATAGCACTAGCAAAAAGATCCTTCATGAAAAAGAGAAATCTTTTAGTTTCAAACATTGATCTAGGAATTAGAAAGAATGTTTTAAAACTTTATATATGGAGCACAGCACTTTATGGAAGCGAAACATGGACTTTAGAAATACAAGAAATAAAGAAAATAGAAGCATTTGAAATGTGGTGCTACAGAAGAATGATGAAAATTAAGTGGACAGACAAAGTACGAAATGAATGAGTTTTGGAAATGATGGGTGAGGAAAGAAATTTGTGGAAGAAGCTTACAGAAAGAAGAAACAAACTGGTAGATCATATTTTGAGACATGCCTGGATTGATTAATTTGTTAGTGGAGGGGACAGTCAAAAGTAAGAACTGTAGAGTAAGACAGAGATTAGAATATATGAAGCAGATAATTGAGACCGTGGGTTGTAAGGGATATGTAGAGATGAAAAGGTTAACTCAAGATAGGAAGAGATGGAGGATTGTATCAAACCAGTCAAAAGACCGATGACAGAAAAAAGAGGTATAATTAAAAAAAATATGTTGATATAGATAATGTAATATTACTTAATACTTTTTAAGATAAGTAGATGCATCAATACACCAAACCTAGAAATATTATTTTGGTAGAGTTTGGAAACTTGGTGTACACTAGCAAACTGCAAACAAACCACCATGGAACTGATGCATAAAGGAGTGGAGTTCCACCACAGTGGTTTCAAGTTGATTAAGGTTGATATTTGGTCACATCAGGAAACTCTGTGAGGAATGAAAGTGGTTTATACATTAACAACATAGGTTTAGGACTGGTTAACAAGAGAAATCTGAGTTTTTTAAGCTGAAATGGGAAAGGAGGGACAAGTTAATTGTGTAGTAATAGATCTGTCTGACATGGTGAACCTTATAACTATGTCATCTATCTATATCTATAAAATGAAAACCAGATAAGTTTGTGCTAGCAAAACTCAGGAACTCGCAGCAGATTTTGATGAGGTTTTCACCGTTTGAGAGCTTAGAATCTCAATTGATCTGTTTGGTATGTCTTATGTTTCAACATTATATAAATCTGGAGCATTAAACAATATATCGTCTTTGGCATTAAATAAGATTCTGAAGGTATGGTAAGTAATACCAAAGTTGGAACCACTAGATGGTGTATACTCCGCACTAAACACACAACTACAACAGCTCTGACCATATATAACCTTTAATGAAAGCAATAAAAGCAGTTTCAATAATAACAAGATTCTACACTCAACAAAACTTGGAGTATCCAGTTTTGAAATTCCTCAAATGGCCGTATTGAACTTGAGAAATTAATAACAAAAAACAACAGAGATTTTCATTGATCACGATCTCTGGCATCACAATTAAAATGTCTCTTGCTATCATCTGTACCGTTCTGTTGACAATAAAAACATTAATTTATTTATTATAATAATATTATTCAGGATAGATTATATTCAGTCGCACAGGTAAGACCAATACTATAATTTCCCTGGCATTTGGGCTAGTTCTGTAGATAACGACTAATATGGCTTTCATTATTTTTACTATCAATTATGTTTTTCAGTAATACATTTTCGATATTTTTGTAAAAGGGTGAATATCTGACGTTTGGAGCACAAAGTATAATCATTCACTTCTTATAACCTTAAGAGAACCTTGTATTAAACGTTTAGTGTCTATAGAGTTTTGGAAAAATGAACCTTTTTGTATTACATTCTGCACTATACATGTGAGGTTCTGACATAATGTAGCCTTTATTCATTTTATATGATTTATTGCGTTGTTTAGAAATGCAATTTCTACCAATTTATAACTCGAGACAAATCAAAAGTGAAGAAATTCTTCTTTCCATGTCTGACTTAGGTGTTCGAGATATCTATGTCAAAAATTAGTTATAGGTATAGTTCCTTGTGTTTTTGGTGATGATTTTAGGGTCAAGTTTATATCGCTCTGCAGTGAATGTTTAATAGCGAGTGTATTAATCCAGTTGCAGTTCATACTGTACGTGTATGATGGAATTAATTGTGATAATTTATGCTGCATGAACTCAGAACCCTGATGTAAACAATGTTGTTCTTACATGAAATGTGTATTGCATTCATATGTTTAACCTTTTGTGTATTGTTTGATTTTGTGGAGGTAATATTAGTTGAGATTTTTGTTCAGTTGAAATGCAACCTATATCCGAATGATCTAGTTATAGAATAAGCCACAAGGAATTTTGTTATTATTTGTAATTAATATTAGTAATTTCATAAGCACTATGTTATTGGCAATGTGTATTGCGATGGTAACTCCCTGATTTTATTCTCGCCCAGGTCGCGTTTCAACCTAACTACAACCAATAGCAAGAAACTAAAGTACCCATTGTACATGCCCAGCGTGTAGTTAGTTCCCTGTAACTTTTTCGTAATTTTCTCTCATACAGGTAGCATTTCAAAGTAGCCACCTCAATTTAGGAATACGATATTACGACATTCGTGTTAAATAAGAATCTATCATTTAATTGAAATTTTTTTTCACATGTAGGTCACATTTCAACCTGTGACAGAAGATTTATCAAGAAGTATAAGCTAATATATATGGAAAGTAAAGATAAAAAACACCCAACACTGACCAAAGTTGAAGGGAGGAGGTTCAGCAGCAACACAAAACAACACACAAACAAGGAAGTATAATGTTTGGGGCAAAATCCTTTTTCAAGTAAACAGAAGTGGCTGGGCTTGTGCATTCTATCAGTGGCAGCGTCGAACGCAAGGCTTGCGCTAGGAAACAGAAGTCACTGGGCTTGCATAAACCTTCCGTTTGATGCAGCCACTGATAGAATGTGCAAGCCCAGCTACTTCTGTTTACTTGAAATAGGGTTTTACCCAAAATATTGTATTTATTTGTTTGTGTTTTGTTTTGTGTTGTTGCTGTCCTCCTCCCTTCAACTTTGGTGAGTGTTGGGTGTTTTTTATCTGTCCTTTCCATATAAATATTGCCTCGTGGCAATTATTTCCTTTCATTGTTACATATATATATGTATATATAATTCTTCAATTTCGATTTGTCTTATAGAGATAGATGAGAATCCATGACGAAATTGAGGCTTCTCAGTTATCATAGAATCCCTTAAATTTTCATAAGCACACGAACTTTATCGCTCTTGATGGCATAGATGATGCATATATTGTTGAATGATTTTTCATAAAAGTTTATATATGTAATTGGACGTTTAATGTTATAGTGTAAATCAACATGGAATTTTATTTCCTGAGAAAAAAACTAAAATGTGCTCTTTAGATCTATAAGGATAAATTCAAACAGTTTTGAGGTACAGAAAACAAATAGTCAGTCAAAATAGATTCAGCAGTTTTCAGATAAGCCTAAAGTATTTGTAAAATAAATGTGTTGTTATGTCTTGAGACAAATGTCAAATTTTAACTTTGACCCCAAGCTTTCAAGTTCTGAAAATCCATTTAAAATCTGTATTTTTTGATGATGCTTGAATGAACATACACACACTAGATACATTTTTATGTTTGTGGCATGTATTAATGCACGAACGTAACGTGTTTCGATTTTCAAGCTGCAGCATGTTGCAGATGTTGTAACTAGGTTTAAATGTGGCCTGGTCTAAAATGGAACAGATATTCCATATCAAAGCATCCAACACACCCCAGTTTTAGAACTGAGTTTAGTACCCAAAAATGGCTGCTACCAAATTAATGAAGCTTGGTAGATTTAAATCTTTTTGGATGAATAAAAATAATGTACAGGTAAATCAGCTTCAACCCATCCCATTCGAGATAGAGGGTGGGTAAACCTAAATTTGCTTTAATTTCGGAAATGGATGGTTTGTTTCCAATTGTGTGAATAAAAATAGCATATGGGAAATCTGCACCAACTATACTGGACAATATCGGGAAATCTGCTAGTATAAGAATAAAATTTCTTAATTTAATGTGTGGAGATGCATCAATATATTAAAACTTGAAATTTCAACCAATTTGCTGTGGCAGAAGCCCACTTTGAGCAAAGTAATAGAGTTTGGTAACTTAAAAGAGATACACAAACAGTTATAGGATTAAAGTCTTGGTTAAAGGAGGGTTTAATTGTGATGGAGTACATGCTCTGGTGGCAATTTCCATACTGAGAATATTACCGCTTCCTTATTATTTTTTTTATTCTGATCATATATACTTTGAGTGTTAAATTCCTCCACCCATCTACTTTTAACCTTAAATTCCTTCAACATTATTGGTAAATAATTCATCACTTCACTTATTCCAATCCTTAACACCCTTATCCACAAAGGAAAATTTTCCCACCCCCTTATGCATGAAATGAAGTACCAGCATGTGTCCATTGTCATCTTTTCCTCACCACGCACTCTTCCTAATTCTTTGACCCATATCTGTTCAAGCTGTGGCGAGACAGTATTAAGGCATGTATATTATTTGTAAAGCTTCAAGTCGCCACGAAGCATTGTTAAGCGCAGAGGTGCACGGTGTAACATTGTAATTGTTGAGTCAGTCTGAGACTAGCCTCCGCAAGAGTCAGTCTGTAGCAGGCCACCGCAGAAGTCGATAGCAAGAGTAGTGTTAAGGACAGCGTGGCCTTGTATAATTGTATCATGGACCTAAAAGTAATAAAATGTTGTCCACTAATCACGTTAGGGAAGTGCTTCATGACAAACGACACGCTAGCAGTGGTGAGAAGTGGTAACACAGTGTGTAGACTCGATAGTCAGAAGCGTGGTCAGAATTTGCAATCAGAGGAAATGAATTATTGTATAACCTTATCCACAGTCAGGATGAATAAGTATAATTAATGGTGGTGGATGGGATAGATGTATGTGCTTGGTAAATACATCAGATGTGAACTTAATAGCGACCTGTGAATTGACTTAGTAGAAAAATTTAACCTACAAACCTAAACAATCAAGCAAACTAACCACCATACCCATTATCACTTGCTCGCCACATATGGTAGCAAGCTAACTAAATTGTTACAAAGCCCGATTACTAACATATGCCTTGTGCATTCTCAGAGGTCTCTTCACCCTCCTCCCATCTCCCAATCCAGCTCCTTCATCATATTATTTACTGACTGGGTCCTGCAGTAATTTTCAAAAACAAAATTGGGTTCTTCTCCTTTGCACATATTCCAACTCCTATATTTGATACCCAAAATGTTGGTCACATACTACAATACCATATCCAAGCAGTGTTCAGTAACCCAATTCCCTTGTTTCTCTGGTACATCCTCTAATCACATACTCCAGTAAATAAAGGATTTTGTAACCTTTTCCTGCCATCTTCCCAATGTATCCTGCTCAGTTGAGTTTATTGTCAAATGTTATGCCAAGATATTTACACTTCAAGCCTTCAGCAAGCGGTTCTGTCCCTATGCTATAACCATAAACAACCTATAATTTTTTTTTGTCTGTGTACCTAATGAAATGACTCTTCTTGGCATTAATCTTCGTTCCATGTTGACCTACCCATTTAAATACTCTATTCAGGTCACCTTGCAGCTGTTCATAGTCTTCTCCCATTTTTATCCTTTTATGTCATCTGCAAACAACCTAAATTCTTATTAGATCATCCATACATTCATTCATTAGAATGATGAATAGCAAGGAAGATTATAGTGTGTACCTAAGGGATTGAGGATGAATTGATGGATACATATCCATACAGGTTAGCAAAGACTACTGTAGCTTGCTGGTGATCATAGTCACAACTTTCTGGTTCAGAGGAGGACGAAATTATCAAGGAAATGGGTGAAATAATCAGGATGCTTCAGGCCTATGGAGGCTGAAAGAATAAATGGTGGATGGGTGAAAGGGCTGGAGCTGGCAGCAGATCATAGGATAAATAGGATTAGCAGGAAAGAGGTGCCAGATACTTCACATATTGTGGGTGGAAATAAGTATGACCTGTTACCTGGGTTATATGGGGAAGAGCATCATGTAGATTTAGGAGAAGGTAAGGTGCAGAATTTTAGGAATAGAGGTGTGGAAGGATAAGATATTAAGAAAAAGGTTCTGCTGTTAGGTAATAGCCATATGAGAGGTATAGTCCCTCTTCTGCATGATCAGTTAGGCACAGGCTACAAGGTCACAAGTTTTTCAAATCTTAAAACAGGTGATAGAGGATATAGAATCACTATGGAGAGATTTCAGTAAGGAGGATAGAGTAGTGAGCAGAAAAACAGTACTGATAGGAACACAAGTTATAGCTTAGAGAGTGACAAGAGGAAGGTGGTGAAGAAGGCACAGCATACCAGGCTAGAACTCATGCATGTCTTGAGTCGCTATGATCAGTCACAGTTGGACCACGGACTGAGGGAGACCGAGGTGCTTCTTGGGAAAAGGCACTAGTTCTGTCTGGAGGGTTGTGCATGTGGACACGATTGGTAGGTGGAATTTAACTAGACATGGCCTACACAAAAATAGAAGGGGGAAGGGGATACTTTCTGAGTCGTCAGCTAAATCAATGAGGGAGCCCGCTTCCAGTTATGATGGGGTCAGCAATCTGACTTTTTTTATGTTAGAGTCTGCTGGTAAGGAGATAAAAATAAGTGATTTAAGAGCTACTGATTATAGATGCATGATGGGATAAATCATGAATGCTAAAGAAATAGATGAAGCTGTTAAAATAATAACAAACAAGGATAAAACTGGAAAGACAAAGGTTAATGCTGAAAGTATCACAAAGCTAATTACAAGAGTGTTACTTTACAGGTGAGCTGTGGAAGTATAATGAACAAATTAATAGACTTTGAAAACTTAATAGAGATGTATGAGTCATTGGTGATAATAGGGTATAGTCTTGGTTAAGAGAAGGAGTACTATGTAATGAGTTTTTCCCCAATGGTTAAGAGTGTACCACAGAGATAGAGGAGCAGTTGGTGGAGGAGTGTTCATATTGGTTAGCAAAAATTACTACAGTTCACTAGTGATCATGATCACAAGTTACTAGGAGTAGATTTCTATGGTGATAAAAAAGAAAAATTCAGAGTGCTCGCTGCTTATCATTATGGAGAAATTAATGATGAATGCGAGGACCTTGGGGAGATACTGATTTCACATTCAGAGTACAGAAGTTAGCATAGAATGGTTATTATTATTGTCAGCTGCGTAAGAAGTAAAACAAATAACAGATCAAAGCCCGATGATAACCACGTGGGGTGTCAAGTAACGGAAGGAATAAGTGATCATGACGCAGTTCTGATGGATATTAGATAATTCAGTGAACCAGCAGCCAAAATTGAAGGGGGAAATAGGTATAATTATAAAAAGGTACAGATTTCAAATTTGAAGACATATTTTCGAGAACGTTTAAGCAAATGGAAGGAAAACACAAGTACAGTAGATTCAAGGTGGGAAGAGTTCAAGGAGATAATAAGAAAGGGGGAAGAAAAATTCATTCCAAAGCAGAATATAAAGAGAAGTAGAGAACCTGTGTACTATAATAGGGAAGTGAGAATGTTAAAGAGGTTGGTACGAAGAGAACATAACAGAGTTAAGAGACTGCAGGGTAGTAGGGAATATTTGAAACAACTAAACAAGGACTTAATAACAGCAAAGAAAGTGGCTAAAGATGGGTTTAAAAAGAGTATTGTCAGTGCAGGAGGACCACTGACTGATGCATATAGAAATTTCTATGGCTATATAAGGAAACTGAGGTGAAGGGAGGGTGTACAGATGCTTATAGGATGGAGAAGTAGTTACTGAGGATTTCAAAAAGGCAGAGATTTTAAGTAACTGGTTTAGTGAGAGCATTAGGGACAATGAATCAGAAACTGGAAGGTCTAATTCGGAGACTGAGCTTAACAATACAATTAGAAATGAAGATACTAAAAAATTTGAAATTCATCCTGAAGAAATCATGAAGGAAATAAGAAAGCTGAAAAAACATAAGGGGGCTGGTGCAGATAATATTACTACAGATATCTTAAAGATCGTCGGATGTGACATTGTACTTTATCTTGAAATATTATTTAAATTGAGTCTGGATACTTGCTGCTTACCACAAGACTGGAAAAGTGTGATAGTAATACCGGTACATAAAGGAGGGGTGAGAAATAGAGTCGAAAATTACAGGCCAATCAGTTTGACTTCAGTGGTAGGTAAATTAATGGAAAGATTGATATGCAACCATATGAGAAATGTATGTGAGGAACGTGGTTTTCAAGTAGGAAACATGGGTTCAGGCAAGGATATTCATGCGAATCTCAGTTGGTGGGATATATGCAAGATGTTTCAGATGAAATGGACAAGGGAGGCCAAATTGATAGTGTAGCACTAGATCTTCCAAAGGCGTTTGACAGAGTAAGCCACAAAATGGTAGTAAATAAGGTAAAAACTATTTGAGTGGATGAGAAAGTGATTTGCTGGGTAGAAGAATTTTTAAAAGGTAGAAAACAGAAAGTTATGGTGGTAAATGCGGTATCAAAGGAAGTGGAAGTAAAAATGGGAGTGCCGCAGGGTAGCGTATTGGGACCAATTCTATTCATTATTCTAATGAATAATTGTGTTGGTTGTTTACCATCAGAAATTAGATTGTTTGCAGATGATATAATTCTTTATAAAAGGATCCAAACGGTAGAGGACTGTAAATAGTTGCAGGGTGATCTGGACATGATATCTAGGTGGGTTGGTAAACATGGGATGAAGATAAATGCAAAGAAGAGTCACAAATAAAAAACAAAAGGTTAATTATGAATATAAGGTGGGATAAGAATTGCTTGCTGAAGACTTGAAATGTAAATATCTTGGCATTACATTTGATAACAGGCTTAACTGGGCAGGTGGTAGGAAAAGGCTTCAAAATTCTGCACTTGTTGGAGAGAGTGATGAGGGGATGCATGAGAGTAGTAAAGGAATTGGGTTACAAAACTTTGGTAAGACCATTGCTCGAATATGGTAGTGTAGTATGGGACCCACATTTTGAGTATCAAATACAGGAGTTGGAGAAGGTGCAAAGAAGGGCTGCTAGATTTGTTTCTGGAAATTATCGCAGAATGAAATCAGTGACAGATATGATAAAGGAGCTGGAATGGGATTCATTGCAAGACAGGAGGAGGATGAGGAGGGTAATGGGAGTGTACAGGGCATATACTGGTGATGAGGCATGGAAAGATATTGCAGTAGGTATGAAAAGTAGTTCATGGAAGGGAAAAGATGACCATGACCATAAGCTGGCACTCGATTTCAGGCACAAGGGTGTGGGAAGATTTTCTTTTTTAGGTAAGGGTGTCAGGGATTGGAATGAGTTACCAAGGGGAATAATGAATAACCTACCGAAAACGTTAAAAGGATTTAATGTTAAAATTTGTAGAGGGCAAATGTAGGTGAGTGTAGGATAGGGGGAAGTTGGTTTTGTAGGGAAATTGCCACCGGAGCGTGTGCTCCATTGCAATTAAATTAAATTTAAAAAAAATAGAGGACTGGAAATAACTTTGAAAGGGAAAGAGGATTTATGCAAACAAGGTAAACAAAAATATGCTGGATATTTTTCTAATAAAACCTGATGATTCTGGTGGGGTGTCAAGTAACAGAAGCACAATGCAGTTCAGTTGAATATTAGTGGATCCAGGTAAACCAGTAGCCATAATTGAAGAAGGAAATAGGTACAGTTACAAAAAGGCACAAGTTTTAGATTTGATGAGACATTTTAGGGAGAGTTTCAGCAAATAGAATGATGGTTCAAGTGCAGTGGAAGCAAAGTTGGCAGAATTTAAGGAGATGATAAAAATGGCGAAGAAATATGTATACCAAAACAGAAAATAAAGTGAAGTACAGAACCTACATACAACAATAGCTAGGTGAGAAGGTTAAAGAGGACGGAAAGGCAGTAGAAAATACTTAAAACAACTAAACATGCAATTAATAACAGCAAAGAGAGAAGCTAAGGATGGGTTTTTGAAGAATATTATTGATGCAGGGGGTTTACTGAATAACGCATCTAGAAATTTTTTATGGCTGTGTTAGAAGGGAAGGGGACAATGGTAACTATACCATTGAGGCCCATGATAAATACATTGTATGCCCCCCCCCCCCTAATCTATTCCTTCAGCAGTTTTGATAACCTGTTCATCACTACAGTTGGTAATTTGTTCCAATCCGAGACACCCTTACCCACAAAAGAAAATTTTCCCATGTATGAAATTGGGTGCCAGCTTGTGGTCATGGCAATTTTTCCCTTCCATGCACTACTCCTAATTCTTCGACCAATATCCTTCCGAGCCCCATCACCAACATTTGCCTTGTACACTCCCACGACTCTCTTCGGACTTGTCCTTTATTCCACTGACTACCAATCTAGCTCTTTTATTGTATCAGTTACTGACTGGGTCTTGTGATAATTTTTACAAAAAAAATCTAGCTTCTCTTCTTCGCACACCCTCCAACTCCTGTATTTGTTACCCAAAATAAGGATTCCAAACTACTTCATCATATTAGTAGAGCTTGGTAACTCAATTCCCTCACTTCTCTAGTACATCCTCTCATCAACATCTCCAATAAATGAATGACTTATAAACTTTTCCTACCATCTGCCCAATGTATCATAACCACTTGAGTTTATTATGCCAAAATATTTAAATTTCAAGCCTTCAACAAGTAATTCTGTAATTAAACAACCTCTAGTTTTTTATCTGTGCACCTAATAAACTGTCTCTTCATAGCATCTGTCTTCATTCCATGTTGACCTAACCATTTATTTATTCTGTCATCCAGCAGCTGTTCAGACTTCATCTGTTTTGATCGTATTTTATACCATTATCTTCAAACAACCCAAATGTTGACTGTAAACCATCAACACATTTATTCATTAGAAAGATGGAATGGCAATGGTCCCAATACTTTACCTCGTGGGACTCTTATACAACCAGCTAGTCACTTTTTCGTCTCAAATGGTTTTTAACTTATTTAAAACCATTTTCTTTGAATTCTGACAGTCATCTGCATTATGTGCTTAAAGTTTAAAATTTATTTGTATAATTTTTTGCAATAATTTAACTAAGATGTACATAGGTAAAGTTTTCTGATTTCAAGAGGCAAGTAATTTTTTATTATTATTATTTCTCACTTGTAATTGAGGTGAAGGTTTATAACTGCACAGAATATGAAAAATTAAAAATAAATTATTCATTTCATCAAACATACTATATTTGCATTTGGAACTTTAGTCTGTACTTCACTTAACTGTATAAGTGTAATTTATAATTGTAATGTTTCATGTATATTATATTTGTTCACTAGATATGAAACTTTATTGCATTCATAAGAAAGATCAGATTTTAAGTTTATATTCTGTGATTTAGGTAATGTGTGAATGGTTGATTATTATTAGTACAAAAAAGAAGAGATAAAAAATGATTTAAATTTATGAAGTAACTTATGTGTAAAATAACTTCCCTTTGTAACAGTAATGTGACATTTTTATAATAAAACTGTATTCCTGTACATTTGTCTGTGTATCATGGGCCAGGAGATCCTGGAAGACAATATGATTGCCGAGTGCTGACATTCAGTTAGGTACTGGAGAATCAATTGTTTTAGAATGACTCATTGTTTGTATTCCCTAGTATTGTGTTGCCATTAGCTAAATAAGTAAATAAAATTCTTGTGTATTCTCATAAATGTGTCACCAATTGCAATTAACTGACTTTTAATTATCTTTCACAGAAAATCCGCCACATAACCAGCAACGTCACTTCAGCTGTCACAGATGTAACCATTTCTATGCAAACAGGAGTAACTTGAGAAGGCACTTACGTTTGGAATGTGGCGTTCCACCACATTTTGTATGTTCATCATGCTCCAAAAGTTTCAGGCATAAGCATCACCTTGCTAATCACCTGAGAACACACAGGCCTGATGAAACAATACAACATATTTTTAAACTAGAAAATCATTCAGGTAGATATGGTAGTACTTCTACAATGTCACTACAACAAAAAAAATTCTACTGAACTTCTTCCTGGACAGAATAAATCACTTAATCACTGTAACACAAAACTGCATTATAAATTAGCTTCAAAAATAAACCTTGCATCAGATTATTAAAAAAATTTGTCTGATATTGCAACAAACAACAACTTTTCAACCCTTTGAGCAGGAATATTTTGTATATTATTTCATATTAATGAATATAATGGTCAGTAAAAAGAAAACATTAACTTCCAGTTATCTGTCTCTGGTATGTGTGGTTGCAACTAAGGACTCAGTGGGAAGCATGTGAGAGCATGGTTATAAAGTGCAAACCTTGTTCAAACATTTTATTACAAGAATAATGGTCAACGATTAAACTTATACAGAATATCACAAATAATATAATACAATATATTACATAAGAAAGCTTCGATCTTGCAGATTATGATCTTAATAAATCCTGTTGCAATACAAATATATGTTAAAGCGATGACAACCTTGTTAAGCCATGAGAATATCCCTAATCACAATATCTACACTTGTATTAAACATGCAAACAGCAAATCCTTACGTGCTTGGAAACGTAATATAACAGGGCAGGCTCTTACCAATTTACCACCATATAACAAATTTACAGCTAGTACTTCCAGGCCACTGGGTCAAATTACAAGTCATCGCTTATACCAGCAAACCTCTAACGTCGCAGTCAATTAGGGAACATATTAGGCCCAACGAACCAATCCATGCTGCCGACCGACTGACTTCCCGGTTTCGTGTCCCCGAAAATCCACTCCATCAGCCGGTAGAGGGCACCACCAGAGCTACAGCGTGCTCTCACTTGCGAAACTAGCACACGGGCTTTGCAGGAACCATCATCAGAAGACAATCGAGGGCGGGGAATATAAGCAATGCGAGCCGAACACGGCTCAGTCTTCAATTTCCCAAAGATGATATGTTCAATGACATAGCTAGAAGAAGAAAGCAGGGCGGGCCATACTGGCTCACCACTTTGATGGTGACACGAAGACATGTATGGGAGCGGGCGGCGGGGTGCGAGGTATCTTCACCACCATTTGGACAATACCTTAGCTCAGCACTGTAACAAGTACTGTCTCCTTCACCATCTCTTACCAACAGTTAAAATCCTTTATTTTAATATCACATACTTAGTCTGCTCTGACATTTGAATTAATTTAATTTAATTGCAATGGAGCACACGCTCCGGTGGCAATTTCCCTATACACCCAACTTCCTCCTATCCTGCACCCACCTACATTTGCCCTCTACAAATTTTAACTTTAAATTCTTTTAACGTTTTCGGTAAGTTATTCATCATTCCCCTTTGTAACTCATTCCAATCCCTGACACCCTTACCTAAAAAAGAAAATCTTCCCACACCCTTGTGCCTGAAATTGAGTGCCAGCTTGTGGTCATGGTCATCTTTCCCCTTCCATGAACTACTTTTCATACCTACTGCAATATCTTTCCATGCCTCATCGCCAGTGTACATCATGTACACACCCATGACCCTCCTCATGTAGGGGGGGTGGGGGCGTGGTACGAAAAACATTGGAAACCTGTTCAGACTGACTGTCCACGTCCTAGATTTTGATTTCATTCCCCTAATACCAGTACATTTATTGTTTTAAATTATTATCTTGCTTCACTCTTATTGAATATAATATTACATGAAAACATGTAAATATATGTACGTGTAATCATATTGATCGATAGTGCATATACATTCGAAAAAACAATTGATTGGCTATGTTAGGCTTAATTCCAAGTCCACGTTTCTTTTATCTTACGACATTAAGAATGAATTATTTATTTCCCCCTCTCCCCCGTAACTAACAGCAAGAAACAAAAAAATCTCATTCAACAACTTCTTAAAAAACTGAATTCTGCAACATTTTCACTGAGGGTAATATCTAGTATAGCTAATATAGAAACCAGAAAGTTAGTATACTTTGCATATTTTCATTCCCTGCTCACTTATAGCATCTCATTCTGGGGAAACTCGTCACAAGCACAGAGGGTATTTAAATTGCAAAAGCGTGCTATAAGAACTATTTGTGGAGCAAGCCCACAGATGTCCTGCATAAATCTATTTAAAAACCTGAGTGTACTAACAATGCCAGCACAGTATGTATACTCCGTACTATCGTTTGTAGTGGAAAATCCTGAACACTTTAATCTTAATGCTGACATACATAGCCATAATACTAGGAATAAATATAATATTCACAAGGATTACAAATCACTGTCAATTGTACAGAAAGGGCTAACATTTACTGGAGCTTCCTTATTCAATGTCTTACCAACAGAAATTAAATGCTATCTACAAAAACCCAACTACTTTAAGTCAAAACTGCTTCAGAACCCATTTTACTATGTGAAAGAATTTTCTTCTTGGAATTTGGTAACTAAGAATGACTGATAAAATAGTATATATGGTGTATGGAAGGGGAAGGTGACAAAGTTGTCCACAATTACTAAAATGATATATGTTTTTTTTTTTTTCTTTCTGTTGATACTTTTGACAAATGAAGTAATTACACTGTTTACAAAATTTCACTCATATATAGTAACTAACATGGGATAGCATGCACTCAGAAACTGCTGTGAAAAATTATCATACTAACAGGTTTTTAAGTAATTGACAGCTTATGAGTTGTTGGTAAGATATTTGATATTGTTAATAGGTGTGTGTACTGTTTCACATAAATAGCAACTAACATGATATAATATGTAGTTGCAAATTACAGTGAAACTTATCATGGTAACTGGTTGGTAAGAAAATAACTGGTTATTGGATGCTGGAAACAAGTGTATACACTGTTCCACATAATGAGTATTAATCAACTTGGAATTGTATGTGTAGATTACAGGAGATATTGGTTATACTAATGTGTTGTAGCTAACTTGTCAATACATAATATTATTATCAATTATATAGTAATATTGACATTAAAAATAAGTGTATGTACTGTTCCACATCCCCGAGATTATTCTCACATGGGATCAAAGTGAACATATCTATCTATCTCAATCTTGCCCTTTCTGTTGTGTTTGTTACAATAGTGCAATTACAGGCAACACCACAGAAACAAAGAAGTAGAACATCATTCTATGACTCGGAGAATCACCCAAGATCATCATATTTTGCCTTCAGTTATTTTTGTTTTATTTTGTTAAACATAGTTGCATTTTTTTCTTACGTCATTAGCGAATACAGCGATGATGTCTTTAAAATAAAGAAAGGTATCTAAAATTGTTAAAATCAAGGAAAATAAATAGTTTAATTGTAATAAATGCAACAAATAGTTTCCTTGTAATTGTTTAAAATAAAATATGAAGCATTTACAAGAAAAAAAGACGGTTGTAGCATGTTCTCAACTAAAACGAAAAATGTTATGTGTCACGTTCCTAGCAATGCTATAGATTATAGGGAAGTAATGTTGTGAAATAGGTTTCACTTCTGGGAAATTTTTAAAGTATCGTAGTTATCTCACATAGTAGAAAAGGAACACCTGCTGCCAAGGCAAGGGTTGTATCAGAATACATAAAAGTTAAATTCAGCTAGGTAAAGAATAATGAAGCACTGTCAGCGAGGTAACTTCATGACAAGCCTCGACGTTTACACATTTCAGATTTTCCGCTTTGAGTATTTATTTATCAGATGTGTAATACTAGGTAGCTACGGTTATGCTGCTGTCTACAGATGATAGTGGGAACAACTGGCTCATACTGATTTGTTCTCAACCATCCTTACTTAAAGGAGACCACACTGAATCCATCGACATTGCAGCCATAGTTACCTCATTGTTGGTGCCATCGTACGTGCTGCTGACACGCCACTGTCATTAGTGTGCTTTACTTTTTACGGCACGCTGTGTGTCTGGCTGGTGGAAGTGAAGGAGGGTATAGAGAGAGTTCTGAAATTTCCGGGCTTTTATGACCAAATGTTTTCATGTAATTGGTTGCCTTAAAAAAGTTTCTTTTTTCTTCAATCTCACTTCCAAGTTCTACAGATGATGATAAAATCTAGGTTGTGTAATTCGTAAAACTTCGTTTCATCAACCATCAAATGCTGTGTGGAAGGTTGAAACTTTTTATTTTTATTGTTAGGAATACTAAAAGTGCGTTTGTATCTTGGGATGTGAAAAATAAAGTACATTGTAAGGAAACAGATGCGTTTGTTTTATTATGTTTTGATACGTATTTTTCTATAATTTTAGATTTCATCTGATGTCACAGATGATTACAGCATATGATTGGAGTACAGAAAGTCCCAGGTACAAATTTTTATTTAGCTGCAATTTTTACGGGCCTTCTAATTGATCTTTATCTCTGGCAAAGCTATGATTTGTTAATACCAAGATGCTGGGACCCTCCGTGGTTTGAATTCCATCTTAAACTTTAAGTCTCCTTTTCCTGGTACAATTACCAGAGTAATGTATGTGGCTACAATAAAGGTGCACAGTCGGTAAGAAACTTTGCGACTAGGTCTTTGAGACCATACGAAATTATTATACAGAATTCTTATGGTCTAAATTTAACATACATAATGACCTTATTTCTTACTAACAAAAAATGTCAAATGAATGGAAAGTAATCTCAAACAAAATAAATGCGTCAAGTGTGAAATGAGTGACGTTTGACATTTCACTGTGATTTCATTCAGAAACGCGAGATCCAATCCAGTAGAGTTTGCTAAAGACTTTTTAAATAAGAGATTCTTAAGACTGTGCTAGAACACTATATTTGTACATAAAAAATCAAACCAGAGAGATATAATAAGAGTAAAATTACAAAGTACCGTACGCCTACACAAAATAAAGTACAATCGTGTAAAATAGAGTACAGGTGTCAACCATAGCTGTGACTCATAGCTCACTTTTACGGAAAATTTTGGACATAGATTCCTTGAAACAGCCACGTGAAAACTTAAAAAAAAAAGT